>OY754340.1:64470416-65705417 GCA_963573305.1 Pyrrhosoma nymphula | reverse complement strand
AAAATGCCAAACAAATGTAACCATTTTCAATTCCTAATATATTTCTTCAACATTGCTCGAATGGCGTGTAAATTATATAATAAATCTAGCGATTACCAAGAAGAACAAATGCCATATATTATGTACCTATACGTTTACTGCTATATTCTCATAATTATATTCATAGGTCACCAATGAACCTCAATAATTTAATTTCTATGAGTAGTAAGACTAAACAGCTTTCGTTTTTAACGACTTACAATGTACTATCATACGCTCTACGCCTTCCGCTTGCAAACTGAAAGCACCCATTTACTAGTTGCAATGGTATAAGGACACAATAACGTTGTTCCAAAAAAGGAAACCATTATTTAAAAGGCAAATTTTATTTCTGCCACTTTATGAAAAATACAATAAAAATTACAGTTTTCAAAATAAGAACATAGAGCATGTGTGACCATGTTATTCTCTAATGATAACGTGATGGCTATATGATAAGAAGCTGATTTCTTTTGCGTTCTGTCATGCTCGTCGACTTCCTGTCAGTTGCTTCTCCTTCAGCAACAATGCCGTTGTTTTCAAACACATGGTGCACACACATGCTGCTATCCCCTTGCACTTTCAAAGATATTCTGGAAGCAATTTAGAAAACAGTCGTATTAGAGATAAAAAGTAGATAGTATGTTTTCGGTAATTTAAAAAGGACCTACCAGTGGAAACATCAAACTCAACTTTGGAAGGGGGGCAAAGCTATCGGCATCAATATTTGAAGTTAATAAAATTTTACTCCGTAGCCAATGCAAGCATGTACGTTTAACATTGCTTTAGCCATTATAAAAAAGAGCATCAATGATTGTTGATTTTTTGCGTATATGAAAGACGGTTACTTGATATAAGTGTGCTGAAAATCCTCATTTTGTAATTAAGAATTCGCAACGTGCCTTGGAATATTACCAAAAAATTCTTAAGAATCTAAAGTTTGATTTTTGTTTATATAAAACTAAATCACTGCATGATAAACTTACTCATAAAAAATCAACAAGTGACTCTTCACCTACAGAATACATTTATTGCAAGTCTCCAGCTTTCACGGCTAAGCCGTTACTGTGTTAAGAGGAACGTTTGAATCAATATTTCTACCCCCAGTATAGGCCGTTTTAAGGGTTGTGCCATAGTCTGCATTTTATCTGAAATTGTCAATTTTTCCTTCGTGACGTCATTTAAAATTTTTATATGAAAGTTAATGTCACGAACTGAGAGAAAAAATGTTTTTCATAAAATAGACAAATGAAACTCTTGAAAGCGAGAGATTCGATTGTTATTCGAACTGCAGACACACACTGCCGTGAACTTTGACGAATGGACAATATTGAATGATGGCGTTTCATTTGAATGTGTTGTCGAAAATGTTCCATTCGCCATCGTTCGTCAATAAAGTGCTTCAGTTATTCAACAGAAATTGAAATGGAGTGGAATTGAAATTAATAAATAATAACACAGGTCTGCAAGTACATCTACATCTACATCTACATATTACCCCGCAAGCCGCCTCAATAGGCGTGTGGCGGGGGGTGTTAGGACACCAGCCGCTTAAAGATAAAAAGGAAACGCTCTAATGAAATTACGCCTAGCATTTATTGAAGTCCCTTATTGTTCGGGGGAAAAACGAATTCCCATACCTATCCGTTCGGCAAAATATCTCTCTTAATTTATCGTTTCTATCGGACCTGGAAATATAGTGGGGTTCTAATATGATGTTCTCCGTGTCGCTCTGAAAGATATCTATTCTCAATTGTTCAAGCAATCTAAGCCTAGCGCGCAGTAAAAAACTGCATAGGTTTTTTATACATTTTCTCATAGATTTTGATGTCCTAAAACCGAAAAAAATATTTCAAAAATTCCATCACATCAATTGTTTTTACAATACTAAAGTTTTATTTTTATTTTGTGTAAAATTCTCATTCAGTTAAAATTTTGTATTTTATTTTTTAAGCTTCAAATTTAATTAAAATTAAGATTTATTACCCTAATTTCTGCAGAGAACTTCAGAAAAGAACATGTTTCAGCGTGCTGCAGTTGAGTTAATCATGTTACAACAGGCTAAGTTCATTATCTAGCTGACCCTGTCTTGCCACACTCAGTTGACATCCAGCATTCAAACGCTACAGTGCTCTTGTTTATATATATGTGTTATGGCTCAAAGAGGTTGTGTAATTTCTCCGGACAGCTTCTCTTATATTTGTTGTGAATATACAGTGAAAAGTCAACAAAGAAATATAAGTGATTTTGTGAAGAAGGTCTATTTTGCTTACTTCAAATTAATACTTGGTGATCAATACAAAGCATGGGCTCCTCATAAGGTGTGCCGAAGATGTGAGGAAGATCTGCGCTTGTGGTTTAAGGGTAAGAAAACTGCATTTCGTTTTAGCATTCCTATGATATGGCGTGAACAGAAAAATCACACAACCGACTGCTATTACTTTTCGGTAGACGTAAAAGGATTTATTACGAAAAATAAGAAGAAAATATCTAACCCTAAACTTGAATCAGCTATTCTTCCAGTGTCCCATAGCTCTGAAATACCAGTTCCGCACCCACCTCCTAATTTAGATGACATCCTGAGTGATGCAGAGGACTCAGAAACGTTTGCTCCCCAGAACGAATCTAGCTCAGATTTTTCAGTTGACGAGGAACCTCAACTTTTTTTCTCAGATTGAGCTCAATGACCTAGTCAGAGACTTGGGTCTTTCAAAAGATGCAGCCGAATTGCTAGGTTCAAGGCTAAAAAAGAAAAACCTTTTATCATCTGGTACCTCATTTTCCTGATACCAACATCGAGAGAGAGAATCTACTCAGTATTTCAATAAAGAGGGCAATCTGGTTTATTGTAATGATGTTCGTGGGCTCACAAAATGCTTTGAAATAGAATATGATTCATCACAATGGCGCTTAATCAGTGATTCATCCAAAACTAGCCTCAAAGCAGTCTTGCTGCATAATGGAAATGTATTTGCATCTTTTCCAATGGGACACTCAGTTCATATGGAAGAAAACTACAATGAATTAGCTATGATTCCTGAGAAAATCAAATATCAAGAACATCAATGGATGGTTTGTAGATATTTTAAAATACTAACAATGTTGTTGGGTCAACAGTCAGGTTATACAAAATTCCCTTGTTTTCTGTTTGTGGGATAGTAGGAGCCAGAGAGCTACACTGGGAGAAATCGAAAAAGAAGCATGGGATACTTTCAAAAATGTAGTGCAGAAGTTTTTGGGCAATGCTAAGGATCCCGAATATAAAACTATTGTACAGCGCATGCTGAGAGCGTATAAAACTCAAGGGTGCAAGATGAGCTTAAAAGTTCACTTCTTACACTCCCATATTGAGTATTTTTCTGAAAACTTGGGTGCCTACAGTGAAGAACAAGGTGAATGATTTCACCAGGATGTACGTGATATCGAGAGACGTTACCAAGGAAGATAGGATGTCAGTATGCTAGCGGACTACTGTTGGATGCTTAAGCGAGAAACCAAAGAAGGAAAGCAAAAACGCGTTCGGAGAAGCATCAAAGAAAAGAAAAAAAGGTTTCACAAGGAAAAAGAGTAAACATAAAGTTGTGTATAAATTTAAATAAGAAAAATAATGGTTGATGGGTTTTAATAAATATTATGCTGTGTTTGTTGTAATAAATAGTTGGTTTTTCTCATTACTGTGTTTATATTTTGAAAAAAAATCTATACGTGATAGAGAGTAATTGAAGTTATTTTTGAAATCAGCGTACCTTAAAACTTATAATTCAGCAAAAATATCTCATGCAGCTGAAAAAAATCTTATTTTTGCAGATCGGTGTAATTTATTCTTCACGTACCTTGACCTCCTTGCTCAGTGTCACCACCACGTGCTGATCGTAGTATTCGAGGAGCGACGGGAGTTGTGCACTCAGCTGAGACCTTCCATCCGAAGATCCATAAATGGCGAACATCAAAGGTACGGCCGATGTCACATATATCTCCTTGCCCTGTTGAGTCATTTGAAACAGTGCAACTGTGACCCGCCAATCCAGTTCCTCTCCGTCTCTCATTTTCCTCTCCGCCTCCCCGAGCATTCTCTTGAGTCGCCTTCTGTCGTCCTCTCCCGAATATGGAAGCCCTCTGTTATCAAAAGCCAAATACACGGACAGCTGCGACAATGCAGCGGCGAGATGAGCAATATCAACTTTCTCATCACTCTCAATCCATCGCCCACCCATGTACGCCTTTCGCTCTTCAAAGTCGGCGAATGACCAAAAGCCTTCCCCACCCCATTCACTCCCGTCCGTCGTGGTCTCTCAATGTCAGTTTTATTCTACCGATGACATTAGATTCTAAATCCACGAAAGCTTTGACGCTCGAATGGAATTGAAGGGATTCCATAATGCAAGACGTGATAAGATCCTCGTCGTACCGCATTTCGTAACGGTTCTTCATTTTTGAAATGTTGTCTTCGTTCGAGGGCTTCAACTCCGTCTTCCGCATCATCGCCTCTACGCAGGCCTCTCTTTTGAGTCTGTATAATCTCCAAAATATTTCTGCAGACGTATGATTTACTTTCTCCAGAACATTCTGAATCGCAGATTGAGTTTTTTAGAATTCTCCATTTCAGCAAACAACTCGTTCTTCTGTGTTTCCACGGATTCCTTAATAAAAGAGTCTTCCGTAGTCAACAGTGATTGCAGAGTGTCTACTTTAGCAACGGTTTTGCCAAGTTCTTTATTAAATTCCTCAAGTTCTTTCTTAACTTCCCCATAAGACTGTTTCACAGTAGTTAACTCACCACTAATCTCTAATATCTTTGTTTCTATGGAACTTTTGGAAGCAGAAATTTCGGTATATTAGAACATTTTCAACTTATTCATGGAATCTGCAACGCTTTCCGTAGATTTGTAATTACTTGGCTGACTATTATTGTGTCTAGATTGAACAATTTGGTGTATTTCCTCTCGCTTCTTGTCCCCGGGGTGATTGGAGACCATGTCTTGTGCAATTTTCAGTGCACTGCGGCCATACTTGTCTTCTATCAAAGGATCAGCCCCCGCTTCCAGGATCTCCCGAACACAGTCCAGCTTCCCTAACATCACCGCTTGATGAAGCAGCGTCCTCTGGCTCGCGTTCTTCACATTAATATTATCTAGATCCTTCATATTATGAACGCGATCCTCTGCGGGACTTGTAAACATTTCTTGAAAAAGTAACTCCTCCATCTCGACCTCCAAGGAGATTTGATCCACGACCATTTCTAAGCCGAGTGAAAGTCTTTTGCGATCTTGTTTAATAATAGGCTGGAATGGAGATTTTGCCTTCAGTAGGCCTGGACCTATATCTGTTGCAGAGTCGGCTGTTGAGATCAAGGTGGTGTACTGCCGATGGATTACCCCTGTGGATGAATCAGACAAATTTCAGATTTAAAACACGATACTGTTTATTTTTTCAAATGTATTATAAGGCATTAAACACTATTCAAGGTATTAGTTATAGCAGTAAAACAGAATGCTGTTGACTGTCATAAGGGTAATTAATTCTTGATCAGATTCAATGTTCTCAAAGATGAATTAGAATTCTTTATGACAGTAAATTTCAATATTCAACTAAACTGCATAGCTGGTACATTTGAACTCCAGGGTATAATCAATTATTTAACGCTCTGAACATATCAAAGTACCTTGCTAAGTAAAATAAAATTATTAACAATACATTAACTGTAATTAATTAATTTAAGTATTTCTCTATATATTTTTCTAGGGGTTGAAACTAGATAAAAATTCTCTAAATTCTAAATCTCGTTTCTGTTAAATGTGATATAAACGATTTTTTCTTTTAATCGAACCATAGCTGAGCATGAGATCTGATCTGATGAGAACAAACTACACAACAAAGAGTCGTCTGATGTTCTGTGTGGAAATGGCTGTCTAGTCAGTGCCTCTCTCTTACTGATCCATCTACGTGCTTGAGCAGAGTCGATTATGTGAATGCCTCGCTTCTCAAACGCCGCCATTTTATGCCAGCCGACTGGCAGGTAACGAGGCAGGAGGAAGAGGATTTTTTTCATTCCAAACAGCGCGTGGTCATTGAAATCGCCAGAAGGTTTGAAGTGGATTGAGTTGGGCAGGAAAACAGCGAAAAAGAGACATATCTGGAATTGTATTATAATTGGATTGGCTTATTTTCGGAAGATGACGAAATCTATTCCAGGAGCTTCCATTCCACGAAGTATATTCATCCCACTCCATGCAAGGTTTCCGCCCAGGCGATTGTCATATGTTACGAGCGATATATTATTACCGGCACACTTCTCAAGCGAAGGAAATACTTCTTCGAACTGCGATATCAGCTTATCCGACGAGAGCGAAGGGAGCTCGTGTTATTTATCTCTTGCGGTCGGATATTGTTCTTCAGGGAAAAGCACTACTGCCTAATTTCCTTGACTTTCAAAATAACACTTTATGGAAATAAATATCCTCATTTCGTCATAAATTCAATTCCGTTTATCGTTCAGATGGATTCGTTAATTTTTAAAACAAAAATTCAATATATTATAAGTATCCACAAGTTTTGAAAAATAATTATTAGAAGCCAAGAGTGGTGTAAATTATTGCCAATTATACTGTCAAATGGTCAGGACTGATCATAGTATGCATTACGGCATAGTCTAGGCATTCTTTAAGCGTCACGGAACGAAATAAATTCGTTTTGAGTAAGTATGGTCTATGACTAACATGAAGTCAGGGATGGCTCTACCAAAGGGCAAACAGTACTGCGGTTAAGTAGGGGTCAGTATCTACGTTAAGTAGGAGATAACATAACAAAAAAACTAACAGTACCGTGTTAAAGTACAGACCGATACTAACATGAATTCAGGGGTGGCTTTGCCACATGCCAAACAGTACTGCACTTAACTACGGGCTTGTACTAACGTGAATTTAGGGGTGGCTTTGCTAAATGACAAACAAAATAAATGTAATGTACTGGCCGGTACTAACGTAAGGACAGGGGCGGAGTAACCAAATAACTAGCAGTAATGTGGTAAAGTTAGAGCTAACGTTAAGTCGTGGTTGGCATTGCCAAATGAAAAACAATACTACTGTAATGTACAGGCTGGTACTAACGTAAAGTCGGGGATGGCATTGTCCAATGCCAAACGTAACTGCGCTAAAGTAAAGTCCAGTACTACCGTGAAGTCAGGGGTGGCATTGCCAAATGCCAAACGGTACTACAGTAAAATTACGGGGTTGTACTGACGTGAAGACATGGGTGGAAATGACAAATGTCAAATAGTACTGCTGAAAAGAACGAGGCAGTACTAACAGGACGTCAGGTGTAGCATTACCACATAACAAACAGTTTTGTTGTAATATACGGACCGGTACTGACGTCAAGTCAGGGGTGGCATTGCCAAATGCCAAACGGAACTGCGGTGAAATTACGGGCTTATACTAACGTGATGTCAGGGGTAGTATTGCCAAATGCCAAAGGGTACTGCGGTAAAATTACGGGATTATACTAACCTGAAGTCAGGGGTGGCATTGTCAAATACCAAAGAAAACTGCGGTAATCTACGGACCGGTATTAACGTGGTAAGGGTAGGGATTTCCAAATTCCAATAAGTACTGTCGTAAACAATCGACCGATACTTACGTGAAGTCAGTGGTGGCATTGTCAAATACCAAGTACTACCTTCTTAAAGTATGGGCCGGTAATAACGTGAAGTCAGGGGTAGCTTTGCCAAATGCCAAAGAGTACTGCGGTAAAATTACGGGATTTTACTTACCTGAAGGCAGGGTTGGCATTGCCAAATGCCAAACAATACTGCGGTAATGTATGTGCCCGTACTAAGGCAAAGTCAGGGGTAGCATTGCCTGATGCCAAACAGTACTGCGTAAAAGTATGGGTTGGTACTAAGGTGAAGTCAGGGTTTTCATCGCCTACTGTCAAACAGTACCTTCCTAATGTATAGGCCCGTACCAACATGAAGTCAGGGATGTCATTGCCTACTGCCAAACAGTACTGTCTTAATGTTTGGGCCGGTCCTAACGTGGAGTCAGGGGTGGCATTACCAAATGCGTAACTGTACTTTCGTTAAAAATGGGAAGGTATAACGTGAAGTAAAGGGCGGCATAGCAAAATGCTACAGAGTACTGTGCTGTAAAAGCCACTTCGAGTCCGAATTTCACCAAAAAAGTAATTATTTTTTTTCCGCGCTCTCCTCATCTCCAATAGTCGTTATCCATTCCTATAAATATATTAGTGTGCTTTCCCCGCGCAAAATCTACCTCATCCCCTACCAATATCATGTACTTGTTTAGAAATTTAACTCACCTGATATTCCAATACCATACTCTCATTAACCTGTACTTATCGTAAACTATCCTCCCGAACCGTTGGAACATGAGCAAATTTTTGGAATTGCAGTTGACGTGAAAAAATACAAATGTTGACTCTTATTACCGCGATTTGGAATATCCAGCAGCAGTTTCATCTTTACGTGAAAGATGAAACTGCTGCTGCTGCTGCAAAGTGAATATTTAGTGAAAAGGCTTGCATACCACTAGTCATACCCAAATAAATGGGAAATGGGTAAACCAAGTAGGTTATTGGATACAATACACACAATTCAGTTGATTACTTTTAAGCTATTTGGTAAGTCAATTTCGATAATTGACTATTTGAAATTTTGAAGAGCATCGTTATGATTTGTTAGATTTTATTTACAATTATCACGATGTATGGCATTGAAAAATACTTCTTTCCCTTAAGATATCTGAAAATAGCCACCACTTGTCACACAGTTCAATATGACAGCATTATTCTGAGCACTGTTTTTACAGTAAAATTTCTTTTAATTTTATTGAGTAATGAAGAAATAGTAATGGCGTGAATGTGGCTATCCCTATTACAAAAAAAGCACTATCTTATCAACAAAGTTATTTGTGATTGATAAACTTTCCGCTATCAAGTAGCACAAGTAGTAAATGTGGCCTTTCCTTGCTTACTTCTCAGAAATATTTACCTGCTTATAAACGAAGCATCTTAAAGATTTCACTGGCATACTGTTCAAGCAATCTTGCACGCCCTTGTTTTTTATTAAAAAGTTATAAATTAATTTATATCTACTTCTATGGGCTTCTTTAGTGATTGTCACCAAAATAATTTTGCGACCATCATAACTTTCCATTTGATGGCAATACAGCGCATCCGAAAATAGCTTCCTCATTTATTTTGACAATGACAGTGCTGCTCACTCAGTACAAAAACTAATATAACTTTGTCATCTTGTGTGATCATGGAAGAATAATGGAATATCAGCTGAGTTGCATTTCTTAGCAACTAGTAAAGGAAACAATGCGTGTGATGGTGTAGTTGTTTAAGTCATGTGGCTAGCAAATAGAGCCAGCCTTTTAAGGCCTGTGAATAAATTAATTTTATGACAATTGGTTTTGTTTAAACTTGCATCAGAAAATACTTAGGGATTTAGGGTACACTATGTGCCATGCAGAGACATAGGATAATGTTAGCTATTCTTGAAAGAAATATATTCGAGTGCAAAAAACACAGGAACACGACAGAATCATCATTTCAAACCTTCAGAGCAGTTTTAACTGCTAGTAAAACGAGTTTCATCCTACACAAGTTTTTTCAATGGGTGTGTTTGGAATAAGAAGTAACAACATCAACGACTGAGGTATGTAGAATGATTCATATTACTTCCTAAATAATACGGCTTTTATCATAATTAATGATCAAAATTTAACTGTGCTCTAATGGATATAGGTATGGTAATGTCAATAGAAAGAGTGCAATTATAAATGTAAAATGTAATTCTTAGTTTATTTAGAAAGACCTTAATTCTAGTTGATAAGATTATTCAGACCTATTAATTTTGAGTGTTACGCTGAAATACTTAAAATAATTTTAAACATGATATTTTAAGTGAAATTAACTAATATCTCAACCATCACATTTATTCAGAGTCAATTTATGTGCAATATGTCACCTGTGCGGCGAAAAAGTGGACGGTGAACAGGAACGATTATGCAAACGAAATGTATGACTACGTTCTCAGCAGCTAATGGATTCAAGAAATATGTTGATATCAGTCCAACGTTTTTTTGATTAATTAACGTATTAACTGCCTAACCTCTCTTAAGGAAACAATTTACTTTAAAAAATACAGACTATTGAAAGTTTTCTTCGCCATCATTCCCAGTTTCCCTTGTAATAATCTCAACAAGGATTTTACCACAAATTTCAAGTCGTAAGACAATCCGGTCAAATTTCACTGATTTACTAACATTAAGCAATTTTCTAAAAAAAAACAAAAACCGCCCACACAGTTAAATCTAGATCGTAAGCATAACATGAACTAAAAAACATGAACTAAAAATATATATAGACCGATAAAAATGTACTTTTTAATTTTATTAACATTTAGTTTGAACAACAAAATAACAATTATACTGCAGAATTTGAATTGCGTGCAATATTCATGCTCTTATCTAGTTCCACTTCATGGGCTTTTAAAACTGCATTGAAAAAGTTCACTTCACCGTTTTATTTTGAGGCGTTAAGTATTAGGAATAATATTAACAGATTTCACCATCGCAAGAGAGAAAAATTTCTCAGGACACATAAAATTCAAGTTTTTCAAGTTATGAAAATATTCTCAGAAAGTTAAGAGCATTTGACTGACCCTGTTTCCAACTAATAAACTCTTCTAATATAAATCGCAAAAGCGAAGACAGTCAGACTATGGCGTGTTATATATCTTTGCGGTCGGATATTTTTATTCGAGGAAAACACTGCCTCGCTTTCTTGACACAAAAAAGATGGAAATCAATATTCAATATTCCTTGAAGTCATATTTTATATTTATTTATCGGATGAATAATTCCGAGAGTTTACTGACAATATGGAAATTTGGGTATGTAGAAAACGATAGCGTTATTCCTAGGGAAAGAAGGAAGTCTATAAAATATAACCCTGTGACAGTATTAGCGTAATATTTAATACTTCTGGGCGGATTTCCCACAATGCAACGTTCTGTTATAAAATAAGAGCCTTTACCTCTTGAATCTGCTTTCCTTAATCCGTAAAAAATATAGATTAAAAACAAAAAATTGTATTGTGGACTTTCAATCCATTTTTAATTATTAAAGGCAAATCAATGTAAAAAACAAATAATATCTGAATAAATTCATAACAGGATATCTTTTTATAATCAATTCTTGATATATAAAGTAAATAGTCAAGCTTTTATCTTAATTATAAGAACACAATGTGCCACAGTTGATTGTATTCAAATTCCAGAATTCTTGAAAAACTACCTCAAACCTTAACACTACATCGAATAACTGCTTCTTTTTCAAGGTGCCTTTTTTACACATCGTCGAAAAGCATTATTGATTTAAGCTGAATTTGATAATTACTTAGTTTCAGCTTCATTTCAAAGGGTTTAACAAAGATTTAACTGTTCTTTTGCTATTTGCCTTAAAATCGAATGAACAACTCATGGAACTGAACTGTGATTTAAACGAAAAAAAAGCCATCTTGTGTGATCATGGAAAAAATAATGGAATATCAGCTGAGTTGCATTTCTTAGCAACTAGTAAAGGAAACAATGCGTGTGATGGTGTAGTTGTTTAAGTCATGTGGCTAGCAAATAGAGCCAGCCTTTTAAGGCCTGTGAATAAGTTAATTTTATGACAATTGGTTTTGTTTAAACTTGCATCAGAAAATACTTAGGGATTTAGGGTACACTATGTGCCATGCAGAGACATAGGATAATGTTAGCTATTCTTGAAAGAAATATATTCGAGTGCAAAAAACACAGGAACACGACAGAATCATCATTTCAAACCTTCAGAGCAGTTTTAACTGCTAGTAAAACGAGTTTCATCCTACACAAGTTTTTTCAATGGGTGTGTTTGGAATAAGAAGTAACAACATCAACGACTGAGGTATGTAAAATGATTCATATTACTTCCTAAATAATACGGCTTTTATCATAATTAATGATCAAAATTTAACTGTGCTCTAATGGATATAGGTATGGTAATGTCAATAGAAAGAGTGCAATTATAAATGTAAAATGTAATTCTTAGTTTATTTAGAAAGACCTTAATTCTAGTTGATAAGATTATTCAGACCTATTAATTTTGAGTGTTACGCTGAAATACTTAAAATAATTTTAAACATGATATTTTAAGTGAAATTAACTAATATCTCAACCATCATATTTATTCAGAGTCAATTTATGTGCAATATGTCACCTGTGCGGCGAAAAAGTGAACGGTGAACAGGAACGATTTTGCAAACGAAATGTATGACTACGTTCTCAGCAGCTAAAGGATTCGAGAAATATTTTGATATCAGTCCAACGTTTTTTTGATTAATTAACGTATTAACTGCCTAACCTCTCTTAAGGGAACAATTTACTTTAAAAAATACAGACTATTGAAAGTTTTGTTCGCCATCATTCCCAGTTTCCCTTGTAATAATCTCAACAAGGATTTTACCACAAATTTCAAGTCGTAAGACAATCCGGTCAAATTTAACTGATTTACTAACATTAAGCAATTTTCTAAAAAAAAACAAAAACCGCCCACACAGTTAAATCTAGATCGTAAGCATAACATGAACTAAAAAAACATGAACTAAAAATATATATAGACCGATAAAAATGTACTTTTTAATTTTATTAACATTTAGTTTGAACAACAAAATAACAATTATACTGCAGAATTTGAATTGCGTGCAATATTCATGCTCTTAACTAGTTCCACTTCATGGGCTTTTAAAACTGCATTGAAAAAGTTCACTTCACCGTTTTATTTTGAGGCGTTAAGTATTAGGAATAATATTAACAGATTTCACCATCGCAAGAGAGAAAAATTTCTCAGGACACATAAAATTCAAGTTTTTCAAGTTATGAAAATATTCTCAGAAAGTTAAGAGCATTTGACTGACCCTGTTTCCAACTAATAAACTCTTCTAATATAAATCGCAAAAGCGAAGACAGTCAGACTATGGCGTGTTATATATCTTTGCGGTCGGATATTTTTATTCGTGGAAAACACTGCCTCGCTTTCTTGACACAAAAAAGATGGAAATCAATATTCAATATTCCTTGAAGTCATATTTTATATTTATTTATCGGATGAATAATTCCGAGAGTTTACTGACAATATGGAAATTTGGGTATGTAGAAAACGATAGCGTTATTCCTAGGGAAAGAAGGAAGTCTATAAAATATAACCCTGTGACAGTATTAGCGTAATATTTAATACTTCTGGGCGGATTTCCCACAATGCAACGTTCTGTTATAAAATAAGAGCCTTTACCTCTTGAATCTGCTTTCCTTAATCCGTAAAAAATATAGATTAAAAACAAAAAATTGTATTGTGGACTTTCAATCCATTTTTAATTATTAAAGGCAAATCAATGTAAAAAACAAATAATATCTGAATAAATTCATAACAGGATATCTTTTTATAATCAATTCTTGATATATAAAGTAAATAGTCAAGCTTTTATCTTAATTATAAGAACACAATGTGCCACAGTTGATTGTATTCAAATTCCAGAATTCTTGAAAAACTACCTCAAACCTTAACACTACATCGAATAACTGCTTCTTTTTCAAGGTGCCTTTTTTACACATCGTCGAAAAGCATTATTGATTTAAGCTGAATTTGATAATTACTTAGTTTCAGCTTCATTTCAAAGGGTTTAACAAAGATTTAACTGTTCTTTTGCTATTTGCCTTAAAATCGAATGAACAACTCATGGAACTGAACTGTGATTTAAACGAAAAAAAAGCCATCTTGTGTGATCATGGAAAAAATAATGGAATATCAGCTGAGTTGCATTTCTTAGCAACTAGTAAAGGAAACAATGCGTGTGATGGTGTAGTTGTTTAAGTCATGTGGCTAGCAAATAGAGCCAGCCTTTTAAGGCCTGTGAATAAGTTAATTTTATGACAATTGGTTTTGTTTAAACTTGCTTCAGAAAATACTTAGGGATTTAGGGTACACTATGTGCCATGCAGAGACATAGGATAATGTTAGCTATTCTTGAAAGAAATATATTCGAGTGCAAAAAACACAGGAACACGACAGAATCATCATTTCAAACCTTCAGAGCAGTTTTAACTGCTAGTAAAACGAGTTTCATCCTACACAAGTTTTTTCAATGGGTGTGTTTGGAATAAGAAGTAACAACATCAACGACTGAGGTATGTAAAATGATTCATATTACTTCCTAAATAATACGGCTTTTATCATAATTAATGATCAAAATTTAACTGTGCTCTAATGGATATAGGTATGGTAATGTCAATAGAAAGAGTGCAATTATAAATGTAAAATGTAATTCTTAGTTTATTTAGAAAGACCTTAATTCTAGTTGATAAGATTATTCAGACCTATTAATTTTGAGTGTTACGCTGAAATACTTAAAATAATTTTAAACATGATATTTTAAGTGAAATTAACTAATATCTCAACCATCATATTTATTCAGAGTCAATTTATGTGCAATATGTCACCTGTGCGGCGAAAAAGTGAACGGTGAACAGGAACGATTTTGCAAACGAAATGTATGACTACGTTCTCAGCAGCTAAAGGATTCGAGAAATATTTTGATATCAGTCCAACGTTTTTTTGATTAATTAACGTATTAACTGCCTAACCTCTCTTAAGGGAACAATTTACTTTAAAAAATACAGACTATTGAAAGTTTTGTTCGCCATCATTCCCAGTTTCCCTTGTAATAATCTCAACAAGGATTTTACCACAAATTTCAAGTCGTAAGACAATCCGGTCAAATTTAACTGATTTACTAACATTAAGCAATTTTCTAAAAAAAAACAAAAACCGCCCACACAGTTAAATCTAGATCGTAAGCATAACATGAACTAAAAAAACATGAACTAAAAATATATATAGACCGATAAAAATGTACTTTTTAATTTTATTAACATTTAGTTTGAACAACAAAATAACAATTATACTGCAGAATTTGAATTGCGTGCAATATTCATGCTCTTAACTAGTTCCACTTCATGGGCTTTTAAAACTGCATTGAAAAAGTTCACTTCACCGTTTTATTTTGAGGCGTTAAGTATTAGGAATAATATTAACAGATTTCACCATCGCAAGAGAGAAAAATATCTCAGGACACATAAAATTCAAGTTTTTCAAGTTATGAAAATATTCTCAGAAAGTTAAGAGCATTTGACTGACCCTGTTTCCAACTAATAAACTCTTCTAATATAAATCTCAAAAGCGAAGACAGTCAGACTATGGCGTGTTATATATCTTTGCGGTCGGATATTTTTTTTCGTGGAAAACACTGCCTCGCTTTCTTGACACAAAAAAGATGGAAATCAATATTCATTATTCCTTGAAGTCATATTTTATATTTATTTATCGGATGAATAATTCCGAGAGTTTACTGACAATATGGAAATTTGGGTATGTAGAAAACGATAGCGTTATTCCTAGGGAAAGAAGGAAGTCTATAAAATATAACCCTGTGACAGTATTAGCGTAATATTTAATTCTTCTGGGCGGATTTCCCACAATGCAACGTTCTGTTACAAAATAAGAGACTTTACCTCTTGAATCTGCTTTCCTTAATCCGTAAAAAATATAGATTAAAAACAAAAAATTGTATTGTGGATTTTCAATCCATTTTTAATTATTAAAGGCAAATCAATGTAAAAAACAAATAATATCTGAATAAATTCATAACAGGATATCTTTTTATAATCAATTCTTGATATATAAAGTAAATAGTCAAGCTTTTATCTTAATTATAAGAAGACAATGTGCCACAGTTGATTGTATTCAAATTCCAGAATTCTTGAAAAACTACCTCAAACCTTAACATTACATCGAATAGCTGCTTCTTTTTCAAGGTGCCTTTTTTACACATCGTCGAAA
Source organism: Pyrrhosoma nymphula (assembly GCA_963573305.1). Lineage (NCBI taxonomy): Eukaryota > Metazoa > Arthropoda > Insecta > Odonata > Coenagrionidae > Pyrrhosoma > Pyrrhosoma nymphula. The sequence continues at coordinate 65,689,458 of OY754340.1, read as the reverse complement.
AGCATTATTGATTTAAGCTGAATTTGATATTTACTTAGTTTCAGCTTCATTTCAAAGGGTTTAACAAAGATTTAACTGTTCGTTTGCTATTTGCCTTAAAATCGAATGAACAACTCATGGAACTGAACTGTGATTTAAACGAAAAAAAAGCCAACATAGTGAATAAAATATTTGACCTCGAGTTATGGCACATATATAGTTACGGGTGCATTACAGAAATGAATACTATTTGGCCAACATTTACTCCATTTATAATTTACGCAAAACAAAATAACATCTGGATTTATTTATGAAAACAAAATTACACCCGTCAGCGCCCACGGGTGCCATACGGCACCGCAGTGCAGCGCCGAGCCGAAACTCCTACAATGTAACTAATATGTGACTCTTAGCGTACATTTCGGTGCGCATACTTAATAGAAGCTTTCTTCTAGATCATTCAGCCAGTGTAAATTGTGTTTCGCACCACATCGGATCGTCCAGTCTGTTTCACAGTCAGAGGCTTTTTTCCGGACCCATGAGTTATGGGTACTCGATCGAGGTAAGTGCTCACTGTGTCTATAATTATTAGTTCAAAAGCTATACCTTAACGATTTCTTGAAATGTAAAGTACAAACTACTATTTGTAAACGAATTAGCAGGATCTAGTGATTAAAAGTTGAGATATGTGAAGTTAAACACTAGCGGTGCCGTTTGGCACCGCTGGGCGTTACCTGTATCAATTCACCTTGTGGTCCTATTTTGCTTACGGTTGTGATTTACAGCTCTATATTACATCGTAAAGCAGTTTTCTTAACAGAAATGGGTACTGAACGTTTTAAAAAGGTTTATAAGCTATGATTAAGGCTTATTTTCACATGAAATATTATTAAATAAGATTTAAGAAATACAAATATTGACTCGTAGATTTCCACGGCGTTGATTTCCCAACGTTTGCAGGACTTCTGGGTTTCACCGCGTGGGATTTGTTGGTAGATGTATAATGCTGTGGGTTAATTTCAAGGTTATGATTCGTGAATTTTTACTTTTCGAAAAAATTGTAACGCCAAATCAGTCTCATATCTTTCTTACAAATAAACCCTTTTTTATCACTGTACTGAGAATTGATTCATTCATGCGTAGAGCGATCCATTATGTTTGCATGAGGAAATATGCAAATGAAGTGTTAAAAGTATAATTCTACAATTCTTTACGATTCTAAAATTCTATTATTCTAAATGCTTCAATTGCTGATGCCACGTTACTTTATGCAAGCTCTTAATTATATTTTGTTCACTTAGGAGTTTAACTCCTCAAGAGGTTTTAGACCTCCTAGAGGAAGAAGAAGTTGATAACGTCCACCAAATATTTGTAGAGCCACCAGAGAGCACCGTTTTGACTGACGAAGATTCAGGTGATGATGACGGTGGCTTAGTTGACAACTTATCTGGTCGTCAGCTCCGAGCAAAAGCAGAGATACTGTTTTTAAAAGGTGGAGAAAATGATGATGAAGAATTTAATAAGCAAAGTGGCCATAATATCTCAACAATTCAGGTTGATTCTAGTAAGCCCGTCACCGTAATGTCGCGCAATATGAAAAGAAAAAGTGCTCCGGATCTTAAAAAACAGAGAGAGAAAATGGATGGAGATGTATTTAACTGCAGCTCGAAGAAAAATAATGAAATTTCTAAACTTATATGGCAGAAAAACCAAGATATCAATGGTACAGAGTCTTTCTTCCCTAGCGCTGACTATTCAGACCTCCGGAATTTAAATGCTGTGGATATTTCTGAACTATTTTTTGATGAACAAGTGGTTAAATTACTAGTCTCTGAGAGCAATAAATATGCTCTATTCTGTAACTGCCCTTCACCTAATATTTGTTTCGAAGAGATGAAAGTGTTCTTGGGAATTTTAAACCTCTCCGGATATAATGAGGTCCCTGACAAGCGCAATTACTGGGAGGAAGGGGGAGACGTCCGGAACGATTTTGTGTGCAATTCCATGCGAAGGAACCGTTTCCTGGAAATAGAACGCTTTCTACATTGTGCGGACAACAATGCTCCTCATCCCACTGACAAATATAGGAAGTTGAGACCTCTGATGAACCTATTGCAGGAACGAATTAGGAAACTATTTAGACCTGAGCAAAATATTGCCTATGACGAGAGTATGGTGGCTTACTACGGATCCCATGGATGTAAGCAATACATAAGAAGCAAGTCTATTAGGTTCGGCTACAAGGTATGGTGCTTGAATAGTGCAGCTGGTTACCTAATCGACTTCGAGGCATACCAGGGAAAAAGGCATAATGGAAATGAAGTATACGAAAAGAGGTGCGGAAAATCAACAGCCCCGATGTTATCAATGTTGGACAATCTCAGAGAAGATGCACGGCACCTGCCGTATAATATTTTCCTCGGCAACCTTTTTACAGGTAGGCGGCATATTTGTAATTCTTATAAAATGTAGTCACTATCTGTTTACCACGAGGGGAAGGAAATAAGCTTTGGTTTTTTATGTAGGAATGAACCTCTTGATGGAGCTGAAAAGTAGGGGCTACAGTGGCACTGGTACAATCCGGAGCAATCGATTGCCGAAAGGAAGTAACCTCACCCTGAAATCCATTTTTCAAAAGGAGCCACGGGGAAGTTACGAGTACAGCTGTGATAAAGAGACATCTATAATCCTTGTTCAATGGGTGGACAATGGGGTTGTAATGGGTGCATCAACACGGTATGGTGTGCATCCTGTGACAAGCGTAACAAGGTACTCGAGTGGTGCGAAAAAGACAATTTCTGTGACGCGACCAAAACTATTTGAGGCGTACAATGAGAACATGGGTGGTACCGACCCGATGGACCGAGGAATAAATCGCTACTGAGTGGGTGTGCGCCTAAGAAATGGTGGTGGCCAATTTTTACGTGGCTGTTAGATGTTTGTGTACACACCACTTGGATTTTGATGCGTAAATCAGGAGTGGATATATCGCAGCTGGAGGTAAGAAGGCTTATTGTCCAAAAATACCTGGTTAAGTTCGGAACTGGCACACATCAGGGAAAACGGATAGGGAAAAATGCCGGACGCCTTGCAGCAAATATGCTACGATACGATGGCATAAACCATCTTGTTTTTCCCACCCAAAAGGGGAGTAGGAGAAAATGTGCTGGTGATTATTACATGTCTCAAACAAGAACCGAGTGCAAGAAATGTAATGTTGGTCTTTGTGTTCAATGTTTCGCTCATTACCATTCCAAATCTAATGTGTAATAAATAAATTAAATAGAGGTTTTATTATAGTCAACGACGTTTGATTCTTCCCAAAATACCTTTATGAGCGAAAATACCCCACCCCATATGGCACCGGCATGTAACTCTGGATCTATGGAATATTTGGGGAAACATTTTAGGAGCCTTCATATTGTTAATATGTATCATATTTTGGAAAAATGAACGATGTTTGATTTTAAAAAAATTTGGGCGCTGACGGGTTAAAAACATTCTTGAATGTGAAACAATTTTGCGAAGGTCATCTAACCTTTTATCTTTTAAATAAATACAAGGCGATGTGCCCTATGTTAAAAATACACTTACTAAAAGAACGATTTGCATTTATGAAATCATGAAATGTGTTCCTAAAATCTGTATCAAATTGAAACATTGCTTAGTTTTTCAAAAAACCTAACATTTCAGAATTCGAATGATATATACTTTCTGTTCAAAGAGGAAAATTATCAAAATAGAATTGGTTTAAGTAAGTTTTGTGATCTTAGGTTATGAGTAACTGTAAATAGCCATGGCATCCACTCAGTCTGCGCATGCATATATTGCCAAATTGTAAATATTATGTTGGATAGCATCAATCTTATTGTATCATATCAAGATCTGCATTTGTCTGCTGTCTATTGTCAAAAGAGTGCTTCATCGTTGTGCTGAGTTCCATAATGAATCCTTTTTATTCGAGTTTTCTTAGAAAATAAAAAAGTTTAATAGAAACACAGGTAAATGTTTATTTAAAATTATGGATTTATACTGATTGCTCCAACTGAGAAACGATGGTAAAATCCATCAATGACATTGTTGAGACGTTCTGAAAAGATAAACATTGGCAAAGCATCACTATGTTGCCAAGGCTCAAATATATTACTTTGAAGATTAGAAATCTCTTCTGAATGGAAGTAAAAGCTTAAAATTCGCTGACTTCTAATGTAATTATACTTGCATTTTGCAGATGCATATCAAGGAATACAGTGGAACAGTGTTCAAGCAACCTTGTACCACTTTGTTTTTATGACAAAATTAGAAATGAACTTAATTGAACTTTGTTGTGCTTCATTAGTGATTGTCTCCAACGTAATGCAACCACCTTTATCACTTTTCAAAAGATGGAAATGGTAGAGCCTATTCTAAAACAGCTATCTCTTTCAAAATAAGCCGTTTACTTTGTCATACGTAGTGCTACTCAGTACAAAAAATTCTTCAAATTGTGCCGTCATGAAAAAGATCATGGTATATCAGCTAAATAGAATTTCTTTGCAAGTAGCCATTGAATAAATGTTTGTGATGGTAAAGATGGGACAGTTAAGCGACTAGCAACTACAGTCAGATTGCAAAGGTCGTTCAATAATTAACTCTTATGCCCGCTGGATTTTTATAAACTTACATCTGAAAATTTAAGGGAAATAAGATACGGTGTATGCAGAGCGATTGATACAAGTGAAAAATTCTTGGAGTAACGATATTCCCATATTTTGTATCTCCAGTTTCAATACTCTTTCGTGAATTGGTGGATATAAGTGGTGCAATCAGTGTAATTAAGTGTGTAAGATTTTGTTATTTTTTTATCTATAAAAAATTCTCTGCTAAGGGTTTAATGGATCTGAAAAATATCATGCATCTTGAGATGCATGAAAAATTTATGTGAAGTGGAAAAGATTTTACATAATTAATTAAAAAAAGACACTAGACAAATTAAGCAACAAATTAAAATTAACTGAAAATGTCTATGCCAAAATTATTTTATCAAGTTTTATGAAATTATTTTTTCTCCAAATATATTCGTTAGTGGGAGCAAAGCTCTCGATCTGAGAATTATTGCAGAAGAAATTATGGCAGTTGGCTTTAGTTGAAATTGAAATTTCCTCCGGCTTTATATGAATACCTTCCCAGTACATCCGGCCGGTGATCATCTGCTGTGTGATTTGTGATGAGTTGGCAGTAATATCCTTGTTCCCTGCTTCAATGTGATACATAAAATCATCACTCTTTGTAGGTCTGACAGAGCTAAAACTGGCCGACTGAAAATGTTTGAGAAATTCAGTGGGAGGGCAAAGAAAATGAAAACAGAGGATCATGTCAAAACGGCACATCACCAGTTGATGTATCGTTTGCCACATCAATGAAACATCAAGCCAAAGGTGATGATGAGTCCGTCGTCAAAATAATGAAAGAGGAAGAATAATTAAATGTCGCAATTTAATGTAGTAAGAATAATTAAAGAGGAATTATGGCTTTGTATTGTAGCCACTCGAGATAATTGATGCTGTATTTAAAGAATATTGTTATTCAACTGCAGGTTTGTACATGAAAATTCATTCCTGGTATTACATTCCACCCGTCATCCATAACTTGCTAGTTCATGGATCAGCAATCACTAAGGAAACTATCCTCCCTATTGGTCATTTGTCTGAAGACGCAACGGAAGCTAAGAATAAGGATATCAGAAGATTCCGGGAACACCATACAAAAAATGTTCCAGGATCGACACAAACGAAGATCTATTTCGAAGATTGATTCTTAAATCATATCCTACATTATCAATAATGTCAGGAGTTTATATAAGTAAAATTGTGCGACTATCTGCTGAGGTGAGAATACTTCTTACCATAGAGGAATCGAGCAAACAGAATGATTCTGAGACAGATAAAGAATATCAGACGATGATTTTGAGTGTGTTTAGTATTTTATTTTGATAATGTATGATAAAAATATGGAAGCATAGTTTTTTTATTACTTTGATAATTCTCATACAAAACTAAATAGTGCCTACATTTGAGTAAACTTTTATTGCCAAATTGCTATGTTCGGTGATTACTTTTGCAAATTTCTCATCCCCAAATGAGCTTATTGAAATTGAACTTTGACGTAAACCGCGAGTATAATGGGAGTTTTGCGACATAGTTTCAAGTCATTCCTATCCTTGCAAAACTAGAAAAATTATACCGCCATTGAAAATTATGATAGCAGTAACGTCATCCATAAATAAAATAATGTAACTAACCATTTCTTTCACTGGATCTTCTATAATTATAATATCTGCTATAGATTTCCAATTTAAGGTGCGCCCTCAAAATGGGCATAGGTGAATATCGGTCGTATTTGAAGATTATTTTGCTGTGTGCAGACGGGGCGAATGTTTCATCAATGGTGATCAACATAGCCGCCCGTCTCCGACTTATGAAGGTCTCCCCTGACACGTGCCTTACTATAGGCCTTGAGCGAGAGATAAGGTGGGCATTTCCGTCGGTAAGACGTATCGAGAACGGATAGGAAAAAATAAACAGCAGAGGCGAAGATAACTCCAAAGAAAACACTTCATCACTTTCAATTGAGTCTTCCCTCGAGCAACAACTCATTCGAACGTACGGTGTGTGTATTTATCTCTTCATCTCTCAGCGAATGCCTCTCCCTCTAACGGGAGGTTTTCAAACGGCGCTCCTGCTGATTCAGCGTTGTTGATAGCGAAAGGGACTTATCGAAGGAAGAGAGAGAGAGAGAGAGAGAGAGAGAGAGAGAACTAAACTATTGGTGCGGGAAAACGAATTATTTATATCGAATCGAAACGGCGGAAGGATTGGCTACGAACGATCATTTTACTGATCACAGGAATCCCTTTGCCATTCTCTAATTCTATGGCAGAACGGGTGCTGAACAATTCGCATTCCTTTTCATTTCGGAGGCAGAAGGACACTCAACAGGTAAGGCAACGCAGTTGAGAGGACGTGACCTTTCCGGGAGAGGCACTTTTTGAACTTCGCTCCCTCGCCATCATTGTTGCGGCTGTAGTCATGATATCCCTTTAAAGCAGCGTCGGTCTTCTCTTGTGATTCTCATTTCGCAAACACTACAGCGCTGTTTGCTCTGCCCTTCGTTTATAAGACTGCGCAACTCAACCATACAGATAGAGATTGTAATGTGCTCTCAAATTTAAAATAATACATCTACTCTTGAATCGTGCATTGTTGTTTTCGTATTTTTATTCAGTTGAGACGGCAGTAATGGATAATATTTTCAAATGCAATTTATGTAGATATTAGCTTGCGTGGAGCTGCCATTGGTGTTCCTTGCCACGCCACCTTGTGATGCAGCATGTGACTAATAATTTTCCTTCGGCCGTGGCGAGGTAGGTGTATAGGGCGCCATATTGCCACTGTGAATGCGCCGTCTACTAGTAGTGCTGTTGAGGCAGATTCCCACTCTACGACAGCCACCTCCCGTACTCTCCCTGAAGGTAAGAGAAGTGACTGACTATTGGAGTGGAGTGGGATGCAATTTCCCCTCCAATCTCCCTCAGTTCCTTGAGCGATATTTTCAAACGGAATTCGTTGCCAATCGGGTAACGAATCGTGTGATTTTGGTGCTCTGTGGTGCTCCACCACACCTCTACTGTATGGTAGTGATCTCCGTGTGATCTCTTTCTAGAATATCTTGGGAGTATCTATCTAGAATATCATAACCATTTCCCAAGTACAGATGCGAGGCAAGTGACTCTAAATTCCTCATATTTCATTATTCCATCCACGTTCTCCTCGGTGTACTTAAGCCTTTTAATTTTTTCCTTCTGACAATAGATGGGTGCACATATTTGTTGTGCCTATTAATCGTTTTTTCCGCCGAGTCGTAACATGATGGCTGTGGTTAAAACTGCAATAACCATCACCTTTAAACTCAGTCTCTACTGAAGAACTCCTCCTGACGGGCTCAGTCATGTGCCCTGATGGAGTCACGTGCCCTGATTTGTCAGTTGCTGACTCATTGATCGATAGTACTGAGTCGCTGACCTCCAACGGCTCGTATTCTCACATGACTTATTTCGAGGTGTCGCCCTAATTCATCATCTGAGGCAGAGAGTCGGGAATGACATTCGTCGAATCTTACTTTGAAACTAACGCCATGCTTTGATGCGCTCCGAGATATCGTATTCATGCTGAGTAATCCCTCTGCAGCTTAGACCCGCCCCTTGTCTCACGTAATTCTTATGCTTCAGGGGTTTACTTCTTACTTACTTATTTTTTGTAATTCAAGCCCTTATTTTTACTTTTCACGCAGGCATATTATTCACCACACAGTCCTCCAATTAAAGTGAAAGGTTTTCCAGTTTCTCCTCTCATGAAGCAAGTGATCGATCAGCTTCTTAATTTACATAGTGCTGGACACATTTAAATCATTATAGATATTTAAAATCATACCGTTAGTTAACCTTTAACCGCGTGACGTACGCCTTTCACGCTTTATTATTTCGTTACCAGGCCAACACGGTTCCTCAGCCATCCCTGCTATTTGATTCGTCAATTTTCCATGGACTACAAGATGGAGGTTTTCGATGGCGCGTACGGTCGATTGTTGCGTCGCCTCGCCATCGACGGCCGATTCAAAGGCGCGCACAACAAAAGAGTCAACAGCGCCCTCAGGGAGGTGTTCGAGGGACTACTATCATCGGCCGGAAGTGACGTCGGCTCGATCGGACGCCTTCCCTCCTCCCAAGATGGCGGACCAGAGTCGTCCAAGAGCCCGTCGGCCGAGTTTCCTGTCGTCATGGAAACCGTAAGCAATGCATAAAACAAAAACAAGAGTCATTTGTTTACCTTTGAATCCTTTGAAAATGTCATACCATAGCATTTCCACAAGGTTGTGAATTCAGGCAATTGTTTTAAATTGGCCAATCTGTGGTAGCATGCTGCCAGAACATCTTTATTCATATTTGGTTTCACGGCCAGATAATTACACGGCCGCCATGCATAGCAGGAGGCCCTGTTATGCAAAAGTGAATATCGCTCGGTGAACGCAAATGCTATCGTGACTGTAAATGACATAATAGGATACCATTGGTACCAAGTGGCAAACTATTCGTTCTCTATTTAAATCATGTGCTGCGCTACCTCATATATTTGAACCTGCTTGCATGCCAATATATTTTATCACGAGATCTTGTTAAGCAGTCACAACAGCGATAGTCCTCAGAGTTGTGATCAGTGAAGAATCGCTTTAAAATCGCTTAAACATGAACTTAAGTCGTGTTAAGTACGAAAATGCGGTGAAAATTGGAAACTACTGCATTTTTTCCATCAATGATAAATTACATTAACGTAAAAACATTTCCACTAGAGGTAAATTCTCCCAAATATTTGAAGGCATTTAATTTTTCCGTTGTGTAGATTATTGCTGTAACATCTGAAGTCAAAACTTATTAATTCTTCATCGCTCGGAATTCAGTCACTTATCATGTAAAAAAAGTTTATTAACCATACCAGAAGATTACAAATGTTCATTCCTCGAATTATTTATATATTTTGCGTACTTATTGTGTTTTATATTAGTCAGTGGAATCGTAGTTTTTTTTAAATATAAACAAAAATGTTGAGTTTATCATCTCACGGTTGTGAGTGGTGTTTTTGATACAGAGCGGAACGTGGAGCATAGACGGGGAAATTGGAGACCCTACTTTTTAGTCTACCCTCGTAGTAGAACAAGGCATGGTTTTAATGATCGTACAAAGTCGGATGTCCCCGAGACCAAAATGTTTACCGCACGACGTCACTCGGATGACACGAGAAAACTATATAACGATTAGCAAATTAGGAATAGCGGATGAAAGAGCCGTTGATTTAGTTTTAGCAGCGACGGAATTAAGTTTAGTAGATATCGAATGTACTTCAGTATAAGTCGAAATATTTCACACATTTTCTGTCCCTGAAAAACAAACTTCTAATTATAATCGAGGAAATATGAAAAAAAAATATTTATATCAGAGGCCATGCAGTACAGCGAGCACATCTAAGTTAATAAGTAAGTCGTGGAATATCTGTTTTGTGGAAAACGTAATAACGCCGAATATATATTAACCATGATTGTTGAAAGATTTGGCTAACAATGTTGTAATTAAACGAGCCTTTGAGTCCCGACAAACTGCCTGCCTACCTAGGAAGACAAGGCATAATAATTTCTCTTTGTTTTATTGGTTTGGTGGAATAACTGTACATTGTTTTAAATTTATTTTATTCGTTGTTGTTTGTTCCAGACATATGTTGGTATGGCGCATTAGGATGTGCCGAACATGTCACGGACGGAAGGTATGGAAATGAAGTACATAGTTGCTGGCCACTGTAATAAGTTGTTTGCGATGTGCGAGTAATACGTATAAGTTTTCCAAAGTGCATAGTGAAGGATTAAGTAAAGTGTGGCTATGAGGAACTCAATATAATGAACACATCGAAGAGTATGTTGTCATAAGAATCTTGTTTTTAAAGTCATATTATTGACCACCCGATGCAGACTTAAATTCAGTTCAGTGGACAGACTGGTGAAAGGTCTCACACGTCAAAATAACGAAAATAACAAAATTTACGGTGGTGATTTCAACGTTCCCTCGATTGATTGGAAGGCATATTGTTTCCATGATAGCGGCAAAGACAAGGAGTTGTGGAGGAGTTGTGCGACACTCCACACATTCACATCTAATTCCTTACATCAATTAGTCACAACACCGATCAGAGGAAACAAAGTTCTAGATCTTTTAGTAACTAACATACCTGATAGCGTCCTTAACGTAGTAACAGTGAACGGAATTAGTGATCACAGAGCAGTTAACGCTAGATTCCGTATTAAGTGTTATTGACAAAAACGTACCCTTAAAGTGGATGATATATTTCACAAGGCTGATTTCGAATGTTAAAAACAAGAGCTATTGACCTCATATAAAGAATTTAGTGATCTTATTGCAAACCGTTGTACCATCTATATACCGATTACTTTTCGCAGCATAACACGACTAGCGCAATAACAACTTAACCCTTTCCTGCCGGCGACTACGAAAGAAAAATTTTTCCGTGCTACGGGTAGCTTGCGAAAATTTTAAACCTCGCTCTGCGAAGCACTTTTTTGGGGTGGAGTGGCCCAGGTACTCTCGTCCCTCCGATTTGGGACCCTACTTAACGGGGCGCTCGGCTATTACCCCGGCCACTGGACTCGACCCTCCAACCCTTTCTTAGCGGGAGTCCACGGTCAACTCATTGCATTAGCAGTGTTTTTTTAAATTGAATATTGTCTATGATTTTTAACAGTTTACACTTATATAAGAATAACTTACATTTTTTTAAGCATTGTAGATTTTTAAACGGATTTCTAGCGTTAATAATAACAAAGTTAGGACTTTTCCATTTTTACAGCAAGTTAGGACGTCTTTGAATAAACGAAATTTTCTTTGAATAAACCTCCAAATAATACTTCCCATCCTTCTTTTTCATTCGGGCTTTGGACCAACGTAGGCGAAGTTAAAAGTATGTTTTTACAATATACATTACCTAAAAATACCGGAATATGAGTAATTACTAATGGGATCAATGAAGGAATCGGAAAATAGAGGACATAAAGTGTAAATAGGCATTCCGATTGTAACAAACACCTACGATATAGAAAATAAAACGACAACATTTCTCTTTTAGCGTATTTTTCATCGCATATGAACACACAAGGTTTTCACACAAGAAGTCCGTTAATAATAACACTAAAATTTGGTTTAAAAATTGCTTATGCACAGAAAAAAACGAAGAATTCATTTCAAGGTATAAAAAATTGGAGTTTGCAATAAATTTTTCTTTGCAAAAATCATTTACAATTCAACCACTTCAACACGGATTCCTGCTATTATGAGGATCGTAAATGAGAAGGAGGGTCGGGCCAAATGGCCGAGGATTAGCTCTAAGGTCTCGCTAAGCTGGGACTCAGGCAGGGGCTGAATACCTCCGACCATTGCTACTTCAGCGGTCACTTCCCATCCCCCGCGACAGCTATAGCCGACGTCCGTTCGTTTGCGCTGAAAAACCCACGCCAGCTATAGCCGACGTTCGGTCTTTTGCGTATGAAAATGCTCGTCGGCTATGGCCGACGTCCGGCGCGAAAGGGTTAACTAGCGCAATAACAACTTAACTTAAAAAGGTCAATAGTGAACGTATGTGGTATAATACGGACGTTCAGAAATCTCTCAAGCGACAACGAATCTTTCACGCAAAAATGATGAACGCACGTCAGGGTCTCATTGAAGTAGAGAATAAGAAGTTATGCGAAAATAGTAGATAAGGCGGCCTTTCAAAAAGGATTAACAGAATTTAAAAATAAAATATTTTTCGAATATTAAGAGGATACCCCAAAAGGATTTTGGTCGTACGTGAAGGAGGTCGTCAACAGTAACGTCACTAAAGAACAATTTAGGAGAAAGAGCGAACAAGTAATTATATAAATCAAATATCTTCTACACTTTTTTTCAAAGTTTCTATACAGCATGCTCTCATAATTACACCTCTACAATGCCTAGGCTATACATGCACCCTCTGCAGTCTATTAATATCACTTTTCCTGGATTAGAATGTCATATTAAATCCATCAATTCCAAGAAATCTCCCGGTCCCGATCTGATTCCCGCACGAGTTTATAAAGATGTAGCATCAGAAATAGCACCGTACCTGAAAATAATATTTGTAAAATCTCTCACACAAAATCGTATTCCTTACGATTGGAAAACCGCGAATGGTAGACCAAGATTTGAGAGCGGTGATAAGGAAGATCCCAGTGACTCTAGACCAATTTCCCTTACGTCTATCTCGTACAAGGTATTAAAACATATAAGAGTCAGTTCGATTATGGAGTATCTGGATAGTAAAAACTTTTGAACACACAATCAGCACGGATTCCGGAAAGGCAGGTCTTGAGAAACCCAGCTAGCTCTTTTCCTTCATTACGTTCTTTCCTCGGGAGAAAAGCTTGTCCAGGTAGATGCAATATTTCTATATTTCCAAAAAGCTTTCGAATAAGTCCCTCATTCGAATTTACTCCTTTAGTTGTAAGCTTACGATATATATACTTCAACGTAATATATTGGATAAGATAGTTCGTAGCCGACCGTGAACAAATGGTAGTTCTAGATGGTGTTAGTTCAGATGTAGAGAATGTAACATCAGGTGTAACCCCAGGGAAGTGTAATCGGTCCCTCATTGTTCCTCTGGAATATTAATGACATCACTACCGTTGTTACGAGCAAAATTCCCCTCTTCGCAGATGACGTAGTGTTGTAGAGGGATCTAAGCAAACAGTCTATCAAGATTTCGTTACAAAAATTCCTAGATGCTATAAATGATGTGTGAAACACTTGGCTGTTAGAATTCAATTTTGAAAAGTGCGTTGTATTGAATTTTTGGAAAAAATAACAACTCGGTCAACGAAACGTACACAATTAATCAAACCAACTTATGAAATGTAGAGTAAACTAAACACTTAGATGTGATCCTTACTCAGGACCTGTCTTGGGGGAAACCCGTCCGGGAAATATGCGGACAGGCTAGTCACAAATTGGGATTTATTAGAAGATTTTTGGGAAAATGTGACGTAAAGGTTAAATAGCAATGTTATTGTTCACTCGTGAGACTTTACTTAGAATTTGCCGGTAGCTTATGGGACCCTGTCAAAGAAGGTCTTATCTCAGAAATAGATCGAATACAATTGAGATCTGAATGATTTGTGATCAACTTAGCAGTGTTACCGAGTTGTTGAGGGAATTGGGGTGGAAATCTCTAAATGATCGAAGGGAGAAATACAGATTAAATCTCTTGCGCAAGTTCGAAGCAGGAAATTTTTTTTCCGGACGTTCAACATATATTGCTAGAACCAACGTACTACGGTAGAAGCGATCACAGGAATAAGATAAAGGATATTGACTGCAGAACCAACAGATTTAGAATGTAAGTTTTTTCGCTAACAATAAGGGTTCGTAATAGTGGCGATAGATCAACCATAGGAAACTACTACCCTCAACAAGTAGAGTAGAATCTTCAATTGTGTTTTTTAACACAAAATCATTACTAACACTTCACATTGCTTGATATATTCGGCATTATTTTATTTTGTTCTCTGCATGAAGTAGTATCTCGTAGCATTAGTAAATTAATAGCATTAGTAATATTAACAACTAGATGTGTCTATAGCAATGTATTGCAGGTTTGCATGTTCATTTACGTATCACTCTACCAGTTTCTGGTTAGACTGCGCACTGTTCTCCTGACTGCTTACTGGTCTGCCCCTAGCGGGCATGGGAACGTGTTAAGACCCCCGATTTGTTCTGGGACGAGTGCTGAATGCCTGGTGTGGAATCACCCCGTGTCACACACCCTAGTGGTGGCTTGCACGGTACTTCGTAAATGTAGATGGAAATGTGCGACTGGTTGGTTATGCTTCGTTCTATGTTTTTGGAGTAACGTTTTTCTCTGTTTCTGCTGTTTTTATGTATATAACACACCCCATCAGCTGCACTCCGCATCCTTCGAGAGCAGGAAAAAAACGAATAAATGTTTTTTTGTCGGTATAATTTATGAATATCATGTAAAAAATTGAAACCGAGGTTTTTTGATGGATTAAACCAAGTCGCCCATACTCCGTATTTTATTTACTTAACTTGAACTTTCTTGCAGTATTTTAATTCCAAACTTATTCAAGGTTATTCGTACCTCGGAAGTTAGAATTCCGAATTTCATTGTTCTCTGCCTTTATCTCATCCAAATTACGTAAATGCAAATGTAAGAAGCAGCTAGTGTTGCGAATGTTAGATTGGAGAGTATGGACAGGATGAACAGATAAGGAAATAAGCAGTCCATCACTTCCCTTATTGAAGTTTTTAATCTCAAAACTGGAGTAAAGTTCACAAAATTCGTTGGAAAATTGTCCACCCATTTTGTTTCACACATGGATGTCAATTTTTTCCGTTTAGGTTCGGGAAAATCTGATTTTATAAATTATTGTAGTTCATTTGTTATTTTTGGGTGTGTGTCCGTGCATCATACAATATATCTTTAAAAAATATATCCTTTTCTCCTGTATAAATATTTCCTCGCGTAAATACAAGTATACAGTATAGGTTTACAATTCCCTCCCTAATACCTTTGGAAAGCGTTTGATATGTATTTTAATAAGCCCTCGTAGCGTCCGAGCCAAACGATAAAAAGCAACCTGACTTTTAACATTAACAATATAAAAATGCGTAGTTACGGAAAAGCTAGTTGGCGCCAACCGTTATAAAACTTTGTAACAACAGTCGGCTCGTCAAATTTCGTGAGTTATGGTGATCTTAATGTCACCTGAATTAGGAACACCAATTGTCACGTGAATTAAATAGACAAGCGAATGTGTAGTTAAACCTGGGGAAGCAATAGAATACCCGCAAAATAACAGACTTTCTCAGTCGTGTACACTCCGCAAGAATTCCCCTGGCCATTTCTCTTCCGCCATTGGCATGTTTCCCAGAAGTCTGTTGTCATTGTGAGAAATTTTCCCTCCTGAACGTTTTATGGCCACCCGTAATTTACAAACAGCGTGTGCGATGAAATTCAACAACAATTTTGAAATTTATTTTTCGCTTTCCATCATAATGTATTTTTATCATTTCAACGCATTTCTCGGAAGTAATGTATCTTAAGGAATCAACCTTCCCAGGAGGTAATTTCTTTATGATGAAACGCTGTGTTTCCAGCAGCTGTGAAAGTGTTTCATTTTCCTAACTTTGTTTCCAGCAGATATTACCAATTGAATAACAAGATATGTAAACTAATATTCCCACTGGTTTCAAAGCATCTCAATGTTGTGACAAGACTCACAATCAGCGGGAGAAAGCTGGCCCGATGTTGGGATCCAACGTGGTCTGAACATTTAAATGATAACTTTGACCTGGATCTTGCCAATTCTGACAAATGATGTTGGACCAATGCATTGGCTCAGTGCCAAGCCAGTATTTATGGTACCCCTATCCCTATCGTGCGTGCAATTACTGACTTACTTTATATTCAGCCACTTCAATCATTTTTTTGATAAGAGCAGACATTACAAAGAAGAATTCTACTCAAACATCATTTCTTCTGAGATAAGTAATGGTTGCAACCAAAATTACTCTGATTTCACACTTCTAATTTTGTACTGGCCCTTCTAAAATCTGCGCATAGTTAAATTTTTCAATCACCAATGTAGCCCAGCTAACTGAAACACGGAATTAAAACATGGAGATGATAGTACAAATACTACACGTTTGTGAAATAACAGAACGAACTTCCGGTTTACTACTTCGGTTTCATTGCAGAGACATTTTATCAGCTTCCACCACTACTTCAGGGCCAAGAAATCTATTGTCAAGCAATAAAAACTACCAAAACAATGCAATGCTTGACGAATGTTGTTATTCTTCGTAATCCAATTTGACATTCACTATTACTTCTCACTCACAAGAGTTCAAGTTCGGACGATCTCAAACTCTTGCGACATCGCTTTCCCCTTTCTTCATCATAAGAATTTTAAAGCAGATCAACAAACCTGTAAATTTGACATTGGGCTATTCCTACAGTCACAGTCCCCCGCATTGTGTTTCTCATAACTGCAATCCATAAACTTGTGACGTTTAAACGTTTAACGTAAGATTTTTAGCCTTTAAATGTCGATATATTGAAACATGGCAATGTCGATGAAACGAGAGAGTTACCACATAGTTTGCAAAGCACTTCCCTCTGGCGTTGGTAAAAAATATTATGTATATCATGGCAAAGTATATTGGCTTCACAACCTTGGCTAAATGTTGGCTCCGTGACGGTCGAAGTATCTAAAGGTCATTCATCTTTGCATTGGTCATGATTCACCTCATGTTGCTAAGGGGTGCATTTCAGTTGAGTTGAGTGTCTTCGTTGGCAGAAGTCGGAGTACCTTTTGCTCAAGTCGTTGGAGATGCTGGGGACGTCATGCCTGAGGGAGGAGGAGGGGCTGCTGCTGTCGGACGCGTACACGTGCTTCAAGATGGCGCATGCTTACTACGCTTCGACCGCTTCAACCGTGAAGACGAGGGAGTTAAAGCGCAAGATGGCGGTGGCACTGCTAAAGAGCGGACGCTACAAGCGCGTGGTGGCCGAGCTGAGGGACGACGCCCGATTGGACGCCTACGAGACGACGCTGGACGCCGAGACGACGCTTTTCATCAAGTACGCCTTTGGGCGCTCCCTGCTGGCCATTGAAAGGACGCTCGAGGCCGTCCCTTACCTTTCGCAGTGCCGCCTGGGATTGATGAACTTCGACAAGAAGGTATGTGTGCTCTCAACATCGACGTCTGGATGGCGAGATATGGTGGAACATCACGGTGGAGTTAAGGCACCTGGAGCGTATTTTATTTATGCACATGTTTGCCTGAAACTTTGCACACGTGTCCTTATTAGTAATATGTACAAATAATAGTGAAAAAATTACATGGTACCGATTTGGTTTCCTGGCAATTCAATGATATTTTAATAAGGACTCTGATGGCACATGGCATATACTTTTGAACAATTTGATTACTTAAGTAAAAATTTTCTCCTAAATGCGAAATAATAAGTTTCATGTTATTATTATTGCTGCTAACAAATATCAAAGTATCATGCCAAGTAAAAAAGGTGCATTTATTAGTGTTTCTATGCATTTTTTTTGTAGCTATGAATTTCTCGTAAAACTTGAATTTCGCACCCATAATCCTAGTCAAAACAGTGTTTTAGGCAAAAATTTTAAATATATATCTCTTGCATTATATACATTGCTGGATTTATGGTGACTTTCAAAGCATAAACAGCTGTACTTGAGTGAAATATGTTCCAAGTATATTTTTTCGACTTACTTGAAGAGTTCATAGAATGTGTCTTCAATGACTTAAGATTGGTAATTAAAGTAAAGTAAAGTAAAGTTAAAAGTCATATTAAAGTAAACTAAAATCATGAACGAGTGAATTGTGGTTGTGGGAAGTTTTTAGACGCTAAGGCGTCATCGTAATCCAAAAGGGTCTTAAGTGTCTCGCAATTTTTCTTTTGATATACATGGAAATACTATCGGACATGGTTATGGTATGTATGTGCCGTGGTTTCAGAGAATGCTTTAATCATATGTACCATTTTACACTTAATTCCTTATTTATTTTTGATAATCTCTGTAGAACTAAACTTGTCATTGTGTGACTATAAATACATAGTGATTACAGCCTCTCCTTTATTATTTAAGGGACTCTGGTGACAGTGATAATGCCTTCCAAAATGTACAATAAGAGTACAGTATTCATGAATTAAATAAATACTCACATGGTTAAACAGGATATATCTTTCTCTTAGCAGTTGTAAACTCTTTCCTTTCGCATTCACGTATTTGAGCTTTTATGAAATTTGTGGTCGTAAAATCGATGTGTTAGGAAATATAACTTCTCTACATTTTCTGAGGACTTATGTAAAAGTAACGTACCGCACAACAATTCTATTGCTAGATGTACCCATGCAGTTTTTTTCAAACTCAAAAGGTGATTTTCCGAGAAACAGTAAGTTGTAAATGAAAATGACTGGCAATTTTCCACAAGAATATATTTAAAAAACGACCGGTTTCAGTGTACAACACCATCACCTGATGATGGTGTTGTACACTGAAACCGGTCGTTTTTTAAATATATTCTTGTGGAAAATTGCCAGTCATTTTCATTTATGATGTTATTCCATAAAATTAAGCCTGAAACTACAACTTTTAACAGTAAGTTGTGTTAAGCTTTCCAGAACTGTATGACTTGAGTTTACTTTCTTCCACTATAATTAAGAAACCGCTATAATTAAGTTGTAGCAATAGCTTCCACGGTGGCTTGTAAAACTGGATCCCATGTTTTCAGGTTGAACTGCTGGCATCGGCGTTAAGATGACAAACTTATCTCTTCCGCTACAGTAGGCATTATCAGGTCGAGGAGTACTATTTCCTAATGGGGTTTTAATCCTCATTTTTGGGTTCATTAGGATTTTGATTCTTGAAAAGATGGCTCAGCTGAGAGTTCTTTTTTTAATCCATATCTGAATTCAGTTTGGTTATACATTTTTGCAATTTGTTCTGATACACGATTAGTAAACATCATATTTCTACATTTTTGTCCTTTTTTATTAAATCCACCTTCGTGAAAAATGTCCAGACTGGAAATTGGTTTTAGATTGAATTGTGATGTGGCATAGTGCTTTATATTTGGAGGACTGTTGTGTATAACGCTCTTCAAGAGGCAAAGTGGGAATCCATTGCTTCTGAGATTGTTTCTCGAAATATTCAAGTTTTTCTCGTGACAATTATCGGCATATGACCCTGTGTTTCTTGACGAAAGCTGAGTTACATTTTTTTGGCGAAGGGGGGCGGTGTTATTTTATTTTCAGATATATGTCTGCCTTTTGAGGTTTTATTTACCAATCCACAGATAAGGGTCCATAAGGATTTCTCATTATTAGCGTATCCAGAGAGGAGATGCTGCTCTTACTTTGACTTCCAATGGTGAAGGATAATTTGGGATGGTAGCTGTTGAAAATCTGTTAGGTTTAATCTTTTTTGTTGTATGTGATAGCAATAAGTGAATCATCAACATACTTATAAATGAAAGGTCCTGAAAAAGTATTTCTAGGTTGAACAACTTGATATGCAAATGTGTGAACTTATATAGTACTTGAAAATAGAATATAACTCTATTCATCGGTCCCGTGAGATTAATTCCGTAGGACATTGCAGAATCCAAGTGGCATGCCCTCGTTGATATAGCACAATGTACATTCTATTCTATTCCAGCCAAGAGCTTATCTCCAACCACGCACGTAATCCGAATCAGTGGTTCTGATGACAAGCGTCACTGAGTGGAGGATTGGAGGTTAAGGTTATTATGATAATGGCGGTGATTATGACAGTTACTGAATTAAGTGGTAGTTTCTGTTATCACCATAGAATGCACCCAAGTTTCATTATATGTACAGCCCTATAGTTGCATAATGTATAAGGTCACGGAAAAATAATCACTAGGAGAGAAAATAATCATTATAAATATAGGAAATTATTGTTTTTATTTTTCTGTGGTTATTGTTTCCAGGCACATTATAGAATTATAAATAATGATTTAGAAAGTTATTTATAACACTATTTATGCCCCTTTAGTATCCTTTTGCTATGGGGTGTCCATATTGTGCGAGTATGAATATAACATCGCATTGTTTTTATTATAGTGTGCAAACAAACCCATCCAAATACATTTCGCCAACAGGCCAACATGGGCGTCCTCACTTCCATCTTCAAGATCGTGATGGAGCAGCTGTTAGAGGGGAAGGCGGATTTCGCGATGCTGGTGGCAGATGGAATCCTGAGCTCTTTTGCCGGTCGACTCCGCAAGGGGGACTGCCCGTCGGAAGTGTTCGACTTCGCCTCCTATTACTCCTGTCAACTGAGAGCAATGGGTTATGGAAAACAGTTCCGACAACTATTTGACACCGCAGTGGACCTGCACTCAAACCTGGGCACCGCCGATAGCTTTCTGCTCACGTCGGTCATCGGCTGTTCCTTCCCCACGGGAACGGCGGAGTTCCGGGAGAACTTGGATAACATCGGTCTCCTGCACAGCCAGCTGCTGGCCAAGGTCAGCAAGGACGAAAGGCTTACCTTGAGCAGGCTGAAGGTCACGACAAAGCTGGTTTACATCTGGGAGCGAAAGCAGAGGGCAATCAAAATACTGCTCGACACTTTCAACCACGTCTCAGAGTTCCTCAGCCCGGAAGATACATATCACGATTTCTTCCTGGAGGCGACCAACGGGAGGCTGTGGTCTGATGACTGAAAACGAGAACGGCCACAGCGATTTTCTGTTCGCTTAATTCCGACGTTTACTCGAAAGTGCAACCGTGAGATTACGTCTTTAAAACGTTCCTGACATCTACTTGAATGAGGCTCAAAAAGGGAGGTCGTCGTATCATGACTGAGCAAGGACAAAATAACAAGTGATTTGCAGCGGTTCACGTTTTTCTGTGTCTGAAGCGTGTGAACATGTTTTTCAATCATTACGTATGGAAAAGGTACACCAGCATATATGCGTTCGAATACGTGTATGAACTGAAATCTAGGTAATGGAGACTCATTCAAAATAATTGTGTCCGAATGAATGGAAAAACGAGTTTGTTCGCCATTTTAACATTTATCCTTCGGGGGAATGTTTTCACACGCCTTTAATGCACTACCTGGAGTAAAGAGGTGTTACATAAGCATATCCGTATTGAAATTTACTTCATTTCGACTCAAAAGTCGATCTCATGAACGGACGGCCAAATGACGAAGTGGTAATTCAAAAAACCGTTACGGCTGTGCTGGAGTGTAAAGACGTAAAATAATCACTGCTAGTCACATGGTGAGCCCGCATGCGATCATATGTGTGTACGAACAACTCGTTCATTGAGATTGGTGAAGAAAGTTACTTGTCGAATATCTGGAGAGGACAAGGAAAGATGACCTTTCACAGGTTTGATACCTTTGATACTAAATGCGTGTGTAAGTCCTTCTCGGTCCTGTAAGTCATTTCTCGTTATCCAGCGATACATTCAAGTTTACCTTTACGGACGTTTGCCGTCCTCTTCGTGGTTGCCTACAAACGAATATGGTCGCGTGGTTGAAGGTGATAACGCAGGATGTCATTCAAAATCATACTTTTCCGGTTGTGTCAGCCTCGTCTTTGTATCTCTGGTCGTCACTTAAGAGTGACCTTTTATGCAAGCTCTTAACTCGTGAATGTTCCAAGAACCTTTTCTTCTTGATGAGGAAATATGGAGGCTGTTGTTCACGTGACTGAAGGTTGCTCCGTCAATCTCTACACGCACATCAGAGGCAAAAATGAGTTGAAGATTGTGACGTCACAGGGTACACTTATTTCCTTTTCTTGCGTACCTATTTCTGTTTGAATCCTGGCACACTCTCATGTATTGAGTCGATTAAAATCAATATAAGACACTGTCTCCGGCGTTACTTTGTGGAACTCCTTCATTTTTTTAAATAATAATAAACACTTGGTTGTTATTCCACACTTTATTGGAAACAAAACGACCCGGGTTTCAGCATGTCATGCCATCATCAGGTGTCATGCCATCATCATCACCTGATAATGGCATGACATGCTGAAACCCGGGTCGTTTTGTTTCCAATAAAGTGTGGAATAACAACCCATTGTTTATTATTATTAAAAAAAAAAGATTAAAATCAAATTACATAGTTGGATATTTCACCTAACATGAGAAATTATAATTCACTGACTGCAGGACATACTCATAAAAAATCTCTAAGTGCTGTTAACATGTGAAATGTATGTGAATGAAGTTTCTTTTTGTGAAAATGCTTGTATCTACTATGATGTACATTGTGTCATGACCATAAATCCGTAATAAAGACGAAATTTGAAGTAAACGATGAGCATTCAGAGGGTTGAAGAAGAAGTTCGGAGCATTGGAAATTAATTTACTACAATGCGATTATCGGAGAAGACGGAAGCGATGTCTGGTTTGACTTTTTGTGTGTGTGTTCGGGGACATGGCCTTGTTCTTGAGGACAGTTGATCCCTCTAATGATGATAAGTGCTCCAAAATGTAATCCGACTGCTCTATCGTGTAACAAACAACTTCGAAAATCTGGGCTTCTCACGACCATTTTCAACCCTGTTACCGTCATCAGATTCTAGGGGTGAATTTATATCACTATTGCTGCGGTCACTTTCACTTCGTCAAGAGGATGATTCTTTCAACTTCCGAATTTTTGACATTTCAGTGCAAGTTCGAATTTAAGTCCCACTGGAGCCAACTCTAACATCAACGTTATTCTTCTTCTTCAAAGGAGTCGTAGTTCTAATCACTTATAGTAACCTCATCCTGACTATGTGTGATCATTATTGTCTCTCCAAAAAGCAACAATCGCTTCTTAGTGGTGAGCGAAATAAAAATAACATCACCAATTTTTCCACCGAAATGGGGAGTAATGAAGATAATGCAGCACATGTTAAAGCTACTGTCAGTAAGAAACCAATTAAGGATACAATGTAGGGCGACATTTGTCAGTGATCACGGAAAAGTGGTCATTCATAAAAACTTTGCAAGGCAACGCGATGCAAGGGACGATAAATAATTAGTTTTAAATGGTATTTTATAAACATGGCCATCTACATTGGCTACACAAGCCTAAATTGTAATCTAATGGCCTACGAACATGTCTAGATTCCATGATTTTCAAAAACTAATATTTCAATTTAATTTTGGAAAAGAAAAAGGTCATAAAACAAGTCGCGACATAAGACTTATTACACCTCGGAGTGGTTGACGTTACTCTAAAGTAGAATCACGGTCTGATTTTTCAAAACATTCTACTGAAGATTATGTCATAAAAGCAATTGAGGATTTGGAAGAGGGAAGTACGTTTCGTTGAAGCGTTAATAAACACTTTTGCAGTAATTGTAGGAGAAATAGTATAAACACAAAACAAACGGAGAAAAATTCAATCTCATCCCTCCCAAACCAGTTTAGGAGTTGCGATAGAAATCACTCATACATTACACAATTTCACAAGAAGTAATAAAAGACTTACTCTCCGGAAAATTTTGTTTTATTTTATTGTTTTGGAGACGGAGTTTTGACGGGTTTTGTTTTTGGACGGAGTCCGAGCCAAGAAGGTGTGAAAGAGATAAGATTACGCCGTCCACCTTTTTTCTTTAGCGGAGCGTAAGACGTTTTCTCGCAAGTCCTTCCACTTCGCCTTCTCTCGTCTCCTGCTCCCCCACCTCCCTTCCCACCTCCCCTCCCACCTCCCCTGCCACCTCCCCTTCCCACCTCCCCTCCCACCTCCCCTGCCACCTCCCCATCCCACCTCCCCTCCCACCACCCCTCCCACCACCCCTCCCACCTACCCTCCTACCTTCCCTCCAACCTCCCCTCCCACCTCCCCTCTCACCTCCCCTCCCACCTCCCCTCCTACATTCCCTCCCTCCTCCGTCCCACAACGCCTCCAATACCCCTCCCACCTCCCCTCCCACCATACATCCTCACCAAGAAAATGACGGATCGAAATTGTGACGTAGGCAGAGTTTTTTGTCGTCCATACGATATTTGATTGGAATGAGAGCAAACGTATCTATTTAGGTCATCAAGTACTGCATGTGAGTGGTGACTTGGAATTGTGGTTAATCACGTGAGGGCATTGTGTATCTACGACATGTGCTAACGACTAGTCCTTCCATCTTCTCAAACCCCAAATTGTTTACCCTTTTAATTCACTTCCTTTCCCTTGTAGAATATACCGATGGTCTTTTTCTAAGGTCACCAGAAGATACTTGCACCGCATTGAAACATGCGTCGTGAAATGAAATTATTTTATAAGGAATAACCGTATTTGTTTTCTACTCTTCTTGGGATGTTAATGTATCAAAAAGTCATGCTAGAGACTGTCTCATCAAAAATCTTGGCGTTAGAGATAACTAATGCACCTCAACTAACAATGTAGGATAGATATTCCAAATTAATTTTCAACCCTATTTTTCCTTCATCTCCGTCAATTTGATTACTTTTCATGTTTTTCCCCCTCAGCTGTGGAATATCACATTCCAGATTTGTCGATGAGGTTCATTCCTAAATGTGTCAAAATCTTTTATTCAATTTACGTGAAGAAATGTTCCATTAAGTTGTCAATATGTTGGTAATTTCCATTGATGTTATGTTATCATTCTTACATCGCCAGGCAGAAACCCGTCACGTTTCCAATTATCATTGTGAGCAACAAGGATAAATTAAATAATATGAAGACGTTGAAATCTGACGTATGTAATAGTTATTTTTATAAAAATTGTAACACTGCATGGTATTATTTCTTTGTTTTGAAAAAGTTCCGGCACATCTTTCTTGAGACAACATCGTACTTTCTCTAACATTTGTTTTGCTGCTGATCTGTTTTTTGAGTGCCGCCATGTTTAGTATGACGCAGTCTTGCTCTTTTTCTTACAACAGCATACGATTCCATGTTTTGAAGCATCTTAGTTTACCTATTACAAGATTAAATGTGCCTGAGAATAGTGCATTTGACAAAAACGAACGAAGGCCAGCAAAGCTGTGTTGGGCTGATAATCTTCCATGCTAGTCATTCAGACCATTTTTTTTGCCCATAAACTGAAGGTTCTACATTTTAAATGAAAATAGATTCTCCGGCCTATTCTCTCCATAGTATTAGCTTTCCTGTCGATCGTCAACACCAATTTCGTGCTTTGTTCTTGTCTGATCCAAATACAGCGCCTCTCAATCGTCTGCAGTCTCCTTCACAAAGTCAAACGATTGTTTGGTTGTTTTGAAATGACCGCTTCATCTGCCATATCTTCCTCTATTTTTTGTTGCACCGACCCATATCAGTTATTGGCATCCCTCAGCTGACGAATAAGGGCATTCTGAGCAGAAAGTCTTTCAAACTGTTCATTTGCTATCTTCATGACTATTCCGTCTCGTTACCCGGACTCAAATTGTTCAAAAAAATTAATGATGTAAAAATAGTCTCTAAAAACCAGTAATACTGTACTGGTTCAAAATCTGTAATACCTATCTCAAAAATATATATCTCTTGTCGGCATAATTATTTTTTGTCTTAAAGAGGTCATTAAAGGTTTTAAATACTTCTCGGTAATAAACCAAGGCCTAATCTATGAACGAATTTCTTTATTTCTTTTAAAACATCTCCCAGTCAGTTGCTCTCATGAAGTGAGTAAATGTATTATCTTCAAGGCCGTAATCAATGTTGTATCGCATTAAATGTTCGTCGATTGCAGTTTTTCCAAGTGAGTCCTTCCGATTTCTTGTGAATTTTGTGTATTTTACACATTTACATTTGTGAAATTATAAATAGTTTAAAGTAAAAATGATGGCAGTAAATGCGGAAATAAGTACTTTGACTAAAACAACATGAGGAAAGACCCATTGAATTAGAGGTTCGTGGCAATGGTTTATTTAACGCTGAATGTAAAAAAGGTAAACCCTTCTTCTACTACTTTGAGTGAAGCACTTCAATATCAAAAGAAGGGAAACCATTTTTCATCGAGCAGGGAAAGTGTGTGTGTGAAATACAGATCGTATAACATTTTACTTCTTGACTCATAATTCAAACCTAGATCAATGAAATTCAAGGTGAACAAATTTTTCCAAACAATTTTTAAGTACACCATCCATTTTCTTGATGTTTGCTTATTTGTACTGGATCATAGTTGTGTAGATGCAAAAGAGGAGATATAAAACAATTTATGTTGACATTTTATTAAAAACTGCTCCCAATAATAGTTTAAAAAGCCAATGTTTAAATAATGTGCCGGTTAACTGAGTGTATATTTCATTTTTTTCAAAGAAGCATATGGAAATAACATAATTTATGTTAAATTGTAGTAAATCAATTCAGAAGAATAAGCTCAATATTTTTATTCTTCCTTGTAAGGAGACCCTTTCTTGGATAATGTAAATTACACATGAAATTAATTTGGTAGGAATTAGTCATAAAACCATTTGAGGGAATAGAGTATGGAGAAAATTAACATTAAAAAGTAAATAAACGATTTATCCGTAATTTTCACCGAAAGAATGTGTAGAAAAATATTACCCTCGGGTCAACATCAAAGCTCATGCGAAGTGGTGTCAAAAAGCATTTCTGTAGTACACCCAGGTCAGTTATAGGTTTCGCTTATGCCGGATGGCATCCTGGCATATGCACCTATCATTGAGCAGGATATCCTTGCATCCCGCGATTCCCCGCTTTGAACCTGTCTGCTTCTATACCTTCTCCTACATAGAGTCATAAAACCAATTAATGGAACAGAAGATGGAGAAATGTGACATTGAAATGTAATATACATGATATATCCCGCAATGGTCACTGAAATAAAATTAGAAAGATATTACTCTCGGATCAACATTCCAACACATCCTTTAAAAACTGCGTGAGAAGTTACTGTAACAGGGATTCAATCGTAATACTAGTTTATACGATTTCCCAAGAAGAGATAAAATATTTCCACGGTTCAAACGAAGCGAAACATTTCTTTTCCTCGGGTCTTTCTGAGACGCGCAGTTTGAGCAAACAGTCATGATCAGATAAGATTACGCCGCCTCAACGGATACCTCCACCTCGATCCGAGAGTAAGACATTCTTTCAAAACACCTCTCTTTTTCAGTTATCGTGTGTCTCCTTTCCCACCTCCCCTCCCACCTTCCCATGGAAACGGCGAACCGACAACGGATCCGTCGCAGTTGGCAGATATTAGTTAATCTCAATATTAGAATATATACATTAAACATATTTAACACATATACATAGCACCATTCGACTTGAATTTTATAGAAAATGAAATCAGTTTATAACAAAAAGAGAAATGAAACTTTATCCAGAGTTGTTATTTTTATTATTTATAAAATTAATAATTATAATAATAATTATTATTTTTACTTATATATTTTAATAAAAAAATTAGTTTTGTGTTTCATTTTTGGCTTTCTTCTGTTAATATTAGTATTTGGTTACTATAAAGTAATCTGGCAATTGTTTACCGTTGCCAAAACCAGAAAATGCTAAAATTTCAACTTAAGGTACCAACTATATGAGTATAAGCTTATGTATATAAAAAAACTATAATATAAAGTAACTATGTAGGATGATGTTTTCGGGAAATGCTGCCTTTTGTTCATTTTGAAAAACTCTACGTTTCGCTTCTCTTACTGGCAGCGTCATCAGGAGAATGAGCATTCAGTTCGCTCTTTAAATAGCATCGATGTCCCTTGCACCATTGTTGGGCCGATTTAAATCTTTTTCGGGAGACGTTAGCCGTTGGAATTTTATAGCAATTTAGGAAAGCCTTCAAACAAAAAAAAATCCTCTACATGAGTATGGGACATGGGAGTACATTTGCAAGAAAATAAGAAAACTGAAATGTCCCCGGAAAAAGAAGTGTAAACTTCAGTCATTCCTTGCTTTTTTACAATTGTGCCGAGATCCGAAAAGATTTCCGACATTTGTGTAAGTTAAACATCTACTGAAGACGCCAAATGCCAAGGAAATCTTCAAACAAACCAGCCATGCTCTCATAGGAAAACACGATCGTGCAACTCTCATGTCACTTTTTACGGTTGCGGATGAATAATATGGTCACCACTTGGAGCTCTCTGGTATGTTGAGTCGAGAGTACTGTGAAATCGTAGACCGAATTACAAATGATTCCTCGGTGTTAATTCTTGAAGCCACAACCTTCAAACAGAAGCCATATTCAAAAACACATCGAATTAATCGTACGCTGAAGAAATCACAGGCTCACTTACCAAAAGCGGTACACAATGTGAACGAGCATACACTTGCCAAGGTAATAGTCTCGGTTCTTGCATATGGATTGAACTTCATAGTTTATCCAAATCAAATGCAAACGGAAGACATTATCATAGGAGTAGAGACTGCAATAAGGTTACTTCCTTTGGATGAAGCTGAAAATTTGAGGCATGAAATAGAGGAAGTACTACGATCTTCTAAAATACCTAAATTATATTTCCAACTGCTGAACTGCGACACATGGAGGAGCTTAAATATAACGAGAACATACCCATCCTTCCATCGGACAAAGGTAGTGCAACTGTTATTTAGAAGAAGGATGAATATGATAAAAGAGTCCTCTCCCTTTTGGATGCGGAAACTTATGGGAGTATAAATCAAGACCCAACGGCTTGAATTGAGCGCAAAGGAAGGGAATTAATGAAAACTTCTTCAATTCCTAAATAAAACCATTGAAAACTAATGATATCAGAATCTAAGGCTCCTTATCTCTACGGTCCGCTAAAAATTCAAAAGGAATGAATTCCTTTGATGCAGATTATAAACACGATTGAATCGCCGACCTAAAAATTGGTCCAGTACATACGAAGGGGCATTTAATATTGATCAGTGGCACGGACTATTTTAAAAAACACGGAATATTACATAAAAATTCTAAAAGATATACGAGTGACTAAAAAGGACCTAATAGTCAGCTTTAATGTGGTATCGCTGTTTACCAAAGTTTATGTCCCTGATTCGTTGGAAGTTATAAAAAATATAACGGAGGATGAAATGCCGAAGGACTATAAAATATTCGCTGAATTTAGCCTCCTAAACACATACTTCCTTTATAATGGAGATATCTACGAACAGAAGAGCGACCAATTTATAAATGGAGTTTTTTGAGAAGAAGGCAATGTACTCCTCCGTAGATACGCCATAATGTTGTTTTATATATGTGGATGATACTTTTGTGATCTGTCCACATGGAAAAGAAAAGCTGGAGGCTTTCCATGAACATTTAAAAGCATCCATTCAGACATTAAATTTACAAAAAGCAGGAAGATGGAGGTTGTCTACCATTCTTGGATATCATGGTTTAAAAAAGAATAGTTGACAGCCTGGTACATTTGGGATACTGAAAGATAACCCACACCGATAGGTATTTCAATTCGGCATCCCATTACCATCCGATGCAAAAGTCTTGCGTAGTTAAAACATTAATTTAAGGTACCAGAATTTTTCGTGATGCCGAAAATCTCGACAGAGAAATGGAACATTTAATTTGGCCTCTCTAAGAAAACGGCTACAGCACCTCCATCATAAAAAGAGCAATGACAGAAAAGGAACAACACCATAATGATTGCGGCCGTAATAAAAAGCAATGACGTATGCAATACTTCCCTACATCTCAGGAGTCACTGACCGAATTGCTTAAACTCTGCAGAAAGGAAACATTGTTACTCACTTCTGCACGGTAAATAAAATCAAAAACATCCAGCCCTTCAATCTATGGGAGTGTATAAGGTTCCCTGCTGCTGAGGCAGAATCAATGTGGGGCAGAGTAAGCGAGAAATCTCTCAAAGCCTTAAAGAGCACAAGAGAGCGGTGGAGCAAACATAAATGGGGCACATCAGCGGTTGCCGAACATTCCGCCTCAAGCCCTGGACATGTTCGGTACACAGATAATGTTCGGACAAACACGGACCTTGGTCAAGTCGCAAGAATATCATCCGCGCTTAATACGTGAGGGCATAGAGATAGCCAAAAGGCCACAAAATTTAATAAGGAGGATGGATATATCCTCAGCAGTGTTTGGAAAGGGTTTTAGGCTTCTGCAAAATCCAATCTGATAACGTCACCAGAAAAAGATTCAAATCGGCTCAAAAATAGATCAAGGGACACCAATGCTATATATAAGAGCGTACTAAAGCCGGTGAACGCTCATTCTCCTTATGACGCTTCCAGTAAGGGAAGCGAAACGTTGAGTTTTACAAAATGAATGAAAAGCAGCATTTACCAAAAAATCGTCCTACCTACAAGATAAGCTGTCAAAGACATCAAAAAAATATAGTAACTATTTCCTTACATTTTGTTGTTATAGCCCTGACGATGACAATGTTAAAAAGCATAACGGTGGCAAAAGGAAGTTGAGATATTTTGAAAAAATTGACCAACCCTCAATGAAATTTATATACAACTAATTAAATGTCGTCAAGAATAAACTCAGCAATGTTTATAATTATAAAAATTTTGAATTAGAAATAAAGTTATTAGTTATTTTAATTTGGTGGAGTTCACGGCCATCTTTTGTATCCTGCTTATCTCGAAAATTTTAACTCATATTTGAATAATTAAATATGTAAAAGGAACATAATGCTGATAACTGCATGAACACGTAATTTGTAAGCGACAACATATTCAACGTGGACCTAAAGTCACTTCTATCGTGCGTTTGCGAGAATCTTATGTTCGCAACTGAATGTTAGCTGGCGAAGATGGAGGGAAAGTCGTTCCTTAGCTATTATTCCAGTGAAAACAAAGGAATATCAGGAACTACTAGAGGCGCTTAAGGTACGCAATATTGGACGACATTTATCTGGGAAACCACAGAGGTAATCGAGTCAAAATGAAGAGTATCAGAGCACTATCAAATAGTATCCTATACTAAGTACCGCAGTGATCTCGATGTAGTCACAGCTAAAGTCTCCTGGCAGTAACCGTGAGTATTGTGGAGTCCTATAGCCGGGACTCTTGCTGATACTCCTCAAGACTGGTCGAGACTGCAGTATTGGACGGGATACTGGGTATCCGTTGTCGATACTCCGTGGATACTGACCCGTCGATACTCGATGGACGGGAGGTGATGGACTCAAATCCCCCATGGCGGAATTCTTAAACTGCGTGCATGCTATTTAGTCTACTTGCATGAGAAAAAAATGCATGATGCCTAGGTACCTATCCGGGAGTGCCTACAATCCGATCATGGTTTAACTTCAGGAATGGAGCAGCTGACTGACTGCTTTCCCTCAATCTCGTTGTCCCCATACCTGGGGTAGTTACCCAATCACCGACTCCTATGGTTTTACATTATTTTTACTTAAGGTGGATGGATTTATATTAAATAATTCAGCAATTATATATTTAATTAGGTTTGAGAAATTACTACCTTTAATTCATCTTGTTACAATAATGAAATCAATAGCCTCAATAAACTTAAAACATATAAACAGTCAGCATATTAGTATAATGTTATTCAAACTCTTATACATATAAAAACCTCTCATTTTGGGATTGATACAAAATTAACAATAAAACCCTATAGGTTAAATTGATATAAAAATAGCATAAAAATAGTAAAGGTTTAATTACATTTTAACCGTACCTAGTGACCGTGGAGTTGACTGTACCATAGTTATGTTGATCATTTGGAGTTCTTTTTACTTAACGTGGATGGATATATTTTCGATATTTCAACAATTAGATATTTAAATGAGTCTAAGAAATCACTCTCTCAAAGTCATCTCATGAGATCTATACAATCAATAGGGTCAATAAACTTAAGTATATAAAGATGCAGTATGTTGCTTATCAACTCAGTTGAGACTTTTGAAGTATCAGGTTGCCGGCTGCCGATACTGGAGGATACTGGTTTGATATAAGTCTGAAACTTTATAATTCTTAGCGATATCGCTGCGAAATCACAGCGATGCTATTCGCATTTCCCCGGGTTTCCCTTCTGCAACACTGCAGTGAACATAACGTAGCTAATAATTAATTGAAAATATGTTGAAATTTCATTAAAATATCACCCTATATTTGTGATGAAGCAGACTTTATAATAATATATTGATTGGACGTGCGTGTTTATGATGAACTCAAAATGTGTTCGTTGCATTTAAACGTAAATATACTTATTCCCCGCAGTTACATGGGAAATATAATAAACAAATGTACCTCAAATAAAATTTTAAACCAATCCTGGCAAAGTGTTTGAAAAATTACAATTGCAGTTCTTCACACAAACGTTTTTACAGAAGCCAAGAAGCGGTGATTATCTTCCACGGTTCAAAGGAAAGGAAACTTTCGTTTTCAGGAGTCTTTCAGAGACGCGCAGTTTGAGAAAATAGAGATGATCAGATTAGATTACGCCGTCACCACTCATGGCATCACCTCGGTCGAAGAGACAGACGTTCTTTTATAAACCAATCCCTTCTTCAGTTATCTCCTGTTCCCCTTCACCTCCCCTCCTACCTTCACATGTAAACGACGACGACGTTGTCACGTAGGCAGAGATAAGTCGCCATTTCAATTTACAGTTTCGACTAGGTGCGAACAGATTACTGCACGGAGTTAAGTGGTTCGTGTGTTGTAACTATGAATTCTAAACTATTTTAGATTTTGTTTAATATGAAAGGTGCTAACGTATTGAAAGACTTAATGTGATTGCAGAGTTCTCTGTACGCGTAGTTAACTACTTTTCATTGGATCCGCTTCCTTTGATCACCCGTCACTTGTTGCCGTCTTCGGTGAGTACTTTTATGTAGTTTTAAACGTTTATCTGAATGCTTAGTAATTCACTCGGATGCATAAAATGTTTGAACTACCGCACGTAAAAGGAGTTTTATTACTGGACACAAAATTCAAACACAGAATTCTGAAATTCGCTGTGAGTGATTTTTCCAAGCCAATTGTCACTACCGCTTCCACTTTGCTTTGAGTTATTACTTTGTACTTACTTTTACAAGCTACTCTTGCTTCCCCACCTCAACTTCCTCCTCGTTCCCATTGAAACGAATAATTACAAAATGAAACGACCCGTACGATTTGTCTCTAATCGCCAGTCAGATTATAAGACGCCATTTTGATTTTATTTCGGAGAAAAATAATTCCTGCAATCATCTGATTCCGTGCGATGTGAGTTGGATTTTGATTGGCATAATATTGTCATTTAATATACATTTGACCAATCTAAATTGTAATATCTAATATTCTTAAAAAAATCTCTGTATGTTCAGTAAGTTCTCGACGCCATTTTGATTTTGTTTAAGATAAAAATAATTCCTGCATATCATCTAGTTCCTTGCGCTGTGAGTTGGATTTGGATTGGCTTAATTTTGTCATTTAATATACGTTTGATTAATCTGAATTATGATATTTTATATTCTTAGAATATTCTCTGTATTTTCAGAACGTTCTCGACGCCATTTTGATTTCATATCGGATAAAAATAATTCCTGCACTTCATTCAGTTCCGTGCACTGTAAGTTGGATTTGGATTCGCATAATATTGTCATTTTATATACATTTGATTAATCTGAATTTTCATGTCGTATATTCTTAAAATATTCTCCGTATTTTCAGGTAGTTCTCGACGGCATATTGATTTTGTTTCGGATAAAACTAATTCCTGCATTTGATCTAGTTCCGTGCACTGTAAGTTGGATTTGAAACTGTATGATATTCTCATTAAATTTACATTTGATGAATCTGAATTTTCGTATCTTATAAACCTACTTTAAATGTTCTCTGAAATTTCAGAAAGTTCTCGATTCCTTATATCACCGGAGGACATATTGCCGTCCACGATCTTCAGTTGTAATCGCCTTGTGTAAGTACTTGAATATTATTTATTTGGTCAATTATAAACTTCTATTGACAATTTCTCTCACATATGTGTGAGATCGTCAAGTAGTCGAAATGAAATCAAAAAGTCATATTTAGATTTTGTGTCTGAGAAAATAAATTACTGAACATGATTTAGTACTCTTTGCTGTTATTTGGAATTCAAATTGTACACAATTGCCATTTAATAGGTTTTCGATGAATTTGAATTGTCTAATCTAGTTAAAATGTCCTCTGTATTTTCAGAACGTCTCGATTCGCAGTATCACCACTCCGGAAGACATATTTCCGTCTACAATAATCAGTTACATACACCTTGACTAAGTACTTGAATATATTTTATTATTTAATTTTTTTGTTCAAACTTCAACTTCTATTTAATGTTTCTCGTGGTGTTGTGAGAGAACCTCAAGTATTTGAAATACATTCTGCAAGTGACATATTTAAATGCATTGAAAAAGGCTTAACATGAAGGAATAATCCATTTAATATATCCATCAAATCTGTGTCATCGAGTTGGATTAACATCAGTTGTGTTAATTATTTTTCTTGTTTTGATTTAAACCGTTTTATAAGTATTGACTATATTGTAATTTATTCCATACTCTTGCCTTTCGTTTGAAGACATGTTGGTTACTATCGTCTAATAAATTCTTTACAAGGATTTAAGACTAACGTTGTAAATTCAGTACAAGCAGATATACTACTTTTGCTGCAGCTATTTGTATATGATGATCGCAACTTTAATTTTCTCCATTTAATCTTCTTTCTTGAATTGAAAAATGTGGTGGATACGTTGTTCTGTTAAAAAACGCAGTCATCAAGTAATCGATTAGTTAACCCATTATTCCCCAGACTGTATGTGGGGCATTTAACTTCGGTTTTTTCGTATTTCCCGGTTTATTTTTGCCCAATTAAGACTAATTTTCAGAAAAAAAAAATTATATTCATTATAATATATGATTTGCATAATGTTGCGTTTACGCAACGCTGGGAAAACTCCGGTAAATAAAAATAAAAACAACTTTTCAAAACTTAGGTTTCATCTTTTATTTTTCATCGTCACTTCTGATGAAATGTGTGAAAACATTCTGCGTGAAGGTAAACATTGCACTTTAAACACACATAAATTGTCTGTGATTTGCACACTCGACATCTGCGCCGGGAGTTAACAGTATTCCTTTGGATGAAATGCCCTATTCTGTCTTGACGCACATCCTGGGGAATGTCATTTTTCCTAGGGCGTCCCGCATGTGCGAAACGATTTTTATGCCATATGTCATCAGCCTTTGTATTGGAAACTACTTCTTGCCTCAGTAAAATTCTTGCGATCTCAGACCGGAAGTCTAACTGAGGAATTGCTTCACCCGTGACCATGGTGTAAAATCGCCACGCATTCACCATTGCACTATCGAGCCCATTTATGAATAGAGGCCACCACCATTTTTTGCCCCTAATCTGGATACGGTAACATGCAACAGAAATATCGTGTAAATCTACCCCTCCCATTCCCTGATTGTAATCTTTGATAACATTTGATTGCGGAATCAGTTCGCTTTTCTTTAGCCTCCGGTTGTACCATGAAGGGTATGGGTCGTCCTTACTATGGGTTCAATATTCCCGTAGTTTGAAGCAACGGTGACGACAGAATTATCATGCCATCGAACTATGAGAATATTTTTTGACTTGTCAAACGAATAGTCAAAATCCCCTTTAGGTTTTTTTGCCAAATATATTGCTGTATTATTAATATAATTACTGGAACAGAGACAAAGAGGCATTTTAGAGGACTATTTAACTGATACATACCCAATTAAAGCTAGATTCTTAGCCTTACACCACCTAAGCGCTAGAAGAAAGAATAGCAAGCACTTACGATTGCACTGAGCAAACTCCAAGTTGCGACTAGAGGGACACTCCACCTTCTGTCATAACCCTGCTTCAACTAATACGTTTCTCAAACTCTCATTCTATCGTCTCTAAATTGAGTACATCGAAAGCTGAACTCAATGTCTACTAAGTAACACTTCCACTCAACGACATGGGAATGACCCTTCCCTGTCCCGGTTCCAAATGGGCGCGCAACAGTTTGAGTCTACTAAGTAACAAAGCGTTGAATCTAAAATTCGTACAGATGATCATCATGGAATTCCAAATGTCATTCACCCATTACTTTGTTTACTCACAACCTGTGAGTACCAAAAATGCAGCTAAACTGCCACCAGAAGACTACATTGTCCATTTTAAAAGCCATATTGACGAGCTGCTTTCTGCTCAGTGAAAAGCCCCGTGGATTACCAGAGAATTCCCATCGTTGCGTAAACGAAACATTATTTACAACAACCAGCTTTATACCATTAACGATGAAATTTCATTTCAAAAATAAACTTGATGAATAACGAAACTTAGAACTAACAGAAAACATTACCGATAGTAAGATTCAACAAGTAATCTTAGTGAAAAACCATTTACAATTTGTAGTGCAGCAATGCTTTGAAACAGGCAAATTTCGAATAAAAAAAATAATTATTTTAATGAAAATTTTGACGAAAATAAAACATAATAAGAACTACAGATATTTCAAAAATTCAGTAAACCGAAGAAAAAATTATCCTGAAGTAAATGTTTGTTCTAAGAATTACGATTCAATAATGTTGCGTAAACGCAACGCTGGGGATTAATGGGTTAAAAGCATTTGGGAGTAGGTCTTCCACAACGGTGAATGCTTTAAAAAAGTTGATTCTTTCAGTTTCGCAGTAGTCATTCAAATTCCTTGATAGTTCTATTTACATTTCCAATCTGCAAGAAGTTGAATTTCAGTCACATTGTTCCATAAACCGTATGATACCATGGTATTATACTTAGTCGCAAGGGTATTATAGTCGATTTTTGCTTTCTTTCTACGCTTGGTTTGTGATTTATTTTCTCCCTCATGGGATCCCCTCGTCTATAAAAGCTATTTTAAATTTTCTGTGAAAAGACTGCTGGACAAATAGCGAAGATGCTAATATTCATTTTGTCTATGGATATAATATATCATCAAAAACCATTTTACAAAAATTGCCACTTTAGGTCATCTTGTACTATATGTCCATCTTTCTTTGCCAATATTGAATATTAGTATTGTGTCCAAGTAATAAGTCATAGAAGCAACACCTGTGAGTGACATATTTTACGAATTCTCGAGTAGTAAGCGTTAAATCCCTTAAGCAGTTGACCGTTCTTCGTTTTGGACGCTTACCACTGATACCCCTTATAATATTGGTGGCCTGATATGAATAAATTTAATCCATGGTAAAATAATTCTTCCTTTATTCTATATTTTAAAATAAAATTTCTTGAAAAATTGATAACGCCCTAAGCTGACAGCGCCATCAATCAGTAATTGTTTCAAAAGGTCTTCTTAATTGGCGGATGGACGGAAAGAATAGCGACTCATTTTTTTATTTGTGGTAATAGTAAATCATTGAAGCCTTTCACTCATTCACTTTATTGTGATTGGCGAAGTGACCCTGTGGAATCGTGACACTATTGAAGATAACATTATTGTATAATTAATCACGAATTCCTTTCCTCACGAATTACTTTCCACGACCACCTTTTTATTTTAAACGTTAGTACTTCCTACGATGACTAAGATATTGTGCATGATAATTAGCGCAGTTTTTTTTTGTGAGTATAAATTTTATAATGAGAAATTGGTCCATTTAGTTTTAAATTATTTTATTTCTCTCTAATTTTCAAAAAGCTTGAAAATTAAAGGTGAAAGTTGTGAATGTGAATTTTTCTTTGTAAAATTTGAATTATCTTTTTTTGGAAACGGTTTTCTTGTAAATTTTCCTTGTTTTTTTAGTTTTTACTTTTGACTTTTTAAAACACAAATATATTATGTTCTGAATTGCCGATTGCTGCGTTGATTTTTGTTTTAATGTGTAAATGGATTGGAAATGTGAGTACGTATCAATCTATTGAGGATTTATCCACCAGTCAATTATTATTTTGCCAACAGTATTTCATTTATAATTATGTCTAGATGAGGGATTACTTTCTTATATTCTATTGAAAATAGTAACTGTGAATCAAAATGATTAACATGATGCATTATAGTACATTCTGGTTTTTTATCTGGTAATGTCATGTATATGTACTCTACAAAGTTATAAATAAATTGTCTATTGACGGGTAGCGTAGGAAGTACTTCATCTATAATTTTCTTGAATGTTAGATCTGCGATGATTGTTGCCAACGTGTTACACCATTTTTCATTAGAGATTCTTAGTCTTAAGATTTTTAACATCTCTGGTTTACGCAGGAGTCAAATAGTTTAATTTAGTAATTTTATTTAGATACTTGCATTTATTTAGGCTTTCCTAATTGTATGAAATAATATTTCTAACGAAATTAAGAGCAAAATTTGTGAAAATTAACTGACGTCGGGTAAATATAGTTTATAATCTATTTAATTTATTTTCAAAGTATTTAAGTATTTTTTTCAAAAACTGAAATGAATATTTATATTGTATCTCTCTGAATAATTACGTTGGAAATGAATTCAGCTGAAACTGACTGCTTGTATGAAAGGATTGCCAGGCTTGTGATATTGATTTTGAACCATAAAGACGTTTTTGGAGTGTTATTTGTCACAGAAATTTTGCATTTAATTTTGAAATTGAATTTCTTTTCCATTATAAGTTTAACAAGAGAGTCATCTCTAATTTGAAGTGCTGTTGTATGTTTTATTGCTTTTGAGAACCCCAGTTTAGATTTAGTCATCGAGTGGTTCATGAATCTTAACATCATGTCCTTTTTTGTACATTTCATTTTTATAGTTGGTTTTTATATGTTTAAAGTGAAAAAACATCTTTAATAATTTTCAAAAAAGTTTTTCATTTTATTTATTTCATCAGCTGGATTGAATGTTTTTAGTTAAGCGTTTCTTTATGCTAGATGTTTGTAACTATGTCCTGAAACTCCTAATAAACTGAAAAGAATAGACGTTTATTCCATACCACGTAACGAAAGAGCGAAATATGCAACTAGGCCAAATTTCCCAATATCTGTAAAAAGGAATCTATCATTATAGAATTTCCCTAAAACGCATAATTCACTAATGTGCAGAACACGCTTTTAAATATAACCACAGGTTTCTTTTATACTTATTACTTTCCAACTGACATATATAATAGATTTAAAACCTAACTTATGGTAAAGAAATGGAGTGTATCACAATGAGCAAAACGTCCTGCATTAAAAAACACGGAATTGACTGTATTAAGGAAAAATTTATTATTATTTGATATGTTATAATGACTCTTAATATTTTTTGTTTGTTTTCAAAGCACCAAATTAACAACAATTAATAAACAAACCATGTATAGCAATGAAGTATTCACGATAGAATAAATTCATAAATAACTCCTTTTGAGGTAATGAGTAGTTTTGCTGAACATGAACTTTTTTAAATAACTATGTATCAAAATGAAATACCATATTAAATTAAAGAACAATGCGCACAATTAATAAATATGTTATCCCAGAAAAAGCAAACATATATAGGTGCGAAATGTTGGTCAGGTGAAATAAAATAAGCTAACCATTATTTCACCTTATACTCCGAAAATTAAATGTAATAGCTATATCAATAAGAGGTCGTGAAGTGGATTAATCTAGATAAATATATATCACGACAGCGGTCCGATCATGATTGAATTTCCTGTAATTCACTTCCATAGAGAACATGTTCATTAATTATAGTACTACATCTTACTTATGTAAATGGTGTTCCGTGGCTTTTCTTAAGATTAATATTACCACTTCAAGATGCCTCTGGAAGAATATAGTGGTCTATTATATCCTCCTCACTGAGCTTAAGATAGACAATTAATGTTTTACGTAATTCTGGGTGACTCTCACGAATAATCTGTGGATAGCGTGTACAGGGCTTTTAAGAAAAACCTTTTCAAATACATCGTTTGATCCTTTTTTTTTAATTCGTACTATGCTATACTCACCTTTAAAATATTACCATAAAACAGAAACAAATATGCTTAATCAAATATTATGTAAATGTTTTTAAATAATATGTTTGTCTTAATCACATTTGAAAGAATTCTTTCTCTCTGTGCAGAATTTATTATTGATTAATAATTATATGCACAATTACTTATTATTAAGGTAAAAGTTAACAGGAAATTACCAGTGACCTAAATGGTAATCCAGCATTTTGACAAATTATTTACAATAGCAAAAACTCCTTCAATTTTCCGGTAGCGTCTTCCGAAACTGTATCGTTATTTATTGTTAATCTTGTTTTTCTCATATACCTTAAGGACCTAAGCAGCCAGACATAAAAATAAGCTCCAATTGACCATCTTAAACCATTCAATCCCAGTGCCTACATTTGTAGGCAACTCAATTTTTAAGAGGTAGGAGGCAGCCGCAAGTAGTTTTCGCAATTCTTACAGCTTATTACAAGGCAGTGTGGTCTAGTGAGAAAGCATGTTTTTGATAACGTCACTCGGCCAGCTTGGCGCTCTTCAATCATGGTTTTTTATTGGCTAATAAATTAGCTTCAAGCACTGCAACGCTCCACAGGGTGAGTAAATTTCATTAGTTTGCTCATGAAACTTGCACTGAAATTGAATCCAAATCCCTTTTTGAGGTTAAGATTTTTTTTAGTGTTCGTGAAGTTTGCGTGATTTTTTTAGCTTGAAAGGGGCTAGTCACGTTGTGAAAAAGAGTGCATACAAATGTAGGCAGTGGTCGCGAGAGGGTAGGGAGATTCCCCACGCATATAGTGTTACTATTTTTCTATGTAAATCACCGAAAACAGCTGAGTGCGACTGATATCATTGCTTTTCTGGAAAAGATTGATTATTATCCGTTGGGTGCCTTTCTATCTTCATCCCCCATCAAATCATTGGGCGAGCGATGAGGACAGCGATTCTGAATACCCATTGGATGTCACTTGTCCGGGAAGCAGCTGTTGGGGGGCATGCAGATCTTGTAGCGTAAAAATTGACAATGAGGTACTGACTGAGTACATTTTTCGTGTTGACGAAGGTGAAACCGAGTGGAATTTGCACCACACGCTCAAATTAACAACATGAAGAAGTTGCCATGAGGTCTTACGAACAAGTAACTGACAAAAAAATAAAAATCACTCTAGTCCGTTGTAATGACAATAATGTCGTCACTGTCACTTTAACTTGTACGGACGTCGAAACAAAGGGTATCGCTAAGCATTGGAATAACCACGATAGGAAATATAATGTGTGGAACAGCCTGCATGGGTTCTCCAATAATATAAATTCATGGGTAGAGTTGACAGGATGGACCAAAACATTGCACAATAAGAAAAAAAGTGGTACTTTCCCATGGATAGATTTCTCCTAAATGTTACAGTGGCCAATGCATGGCAGCTTCTTCGCCTCACGCCACGGGGGAAGGAAACAGGACTTGACTGGTTGGGGTTCATTCGTAGAGTTGTGATGTCATAATAAGCTCGTCATAAGTCAGTTCGCTTGTGCACTGAACGTTCTTCTCTTCCTGTGAAACGGCGAGTCCCTTACAGTGTCCAAATGAACAGGTCAGTTCTCCATTCGTTAGAAACTTGCAACACTCAGCGCAGATGTGGTTTCCGTGGTAAAAATGCCTGCCAGTTTTGCGTTGTCTGTGATTTCGGGTGGCACATCCAGTGTTTTGAGGAATACTATGCTTGAAATTAAATTTCATTAATATTTTTAAAGTTAATTAGCAAATCTTAAATTTTATTTGCTCTGAGCATGAATTACTCCGTGTTTTCCACTAGTATCAACTCCTTGAAGTGTTGCCTCATTGTTACAAACTGGCAAATAAGGCTGCCCAAAATATATCATAGATTTTACTATTAAGTAAGGTTAGTATTTTTAATTGTTACTTTGCAGTTGCAAGTTTATGAACGTGTTTAAACAGATCAGAACTTCTGTTAGTCAACATTAAACCTAAAATATATCGAAAAAACTGTTTATTTTGAGTTACTGAATGGAACTTTTAACAAAAAAAGAAACGGAAGATATATAACGTTTGGTTTTTGATGTCAGGGTAAAATAGTTTGTCTATTTAATTGTTAAATAAACATTTTCAAGGTTGTCATTTTTTTACTGCACACCACCCATTCATACCCAGTGCCTACATTTGGGGGAATCTCGTTTTTATTTTATAAATGCACAATGGAAATTAAAAAAAAGTTTCTTCCCGTATTTCAAATGCAAAAACAAACAATATAAATAAAAATCACTACAACTATTCAACTTTTTCAACTGTGGGCACAAATGGGTAAATATCGTTAGTTTTCTTGAATCGCCATTTAACGTAGAATTCCTTTCGTATATTTTTTCCAAAACTTTAACTGCCCAGCACTTCTCCCTGTGATATATTTCCACCCAATTTAACAATCCCTCAATCCTCAAGTCGCCATACTTCATCTACCTACTCTGACCTCCGAATCTACTCCTTCAACTTCTCTCCTCGCCCACCTTGTCCAATTCATCTACGCACGTTTTTATCGCTGCCCAGGTCGTCTTCTTCATTCTTCTCCTAAGCCGCCAATCAAAAACATCCAGGAGCGCATGTGATCTTTCCACAATGACCAAGTTTCCAATCCTTACAATGCCACCCTCCATATCAGAGAGTTAAAAACTTTTACAATACAACCATCCATAGACATCACTCTTTCATTGCGGTTTCTTTGAAAATTCTCTCAATTTTTCTTTAGATTTCCCGATGAGTATGTCTTTGACACTTTATTCCTTCACATAACTGCAACTGCATGTTAAAATTTCTCTCTCTAGTTCCCTCAATCCGAAACAACCAGCACTATATTTTCACTTCTAAAAATGGAGTTATTTTAGTCTTTTGACGAAACCTCTTAACACTCTATCCCTTACACATTCAATAGTTACTATCAATAGAACCCTAGGTATCATGAAATGACAGTGACATAACACTTAAATGAGTCCCTAATACCACGTTTAACATTTTATCAATTTTCAATGCCAACTATGCGTTGAATTTTGCAATTGTCACGAGAAGAAATGTATAACTTCAACAAGCTATGCGTTATGGTGGCATCTTTTACCGTAACAGCCTAAATAAATGGACAAATTTATTTAGGCGTTTAGCAAATAATGTCTGCATTTATTACCACTGTGCCATTTATACTGGGCAGGACGCTCTCCTGGACCAAAATGAGTTAATTCTTCACGAGACGTGATTCGGATTACAACGTAGACAACTCGAGAATTAGCATTTCAGAAATAACGAACTGAAGTCCCGATAATTAAGATCTTAGCACTGACAGTATTGATTCTTCTTCTTATGTCCTCAACCTTAAGAGACAGAGAAAACTGTACAACTTATTCAAAAAGTCCATTACGTTAGGTGACAAATCGAAGGAACTTGAAGCAAAAGAAAGTTACGCTGCACAACGCTCAAAAACCAAGAAATCAATGCGTACTGCATTGCGAAATTTCAAGAAAAAAGTACTTGGTGAATTACTCGAAGAAAATCCGAAATCTTTTTGGTGCGAGAGAACTTCAGGGAAAATCTTCAACC
The DNA here is from genome assembly GCA_963573305.1 of Pyrrhosoma nymphula. Lineage (NCBI taxonomy): Eukaryota > Metazoa > Arthropoda > Insecta > Odonata > Coenagrionidae > Pyrrhosoma > Pyrrhosoma nymphula. Next base: position 65,645,829 of record OY754340.1, on the reverse strand, counting down.
GTAGATTCGTTATTTGATAAAGATGGCAAACTTGTCACCGATAATATTGACAAAGCTAACACGTTAAATTCCCACTTCGAAAGTGTATATACTACAGACGATACTCCATGTTATTTCGACATTTCATTCACTGAGGAACCGATGAAAGAAATCACTATTCAATGTGATGGGATAACTAAACAGCTACAGTCGATCAAAAATAGTAAATCTCCGGGTCCGGAGGGAATACCCGCGCGTGTCCTCAAGGAATTAGCGCCACAGATCGCACCGTTCTTAGACATAATATTCAAGAAGTCATTGTCTGAAGGAAAGATACCAATAGACTGGAAAATTGCAAACGTTACACCGATATTCAAAAAGGGAAACAGACATGACCCAGGGAACTATCGACCAATTTCATTAACGTCTATTATAGGCAAGATACTCGAACATATCGTCGTTAGCAATATCATGACGTTCCTGGACAGTCGTAACTTCCTTCATGGCTGTCAGCACGGCTTTCGGAAAGGTAGATCATGTGAAACACAGCTCGCGCTCTTTCTTCATGACGTTCTCAAATCTGGTGAATCGAAAACACAAGTGGACGCATTATTCCTAGATTTTAAGAAAGCTTACGACACGGTACCTCACAACAAACTTTTATACAAATTACAGTCATGCGGCCTAAACGAAACAGTAGTAAACTGGATACGCGACTTTCTGAGTGATCGTAAGCAAAAAGTAGTTCTTGACGGAATTAGCTCTGATGCAGTTAAAGTGACATCAGGTGTCCCACAAGGAAGCGTAATCGGCCCCCTTTTGTTCATTATATACATAAATGATCTATGCTCTCGAATTAGCAGTAAAATACGTTTATTTGCTGACGACGCTGTCATCTATCGCGAAATTAATGATCACTCTGACTTTGAAATTCTATCATCGGATTTAAACAACGTTCATGTGTGGAGCCAAGAGTGGGGACTCGAACTTAATCTGAGCAAATGTGCGGCGGTACATTTCTTGCGGAGGTCGTCCAACTATCCCCGTGTATATGCTGTGGATGGCGTTAAGATAAATGCGACAGATGAAGTTAAGTATCTGGGAGTTACGATAACCTCAAACCTATCGTGGGGAACACATATAAAAAATATTTGTGGCAGAGCTCTGAAGAAGCTAGGATTCGTCAAGCGTATTGTGGGAAGATTCTCAGATGAAAAAGTAAAAGAGAGGTGCTATTTCGCACTCGTCCGGCCACACCTTGAATATGCAGCAAGCATATGGGATCCGGTGCAGAAAGAATTAATTCGGGAACTTAATAAAATACAAAGGAAAGCTGCGCGATTCGTCAAAAACTGCTACGGGCGTACAGACAGCGTTACGCAGATGTTAAACGAATTAGGCTGGGAGCCGCTAGAGACTCGGAGGCTGCGCGCTAGGCTTAGATTACTTGAGCAATTGAGAATAGATATCTTTCAGAGCGACACGGAGAACATCATGTTAGAACCCCACTATATTTCCAGGTCCGACAGAAACGATAAATTAAGAGAGATATTTTGCCGAACGAATAGGTATGGGAATTCGTTTTTCCCCCGAACAATAAGGGACTTTAATAAATGCAAGGCGTAATTTCATAGAGCGTTTCCTTTTTATATTTAATCGGCTGGTGTCCTAACACCCCCTGCCACACGCCTATTGAGGCGGCTTGCGGGGTAGTATGTAGATGTAGATGTAGATGAACTCAAAGGTTGGTTGGCGGGAGTTTTTCCATCCGTGAAGGTCTTGTGCCATTCCTTTCATCTGCTTGTAAGTGAAGAAGCCGAACTCCTTCATTGGCTGTCTCATTAACTCCAACCTAGACCTGCTCCGGCAGTTGGTTCCCTCCACTGTGCCTTTTAACACGGTGGCCAAGAAATGTTTCGAGCATTAGTTTGTGCCCGATACAGATATTGCTTGCGAATTTTTGCAACATCTTCACATTTTTTTATTCTTTTAATGAAAAACCAAACATCTTTTGCCTTAAACGGATGCAAATATTGGAAGTTAACATCACTTAAGTGGAAATATTTTTCAACAAGTGGTTAATTGTAATCAAATTGAATAAACCAAGTTGAAGGTGAGTTCTGGAAAATATAAAGTGGAACTTACATTTCGGTTCTACCTGAATACAAATTCCTAACCTTTCTATCTGTCGTCTCCTGGTCAGTATTTGAAGACAGATTTGAAAGGGAGAGGTTGTTCAAAAAGATATACGAAGCTTATGGCATCACGAATTCATAAAAATTACTGGCTTCTTAAAATTCGCATTACATCCTTAAAATATAAATCAGGCTTCATTTAAGTTAATTAAATGCACAGTGGTTAATTAATTTGCCTGTCTCTTGTATTCATGGAATAATTTTGTTACCTTTAATTTGCAGCACCAATATTTTGCTGACTGCATCTCAACAGCTTAACTACAGATAAATGTGTAAGAGTATATTTTGGAAAAATGTTTTTAGCTTCATTTTGTAGTTTGATCTCACGTTCCACGCACTGAAAGTATAGGTTAAGATGTAGTTAGTCGAATTATGTTTGCCTGCTTATTCCTTATAATCAAGTGGCAATTTTATATCATTAGTCCGCAGAGAAGAATAATGTCCGTCGGATGATACTCTGTGCTAACAGATCCTTCTATAGGTATGTAATTGTTTCATATGTTAATGTTTTATGGCGGATGGACGACAAGGCTAAATACCCTTTTGTTAGGATGTAGTTATAAATTATCATGGAAAACGGTTCGTGAATTAACGTGATTGTGATTGCCAAAGTGACTTTGTACAATCGGGACATGGTTGACGAAGAAATCACTATAAAATAAATCACAATTTGTTTTCCTCAATATCGTCCATGACGACTAATTTATATTTATTTTATAATATTGGTACTACCTACGTTGACTGAGAAGTTGTATATGCAAATTTTCAGTTTGTTGTCTTTTAGTACAACTCCTGGTATTTATTAGAGATATTTTATGTAATAAAGTTATTTTTTCTTTTAAGAGATGTAGTTCCATCAATTGATAAAATATTTTATTTCTATTTTCCAATGTTTCGCTCATTTACATGTCATTCAGCGGGGCTAAAATGGAAATTTTTTGTATAAACTCAACAAGGGATACAGTTATGATTCATAATTCTTTCAAAAAGTCGGAATATTTACATTTACATTACTTATTATCTGAGATTTGTTCTTATAAATAAAGAAACTCAGTCAAACATGGAAACAACTTCCATTAGACCATCATAATGTTCAATGTTTTCCTGAATCACCATATAATAGAATTCGGGAATATATTTCATTGAAATTAGTGGATCATTTCCAACTTTCTGTCATCTGACCTCCAGAGATCAGTTATTCAACAAACCTTCATATTGTTCATTTTAAGATGCGGTGAGTTCTGGACTTATTCATATTAATTTGTCGTTGCTTATGAAATCGCAGGTGTAGATCTCCCCAAGAAGAAACTTAAGGAATTGTGACAAACGTATGAAGGGCTTGAGGTTACGTGATTAAATTGAAGAATATAAGACATTTTTAAGGCCATGTAACACGGCATGATTTCATTGTGATCCCGTCGAGCGCGATGCCACTTTCAACGACATCGACATTGGGTTGTTTAGTGTTTCATACCCCTAGACGCTGTCGCGACTATCGCTCGACGACCATGCGACGCATCGAGTGAACTTGAGTGAGCCTCTAATTTCACTCGACCGTCGAGCACAATCACCAATCACAAACCCTCGATTCGTCGCGTGACTGTGGGCCAAAAAACCTGTTAAAGGCAGTGATATGGGACCATGTCGCAGTTAGTAGTCACCAGTTGTGTGAGTCCCACCTCGTGAATTAATCCGCGACCCTTTCCCGAGCACTCGGGCCACTCTCTCTCCCCGACCCTCGCGGCGGTGGGCAACCACAACAATAACTGACCTTACGCAGTATTATTTAAACGTTTGCAGCCACGCCATATTGCAACAAATACTATTTTTCGTCGTACACCTGATAATCGGGCGAGTACGTACGTCTGCTAATCGTCGTTCTACTAAGAAAGATAACAGTTTTTTAAATGTTGGTAAAAAACGGTCGGACACATCTAAACGACCGTTTCGAGAACGACCGATGCTATCGAGGGATGGTTGTTCCGTCTTTCATTACTCGCACTAGATTCTACAGTGAAGGTCATAGATCGCGCTGGACGGGATCGCAAGGAAATCGTGCCTTGTAACATGGCCTTTACGATGAACATGGCAGTGTTAAATGCTTGTCATATTAAAGTTACAAGGTAATCATGTGAGATATTACTTAAGAAATATTATGCAAATTAACACAAAAGAATTCTAGAGCAAAACAATAAATTTATATACCCAATATGAAAAATATTTTTTACTAAAACTGTCTCAACCTCAGCCATTATTGCCACGTAAAATTTGCGAAAAAAATATTTATCGTCGGAAAAAAACCTTCGCTGGGAGGTCTGCCAGGGTTTGTAGAATGTAAACTTTACTCACAGTAATTTAAATTAGTAAAATAATGTGTAAAATAAAAGACTTAAATCTAAAATTGGATTTTGTGACCACTTTTCTGTATTTTAAATCGTAATACAATGTATTTCGTCTTCTTCTCTGCACTTCCGCAGGAATGATGTTTATTCATAGTGCGCTGCATAAGATATGCAACATTAATTTGTAATTAGAAATAAAAGACAGGGTAACCGAGAGAATTCTTCAACATATAAATAATGTAACGTGTGGAAACCCTAAAGGCGTAATAATTGTATATATGCTTAAAAAATAATATTTATTCTACTCGAAACTTCGTTTCTCATCTGTTTTATAAGGTTCTGGTGTTTGTATTGTTTTTAAGGTTGGATAGCTTTTCTGTGTCACAGGGTTGGGAGAGTTGAAATATACTTGTTAGTTTGGGAACGACGGATGATGGCCCAAGGAGTGACGTCAGACGGGAAGGGGTGCGGTTGAGGGAAGGTAGCTGGGTAAAGTGACACCGATTTCCCTGCCACCTAGCGGAATTCATTTGAAGATGACTCTCATGTCGTTGCATTTCCACCTAACTCGTCTGACGTCCCATCAACAAGTCTCTGCAGTTCTCTTGTGTCCGACTGAGTATCTGCTCTACGTCATTCTTGTGGTGGCGAAACATTACTCAGCTCACTGTATTGAGCCTTCCGAGAAGTTTCCTGCGATTTATTCTCCTTCATGATCCACGTAGAAATATAAAGTCCTATACTCACTTTGTATTGTCATGATATAGAAGTCGCCAATTCCATTTCAAAGTGTGAGGTCATCATATACAACCTGATTTTCAGATTTAGATCGTATGATATGACTCGATGAGCTGTTATCAAGGTAGCTTATGTATGTTCACGAAGGAATTAGACAGACAAAAGTTTTTACTATGCAGTTATCTTGCGTCTGACTGTAAACATGTGTCTAACTGTAAATCTCCTCCTTTACTGATCTTTTAGCTCACATAAAAACATCTATGAAATTTTTAGACCATGCTACTTAGGACCATATGCTACTTAGGACGCAAAAGTTGTGAAAAAAGTAAAAAATAATGATCTTAGCTCCAACGTTTTACAATCTTGTCATTGTAATCGTTACTTCCAAATAATAAAATGTTAGAAATCCAAAGACTGTTTCTACACCAAAGTGGATAAAGGAAACTTTTTTGTCATTCTTGACAAAGACAAATATGTACTTCGAAAAAGTCAACATATTGTTATCTAGTGGTCCTTATTTTGCAGTTAAAATGAATTCAATTAAATTAATATCACAGCTCAAAGCCGTTCTGAAAGATTGCACATTTCTTATTGACTAAATTGCTAAATTCAAACCTTATATGTCTAAACATATCTTACCTAGGCTGTATTGCTTGCCAAAAATACCCAATGCCAACTGACCCATGCGACCTATTGTATCCAGGATGAACTCTCCCACCTACCTTTTATCTAAATGGTTAGTTTCCCAGATCACCGAGATGAACGTCTTAATCCCGCACTCCGCCAAGAAAAATATTGATTTTGTCAAAGGATAAAAGACTACGTCTTCTCAGAATGTGAAATCATGGTTTCATTTAACGTGTCTTACCTATTTCCTAGTGTTTCTATCAAAATTGCCATTTATGCATTGGAGAACAGGCTTAAGGTCCCTTTCCTTAGATTGAAATACCATTGACAAGCACATAAGACTTACGAGTTTAGTTATGAACCAAAATTACTTCACTTTTTAAGGAAATTATTTCCAACAGAAGTTCGTAATTTCCATGAGGAATTTACTTTCAACTTTCGAAGCAAACGTTTTCATAACACATTTCGAGAAAACTTTCAAAGAAAAATTATCTTATTTCACGGGCATTTATTTACCCAATGTTGACGACATTTTCTCCGTTTTCGACACCAACAAATATAAACTAGACAAATATATACAGGGTGTTTTAGGAGGAGAGTACAAAACTTCTGGAGTAGGTTGGTGAAGTTATTTTAAGCATTGTTTCGTCCTATGAACATGAGGTCGCAACTCCTTAGTTACCGAGCTATGGCAACGCAAAAATGTTGTCACATTCTGCAGTTACCATTGAAACCCCCAAATGCTGTGGTATCCAGCCGTAATTACAAAGAGGAACTGGTCTAAGCTGTACTTAAAGCTTGTATATTTCTTTGCCGAACTATTTTTAGAGCTATTCGCCATAAAATATAAGTTGTTTTATGGGATAGATTAGGGCTCTGTATTCCAGCGGGAGAATGAAAAAACTACGACCTTTAACCGCTTAGATTTCTTGAAAAATGTATACGTTTGCAGTTTGTATGCTTTCTCAAATATAAAAAAATCTATTACTCACCGCGGTACTTATTACAGAATCGTAGATCATTGATTTTTAAAGGCGTTTGTAAAGGAAATTTCGAAAGTTGGGCAAAAATTATATATTTGTCTTTTCGAAAATTTTACTCGGCCTGACACCCTTGGTGTTTCGTTAACTATTTTTATAATAATGTGAAAAGTTACACATTTAGTGTTATCCAAGAAAACCATTGCGTTTTTTTCGATTTTTTACGAAACATGTTTGTGAAATGTGTGATGCAAAGTTTCAGGATATTTTGAGGACCAAGTATAAAATCAGTGTTTATTTCCTGCTCTTTTGTCTCTCCCAGAAAATTCAAATATTTCAAAATAATTCAAAACACTCTTAATCAATGCCAAAAGAAATAATCATCGTCCTGTTTGAATGTATTTAATAAAACTTTTTTTCAAAAATTCAGTCTGTCCGCCGGTCCGCTGTCTACCCGGATTATTCTTGGACCGGGAAGACGTTAACATCCAAAACCCCTCGTGATCCCTCCCACAAGAGACCCGCGGGAAAAACTCGCGTCTCCTTGAAATAAAGAAGGCCTCTGTGTAAGGGCCCAAAGTGGGGGGTCCCAAACCTCCGGGGGGGGGGTGAATGAGTGAAAATAAACATGTAAAACAATGATAGCAGGATAACAATTACAAATATATGCCCATCAAACAAAATAATGGCAAACAAGGCCATATGCAGTAGGCTAGTTGCAGAAAAGTCCCCTGGCGGTTTTTGAGAGAGCATTTGGCATTTGTTAAGCGTTTTTCTAAGCTTCCGTAAGGCGTTGTAAATCCTGGGCAATTGCTCAATTAGGCGTTCATTGAGAACAATTGTGAACGCTTTAGGCATTTTGAAAGCATTTCTTAAAGATTCCTTGGCGTTTCCTGGGCGATCCGTGAACGCTCATTGTATTGGTGAGGTTTTCTTAAGGCGTTGTTGAGCGTCTTTACAGGGGTTCGTGGGCTTTCGTTGAGCAATGAAAACGCTTAGTGGAGCCGGGTGTTGGGGATTCATAAAGCATTCTTCGGGGGTTTCACGGACGATCAAATAAGGTTCCTTAAGGCGTTGTCTGCCGTACTGATAATCGTTTGTGTAGCCTCCTCACTTGGGACCGTCACATATGTTTTAGCCGCGTCCACGTGACGCCAAATAACGTTTCTGATCCTAGATAAATGTCGGGAAAAAATACTGCAATAAGGTACCTAAGTAATTATGCTGCGACGAGACATAGTGAATTTCTGGGTGCGATCAATCACATCAGTATGTACAACCATTTATCCCCCTCATTAAATGCATTCTCATACAATATCTTTGAAATATACCTACTTTTTTATGTCCATTTACTCTCACTTTAAACTTTCTTGCCCTTCACTGCAAATTTGTTTGCTGCCCAATGACCTCGCAATCCCTTACTCCCACCACTGAAACTCCCTTGCCGTCTATAATAAAACTTCCACACCACACTTACTTGATTCGATGAACCATTCTTGGCCATATAACGTCCCCACATTCACATACGCTGAGGCAGCCAAGCTTGAAGGACAGGGAGCAATGACAGAGTTAACCTATATGTACTACCACCTCATGAAGATCTTCGAATGCCTTCCGTCGTAGTGAAATAATTCAGGCTCATTTTAACACATTTATTAAATAAATTATTATGTACAATCAAATATAGGTATGAGCACACAGTGGATAAAGAATAGTAAAAACCACCGACAAGTGGATATAGCACTATCCTTTCACAAATCTCTATCACAGTCTTCTAGCCAAATTATGAGTTCGATAAGAGTGATGAAATTCGTATCTCTCAGCGAAAACAATTAGTTCGTAATCAATCTGGCTATCTCACTAAGTAGAAATCCTCCGGAAAACTTTGCGTATTCTTCATGGACGACGAGTAACAACACCATCAACTGCACATAAGTTGTACATAAAGCTCTTGATACAGAGATTTAGTTGTACATGAAAACTAACGCCACCAGGGCGAACATAACCCTATTTCTGGCTTACAGTACCCGAAATACGAATGTAGGGTACTTAAAACAACTGATTTAATGATATATAAGTAAATACTCCAGATTTATGACTTATTTTATCGGAAAACTCATAACAAAAACAACACCAAACAACACACAATAAACTCACTAAACAACTGCGAATTTCTATATTCATGGGCGAATCACAAGTTGTGAACGCTAAAAAGTGAGCCCCCGTGCCTGCAAAACAGTTCCATCATACCGTGTAAAGGAATCCTGTTTCTAACAGCGTTAATGAGAGTATGAAACTAATTTTTAATTCAAAGCAGTTGAAAGACATTTTTAGAACGTAATATCAAGACAGCTTTTAAGAAAATGCGTTTCAAGCCAGTAATATAAAAACTGCCTGTTGAAATGACAATTCAGAACATAATAATTGATTCCGCTTGAACAATATATATATTACTTGACATTAATTAGATTCCTTGCATGCTGCAGTATTAGAACGGTATTCTCTCCATATATTTAGGAAATGTGTGCTTATGTCCCAAACGCTTAAATATAAGCATTTGAAGAGAGCTCTTTAGTGCTTTAGAAACGCCCAGTAGGGGACTTCCAATGCGTTTTGGAAATCTTTCGCGAAAAGCATTCAATGAGAATTCATTATCGTCGTAACAACGCCCGCTCACTAAGCATTCGTATTCAGTATTACAAACGCTCAAGTAAACGCCAAGGAAAGCATTCCAAGGCTTTTGTTGGGCTTTTCTTGAGAGTTTGCTTGTAAGCATTTGGCGAGTGCTTGTAAATGCCGAAGGTATGCCTAGTAGAGCATTATAAAAGCGTTCGGAAGGCGTTTACTTGAGAAAGCCTCCACAAGGCATTTGCATTGCTCAACCGACGCTCGAAAATCGCCGGAACGCTCGGGAAACGCCCGACAAATGCTCTATTGAGCATTCTCACTCACCGCAAAACCGCCAGGGTCCTGCTTCCATGGATGAATATTAGGGAGGTAATCATTAGTCCTTTTCCTGTCCGTAGCTAAACTTTCACTTGGAGAAGTGGCCGCTATGAGCACTGGTGCCCAAAGCAAGTATTTCTCTTTATTTGTCGGGCGGCTACGACCTTCCGTGACCGCAAGACGGCCTGGAGACAGGAAAATATGACTCCTATGAAATCAGGCTCCTCTTTGAACTGGAGGAGAGCGGGCATCTGGCACACGATGCCTCGAATCCTCCTTCTGCCCGGTATATCGGCGGCCGAATCCGGTCCCTTTCTTGGGACCTCGCGTGGCACAATAGATGCTTGTGGCACCATCTCCTTTCAGCAGTTCCTCCTTCCGGACGGGCAGAGCTTCCGCCTGCTAGCGTGCGTCGGAACCTAGTCTCTTCTTTTGCTATTCTTGTCTGTTTTATGCACCTATGGACTGCCGGGGTGTGGGTGGGGGGATATACGATGGGAGGGGGATTTACGTCACGAATCAATGGGAGAAACCCTGTGTCTCACACCAATTTCTCTTCCTAACCATTACAATCAACTCAATCCTTCGACCTTGACGGCCAAGCACTCTCCATGTACTCTCTCTCTCCATTCACGCACACACATCCTTACCTCGTGGGTCGAGTCTAAGGAAGGTGGTGTGGGGAAAAGGTCGGGTGGAAAAAATGTAATGGGACTAACCATTACAGTATGAATACCCGAAAACATGAGACTACTTCAAATAATGTTTGAATCATAATGAAACGGCATCAATTAATTAATTTAGAATTACCATATGTATAGGAGACGAAAGATAGAGAGCAGAAAGTTAGCTTTGAAGAAACAGATGAAAATTTAGTCGAGTTTGACATCTTTGCCTTTTTTCTCATGATTTAACAATTTCTATGATATCCTTAATAATGAGGTAAACATTTTCAATTATTCGAGTGACTTTGAGTAGAGTAATAAGCATTTGGAGTAGCAAATTATTATGTTTCAATGTGATGCAAAGGATTTGAAGTAGCTACTGTGTCATAATGGCTATAATTACTTGCAGAAAGCGGAGGAAATAGTACTTTGCATATCGGACTCATATTCCGAAGCTATGGGGATAGAGTACTTAAAACACTCCGTGACTCAAACGCCACGTATGACTGCGGCTTTCTGGCCTTTTTTGTTATTAATATTATTGCTCCGGCCTTCATTACTCTCTTATACTCTCGATGTATAGTATGATGCTTATGCATTTATCATTTACAGATTTAAATTAATATATTTCATATTAATGGAGTAAAAGTGATTTTAAACATTTGCATACGACCATCCACATTTCCACACTATTGGTCCGAGTTTTCCAACTAAGGAACTTGATGCAGGCGTTTAAAAAAACCATCCAGATCTACGTTTGCCTCTTGGCAGGGATAAGCTATTTTTATAGACTATGCTCATTTCTCTCAAGTATTGCTCAATCATCCACATCTTCCCCAAAAGCTTCATAAAATCTTGACGTAAAACCATACTACTAACAGCAACTAACGAATTTGTGGCCCTTGATACCCACTACTGTCTTTTGTGTAGAGTAATAATGAATAAACCTCCCTGGTAGCGATTTACGTGCTTCACCACTGAACGTTAATCTATATATGAACTCCGATCCCTCAAATAGCAATAATCTATCACTCTGAATGCTTATAAATCCCTTTCTCCTAATAAAAATAATTACAAATACCTCCAATTCCTGTTAATAATGTTTATTGAGCATGAGGTATGTCTGCTTCCTTCCTGCCACCCAGGTTTGTTAACTTTTAATTATAGAGGCCAGGGTTTAAACCTACCCAGAAGCTGGTTCGGGAAATAGCGCCCTTAGAATCACCATTTAGTTCACGGTGTGGCGGAAACGTCGTTCTTGCAAGCAAAAAAAAGCTGTTTTGAAGTTTTCGGCAGACGTATTTCAAACCACGACTTAAACTTTGTTCTTGAAATCCACCCATTATCTTCTTCAGCCCCTCTTTTCCTTCTATTTAACTAAAGGTAAAAAGACTCTTCTTCAACTATTTCTATATGTTGGATGTATCTCAAATTAACACGAATCTCTACCATAGTTCCTCCTTATTACAATGTATTCATGTGCTACTTGGCAGACCAAATGTGACACTTATCTTTCATGTGGTAATTATGAGCCTCCAAAATATTGTTACACACAATAAAAAAAGGATTTTGAAGGTGGGTGATGCAATAATCCCGATTCTAGTTTCACTGCGGTGCAGAAAGTTATCAACCAGCTGACTGTGATATGTCACTCACAGCATTCGTCTTGTTCGAATTACCCCAGCCTAAGTGTTCTAATTACCACAGGGATACATTTTTGAGGTAGTTTGAACATAGTCTCTAAATAAGGATTAATCATTGGTAAATTTGAAAAATTAACGAACTCGATTGAATACTTATAAAACAACTTTCTGTGCGCTGATTGCACAAAATTTGCATTCAACTTATGAACGAGTTGTAAACAATTGGTATAAAAAGGTATACGTGTACACAATTTGAATACAGTTTGAATAAATATAGTACGTATTATTTATAAATATTTTATACAACCACGATAAAAATTGTTAGCAAATTGTATACAACTAGTATAGAATTTCAATAAAAAAAAAGGTTGTTTGCGACCACTTTTATGTAACAACTGCTTACAACCATTATACAATTTTTAACCTGGTTTTATACGGTTTGTACACAGGTTGTATTCAACATATCCATATTGAGTGTTGCCTGGTTGCTCTCAGTGATTATGATTGTTAATCTTTTCAGCCATCTTTTCAGAGACGGAATAGAGATGAATTAAGGGCAGAACATCCCGAGAGAAACCAAGAAGAATAGTCTTACACTGTGGGCTGAAAGAGTGGCGACCCTCCAAAAATCCACCCCGCTTCTGAGGTCTTGTTTGGAGCGGATTCATCGAGTAAATAAGAATCTCGGAGCTGGTTTGAGATTTCTTAAGTACATCTCCGCACTTCCTGTCGAGACATTGAAACTAACGTTTGAGTTGCTCGCTATGAATGTGCCCGAATATCAACGCACAATAACGTGCATGGGTAATGAAAAGCGCTTGACATGACGTGATAACGCGTGCGATAAAGTGACAGCCTTCATATCGAGTGTCAAGTGGAAACCATCGTTTTTTGAAAGCGATCCGTTTGTACCTGGGGTTTGTAATAATGTGAAACAGCGCAAGATTGGACATCATTGTTTGCCACACTACAATTTTACACATATTTCGTACATTTCTGTAGTTAGCAATGGGTGTTTAAAAAAAAGATAAAATTTCTCCCGAGCAACTGTTGAGTTACCACGCCAGCAACCGAAGAATTTTCACCTCTGGCTTATTAATTTTCTAAACAGTTTATTATTCAATCAGATACATGGATCAAGTTATGGCTAGTAGCTAGAGACAGTCATTTAATCAGGTGGTAGAGATGTCTTTAGGGCTAGAAAAAGAAGCAAAGATGAGTGACGACACTATATGTAATCGTCTACGTCTGTTCGTAGAATATTTCGTCAGTCATTATAAAGAAAAGCTGGAAGGTTTTACTAAAGAGGCAGGTGTTGGTGGAGTGGCGAAAACAGGCAAAGTTGGAAAGACAGCCGCAGGTACAGTAGGGGCGATAGCAGGAGCAGCACTTGGATTGGTTGCAGGCATACCAGGACCTGGTTCAAAAGTTGGGGGAAATGCCACCAATTACACATGGAATGTCATCAGCGGAAATAAACACAAACAAAAAGCGAAGAAAGCAACATCAGTTTTCAGTAAAATTGACAAGGGTGAACAACTTGAAAACATACTTGTCATTGCCAGCGGTGACATTTTTCGTTGCTTCGAGAGTCAATTTGCCGAAGCAACAGATGGATATGGGTATTGGACCGTAGCAATGGAAATGTTAGCCATAGATGCAGTAAACAGATCCATAAAGTATATCAGTGACCAAGAAAGGAGAATAGAGAAGGTTGATAGTGATTTGACAATTCAGAGTGTCATATTAGGAACTTCAAAAGGGATAGCAGGTATCGTGCCCGTGAAAATTGTGAAAAAAGTTCTACCTAAACCTGGGTATACCGTATTCAGGGATGGTGAAAAATGGAACACCTCTGAATTATACGATAATGTTGGGCTCGTGACTACAAAAGGTGACGGCACAGCCGATAAGTACTATAGGAAAAAAATGGTCGGTAATAGTGCCAGTAGTCAATATGGTTATCGCCTTCTATTTCCATGGGAGTTAAAGGATAAGTTACAATTGGCTAGGAAATTAAATAATGAATATGAAGAGAGAAAAACTCCCAGGAAAGAGTATAAATACATTTTAATATCAGAGGAGATAGAGAAAATATTAGGAGATGTTTTAATTGAAATGAACAAAAAGAATCATGCTTTGCAGCTAGTCGGGGTAGTGGAAGGTGTAGGAACGGCTAATCAAAAGTTGGACGCAATTCTTTCAGGACAAGAAATAAAACAGACAAGGAAGGAAATTTGGTTCAACATGCGACCCCCGGTGGTCTTATTTACAGGGAGAGCGGATGAGCTGAGGGACTTACACCAGATGTTACAAAACGAGTGTGGACCAGGATTTATGCCAGGAGTGGCTGCAATTACTGGCTTGGGAGGTATAGGTAAGACTGAATTGTCAAGGAGGTATGCTAAGGAACACGTTAGGGATTATGATGGCAATACAATATGGATAAATGCAGAAACGCATGACACTTTGAGGTTTTCGTTCAGAGAGTTGGCTGAAGAATTGAATATTCCCACCAAAAAGGATATGGGTGTGATCACAGAAGAAAGAGATTTTGAGTCAATTGTTAAAGACGTGTACGAGTACTTTTGTCAAGTAAAAAGTCTTTTCATTTTTGACAACGCAGAAGTCTATAAAGACATAACAGAATTTTTACCATACTATTTACATCCTAACGATAGAAAACCTCATATTTTAATCACTTCTCGTAACCGGAAGTGGGAAATGGGAGGAGAGGGTAAAATAAATCTGATGGCAATAAAGGAGTTCAAGCCAGAGGAGGCTGAAACTTTTGTCAAAGATTTTCTAAAAATAGAGGATAGTCTTCAAGAGGAAAACGTCAAAGAATTGACGAAAGAATTACAGTATTTTCCATTAGCATTACGACAAGCAGTTGTGTATATTGAGATGGAAGACGAGCGTTCAAGGAATAGAGGGGAAAATGGATTTGGGATAAGAGATTATTTGAACAAATTTGAAGAGCGTGAAAGCGAATTGCTCCAAAAGGGTTGTTACAAAGATAGCGACCGTTACACTCAAACAGTTTTCACGACTTGGGTGGTCACGTTGGAAAGGATAAAAGAAGATGAATATGGACAGAACGCTACGGATATTTTAAATATCATGGCTTATCTTGCTCCTGACAAGGTTCATGTGAAGGAAATATTTTCAAATCTAATCAGCGAAGACAAAGAGAAAGTATGGTGTGCCATTGAGCTGCTACACCGATATTCTATGCTCAATTTAGAACGTGGATTGACGGATATTCACAGGCTAGTGCAGGAAGTAATAAGGCTGAGATTGAAAGATGAAAATGGAGAGGAGAAGGTTTTGAGAAGTTCCCTGAAACTAGTATATAATGGCAGAATATCAAACGAAAGTATAAGTCACGTTACTTCTATTTGGACCTATGCAAGTAAATATGCTAACCTAATCCGTGATTTTTATCTCACAGAATCAGAATATCTCGGAATGTCTACCTACGGCTATAATAAATCCACACCTTTGCACTTGCTTGCTGAATACGGCGATGATAAAGCAGTGGAGGCTATGCTAGATCGTGTAAGAGAAGAACTTTCAACAAAATTCAGTGAGATCATTGATGCCAATGATAGGTATGCCAAGACTCCTCTGTACATTGCCGCTGAAAAGGGTCATGTGTCTGTTGTTAAACTTCTTGTACATAATGGAGCAAATGTTTCAAAAAAGTGTAGAATTGGTCAACATTCTTTAGGTATATACGAGCAATCAGGATGGACGCCATTGCACGTTGCTGCTTTTAAAGGCTACCTAGATATCGTAAAAATTCTAGTCGATAAGGACGAAACACTGGTCAATATAAAAGACATCAGCAGTTCAGCAAAATGGTTCTTGCCAACTGGCCAGGAGGCTGATGCTGAAACTATAAAGCTTCTAGACAGGGGAATTTCTAAATCAGAGAACTTTCTTAATGCTCTACGGGAGATCGAAGATAATATGAAAGTAGGAGAATGGACTCCTTTAAATTTGGCTGCCTTCAATAATATGCTGGAGGTTGCGGAATTCCTTCTGAGGAATGGGGCCAGAATCAGAGATAGTGAAGATAGCTTCACACCATTGCACGCTGCTTCGAGCAACGGCCATCTAGATGTAGTTAAACGTCTCCTATCAGAAGGAGCGCATCCTACTCAAGATGTCAACGGAGCTGGCTGGACATCGTTGCATGGCGCTGCACAACATGGCCAACTGGGTGTCGTCCAATATTTTATAGATGACCTCCGAGTCAACATACATGTTACTGATAAAAAAGGCGATACACCTCTCCATGCGGCTGCCTTTCATGGGAAACTGCAAGTCGTCAAATTTCTTTTAGATATAGGAGCAAATATTGACACTGCCAACTCATTTGGAGCGAGACCTTTATTTTATTGCGCATTGGTTAATGACCGCAAGGGTTTTTCATTCTTGCTGAACAAAGGTGCCAGATTGGATAATACTACTGAAGATGGCACACTTATTGGCAGGTTAAACCTTTCAGTGCTACATATTGCTGCTGTTTATAATGACACAGAAATGATCAAAGATTTGATTAATAGAGGTGTAGACAAGGATATTGGCAAGTACGAGAGTCTAACTCCTTTGCACGTTTCTGCATTGTTTAGCAGTTCTGAAGCATTTGAATGTCTGATTCAACACGGTGCCGACAAAAATGCTTGCGTCAATCTCAACAAGGTTAAAAATGCCCTCCTCAATATCCAAGGAGATGATGAATTGAGAGCTGCTGGCATGCATGGAATTGTTAAAAATCTTATGGAAGTATTTTGTTTATTAGAATCTGCGATAGAAATAACTTCAGGATGTATGTGTGAATCATTAAACTGCTCCGCTGATGAACTACTCGAGCAGAGCAGTTCTCCAATTACAATACTACTGAGCATTCAAGAGAGTAATCCAAGCGTGAGGTATGAACTTCATAGCATAAAGGAGTTTCTATATCAGAGGAAGAATACAGAGTTATATCGATGGGGCGTTTACCAAAGTTAAACCGCCCCATTTATGCAGTGAGTTTCACAGGAGAAGGTGTTGGCATTAATTTTAGAGATGACGACGGAAATATTGTTCTGCATTTAGCCGTCATGGAGAACAATTCTGAGTTCGTAATGTCTGTTGTCAACGTGGAAGCAGCAGGTGAGAAAGCAGATCCCATTTTCCAAAATAGTAATGGAAAGACCCCGTTAGATTTAGCACAGGACAAATTGTGTGACAAACGATTCCCGTACCAAAAATTTTGTATCTTTCCTCCATAGTGTGATGAATAAATATTTTAAAGGAATGAGCTCTGGTGATTATTCATTATGCTTACCAAGCATTGGTCGCAGTGAGCAGTCAGAAGCTGGAAAGCGGGCTTTATTTCACGGGAGCAAGAGTCGTGGGTTATGTTGTTTGAAACGGTAATGTAGGAAAATTTCAGGCTCTAATTAGATTCACACGAGAGAGACAAGAAATTATTTCTGGTGCACATGTGGAATTTTTTAAACTCTATTAAATGAATAATTTTTCTTTTGTATTGTTTGCATTGGACTAATGATGGTATTGCATTAATGGTGATAGTGTTGTGATAACGATTTTTGAAGATGCCAAATTGTGTTAAAATGTTTTCCTCCAAGGATAAGTGAAATTGCTTCTTGCAATGAACGTGGAATGAATTTAGTTTTTTTGTCATGAATCCTTTTATTGTTGTTTTTTGATCGTTTTTGCCTGTACTTTTTTTTAATTTGGCTTAATTTTGTAATCTCTTTTTGATAATTCCAACTCTCTTCCAGGAATCGTTTTTGTTTCTCATAAAATTATGTTAATGGACAAGTTTTTGCTATGGTATCTCTAATGACAGTGTTTTGATAATAATGTTTCAAGATTTTAATAAGCTGTATTATGGTTCCCCTAAGGAATTAGTGAAATTATATTTTGTTTAGAATGTGGAATTATGTAATTATATCTTTTTGCCTTGATTCTTTCTATTTATTTGCATTATACTTTGATTAGAAAATGTTAGCTTTAACATAGTTTAGTGCCTGCCTCTTGCACATTGAACAGGACGACATCTGGGATTCCACAGGCCAGGAGAAATCATCGTATTTGAAAAATGGCCTAGCAAAAACCAGTAAAAGGCATTGGTTAAGAGAAAGTAGTCAGGGTTTTTGCATTCCCCAGTCAACAGGTAACAGTTTTTACTTTCAATAAATTTGGAGTGCCTATTAAAGAATTGTGACATCAATACATCACTTGAAGGAGACAGTACAGTTCCTATTTGTATTTCTTTTTAGCAGATAATAATGCCCTTTGCAAATAATATGTTAAGAGAAGTGAACATAGTGCATTGAAGGGGATGTCTTATGTGCCTCCATCCTGTTGGCCTGTGCGACTAGCTCTCAGGGTAGGCAAGCGACCGGTTAATCCGTCGCCAACTCGGATGATGAGTCCGACACATATACTGTCTTTGAATTCGCTTCACCGTGGATAGGGTCCTAAGAATTAAGATGCCATCTGGTGATAAAGGAAGCTGGTCTTCCCCACGGAGCGATATAGTGGCGATGCTCCGTTTGTAGTGGGAGATGTAATTTCCTTGTCGTAAGAGTGTTATTGCATTTTGGTCTCATTCTCGAATCTTCTTAAAAATGAAAAATGTGGCCTTAAAAATCCTGCAATCCCGTTATATCTGATACAGAACAACTCTGAGTTTCTGTTCTCAACTGTAGATCTTTTAATCAAGACTATAGCTCTCTGGTGCTTCGTTGGAAGCATAAATGCTGCAGTATTATTCCTTAGTCTCCACAAATGCGTACTAGGGATGGGCAAGAAATACCGGTATTCGGTAGTACCGATACTATTTTTTTAAATACAGTAGTAACGACCAGTATTTTAAATCTTTTTTTTTATTTTGTCTTTTTCTCATATTTACACAACCGTGAAGCTGAGATATGTTTCTTATCATTATTCATATAATAGGTAAGTATATATTTTTCACTTATGGTGGCACTAGACAATTTTAAACCGTATAAATACAAATAACAATTCCTGTAACTTAAGCGTTAGTGCGACCACAAGGATTGATCACCATGACAGGGGATTTTACCTGACAACAACATTAAAACAATACCGAAAGTTTTTCATGCGATTTATAATTAATCCAACAAAAAGCGACGAGCGCAAACATAGAGCGTCAAATAAAATGTGTCTACTGAATAGCCAATCTATTTTAATATTAATAAAGAATGTATTTCTGGACAACAAATAATTACATCAGCAATGACACATCAAATTAGTCGGGAACATAGGTACCCCTTAAGAAAATTACCTTAGTGGGGTTACTGACTCGTTCGTCATTTGAACAAAAACGTATTAACTGTGTGTTTTCACAAGACAAACAATTATTCACTGTCTTTCCAACGGGTCTATAGCTAAATACAATTACAATTATTTTTTAAAATAACCAAAGTATTACATTTTGCCAAACAAATATATAAAGTTGATCTTTTAGTTAACAATTTCACAAATGGTTAAATATGGCTAAATCTTACGCAAAAAATAAATGGAGTAGATCCTTTAGTTAACAAATTATTAAATATAATACCTTATAAGTGTTAGTTGCATATTTATATGCTCATAATTTTTTTCAAAAATAAATTAGGTACATCCTAAGTATCAAACAACTATTTCTTAAGACTTCTACAAATGTTACCTTCGCTTCTTATGTTTAAAATATATTCTGGTAATGTGCAATAAATTTTGGGCCCCAAGAAGAGATAGCTCTGTATAAACATTTTAGTTCTAGGTCTTATTATGACAGCATTGAGATGATTGTGCAGCTCATGAACTCGTGGTACCTTCATATCGCCGCAACGATCGTAGTAAAACTTAAGGACCTTGTACACAAAGAAAAGCCTTGGAGGTAAAACATTCAGTTATTTAAAAAGAGGGAGGATATGCGAAGTATTTGCGGCCCGTAACATAACCCATAAAATCTCTTTCTGGGCTACCAACAGAGTTCGCAAATTCGTTGTATATGCTCCCCTCAATACTCAATACCATATTGCAGTCTTGAATAAACTAACGCCTATTAGACCATTCTTATAACAGCCACTGGGCAGATGAATCTTAACAGATCAAATTTTACATGTATATAAATTAACTCTGATTTAAGTTTGTGAATGTGCTTCTTCCAACTATATCGTTCATCGATAAAGATACCCAGGTATATAATGTGACGAACTACAAAGGTACCAATGTACTTCACTTCTTTCAGAAAAAGACATTGTCATAAATATGTTTCGTTCACCTATAATATTACAGACAATAGTTTTCTTTAGCTACAGGTTTTTAATTAAATAAGATATATTTTGTTTTACTGCTCAACACCATAGAATTAATAGAAAACCAGTGTTATAGTCTGTCTAAGTCACTTTGCATATTCATGTGTAAACCATACATGCTACTGGTAGAGTAACCAAGTGCAGTATCACTAGCGAACGACGCACAGTGGGCTGAAATAAAAAAAAGCTGGCCAAAAATGATTTTTTTCACTTTTTATTTCGAAAAAGGAAATGAAATGTAATGATTGTATACAATCCAAATTACAAAACCTTAAAACCATTTCAGCTTTAAGTGCTTTCTAGTTTTTTCAGATATCTTTGAAATTTAGGAAAAATAGCCACAAATTTCAGATCCCTTTTTTTCGCAAATATTCTAAAATACTTCTTGCTCTTGAGGCATTTTGTAGTCACATATAATTTTTTTAAACCCATTATATAAAAGTATGCAGATTATATAAGAGGATGAGGGATAAATTTTTTAAATTGGTAATTGTTTGTATATTTTTTATTTACATAAATAAAGCACTATTTTTCACGTGTTTTTCGCATAAAGTGGAGAAAAACTTAATGTTATCCCCATTTATCCCCGGAAATATTTATACCAAGATAAAGAGTGAAGTCTCTGCTACCGTTTGAGAAAAAAAATCCTGCCCCAACTTGCCTCTCGTCCAAAACAGGCCACTTAAGTATTATACCAAGAGGCCGCCGTCCGGCGCGGAGTTGAGATGCGGAAATTTCGTATTTGGTTGTAGCTAATGTGAACTAGAAAAAAACATAACAACACACTGATTTTTTTCATATTCAGCCGCGGTGAAGTCTATTTAATATTCTGCATTCAACGTTTCTTATAAACACTTCAAAACCATTGCCTAGAACGATGTAAAAAGCAAGGTTCATCGCCCCCATCGCGGCGCGCCGGATCATCGGTTGAAGGCTGAACCGCGAGTTAACGACTGCTGAGGAATATTTTCACTCTCTCGGGAAACCCAAATTGCCAACTACATATTCACAAATGCATATTTTGGTTTGCGAATATTCAACAGCTCTCTGACCTTCAGCCCATTGAAAATAGGAAAGGTTGAGTGGTGGACGCGGTCACAACCCGACCGACCGTTATAATCCTTTTTGTGCCCGCAAACCCCCAACCTATTGTCAAAGGTAGATTTCCCACCAGTATTGGAGTTCATTGCTTCCTTAACGACTGAGTGTCGGTTATTGTGATGTTTTACACTTTGTTGACCATTTATATGAATGCCATTTATTGCTTTACTACCCCATCACGTATGAAGCGGTTAATACGCAAGGAATGGCCGCTTCTCTTGGACACGTGCATATTTGACTTCCATGAAATAGCTATAGTGGGTTTTTATAAAAATGCACATTCCCCATTGGCTCAAAACATATCTCTCTTTCGCGATCTTCCGGAGCGGTTCAGTCATATATTGCCAGTGAGTGTAGAAGGATCTCAGCGTTTGTTTCCAAAGTAACAAGAAAACGGAGAGTTTTCTGAAGTTCAAGTGTGTGTGAAACTTCTACGCGCAGTGTGAAAGTTCTACGCGCAGACCAAAGGGAGGATATCAGGGATCGATAATAAGGTATACTCTCCAGCCCAAGATACGCACGTAATAAGTCAGTGCCGATTAATCAGCATTACATTCTATTCTAATTCTATTTGCTGTTGCCGTTATTTAGATTCATTCCGTACGGAAAACAAAAAATGGACCCCACGAAAGTGACTCGAAAAGAAATTCATCGAGTGATTCTCAATGGAATGGGGAATTCATTAGAATCAAAAAAACTATTTGCCTTGCAATATCTACGTGATAAATTTAACCTAGGAGAAAATTCAGATATAGAGGAAAGGTTGACAGAGGTGATGGTCAGAAATGTTTTAATAAATACTTCCTTAAATGGGAAGAATGTAAGAGGACTAACGAGAGGTTTGAAAAAAAAAATTCGGAATTGGCTAGAGAAGGATATTATATTTCCGATGGATCTGAATAAATATCTTCCTGGAACATCCGTCTCATGTTAGTACCAATTATTAGTTACCACTTTTCTAGTTTCAGGTTCCTCTGAGCATAGAAGCAAGGGAAGACCGATAAAAGATTTTGAGAGATCTAGTACTAGATCTAAAAGAAGAAAAGTTTTGGATTTAAGAGAGAAAGCGTCAGTATCGGAGCTATCGCTTGCAACATCAATGACATTGCGCGCCGAAGGGGATAGTGCGGCAGCAAAGATCATTGCGGAAGTGACTACAACCACCCCCACAAGAATAAAGCGAATGCTGACGAAATGGAGGTCAGCAGCGACAACTCAAAAGGAGATGACGCCAGAGGAAGCTCTTTCATTGATTTTCAATTGCAATTTAACAAAATTACAGTATAAAATACTTCGCGAGACCGCTAATAAATGTGGACACAAATTGTACCCCAGTTATGAGAGAGTGAGGTTTGAAAAGAACGCTGCATATCCAGGAGGTATATCTGTAGCGGAAAAAAAATGTGAAGTATGTCTTCAAGAGCTGCTCAACCACACAGCCTCTCGTATAATTGCTTCACTTACAATATTTCGAGAGGATCATGACAGTTTCCACCTTACACTCATTTGCAAATGGGGGTTCGACGGGAGTTCGGGGTACTCCCAATACAAACAGTTATGGGAAGATGCAAATACTAGTGATGAAAGTTTATTTGCTACATCTCCAGTACCACTTCTTCTTCTGGATGATGTAACTGGTAGTTGGGCAAGAAGCCAACATACTTAGATTTTAACATCGGAAAAATATAATTTTTTATTTTTGAAAAAACTCATAATTTTAAACAGGTGAATCCATCTGTTCAAACCAGCGGCCATCCTCAACGAGATTTTGTCGGCCGATACGGCTACAGTGGACTCGAGAGACAACTGAAGTCACCATTGAAGAAGAACAATACGTCAAAGAGTTTAATAGGGAGGCTGCAGACATTAGTGATTGGAAACATCACCATAAAATTTAAATTGTTTCTCACAATAGAGGATGGAATGGTAATCGTTTGCTTAATGTTTTACGAATTTTTTACTAAAATTTGTAATACATCAATATCTTCATTAAATAATTTATGTTTTTCAGGTATGCAGTGCTTTATCGAAAACGAGCAGCATGAAATGCTACGTATGTGGGGCAAAAATTTCTGAAATGAATGAGGTGGAGAGGATGAATTCAATGGAGGTGGATGAATCAAAATATTCATTTGGATTATCCCCACTCCATTGCTACATAATATTTTTTGAGTGCCTGCTCCGAATCTCTTATCGCTTTTACATTGAGAAATGGAGGGTAAGTGTAAATTTCGACGTAGGTACTTACAATTAGTATAATCTATTCTTATAATGCCCCATTTATTATTCTACTATATCTATAATTAGCCACATTTTCACCTGAATTCCGTGATTTCTTTTAGACCAAAGCTACCAGTGGGAGCAAAGATGCATTAGAAAAGAGGAAGAAAGAAATCCAAGAGGCATTCAGGAAAACAATGGGACTTTTAATAGACATACCAAAGCCTGGTCAGGGAACAACCAATAATGGAAACACTGCCCGACGCTTTTTTCCATCCTAAGCTTTCGTCGGAGATTTGTGGTATGTTAACAATTTATTGCCTTAAGAATATTCCCTAAATTGAAGTTCTATGATCAGGATATTACTTGTATATTACCAAATAATTACAACGTATTTCTGTTCAAATTCTAGGTATTGATGAGGAAATTATTGTAAGATTTTCCACAATTTTGAAGGCCTTACCATCTGGGCTTCAAATAAATAATACCGCGTTCTCTGACTACTGCTCCAGCACTGCTTCTCAGTATGTAAAGTTGTACCCATGGTACCATGTGCCTCCTACTGTCCACAAAGTACTCCTTCATGGAGCGTCTATTGCAAAGGCGGAAGTGCTCCCGATAGGCCAGCTATCAGAGGAAGCCCTAGAATCGAGGCACAAGGACATACGAAGATACCGGGTGCATCACACGCGAAAAATTTCGCGATTGGCTGACTTTGAGGACCTTTTTCGAAGGCTTCTCCTTACTTCCGATCCGCTGATATCAGCATATGATGTTCCAAAAAAAATTAAAAAAGAAATACCAAAAGAAGCTCGGGACCTCCTCCTGATGCAACTGCTTACCAGTTCCGATGAGGATAGTGACGACTCGGATAACTAATATTTTTTGCGCATTTATATCCATCATTTATAAATATTTTTTGTTTTTAAGTTTATATTTTACGTATTTAACAATGAAATTTATTGTTTTTAAACTCATCCTGCTTTTGAATTACTACCCTTTAAGTTAAATTAGCTTTTGATACCCTAACGGTTCAAAGAATCGATTTTAAGATTTTACCGTCTCCGCCATTTTGTTTATAATTAGGTTTCGGTTGCATCAATTGGCTCATTATTTCGAATCCTGTATTAGGAGGCTAAGAATATTCAACTGTGAAGAAATCATAGCTCTTATTTAAAAAATGTGGTAGATATGATTTTTGGCCAGCTTTTTCTGATTTCAGCCCACTGTGCGACGTTAACTTGCCGTTGAACCTTCCGTTACACAAGGTATTTACATAGATTTAAAACAGAATAGGTCCGTGAACTGAACCTTGTGAAACCCCAGAAGAAATATGTGATTTTTTGCTAATAAAGTTTTCAATACGCACATGCTGAAATCTATCTCCGAGATAACTCGGGAACCAGTTTTAAGTGATAAACCTCATGCCAGTTTGCTGTAGTTTTTACAAAAAGTTTATGATTCACAGTATCAAAAGCTGTAGCTATATCTATAAATAATCCGGCAACTTTAATGCAGTTATTTAGTCCGTCATAAATGTTGACAAGGCATTAATAAGAGCGAATGTAGCAATAAGTGTTGACAGTCTAAATAAATACTTTGAAGTACCCAGAGATCTTTTTTCCATTATTTCTAATATTTGGGATGTTTTCACCCCGAAAATGTAGCAGTGCACCCTACTCGTTTCTGGCAACGGGATATTTGTAACATGGCAAGAAACTATTAGCGAAACGGATTCTTGAGGTGAGAACTCCCTTTCTTCGATATCCGGTTTCCTCCACTTGCTCCACTCACGTTCCGCTCTTGTCGGAGCAGTTGATGTGACATCCTTTACCAATTTTATCGTAGCCTTATCACCTGTACCTCGATATTTCATTGAAGCTGCAAAAAGCAGCTCAGCTACGGAAGAGGCAGCCCTTAGCTCTTCTGTTTTCCTCCGTTTTCATCTTTGGGTGGAACTCTCGAATTGTTATGGTGGTCGTGCACGAGACCATTTGTCCGAGGGAGCTGTAATGAACGATCGCAGATATTATTTTCGAAAGTACTCGGTATCCTATGTAATTCACTCCCGAATCTGTTAACATGTGAACATTTCGATGTGGATAGCTCAATATTGATCAGTCTAAGATCTTAAGCGGTTTTAAGGACGAAAAAGCTGCTTCGTATCTGGAACAGAAGGCAAGACCACAGCTGCAGTTGATAGAATCAAAGCTCAAGGTAAAAAAAACGTGACCAAAGAAATATAAGTTGGAAGAATTTTACTCGATTTCTGCTCAATACTTATCCAGAATTTGTTCACTATTCAGGAGGACCACACCCGTGGCGATTATCGAGATGTTTCGGAACTGAGCTGCGTGTATCTTGAGGATCGACCTCCGCGAGTTTTTTTTTGTTTTCCAAAACATGGGCCATATGTACATGACGCTCGATTCATTTTTAGAGCTATTAACTTCATGAAGATATCTTTTTTTATATAACAGCAAGTGAGGTATAAGGGTTTACAGGTCACTGGATTAAGGGTGATGTATTGGTTTTGAGTGCTATGTTATGTTAAATGTGGTTATATTGTTTCCTGTGCTGCGTTAGCTCCTCAGAATGATCTCTTATTCATGAAGGAGTTAATCAAGTATGAGAATATTCGCAAGAAAGTGTCTGAGGTGGCTGCAAAAATGTTTTGTAGCTAATTATGTTATTTATATCAGCAATTATTTGCTCTAGGGTTGTTAGATGCAAATGTCCCACTGGATTGCAAAAAGAAAATGGTCAAGAGAATTATGTCAATGCTGACACCGAAGCGATGAAAACTGTTGGTGACTCTCGTTGTAAAATACAGAATCCAATGATATGAGATTTCAAAGACATCAGATCTTGTAGAGCGCAATATTATGTATTTAGTTAAGATATTTGGGCTAAAATTTAAGTTTTTGAGTAAAAGACCACAAAATTTGGATTCTTGTGATGAATACATGAAAGTATGCTTATATACTTCTGACATATTGGTGGTAAATAAAGTCGCTGAGGGCGAAGGAGAATTAACTCAGGACTATCTTGAAAGCATGAAAACGGAGGAAAATATGCAAAATCAGCTAATTGTAGATCGAACCCAATAAAGAAAAAACGCACGCAAGTGAAACGCACCAAAAATCTTTGTCTGAAAAACTATAATAGGTTCAAATTGCGTAAAAACACTGTTTTGAAGTCATTTTGCGAATTAAAATACACTTTGAACAAAGGTTTACTTTATTTTTTAGTCGTTCTGTATTTTCACTAAACTCTTCTCAAGGCAAAGCAGGGTGACTAGTAAAATACACATCACAATATGCCGAATACACATAAAATACTTTCCGTTCAAAGGAAGACCGTGCAAATTTCAATTTTGGTATTTATTGTAAATTTATATAAATTATTATATTGAATCACATTAGCTTCTCTCAGTATGTTTTCGCAGTTTTTTCACACCTCCCTTCATGTGTGGGTGTATTCCTGCAGTGGTTTTTTCCGTGACGGATGCCAGCCAAAATCCTCACGCTTTTCCCAAAATTGTACATTTATTTTAAAACCAATTTCTAATACTTATTGACACGTTAATATTACATATATATATATATATATATATATATATATATATATATATATATATATATATATATCCATTAAAAAAAGACCGCGTCGTGGGACAAAGAATGCGTGGCTACTGGGAGGGAAGCATGGGTGGATGACGGGCAGCAGGAGGCATGATGATTATTCATTCTGAGGTTAAGGGGGGTGGTACATTGGCCTACATAGAATACTGGGCAGAAGTTGCACTGTAAAAGGTATATTATGTTGGTGGACGTACATAGTACGTCGTAGGTCGTCATAGTCGTCGTCGTACGTAATAGGATATCCTAAAGGACTTGTTCCCCATTATTTCTAACCACAAATCCACCTCACAGATTTTTCCTAATATTCCACGGATCACATAGAAAAGGCCACCAAATTTTATCACCATTTTTAAAACCACCCGCCCACTTCAAAAATCCCTGCGAGTCACCGCCACTCCACCTTCGCCTTGCAATCGTCCCAGATGCAAGACCTGCATGATTTTATCTCCAACCCCAGCCTCTTTTCTCCCCAAACTTAAATCCCTCCCGATATTTCCCTCCACCACCTGTACGTCCACCAACATAATTTACCTTTTAAAGTGCAACTTCTGCCCAGCATTCTATGTAGGACAATGTACCACCCCCCTTAACCTCCGAATGAATAATCATCATGCCTTCTGCTGCCCGTCATCCCCCCTAGCTTCCCTCCCAGTGGCCACGTATTCTTTGTCCCACGACGCGGTCTTCAATTCTTGTTTCAACGTGTCCAATATTGCTTCCCTACCCCCCTCAGACTCCGCCCTCAACCTCCACACGCTTGAATTAGCGTGCATTTGGCGCCTAAATGCTTGCAGCGGCCCTGGACTGAATGTATCCAGCTAACCCCCTCCCCCATCACCCCTTCTCCCCCTCCCGCTTGCTCGTCCTACAATATCCCTTGTTCCTGCGGAATTCTGACCCAGACAGTCGACATCTCCTCGTTGAGAAAGAAGCCTTTGGCTTCGAAAGCTCCGGAAAAATTTTTTCTCGTGTGAGTGTCCTTTCTAAGTATTTTACATTATGAAGCTGAAGAAGGGTCCTTAGACCGAAAGTTACCCCTAAGCAGTGGACACCGGTGTCTTCATGGATCATCTGCCAGTGAGTGTCCACTGATTTACTTTCCTATCCTTCCCCAACCTCAACGCCTTGTTGCTAGCTTATATATATAATAAATAATACTAATAACAATATATATATTGTTGACGTGAAAATCCGAGAATACGCCCATATTTGGGTAAAAAGGGCATTTGAAAAGCCCGGGCTAAACCTAGCCCATTGAAATTAATAGCCCAATAGCAACCTCTCTCTCCCCACCACTGTCCAATTCCCCACCACTATCCATTCGCACTTACCCCCCCTCCTTCCTCTCTGCCCTTTCCTTCCCAAGGGAACAGAGCGGACTTTTAATCATTCTTCTACCGTTGACGATGGCGGCCTGACCACCGAAACGTCCAAGTTTTATTTTGTGAGTGTCCTTTTGTGTGTTTCTGTGTTTGTTTAGTGTATTACTGTTTTTTTTCATGTGCATCGTCGCCGAGAGCGATTTTTAACCCAGACATTATACATATATATATATATATATATATAAATATAAAAGGAAAGGAAATAAATATAAAAGTATATGCTAGCAACAAGGCGTTGAGGTTGGGGAAGGATAGGAAAGTAAATCAGTGGACACTCACAGGCAGATGATCAATGACGACACCGGTGTCCACTGCTTAGGGGTAGCTTTCGGGCTAAGGACCCTTCTTCAGCTGGAGGAGATTCACTACTAAGGAGTGTCACACTGGAATTAGGAGTTTAGGGTATGTCTTGGTAAGGGGTTGGTTGTTGGGGAAAGGGGATTGGTTGGAAGGAAGTGAAGGGGGGGGGTGGAGTGGGAGGGGAGGGAGCTAGCGAAGATTGAGTCCGGGAGGGCAGGTTGACTTTAAAATGGAAATATAAGAGAGCTCCCAGTGGCGGAGCTCCATTATGGGTATGTCGGGTGGGAAGGCGCGGATTATTTTAATATGAAAGCAGTTGTTGAAGGAGAGGTTATGCGAGTTAGCGTGCTCCGCTACAGGCAACTGCAACTGTTGCATCACGCTGCTCCTGTGATTGTTGACCCGCATATTTAAAGGTGTGCTGGTGAGGCCAACGTAGAAAGCCTGGCAGTGCTTGCAGGTTATAAGATATATAACATTACTCGAGGAGCAGTTTCCCCGAGTAAGTATTTGATATGTGACATTCGTCACCGGAGTAGTGAAGAAACGGGAAGAGGTGTTGATTGGGCAAGTGAGGCAACGGGGTTTGTTGCAAGGGTGAGAGCCAATAGGGGAGAGATTGGTAACACTACTTGCAAGTGAAGTTTGACGGATCTCACGGATCCAGAGACTATTTTGTAGATTGGGAGGGCGACGAAAGGAGAGCACGGGAGGTCTTTGAATAAGGGAGGAAGTTGAGGGGGAAGAGGAGAGAATGGAGTGTGCTGATTTCAGAAGGCTTTTCAGTGAATCATCAAGACCTGGATGAAAGGTGGTCGCAAAGATAATAGAATCATCTATTGATATATTGTCCTCAGGATGAGGTACGAAGCGCGGTCTCTGAGAGGGTTCGGTCGCCTTAATGAGTTGTTCTCTCACCAAAGAGGGGGGATAGCCACGACTCACGAAAGCTTTTTCCAGGTCTTCCAAGTATCGAAATAGGTAAGAATTTTCAGAACAGATTCGGCGACCTCGACGTGCCAAAGAGAATGGGAGAGAGCGTTTGCAGTGTTCGGGATGACAGCTGTCCCAATGCAAGTACTGCTGAAGGTTGGTGGGTTTTTTATGGACGGATGTGCTGAGTTTTCTATTTTGCAAATGAATATCTACATCGAGGAAAGTGATTGAAGAAGTGGAAGAGCGGTGAGTGAAAGAAAGAGTTGGATGGGAGTGAATCCTTTGAATAAAATCTTCAAGGGCTAAGCTTCCATGGGTCCAAATGATGAAAATATCATCAATATAACGGAGCCAAATGAGGGGCTTGTGGGGGGAAGAAGATAAAAGATTTTTCTCCCATCGCCCGAGGAAGCTGGAGGCGTAAGAGGGGGCCATTCTCGTGCCCATAGCCGTGCCCCTTACTTGGAGAAAATGACGCCCTCCGAAAACAAAGCTGTTTTTGGTGAGAACCATCCTCATGAGTTTCAGAAGAAATCCGGTGGAGGGGCGCGAGCCATTGGGTCTACTGTTGAGAAGTTCCTTTGCAGCTGCCAGACCTTCATTATGGAGTATATTAGTGTAAAGGGAGCATACGTCAACAGTGAGGAGAATAGTATCAGGTGGAAGTGGAGAGGGGAGGGATTTTACACGATTCAAAAAATGCTGTGTGTCTTGAACGAAAGACGGGAGGCGCCGGACTAATGGTTGGAGGTGGAAATCTACGAGAGCAGAAATTCTCTCAGAGGGCGAATCATAACTGGAGACTATGGGGCGGCCGGGAACACCAGTTTTATGTATTTTAGGGAGTAAGTAGAAGGTGGGGGTGCGGGGATTACGGGGAATTAAGAGGGCGAGCTCTCTTTTAGAGAGGCCTTCCTTGGGGCCCTCAGACCGTAGCAGCTTAGAAATGGAGGTGATATGCTTAGCGGTACGGTCGGAAGTAAGGGGTTTATAAAAGGAGGTGTCACTGAGTTGCCGATTGGCTTCCTCCTCGTATCTCTGGCGGTCCATGACTACCGTGGTAGAACCTTTGTCAGCGGGAAGAATTATAATTTTCTCATTTCGCCTTAATGAGGCAAGGGCATGTAACTCGTCCCGCGAAATGTTCTTAGAGGACGGCAGGGAATCCACGAAATCTTGGGAAGATAGTTGGGAGGAAATATGATTGAGGTAGAGTTCAAGTGGATGGTTGGCAGGGAGGGCGGGTGGACAGTAACTAGAGGGTTCTTTAAATTTAGAGAGAGGATTCTGCGGTAGTAGGATATCGTCCTCCGTAGAATTGAGGGGAGAGTCTGTACCATGAGAGAAGTGGAATTTTAGTGGAATATTCCGCGCAAAGGAGTGAAAATCAGAGAGAAGGCGAAAGTGGTCGAGTTTAGGGGTGACACAGAAGGATAGTCCCTTGGAAAGAAGTGACGACTCTGAGGGGGAAAGAGTGTGGGAGGACAAATTGACTAAGGGTTCCTTTGAGGACTTCTCGCCGGGCTTGGACATCTGGTAACCACATGGGCGGGCAGCGCGACGTTTTTGAGGCCGTTGACTCTCAAACCGTTGGGGGGGAGGGGTGGGGAAACCCATTAGGTCTGCCAGGCAGGGTCTTTCTGCGAAGAGCGGAGCATCCGAGCTAAAGACTGCACCCAGGGAGAACGGGAGTGGGAGACCTAACCTTAAATGCTGGACGCACAGAATGGAGAGCTTCTTTTTAAGAGCTAGTTGATGCTTTCGTTTTTGTGAAGAAGCACGGGAAAAATAAATCTTGGTATCAATTCCTTTCGAGTAAAACGCCTGCTTTAGGTGATTTACTTTTCGGGAATGAAAATGCGCCAGAGTGCGGTATTGAGAGAGGACTGCACGAGTAAAAGAAATAGAAAAACTATATTGTAGAACTGCAAGCGAATGGCGGCAGTCGGGGTTCAAACCTGAGAGCGGTAAATGAACCGTTAGGCCGTTGGGGGGAATACCAAGGCTAAGGCAAGAGGTGAGGAATTCAATGTGGCATGAAAGGGAAGTCAGCTTACTGAGGTGGTATTTCAACTGATAAGTTGGCTCCATTGTGACAAAAGAAAAAAGGTGGGAATATAAAGATGATAAAGAATATTTAGAAGGTGTTCTAAACGAGATGACAAAGAATAAGATAGAAATGAGTAGTGATTGGAGAAAAGGAAAAAAATTGTATATAAATATAAAAGGAAAGGAAATAAATATAAAAGTATATGCTAGCAACAAGGCGTTGAGGTTGGCGAAGGATAGGAAAGTAAATCAGTGGACACTCACAGGCAGATGATCAATGACGACACCGGTGTCCACTGCTTAGGGGTAGCTTTCGGGCTAAGGACCCTTCTTCAGCTGGAGGAGATTCACTACTAAGGAGTGTCACACTGGAATTAGGAGTATAGGGTATGTCTTGGTAAGGGGTTGGTTGTTGGGGAAAGGGGATTGGTTGGAAGGAAGTGAAGGGGGGGGGGGTGGAGTGGGAGGGGAGGGAGCTAGCGAAGATTGAGTCCGGGAGGGCAGGTTGACTTTAAAATGGAAATATAAGAGAGCTCCCAGTGGCGGAGCTCCATTACGGGTATGTCGGGTGGGAAGGCGCGGATTATTTTAATATGAAAGCAGTTGTTGAAGGAGAGGTTATGCGAGTTAGCGTGCTCCGCTACAGGCAACTGCAACTGTTGCATCACGCTGCTCCTGTGATTGTTGACCCGCATATTTTTTCCTATCCTTCCCCAACCTCAACGCCTTGTTGCTAGCATATATATATATATATATATATATATATATATATATATATATATATATATATATATATAATAATAACGGTCCACGGCCCGCCCGGATTACTTTGGGCCGAAAGACACGTGTAAAAATAATTTTTATAAAAAATTTACTCGCAAATTCTTCCCGCACGAGATCCGCAGGGCTAACCTGCGTCACCTATTACAACACGAAATGTGTTTTTTTAAAGTCTCTTTAAATGAGGATAAGCGGGTGGGGGGTCCCCGACCGTGCGTAATTCATAATGTTCCCTGGCTTTACCGCCAGGGCAAGGTGATAATGGGTTGCTGGTATTTGAGTTGGAGGGATATTCAGCTTGCTGGGTATGATTAAAAAAATAGAACCTTTTTCCAAAAACAAAACAAGCGTATATTCAAGAAAATAATATGCCCTCCTAATAATTAATGAAATGATGAGGTGATAAATGAGGGATGAGACAATAAAAATGAACACTTCATGAAATGAATAAAATGAATGTTGAACAAACAGGTGATTAGCCACACAAACAAAACAAAGGCTTTTTTCTCGCTCACAGGCGATTTTACTGGAATCGTCCGCTTCCAATTGAATTGAGGGTGAGGGAGGCAATTACTAGTCCTTCCCTTTTCTCTTGCACTTATAGGTCTGTTTGATTACTTGGGCCTCGATCACTCGCCATTAAGAAACACAATCGCAAATATGGGAGCCCCTTATCAATTGGATGGCTAGGAGGCTGAAATGGGGGGGGGTTTGTCGGGTCAGCAACCTTACGTGACCGTCGACTCTGGATTCTCGGCACGGGACGTCAAGCGTGGAAGGCGCCTGGAAATCCGACTGGATCCTATGGTTCTGCAACAGACTCCGGACTCAGCACGCTAAGCTTGGTCTCCGTGCACTTCGAGAATATCCTGGGGGCAAGTAGGGTCCACACAGCGGACGTGGTACTTTTTGCGTACCTAATCAGCCTCCCGCACTTTCCAAATATTCCGGCTCGGGCAGTGCTTCCGCACAGCGATATCGTTCGACTTGATCTTTTTTTCTTGTGTTCCGCGCTCGCCCTTTTATGCCACTTTTGTGGAGGGGAAGGGGACGTTGCGGATAAGGGGAACTGAGGAAGGGGAACACAGTGAGGGAATTCACAAAACACTCTTTCACTTTAAAAATCAACCATTCCCAGTGACTCACTCATACATCTCACTCCCCTGCGCTTCGCCCCATTCACTTAACCTTGACACTCACACTGTGATTTCAGCCACGCACACATTCACGCGGTTTCACACTCTCACCCCTTCCCAGCTAGCCAAATATAGGAAGGCGAAGGAATAAGGGAGGGGGGGAAGAGTGGTTCAGGTGAAGGACAAAAGGTGTAACGGCCTTTTGACCGTTACATGGTCCCTCCCTAAACTGTGGAGGCCGCTTTAAACCTATAAGAGGACTCCGCAGTTTACAAAAAAAAACAAAACAGAGAACCTTTCTCCGGCTTACTAAAAAAAAACACGTAACAAAAATAAACGAAATCAAATTAACTTTACAGGACATCCGGATCATAATATACTTTTAAATTCCCGAAATTATATATTCCGATTTCTTTTTCTTCACGATCAGATAGGTGACACGAGTTAGGTCCCGCATATCTAGTGATGCGAAAGGGACCCGTATACAAATGAAAAAATTTGTGGAATAATTTCTGTTTTGAATCGGATGACCGTGGGGTCTTCAGGAGAACTTTTTCTCCCACCCTCAAGTTATGTCCCTTAGCCCTTCGCTGTACCCTTCTTTTTCGATCTGCCAATTCTAAATGAACTCTTACGAGCTTTTCCCGTCCGCTGATAGCTACGGGAATAAAAATTTGTTTAGTTATTGGATTAGATTTTCCTTGGTTTGCGCATATCAAAAAACTTTTGTTTAACGGCAATACCGGTATTTTTGGATTTATTTCTAGAAGTTTCCTAAAGAATTCTTCCTCAATCGCGGAAACCTCGTTCCCGGTGTCAATCAATGCTAACACCGTCTCTCCCATGCAGTCTACTTTGATTTGGGGGCATTCCCGTCGTTGGAAAGCCGCCATAATGTCATATTCTTCCGCCATAATGTCATATGATGGATTTCCTTCTAAAATGACGGTGGCTACTATTTCTACTGTCTCTTTCAATTCGGGATCCGCGCCGGCGAGACTATTCGACTCGGACCCTATAAGTTTTCCGTTTCTGTGCTTCGTACTCGGTTTCCTTCTTGGGGGTCAGTAACCTCCTCCTCTCTCGCGCCAGGGGATTGTGAATCATTTACTTGCTCCCTTATTATTTCCCTCAAGCTATTTGATTCTGATATGTTTGCCCCTCTCCGTCGACTGTTTCTCTGCCATTCCCGACGACCGGCGTTTGCTCCTTCCGACCTTTGCATAGTATTTACACACGTTGGCCTTTCCCTCGGGGGAGGCCTGGCATTCTGCCCCTCCTCTACGCTTTTTTCGTAATATTCTAACAGAATGACTAGCTTCTCCAGGTCCAACGGCTCCGCACTTCTCAAAAAGTTTCGCACCCAGGGAGGGAATTGGCGCGTGAGAAAGAATTTTAGTTCTTCATCACAAATCGGGAGGTCACAAGATCTAGCCGATGCAATCTTTTTCATCGCATGCTCACTCATTTTTCCGTCCCTCGCACGCGAATAGTACCCCGTCATTACCTTAGCTCGATATTCATACCGCGAATTCTCGTCGAATATCTCTGCAAAAACTTTTGTCTAAGTTCGTCGTACATTTCAGGTATTGGAAATAAGGCATTTCTCCACAAACGATCATTTCCCTCCATCATACTCAGGAAAAGACATGGCCATTTAACAGGTGGGATTGCAAGCAATTTCAAATATTCCTCCGCCTCACACACGAAAATTTGGGGGTTTTTATCCGCATTACCTTTAAAAATCGGTTTATTTAGGCCAATATTTGGTGGAGCTACCGCAGTGGTTATGACCGAGCCGCCGCCCATTTGCTCCGTGCGCCCCACCCTGGCACATAGCCGGTTCAACCCCTGAGCTAAATATTCTTTGCGTCGGGCTGCCTCTGCGGTCAATCCATCGGTTATTTGCCTAATTTGATCCTTTATTTGATCTATTTGACCCGTCTCCCTCGTTATGGCTTCCTGTTCCTTTACCTCAATGATTTGAATCAAATTATCACGAATACTATCCACTTCCTCTTTAATTTCTGCTTTCGCGCTTTCAATTTTACCGTTCATCATTTGCAACATTTCCCTAAACTGCCTATCCCTTCTTACCTCCTTTACTTCTTCCTCCCTTCGTCTCTCTTCCTTCTCCCTACGTCTTCTTTCTTCCTTCTCTATCCGTCTTCTTTCCTCCTTCTCTTCTTCCTCCCTTCGTCGTCTTTCCTCCTCTTCTTCCTCCCTTCGTTTTCTTTCCTCCTTCTCACCTTCTTCCCTTCGCCTCTCTTCCTTCTCGGTAAACAAATATTTTTTTTAATTCTGCTATAGGATCGTTTGAATCCGGTGAGGCTGGTATGGGATTGAAGCTAGTAGTTGACCAAACAGCTGATTCAACTCCGACTGCCCCTACCTCATTTATTCGCCCTCTTCACTATTCTCCGAGACCTCTGTTTCATCAATCCTCCGTCCCTCCATATACTTCATTTTATTTTTTCTAGTGGCCATTTTATCGCAAATCCAAATTCCCAAACAGTGCAAAATTACTCCCTTCCGTCACAACCCTCAGTCATACGTTACTAGCGACTAAATAACACTTAAATGAAAAATTAACAGCAATACAACCGAGTCCCTGTTCGGGCGTCAAAAATGTAACGGAACTCGGCCCGCCCAGATTATTTTTGGGCCGAAAGAAAGGTGTACAAATATTTTTTTATAAAAAATTTCCTTGCGAATCCCTCCTGCACGAGATCCGCAGGGCTAACCTGCGTCACCTATTACAACACGAAATGTGTTTTTTAAAAGTCTCTTTAAATGAGGATAAGCGGGTGGGGGGTCCCCGACCGTGCGTAATTCATCATGTTCCCTGGCTTTACCGCCAGGGCAAGGTGATAATGGGTTGCTGGTATTTGAGTTGGTGGGATATTCGGCTTGCTGGGTATGATTAAAAAAAATAGAACCTTTTTCCAAAAACAAAACAAACGTATATTCAAGAAAATAATATGTCCTCCTAATAATTAATGAAATGATGAGGTGATAAATGAGGGATGAGACAATAAAAATGAACCCTTCATGAAATGAATAAAATGAATGTTGAACAAACAGGTGATTAGCCACACAAACAAAAAAAAGGCTTTTTTCTCGCTCACAGGCGATTTTACTGGAATCGTCCGCTTCCAATTGAATTGAGGGTGAGGGAGGCTATTGCTAGTCCTTCCCTTTTCTCTTGCATTTATAGGTCTGTTTGATTACTTGGGCCTCGATCACTCGCCATTAAGAAACACAATCGCAAATATGGGAGCCCCTTATCAATTGGATGGCTAGGAGGCTGAAATGGGGGGAGGGGGTTTGTCGGGTCAGCAACCTTACGTGACCGTCGACTCTGGATTCTCGGCACGGGACGTCAAGCGTGGAAGGCGCCTGGAAATCCGACTGGATCCTATGGTTCTGCAACAGACTCCGGACTCAGCACGCTAAGCTTGGTCTCCGTGCACTTCGAGAATATCCTGGGGGCAAGTAGGGTCCACACAGCGGACGTGGTACTTTTTGCGTACCTAATCAGCCTCCCGCACTTTCCAAATATTCCGGCTCGGGCAGTGCTTCCGCACAGCGATATCGTTCGACTTGATCTTTTTTTCTTGTGTTCCGCGCTCGCCCTTTTATGCTACTTTTGTGGAGGGGAAGGGGACGTTGCGGATAAGGGGAACTGAGGAAGGGGAACACAGTGAGGGAATTCACAAAACACTCTTTCACTTTAAAAATCAACCATTCCCAGTGACTCACTCATACATCTCACTCCCCTGCGCTTCGCCCCATTCACTTAACCTTGACACTCACACTGTGATTTCAGCCACGCACACATTCACGCGGTTTCACACTCTCACCCCTTCCCAGCTAGCCAAATATAGGAAGGCGAAGGAATAAGGGAGGGGGGAAGATTGGTTCAGGTGAAGGACAAAAGGTGTAACGGCCTTTTGACCGTTACAATATATATATATATATATATATATATATATATATATATATATATATATATATATATTTATATATATATTGTTATTAGTATTATTTATATATATTGCGATGTTTTTCATGTTTAATTTCTCATTTACTGACGAGGGGTTAGGTGGAAGATGGGGCTTTTAAAGTCTCAATCTCGCCCCAATAAAGACGTTTATCTACCTTATTAAACCGAGCTTGTGGCACGGGTCAAAGTCATCCGATTATCCTTTTATTTGGTGTACACAGTAACTAGGAAAAAAGGAACGATTTTTAAAGTAGCTTCACTAAAAAATTCAATATTTTGCGTTTCAAGCACATATAAGGGGCACCCGACCCTAAGGCTAATAGGTTTTTGCAGAAGGTACTTCTACTACATTCCTATGTGGATCTATGAGTAATGGACTGCACTTTTTGAGGTGGACCCATGTGCTTTGCTGAATACCTGCAATAATGCCTTCACTTTGGACGAGAATACTGAGAAAATTCTAGATCATAGTCTTTGGTGTATGGTGAAGGTAATAATATTGTACTGGAAATACATATATGGAAGTGGTCTTAAGGTAACTAGCTCTTTAATATTTTCCTTTTTCTATGAATTCATTCTGAATATCATTTCTAAGCCAACAAATATTCCTATTACAGATCTAGATGATTTGGATTGTTGGTGAACCGTACCACTTGATGTGGAACTATACGCTATGGACTGAACTATGTGAAATGAACTCATGTGCCTTGCTGAATACTTAAAATAACGCCTTAACTATGGACGAGAAAACTGAGAAAATGATAGGTTATTTAGATATAATATATTGTGACTATTAAAGATATAATATGGCTTCAATTTCCATCACACTAATTCTCACTTCAAAGTGTTGTGAGTTTTAGAAGAATATTTTCCTGAGTTCAACGCATGAAATGTCGCCGTCTTCACTGCGTTGTTGGATCTCCAGAGATTATACGTCTCAAATTGATTTTTTGGGGTGATTTAAAGTTTTACTTTTTTTTCTAAACCCTTATTAAGGCCGTTTTATGCGGTACATTTATTTGTACAATATATCGTGCGAACGCATGCAGTCAAATGTGCAAGAAAATATTGTACGAACGACTGAATCAGACTGAATGTCACTGTACACGATGAGTGCAAACGCACAATTTTCCGTGCAATTTAGCGGTAGAAATCAATCGGAATTCGCGAGTGTTTTGTTTACTATGTTTATGTATCACTCGTGAACATATGTTTCACTCACGTATTTCACACCTTGAAAAGCTGATCACCTGAAATTCGGAACCTCGACTCGACCATCTGCCTACTGATAATTCTCCCAGTAGGCAGAGAAATAGCTCTCTTGGACTCTTCTCTCTGGCTTTATATCCGACCTTTGCATCGTTTCGTTTTTTATCATCTGGATTTTAGTGCGACGAGTCATTTACGTTTCTCGCCGAATCTCCACTCTAGTTAGAAAAATTTCGTGGGTTTATTACGTGTGTGTAACAAAGTATTATTATTATCAAGTGGTATAGCGGAACACGGGACCCTTTTTTTAGACACTCCAAATTTCCCTCCTTTGTATTTGTACTAATGTTTTAATGTATTTTTTACGGTTTCATTAGGTACTTGCTACTAAGCAGAAATAAAATGATTAGGTATTTTTATATCACGCGGGATATCAAGAACTCTACTTGAGGACGCGAACAGTCATAAATTTGGGGGAATAAAATAACTTTTAACCCAAAAATTGCGATCACACTGAAAAATAGAACACCAAATAACACGACAAAATGACGGTGTTAACATTTGAGCAGCTTTGAGTTAACTCTTCTCGGGTTCTACACTGCTTCAACCGATTCATAATTGCCAACGTGTAGTTAGTTCTTGCCTTGAGAATGAATGACGAGTCGTCTCTCGAAAGTTAGACAATTACGAATAGATTAAACCGGTGGAGAGCCCAAGAAGAGTTTACTCATTAAAGATTATATACACAGGATAAGAGTTACTCTTATTTGTCGACGGGAAAGTGTTAATCCTTTTTATAAACAACTTTATTTTCAATCGTAATACAGACACCACAGTTTTCGCAATATCTGCGCCATCTGTTGAATAAAATCAGATCGAAATTATATGATTGTCTGAATAAAATTAGAACAGGTTCTATTTTCCGTTCAGTCGTTCATACATTCGCACAAGCGTTCACACAATTTGCCGCTTTACACGGTACAATATCCTGTTACATGCGTTCGCACGATAGATTGTACAAAAAATAAACCGCGTAAAACGGTGTTCACGGAAGTTGGCAAACTGATTCTTTTGAGGTATTTTTTCACAGTGCTGAAATATAATTTAACAAATAATAATTGCAATGTTAATATTCTTATTTTACTAGTTTATGAATTTACTTTGTAAATTTTAATTTGTGTCAAAACCCTTTATCATAAGTTCCTAGCTGAAAATTAATCCTCCTTCACATTTAAAGTCGCTTTTGGATGTATTCTCGTAATGCATGTAGGCACACAAACAGTATTGTATGTACTAATTATCTGCTGTTGCTAATCATGTTACTATTTTTCTTTAATTTTGTTTACTGGAGATAAGAGCAGTGGTTTTATAGTGTAGTCGCTAGGCCACACTTAGAAGTAAAGCTTGATGAATATGTTGGAGCGTTTATTGATGGATATGAATGCCTATTTTTGTTGACTTCATGTCCTTTTATTCCTTTGCCATGACCTAATGACTGGGAAATATACAACATTTTTTAGCATTTTGCTTGTGGATAACTTAAAAATTTCAACTTCTATAAGAAATTTTCAACATTTGCTAAAGGAAATTTCCATTTATTGTTAGAAATGTACGTAATATGTATACTGTTCTCTTTCTTACTGATAGTGATTCAATATAATCATTCAAAAACTTCATTTGCAGCCTCTCTTGAGGTGATTACATCCGCGCAGATTTAAGAGGGTATTAAAATATACTAAAAATGCAGTTGGAATATTAATTGTTCACTATTCTGTCACTTAATTTCTTGCAAATCTGGCATATGTTCATATTTATCATTCATTGACAAATATTCACTTACCTTTAAATCTGTCAATATATTTGTACTTTTATTTCCAGTTCCAAATAAATGGATATTCTTTAATTAGGTTGTGTGTTAGCCGGTGATAGTTCATGTCATAGTGTTGATATGAATTCAGTTCTATTCTACCATATTATTTTCCTGCGTCCGTCGCTGATGACGTGGCACCATATTTTTTCCGAATTTCGCGCCACGCCACTTGGATTTATATTCCTTCTGTCGCACCAGGGTAGTGGCACTAGGGCATAGAATTCATCAAAGTCCTCTGGATTGCCGATATTACACTACACAGTATGAGG
The DNA here is from genome assembly GCA_963573305.1 of Pyrrhosoma nymphula. NCBI lineage: Eukaryota > Metazoa > Arthropoda > Insecta > Odonata > Coenagrionidae > Pyrrhosoma > Pyrrhosoma nymphula. The sequence continues at coordinate 65,604,464 of OY754340.1, read as the reverse complement.
GAGTTGTGTTGACAGAGGGACGACACGGCCGTAAGGCTCTGCGTACTCAATTCTAGAGGCCCTCTATTAGCATGTTTTATAAGCCATTATAATGGGATGGAGAAAATTCGCTAATATCGAAGCCCTTACTCCGTAAGCCTATAAGCGGTAACGTAGTGGGAGTGCCCCGTCAGATAATTATTGCCAATCGCGGTAGAGTTTATGCAATATTGTCAATTTTTTATTTAGGAACTTCTTTCATATATTTGTAGATGTTTTATAAGCCATTAACATGGAATGACATGGAGAAAATTAGCTAATATTGACCATCTCACTCCGTACGCCCATAAGCGGCCATGTAAAATCCGTGGCCCGTCGTCCGAAATGTGGCGCTCCTTTTATCTGGCCAACCTCTGCTAATAGAGGGCCTCTACTCAATTCTATGCGGTAGCGCCACTACCCTGGAGCGGCAACATACTCCCAAAATCTAAGTTGCGTGGCGCGAAATTCGAACGGAATATGGTCCCGCGTAACCAGGCACGCACGCACGAAAATTATATTGTACGCTAAAATTAATTTTGTACATGAACTCTGACGTCAACTATCACCGGTTAACACACAATTTAATTAAATAATATTTATTGATTCGGAACTGGAAATAAAAGTACAAATAGATTGACAGATTCAAGTTATTTATTTGACAGGGAATATTGAAGAAGAACATATGCCAGGTTTATAAGAGAAGAGTGACAACAGTGAACAATGAATATTCAAAATGCATTTTGTATTATATTTTCAAGATCTCCTAAGGCTGAGTAGGTGTTTCCACTTAAAGAGAGCCTGAAAATAAAGTTTGGGTATGGTTGAAGTGAATCACAATCAGTAAGGAAGAGTGAAGTACATAGACTATGTACATATCAAGCAAAAAATAGCAGTTTACTGTAGAAAATCTTGAAAATAACTTATGGGAGTTGCAATTTTTAACTTACATGCATGCAAAATGCTTAAAAATACTGCTTGTCCCAAATATTAGGTAATGTAGAATTAAAAATAGAACATAATAACAAGAAAAATAGATATTCATATCCATAAATATACACTTCAACATATGTTTCAAGCATTACTAATAAGTGTGGCATATGTTGATTAATGCAGATGATTTGTGCATGCAAAACTCTTCACAATACATGCCATAAGAGAATATTTCCGAAAATTACTTGAAATGTTAATGATAGTCAATAGATAGACAACCCCACGAACAACATAAATACCGGCCCTTTACAAGCATTCTCCACTTCAGCCTGGCCTGAGGATTCCTACAGTATAGTAGGTAAAACGTCGCCACCAAAATGACATCGCGGACGAATCCCGGAAACTTGCCTGTCTGTGAACCTGAACGCCGCGAAAACCTTCGTCAGAAAATACAAGACTGATTTCTAACGAAACGTCCTTGGAAAAGCACTACCATGTCCAGATCATGAAACTAACCATAGAACATGAATAAAAATACAGGCCAAGCGATGGTGGACACATGTGATCAACGGAGAAATTGTAGATAAAAACAAGCATACTTATAATAAAAGAATGTAAAGTGAGAAACTCACCCTCCACGATACTGGGTAACCCAATAGAGGTAACCACAATAACCAAAGAGAGGATAAGGATGCCTTCTCTTCACGTATCCCTTATAAGGTGCTCAGAGAACAAAAAATTGCGGCTTGTCTTAGCAAGCTCCCATTGTCGTGTTAGAAGATCATCCAGAAGACAAAACCTAGCCAACTCTTTAGCCATAAAAAATCTTCAATTCAAAATAAGTTAAACAGAAAGCTGCGAAGAAATTAACTACAAGAAATCAGTAGCAATGAAAAGAGACACTACACATATTATTCACGGGGCATACATACCTCAAAGGATCCTTCGGAAAGCCGTGGAAAGATATTTGTAGATCGAGGCAGATTCCAGCGAAATTCCGAAAACACATCACCGAACAATACGGCAAGGGAACGTGATTATTTACTCTTAACGCTGGTTTAAACACCGGAAAACGGGAAATCCAAACTAGTCACGTCCAGCCGACTTGCACTGTGATGGAATGCAAAATTTGGCGAAATTCAAGACGGATGCCCCACGGTTTGTTTACAGCATTCATCTTAACATATAGCATTCACGTACTTAAAAATGTATTGTAAGGTGGAACATACATTTCATTGAAAGTAATCAAAACAGAACCTAATGAATCAAAATATTTTCCCATTTAATAAAATTATTGCAAGCAATTTCGTCAATATTTTTATTTGCGGGTTACAGCAGCGCCACATGTGGGCGCATTCTCCCAAACGGAGCGTAGCTTTAATTTCTTTTTCTGTGAGAATCTCATTGGCGATTCAAACTTAATGACGCCCCCTTGGTCTTGAGAGAGAGTATGAGGGAGAATTGTTGAGAACAGCCATCGAGAGGACTCAAGAGTTGATCATGGATGCTATATAAAGGATTCGCGAGTCGGCCATGAGAAGCGCAGACTTATGCGGTCATTTCGCATGCTTTTTAATCACTTTCCAAATGGTCCGAAAAGTGGCACTGTTTACCTTAGGGAACTATTCATTCCAGATTTTCTCCCTTGCTGGAAGTGGAAGTGCTTGATTCGCAACAAGTCGCTCTTCAGATATAGTTCTCATTTTAAAAGCCGGAGAATTAGTTTTTGAGAATTGAAGAATGTGGCATGACCGTCGTTGCTTTGTACCTGGGTACGAAAGAGACTACAATAAGACCAAAAAGGAAAATAAGGAGTTGGGCTTACGAAACAGAAGCCCATTCAAAGTGAAGGTTGTTGAATCTCTTTGAGTGTTGTGTTAATCGTTAAATTTAAATAGGTCATATTAATAATAAATTAGTATATTTATAACTATATTTCCCTTTGATCTGTGATTATTTGTAAGAATACATTCTCCTAATCAATCTGTTTTAACTTTCTTTAATATCGTGTATTGATTGAGGTAATGGTGTTTTCATATCAGGTTATTCATCAGCATTACCCTCTTTAAAGAAGATTAATAGGGTGATCAGTCTACACTAAAATTTGTCGACCAGATCAGTGCGCACATTGTTATACAACTCCCAGTTTTCTTGAATTTTTTGTACTAATATATTTTTATTATTTATTGAAGCTTTGACTTTCTCCAAAAATCTCATTTAATTTCACATATTCATAAGTAGTGTTTCAGGATTTTTTATTTAACCTTAAATGAATGTGTATGGTAGAGTAATAGTCCAGTCACTTTATGCACAAAAAGGGGCTCGACCTTGCAAAAGGTCATGTATTTCTAACTTTTTAATATGTTGTTAGGATCTATGCCAATAGTAAAAAACCAAATTTTCAGCTTCAAAAGACTTGTGCAATCTGCGCAGCGCGCAGAAAACTGCACAAATTTTGCACTTTTTTTGTTTTTACTCAATATCTCCTAAAATATTTGACCTACGGAAAATAATAATTTTCAATACTTATTTAAAGAAAATACTTTGTGCTACAATGTAAGACCAAAACTATCTACGTATGTTCACAACTTTTTGAGAAACAGCTCTTCAAAAAATGGCAATTTTTTCCAAAAAGTGAAACTTTTTCATTTTGGTCATGTGTCTTGCCATATATCGGCAAAAGTAATCATCCTACAACATAATCTATCAGTATTAAATGTATAGTAAATTTATTTACCATTAATTTGAGCTGAAAACGACTCTTGTATGTCCAAAAGTTTTTTCAAAAATAACTTATAAAAAATTACGGAAAAATTAATTTTGGGAAAAATCAACGTAAACTGTTTTGAGCTCCACAGTTATCAATTATGCAGTAAAAAAAACTTAAGAGGTATATTTAGCATGTGTTGTGTCATTTTTATGATTATTTTGACCCTCCGACGCCGTCCTATGTGCTTTGCACCGCGGTCCAGGGTCATTTAAAAGGCCGCGACCCTTTAAACTTCCCATGGAGCCGTCATAAGTGCTGTGTAGCGACCTCGCATGGTGTTTTAATGTAAAATTTGAGGCAATAAATATTATTTTAACGAAATATCTTCTGAACTGCTTATAAAATATGTTTGATAGTCAATTTTATACTTTGAGTTTTATTAATTGAGAATATTTCTCTAAAGATATCGATATTTTGGACATTTTTTATTCCTTACTCATGAAATAAGTAACGTTTTCTCGTCTAATTATCTCGAATTTGTGATGAAAAGCTTTTATATTTTGACTTGGAAGAATACCGTAAACATATTTGGTGTTCGCATGAAGACAATGCCACTTTTTCCGGCACCGGTCAACATAAACACGTCCCCTCGTTGACTACATTTTTTTCAAGCAGTCGTTGCGACGAGCTTCATTTCGGATTGGAGTAATGAACACGTCTGGTTTAGAAGGGCAGGCAAGAGTTACGATGTTTTCTCTTCCTTTCAATTAACTCCAGTGTATTATCTTGGCTAAACATGGGAACCTTTTCTTCGCCCTTTTGATGATACTAAGGCAGTGGAAGTCAGGGGTGGCTCGCACAGACTCCACCGCCTATCTCGAGTGATTATTGAGTCGAAATGGCTGAGTTGGAAAACCTAATGGGTAAGCTAATTGTGGCGTGATGAACTCAGCTGCTTCCTAGCAGCCCAGCCCATCTTACTATGCCAGAGGCATCTTGAACGAAGTTATTTCTCTGATAGGAGACCCAAGCCTGTAATATTCTGACACATCGTTGCAAGATAGATTTGGCGCCCTCGCACGTGAGGGGTATACACTATGCCTTCTTTCATCAGTTTTACTATAGAAACCGAAGTTTTCGGACCTATGTGACATTTGAGTGTATTAGTGAATAACCATAGCGAAATGTCTGTTCCACCAGGAGTTTGTTTTATATGTCGCAGTGCATTGGAGGAAGGTCCAGCTGTAGTCGTTAAAAAAACCAGGCCATAGCCAAGGCTGGGGAGAAATGCTTTGTGGCTCTTTACGGGGGTGATTTAAAGAGTATACCTTAAATACCCTCCGCTACCAGCTTTTCATAAAGTCGGCATCCAACTCAAAGGTTAACCTTGCTCGTTTTCCTCCAACGACCGATGCAGCGAATCACTATTCTTATAAAACTTACCACCAAGTTCAGAAGTGGTTTGGGGCTAATAAAAACCCTACGGATTGGGGGTGGAAGATCGACGATCGTGGCCTTATCCCAGTCACTACCACCATGGATTCCGCTCCTCAGAATCTATTGCGCATTATATCTTGTACATGCAGAAAAGGATGCAGTGGGGGATGCATCTGCCGCAAAGCCAGATTAAAATGCTCAGCACTATGTAAATTTTGTAGTGGCAAATCATGCCAGAACGTTCCATATTGCCATATTGGACATTCTGACGACGATGAAGACCATGAAGACGACCCCGCCCCTATCTTCTCCGAACGAGTTGTGGAGCTCTCTCCACCAGCACAGGGAATAACCAAGGATTTCTCAGAGCTAGGGCCGTCAAAACATATGAAATTATGATGTTAGTGGTATCTGACTTTATTAGCATGTAAATATTAATTATGGTAATAGCATTTTTTTGCATGTATTACGTTATTACTTTTGATATTATAACCATAACATCATATTTATCAAAATAAGGTACCTTGTTTGAATAAAAAAGTAGGGAACAAATGTTTTGGTTCTTGCAAATAAATATAATTACCTACTCGAGTCAACTATCTTGTGCAGCTTCAGTATTTTACACCCTTTATGTTATTTAGGTAGTGGGGGATGCAGCTGCCGCAAAGATGAATTAAAATGCTCAGCTGTATGTACATTTTGCTAAGCTAAATCATGCAAGAACCTTCTATATGTTCATATTGAGGACTTCGACGACGACGAAGACCCGTCTCTTTCTTTGTCGAATGAGATGAAGAGCTCTCTCCACATGCTCAGGGATTCACTGAGGAATTCTTAGAGCCAAGGCCGTCGAAAAAAGTGAAATCATAACGAAGCAGATTAGCTCCTAGCATGTGAATATTAGCTATTGTAATTAATCTTTTTGTGATAAAAAATTAAAACTAGTAACTAAGGTATGTGACCTGTACGTGTATGTGACCTGTTTACATTGATTTTTCCAAAAATCCATTTTTCCGTAATTTTGTTTTATGCTATTTTTGAAAAAACTTTTGGACCTACATGAGTCGTTTTCAGCTCAAATTAAAGATAAATTTACTGTGCATTTAGTCCTGATAGCTTTTGTTGTAGGATGATTACTTTTGCCGATATATGGCAAGACACATGACCAAAAGGAAAAATTTCACTTTTTGGAAAAAAATGCCTTTTTTTGAAGAGCTGTTTCTCAAAAAGTTCTGAACATACGTAGATTGTTTTGGTCATAAATTGTAGCACAATGTTTTTTCTTTAAATAAATATTGAAAATTATGTTCCGTAGGTCAACTATTTTAGGAGATATTGAGTAAAAACAAAAAAGTGCAAAATTTGCGCAGTTTTCTGCGCACTGCGGAGATTGCACAAGTCTTTCGAAGCTGCAAATTTGTTTTTTTTACTATTGGCATAGATCCTAACAACATATTAAAAAATTAGAAATACATGACCTTTTGCAAGGTCAGATGTATAAAGTGACTGGACTATAACTTCATTTCTACATCAACTATTGTTCCGTCATTCCTGACATGTTACCGAACTTTGTTTTCATTTCTCTTCTACTGTATTACCTAACGATGAATCAAATGATGTTTTCATAATTCTATGAGTATTTTGTGTTGGGATAATTTTTTTCTTGAGTTTATGATCATTAACTCAATTGTCAATTGTTCTCTACTGCGATATAATTCACGGATCGCTCGCGTCTTTGTTGATAGCCTTCGTTCGTTACATCGTATCCATGGAATTGATTACGCAGGGCCCTACGTGTCGCCCGTCTGGATGGAAAATTCACGTTCAAGAACACCGAAATAAGTATGGTCATTGCTATAATGATCACACTTACATATAAACACATGTCTTAAAACACTGGAATCTTTCGGGCAATGCTTTGTTTTTACGTAGAACACGACGGCCAGATGCGCAATGGCGGTGACTTGAATTACGCGACCCAAAGACTCTCTCAGAGGTTTTCTTTTTCGGGACATTGTGAACGATCGGGAAACAATTAAATCAAATTATCCTAATTGTAGCAATAGGTGCATTCAGCCGAAGAAGCTGCTCTGGAGCGTTACGCATAAATGCGTAGGTTCAGTGAGAGCGGTCGGCTATCTTGTTGAGCGGAATAAATTGTCGCTCACCGCTCAATGAACGGTACAATTTGGCGGAAATATAAAATCAGAAACGCAAGTGAACAAGGGAAAAGTGAAAATTAAGGGAAATTGGTAATAGTAATGGATTCAAACCGTATTTATTTTGTTTTAAAACTACGTTTCATTTTTTCTACGATGCTTAGTCTCGTAATAATTAATAACATTTCATCAAACTCGATGTACATAAGCATTTCGAATGTATCAATCGCTTTCACAGATAATGAATAAATGAAAAGGTGGTGACAAAAATTAAAGTTGTTTTTAATCATGAATTGTAATACTTCATCACTTGGTCTGAAGAGTAAGAAGTTTGTAAGGAGCCAGCTTATCTGCTGATTAGGCATGGCATTTGCAACTTCAGGGTAATTCATGTAATCGCCTAATATTCAAATCTCAGCCAGTAGTACATGGTTATCCATATATATTATACACAATTTTAAATTTTATACATCATAACGCATGCATTTATGCATGTAGTAGATCGTCGATCGCAGTACTTACAATAAGTTTTGTCGGCGAAAAACAAAAGCCAAATGAAACTTTTCTCTCCGGATCTTAACATTCAGCAAATGAGAACGCTCTCTCGGAGCGCTCCGAAAACTTAACTTGAGCTGAACCGGAGCTGCTCCGTCGGCTGAATGAGCCCAATAATCTATGCGAGTACCGTGAGAGACACCAGGTGGAGAGGGGGAAAAATAGCGGAGAGGGGAAACTATCAGAACATTGCTTCATCAGTCGCAAGGTTGAAGAAACGCAACGTCCAGGGAAAAACGCACTTCTTAGGTTTCAAACATAAATAATCCCTTAGTATTGCTTCAATTTAATTTTAGTAAAATTATGCATAATTCGCATCAAAGGTGAATATGGCCAATTTTAATTCATGGATGTAGATAAAATGTCGCATGCATTACTGTTTACCAATCATCCCTTCCTGAAAGAATTTTTCATTAATATGAGTTTATAGAGATCACTGGACAAATTTGGTCTTTGTCAACTTTCCAGATTGTGACTGCCTCCTTCAGAATATGATCACAAGGTATATCTGTTTATCACATTATCATGAACTTAACTGATTTCAGGATATTTTCCACAAGTATATTTCATACCTTCAGTATTTAAATTGTACATTTTATGTGAATGAAAGAGATTCTTATGTTGTCATATCTGCCCCTTTTCCCAACATATGACGGATCCGTTCATGTTTATTCTGATCCCGGTCAAGTCGAATAATTTTTTTCACGTGGCGAATTTCCAAACTGTGGAGATATACTTTATTTTTCCCATCAATTTACATGAATGAAGGGTGATGCTACTACTTACTGGAAGTAAGTAGTAGCATGGACATAACTAATAATAATATTTATTTTGACAAATGTTTGAACCATGTAGTACTATCTTACATTTACATAAAAAACACAACATTCCCTTGATCTTATTTGAGAAAACCCTACATAGGCACCACCCAAAACGAAATATCAAGTGTCCAGATTTATACTCCGCCTCCTTACCACAGACACCTGCATGTTGAAAGAATAGCATTACCTGAAGGAGCATTTGCTTACTGTAGGCATTGTAGGTAGGCTTGCAACGAGGAGCTTAATACAGTGAAAGGAATAAGCAAGCTCAGTGTGTATGAACAGACACCGAGGAAAGAGGATGAGAATAAACTTCAGGTACGAGTGGATGTAAAAGCAGAGGAGAATGGATGGAGAGGGGAAGAAATTCCGTGCTGGATGGGTGAAGAGAAGAGTGCTTGGGAAATAGTCACTGTGGGGGCGGACCACTTGAGAACGGTGCTTGTGATGAGGGGCGAGAGTATTCTTAGAGGGAAGGATGATTGATAAAGTGAGAATAGACTTTCAAGATGAAGATAAGGATAAGATGAAGGAGCAAATATCTAGATGAAAGAACGAAAAACAGATGAATCCATTCACTTAAAATCAAAACAGCACTCATGATGAGCTTGGTTCTGCAACACTGACATGATTCTACTTATTCTTAGGTAATATCAGTCGTTGACGTAATAAATGGATGCAGTGGGATTGGTCAACCGTCAGATACTCGGACACAAGTAGAAACCAAGATATGTTAAGGTGAGTCTAGATCATTGGCAGCTATTCAACGTGGTAGTTGTAGAAAATAGAAACGTGAAAATGTATTACACAAATAAGGCTAGTGTATTACTAGTATTAGGCTACAAGTGAATGGAGAGCATATTAAAGAGTGCTTGTGAAAAGGAACATATAAGTATGAAACTCTCGAGACTTTTTATCATGATGAAAGTACATGAATTACTATATTAGTATTCATATTCTGGTTTTTAAATTGGTAGAATTACACCTGTTTTCCACATTGGGTATAAAATTTTCTTTAAAATTATTTTTACCCAGAAATGACCCACTGAAATTTAAATTGATTGATTTCTATGCCCTTGCAAATTTTTCTTCAACCTTCACCATAACATAGGCGAATCAAACATTATATTAAAGTATTAAAAAAATTTTCTACTTGACTTACTGAGAATTTTAGCATATCCTTCACAGTGGAATCATATCATTAGAAAATTTTAAACACTCCTCGAACACTTTACTTTTGGGGATGTAATGCACAAGATTTTGGAATTATGGAGAACAAGGAAATTGGGAGAAGTTTTCAAAAATATTAATAAGTTGGCAGAATGTCCAATGACAACGCTGGATTAATTTTTTCACCAAAGTTTTTGAAAGTTTGTATAAGTTGTGAGTACAAAACAAATACATGGATCTAAGGTCGAGTTCCATCCCCATGAAATTTTAAAAACACTGGTCCATTTTTATGCGTAAAAGAATCTATAACTATTTGGTGTGTATCTCGAAAAAAATTAAATGTGAACTAAATAAAAGATAAGCAACTTTAACAACCGAAATTTATCAACAGTTTCACACAATTTACATTTATGAAGGCTTACTAGTCAATTTTAATTCAGATTCCAAACTCAGATCTACTTAATGATAGCGCTGACTGTATAAGTACATTCCCTTCAGGAACATTGTTATTTTTCGGCTAACAAACTATGATTCACGTCAATAAGCAAAATATATGCATACAATATATATTTCAACTTTTGAGAATATCTGAAATATCTGACCTCATTTTGATCAACCAGTTGGATTACCAAAAAATTAAACTGGTGAGGTAGGAAGGTAATAACTTGATTGTTAAGATAACGTTTAGCGGCAAAGAGACTTGGCCACGTTTACTTTAAGGCAACATTTTTTAATATAATCCACGATAAACTATGAACTATATAAGTCAATTCTGTGAATTGTTAATTCGCAATTCACAATGCAATATTCAGAATTAATTTTTATCAACAATCATGATCCAGAACTTATTTGTCATTCATATGCGTGAAATTCAAAGGAATGAGGAACATACAAATAAAACGTACAAACAATCCTTTACCCCTGTGTTTCAACCACAATGAACATGTTTCCTACAATCGCTGTGCATTAACTTTTATCTTCATAGGGCATTTTTTTCTCTTATTAAGTTCTTTCATCGTATTAAGTTCCTTCCCATGTCACAGATAAACGATCATGAAACTGTGAGTGAAATGTTCTCCAAACTGTGTCTGGTAGACAGGTTTACGCGAGTACTCTTCTCATGGAACTCCTCACAGGGTGTATCCATTTAAATTCCTTTTAATCAAATGTGTATGATTGTTTCCGTAATTGTACCCTCCAATTAAACTCCTTCCCACATTTCTCACACTTGAAAGGTCTCGAATCACTGTGTATGACAGTGTGTGCGACTAAGTTACACTTCTTAGTAAATCCCTTCCCACATATGTTGCACTTGAAAGGTCTCAAACCACTGTGTATGAATGAGTGTTCGATTAAGTGATGCTTCTGAGTAAATCCTTTCCCACATGTGTCACACTTAAAAGGTTTTAAACCACTGTGTATCACTAAGTGCCTTGATAAAAAACTGTAAAATTTAAACCCTTTTCCACATGTGTCACAGTTAAAAGGTCTCAAACCACTGTGAATGACCAAGTGTTCTTTAAAATCAGACTTATGTGTAAATCCCTTTCCACAAGTGTCACATTTAATTAGTTTCAAATCAAGGTGGACTTTTGAGTGTACAAGTAAATCATTTTTCTTTTTAAACGCCTTCCCACAAGTATCACATTTGAATGGTTTCAAATCCCGGTGTACGACATAGTGTTTTCTCAATATTCTCTTAAGTTTAAACTCCTTCTCACATATTTCACACTTGAAAGGTTTTGATCTTTGAATTCCAGTAACTCTAGATTCAGAGCACTTTAGAGATGAATTTTCTGGCATTATCCTAGTTGATAAACTATTCCTCAAAATGTGGCCTCTAACGTGTATGACTAACTTTTGTTTATCCGTATATTTTACACCACAATAATCGCAAATGAATGCTGTACATCCCGCGAGCTGCTTAGTGTGAGAATCCAATTGCCTTAGCTTAGTTGGCATCCTTTCACTGAATCTGAAGGCACTCGCGATATAATAAATTGATTTTAAGCTTTCTCCTTTCGTAGCACTACACTTTTTCATATTCATCAATGAGTGTTCTCCAGGAAAATCACTTTGGTTGGCGTATATTTCTAACTTCTGTGTGATGCAATTCCTTGTACTATCTGTTAGGTCACTCACTATTTCCTCGCACATTTTTGGACTCCTTTCTGTCGAGCTGCAGCCATTTAACTGAAATAATAAAAATTAAAAAAACAAGAAACTATTTGTTGCAAAACCCAATGCCAGATTAATGATTGGAGAAATTTTAAACAGTTGATTAACATGTACTCCCAACTCCTACTACTTCGTACATAGTCAAATGGAAAATAATATCCTAAATATATTATTGTTGAAATGCAGAACATAAATAACTTTTACATAGTGTAAATAAATGGTTTATTTTTGGAACCGCACATAGTAAAAATGTAAATTATTTTCAAAATGTCCTTTACACTGACTCAATGAAATAAGTAGTTAACAATATTTGCTTTAAAAGCCATGCCTTAATCAATTGCATAGCATGAATTAAATTCTACCTCTCGTTCTGTATACAAGAATCGAATTATTCCAATCATTCTGCATAAACTCTAATGAGGTGATACAATGCAATCAATCCTTGGGCAACGACGTACAAGAATACAATAAAAAAGTAGCACTTACCTCCATACATTTAATAAAACTCTGCAAGTTTTAATTAGAGGCATCACATAAATGCTGAGTTAGCAACTATGTGGTTATAGCTTTGAAACATGTCGTTCACCAGTAAATACACTCTTTTTGTACCAAAGAATTTTCCAAATATGAGTCAATTTTGGCTGTTCTTGAAAGGTTTCCAACAGAGAGTACCTAACCTGAAGACAAATAATGCAAGGTAAAAATTTTTTAAGAATATTGGCTGCTTGTGCGATGCTAAAAGAAGAGGCTGGCCGGGTCCATCGTTTTGGTGCATTTGTGATCACTTTGTAAGTAATTTTTGTAACTATTGGTACACCAGAATATCTCTTATGACTTTGTTGCTTCTTTCAGCTCCAGAATTTAGTATGGGGTAAAAATGACATCCTCTCTGCCACCTTGAATCTCGACTACTCTATATTTGTTATGTATTTAAGGCCTAGCATGTAGGCTCCAAGTCTTTATTTGTTCCCAGCATGATTCAAGCATCAGTTGTGCCCCACTCTCCGTAAATTCACTGTGGTTTCATAGAATAAATACTTACACCTTTTCTTTATATTTTCCTGAATTTTAAAACTAAATCTTTACGCATAAGGTCCTAAGCGCATGCAGTTAATTCAAAATGTGCCCTCAATCAGGTTGATATGCAGAAATAAGCCTTGATAAACATTTGATGTACTGTGTAAAAAGCAAGTTATAATGTCCTAGTTCTTCCTGTTGAATAACGCACACCTTAATAAAAAATCAATATCTAAGCAGCTTAATAACTGGAATTTCTTAAGATATATTTGTACTACTTTCAAGGAAATATATGCTGAAAGTTAGTAACATTTTTCTATGAAAATACTTTTATCCCCTGTTTAAATTCAATTATAAATCGCAGTATGGCCGCCTACAGAACCAGCCACCTGATGCTAATACAGTCGTCGTCTATGCTTGAGGCCATCTCTGGAAAACAGAAATATAGATTGAATTGGGATTTGTCAGAAGTTAAATTTTGCAATTTATTATCTGTGAACTTCCAATCTTAAATGAATGGTTCCAGCCACTTTCGATGGTAAAGGACGCTTCACTAGTAAAGATGGCGGCTTACACTAAGCAATTATTAGTTAATCCATGCTAAAATAATCTCGGCAATGTTCTTAAATATCATAATTTCGAGAGTCTGGTAACAAAAACTTAAAACGCGTATGTAATATTCACAAAATAGTTGTTATTTGTCACAAACATTGATAAAAATGCTATGAGAATTGAAGTTGAAACGTCAAATGTCATCAAATGACTCTTGAAATAATGAATACAGTAAATTAAATACATTACAAATGATCGCTAAACAAGAAACTTCGATGAAAGAACTAATATCAATGGTAGCAACTACAGTCAATTTTAATGAATCGTTAAATTCCTCTCATGGTCGAACTCCTGCTTAACAAAAACTCAATTTTAGCAAATTGAAAGGCTCTATCCTATAACATTAGCCATTTAAGAATGAGATTTTACTGAAGAAATGTATTATCATTTTTTAGCGCAGTATTGGAATATTTGAAAGATGGCAAGGCTAATTAGAGATATAATAGTCAAAAGCCAACCAGAAACCTTGTTCTTGGAGTTATTCAGAACATCACATAACCGGTTTAAGAACGACAATTTTTGCCTTTGCTTTTGAATAGCTTGGTTATATTGCTGTTTTCATGGTACTAGTCCGTGTGTTGAAGTTTTACAGCTGTTCATTTTTGCGAAAGAATTTATTTTCAGTCATTTTAAGTGAAACCTAATTGTGAATATATACGGCAGATTTTATTCCTGGTTATTTATCTTCTTCTTTTCAAGGAAAGTTTGTTATCTATTTACTAGGCATTTGTTGATCTTAATCTTTATGCGGAATAAACATGATTCATAAAATTCATCACTCAATTACAAATGAAATTGTTTAAAGCCTTCCTAAAGCACATCTCTGGTTAATGTTACGGGAAAAAATGAAAATTGCCATTCTCAAGGTGGAAGACCAGGGGATGAAGAAGGGAGAGTTTGACCAAGAGTTTGACCTACGGCCCACAACCCTATCCATCATTCTTTCACAGCAGTCGGACATCATGAAATCAGCTTCACAGGGACCCGATAGAAAAAGACTACGGACCAATGTTAATGAGGACTTTGGTCAGGTTATCTTCAAGTAGCTCTCTCGGTAACGGTCAACTCTGATAACTAGTAACTCAGGTCGGATCCTACAGGAGCAGGCGAGAATGGAAGCCCTAAAATTAGGTAAGGAAAACTTAATGGTATCCAATACATGACTCCGAAAATTCAAGAAACATTGGAACCTAACAACGATAACTATCTCTGGGGAGGAGGCAGCGGTTATCCCTAATTGGGCTGAGAGTGGGAGGGAGGAGCTGGTTTTTAATCGGCAAAGGCGTTCAGCTATTGTTTGAAATAACCTGTTTTACGTTGAATCTTCTCATTTGTCTCGCCCAAGCTTAAAAAGAGTTTGTTCTAGACGGGCGTTATCGGCGAGAAAATTAATTCCTTCTCCCGATATGCTTCAGTATTAACAGGGATATTTTCAATAACTTATTTCTATTTTTTATTAAAAAATGGCGGCACAAGTGCAATTAAAAGCATTAAAAGTGCCTCTTTGATAGGGTAGCATTTTTTTGCCTTTGCATCTCATTGCCTTAACCTTGGATTACATTAATCTAGGGTTCTCTCCTGGTCCTCTAGTTGCACCTTCATAAGCGCACTGAAAGTCTTGGCCTTCGGAGTGCAAATGACTGTTGAAGAGGACGAACCACACATTTACCTTCCCGATATAATGAGCTGCATTTTTCTCTCTTCCGTATCACCAAAGGAATAGAGCTGTAGCCGTTGAATGAGACATGAGTTGCGCTGCCAAACTTGCATTCAGCCTGAAATGCTTCTCGCAGTTAACGTGTTGAGGGGATAATTTAATGGTAAAGGAAATTATACTTCCTATCCTGCTGAACAGCTCTCTAACTGGCCTACTGGAAATGAGTTCAGTATTCAGTAGTCAATTGTGAATTGAATTCAGAAAGTTCAGAAACTGATCACGATGGATACCTAGTACACAAGATGGCGGACTTCATGATGTTAATGTATGCACATGAGAATTTTGGAGACGAGAATTTAATAGCGGATAGGGCACAGCGTAGAAGAAGAAGAGACGCCTTAGAACTGAGTGAAAAGGAATTCAGAAGCCTTTTTCGCCTCATTAAACACCTAACTGAAAATCTGATTGATGAATTGGCGCCATACATCCCCGAAGCTTCACGGTCATCAGCCATACGTAATGTAAACAAAAAAAGTATTTATGTTTCATATATGATTATTTACTTTTTTTATTCGTAGACATTTCATACTGATATTTACTCGGGATCCAATATTGCATAAGATGTAAAGCGCAAAGAATTCTTTATTTAGTACCTCTGTTCTTACTTGCACTGTCTTTATAAATTCAGAACTTTATTCTGATAACTAAGTTGGAGTGCGAAAGTTTAAGAAATCATAAAAAATATCGTGTTTCATTTAGAGTAGGAGAATGAGAAACATCGAAAAGCGAGGTGTTGGCATCACAACATTATTCTTAAATTGGTGTATTTGAATTTGCCCTCAAAACAGATAGTGCCGTACGCGAAGCGCGTACAATGTAAATACAGTAAATACGTTCTTCATTGTTTTCTCAAGTTCATTCCCACAAAGAGGATATGTGCAAATTGTGCCCTGCTTGAATGATTATTTACTCATACTCGATAAGTGCAATTGAAATGTTTTACTGTTAATCCTAAATCATTAGTTTAAAAGTGTTTCAACAGTGCTAATGTCCTTCCGTTACCATATTTCGGTGATGACTCTTTAAGGAGAAGTTCATTTAATGCACTTCAGGTTTGGCTTTGATCTTTCGTATTGGAACTATAGTTTTGCAAATAATATCCTCGGTCATTGGTTTCGGTTTATACGGGAATTTGATTCCTAAGTTCTATTGTGTTATTAATTCCGACTATACTGGTATCTTGTATTTTATTGTGTTATATAGGCCTCATTGCATATTGACTTATCTCTAACCTATAATATCCTAATAGATAAGCATAAGAATACATTGTGGTTGTTACTAACACGCTCGTTAAACCCTTGTGTGTTGTTTAAATGTTCAGCTTTGCCTGAATCGCTAGACGCAAAGATTAACACGCATTTCATTACAGGTATTGGCTACTCTTGGATTTTATGATGGTGGACCATACTTGTCAAACATTTCACAGGATATATATATATATATATATATATATATATACTAACATGGAGAGAAGCTGTGTGTGCGGGTGTGCAGAAGTGGTGACAAATGCTATAAATGACAATCTCTTCCAACTTTGGGTAACCATGGACCTTAGCCCAAATGCAATGTCATTTCGCAGACAGAGGTATCTACTAACTTGCTTTTAAAAATTTAGCTACATCAGTGAATAGTGGACGTAGTAAACTGAATACTACATTTCTTAGACAAGGATGTATGCGACATTCAATAAATGGTTGGTTTTTACAGATTCTATGAGATGCATGGATTCCTAGGGACCATAGGAGTAATAAATGGAACACACATTGCCATAGTGGCACCTCCAAAAAATCATGTAGAGTCGAACGAAAGGGATTATTTCAATTACAGGAGATATCATTCGATTAATGTGTAAGTGGTGAGTGCATGTGATGTCATAATATTTAATTCTGAAGCAATTAGTTTCAATTACTTTTTAGAAATTTACATTGAAATCCATTTCCTGCTGAATGATATTTTGGTGTCCATGAGTAGCTTAAAGAGCTTCTGAAATTGACATACATAACTGGTCTTCCCAAATAAAAAATAATTATAATATATCCATGATTATAATAATTAAAATCATACATAGATGTAATGTTCTATAAAAATATGTTTGTATTGAGATCCATGGGAGTTTTCCTTTTTAATTTTAACAATTAATGCAGATTTTTTTTTAAATAGCAAACTTTCTGTGTTTGCAGAGAATATGCAGGGTATGCCATGGTTATGAAAATAAGTGTGAACATAATACCCTTACTAATCTTAAGCATATGACTTTTTAAATTTAAATCTTAATGTTAAATTAAGGTAGTGAGCTTTTTGGATAGAGCTATTACCACTCCCTTTAAGCTGAATGTTGAATATTATTCTAAATTCTGGAATTGTTGACTAAAGGTTTTGGATGCAGATCTGAAATTGTTATACATCAATGCATGGTACCCAGGATGCACAAATGACACTTTTATATATGCCCACTGGAACTTGAGGCAAAGTTTAAGGATTGTGCATGAAAGATCGAAGGTCTGGCTAATTGGTAATATTTTATGACGAATGTTGGCTAGATTAAGCAGAAGCCCTTTAATGTTTGTGATTATTATTGCCTTGTCATGAAAATCCTTAATCCTTAACACCCTTGCTTAAACTAATTAATTATCTAATATTAGGAGCATTTTTATGCTTATTTAATATAGTGTTTGTATTTGATATTTCATAATAAACTTTCATTTTGTCAGGGGATAGAGGCTATCCACTGGAGCCATGTCTTTTAACACCTGTGGCTGATGATGTACCAAACAATTCATCCAAGAGATGGTACAACAGAGCCTTTTTAAGGACAAAGAGCACAGTTGAGAGGTACATAGGACTGCTTAAAAACAGATGGAGGTTAAACACCATGTTCTCCAATTTTCACCTAAGAAAGCTGAAAAAATAGTGAATGCCTGTGCAGCACTTCAAAATATGTGTGTAGAGGATAATATAGCCTTTGAAACTCTAGTCCCAGTTGAGGATCTGGAATCAGAAGATCCCAACATAGCAATATATCCCTAAATAGCTATGAATAATCTTAGGCATGGAAGACATGTTAGGGATAGGGTTATTTTGACTCATTTTACTTAAATGTTCATATTTATGGTTTCTGTCCAATTTCTAATTCCAAAGGTTCTGATATGTTATCTAGTTCTGTTATTGTTGCATTTTTCATTATTCAGATTAACTTGACCAGAGAGTCCCGGATTCAAATGTGGGTGAGGCCTTTGGATACCCCCCTCTAAAATATAAGATTTAAAATACTAATCCAAAAAATGTTGAACATGAATTGTTTGGTTTCTGAAGTATTCCAAT
The DNA here is from genome assembly GCA_963573305.1 of Pyrrhosoma nymphula. NCBI lineage: Eukaryota > Metazoa > Arthropoda > Insecta > Odonata > Coenagrionidae > Pyrrhosoma > Pyrrhosoma nymphula. Next base: position 65,585,816 of record OY754340.1, on the reverse strand, counting down.
TGAAAATACTCGGGTTAAATCCTGGCATACATATTTCTCAGAATACCAATCTGCATATAAATAATTACTTTTTAGTTCTACTAGGAGGTTTACCATCTGTCGGATTGCAAGAAAAACTGTTTGACTCCTTGGTGACTTTTTCTTACAGCAAGCAAGGTACATTACATGTACCTTGTTTCACTTCACCCATTTTCCAATCTTTCAAAATCTAAAACTAATCGAAACAAAATTAATTTTTGGGGTTTTCCAACAAACATAGATGTGCAATACCAACAGTTTTGATGTCCCAGCCACTTCTTCACTTCAAATGTGCTGGAAGATTTTTTTACCCTCCCCACACTGAGCCTCCCAAGGCATAGCCACTATACAACAAGCAGGCGTCTGGATAACAGTCTTCCATGTATGGTTTAGGTTTTTTGTACTTTTCCTCAGCTTATATCATTTCTTCTTATTTTCTATTTGGTTTATCTAGTTCTAGGTGTGTCTGCAATGGTATGAAGCTTCATTATTCAAATATAATATGAATGCATATACCTAGGTGCCAGGCTCCTATTAATAATATCTGTTATGCTTTAGGGTCTGAATGGGATAATGCAAGAGCATCAATGGATGTTATAAAAATAAATAATGTGAGCTCAGTCAGCAGGAGAACTGTTGTAGTCTGACAAGTATATTGAACAACCTGAAAAAATCATGTCATTCAGTTAACATAGTAGAAGTCTTTGTTCTAATACCACCCCTAATCTAACCACTTCTTCATTATTGAATTGGACTAAAGCTATCTGTAGCTTCCTACAGTTATTCATGCTAAGAGATTACTTTCTGCCAATGGTAACTGAATTACTTATGAATTTGGTGATTGCATGCATGATTTGTCTTTTACTAAAGTGCTATAGAGGATCATCGGTTCGTTCCATCCATAATGGTTGTTAATACTCAATATTCAATAATAAATCCATAATGCCATTCAAAATATGTTTCTATGATGACATTGTGATAAAAATTGTGCTACACTTCTGTGAGTTATGAAAGCATACTCACTGGAAAGTCAAAATGACACTAGAGGAATACACGATATCTTTAATGATTAGAATGTAGACACAGAGTTGTAACAATCGGTCACATAAAATTGACGTACTTTATACACCAGCTTGAGGGTTAAGAAGCGTGGAAGAGGAAGGAAGACGATAGGAATTCTGGATGAAATAAGAGGAGGTAGAAGATATGAAGAATTAAAGCGGGATCTAATAATGGGCCATCCTTTAGAGGGAAAGCGAGACAATGTCTAAGAGGTTGGGATGCAGAATGGGGACTGTGGGGACCTACCAATCAGATGGTAGAATACTTGAATGAAAAAATAAATGTAGTACTGATATTATGGTGAAGCCCAAAATGAACAAGGGGCCCAGAACTTGAATGTTGTTTTTAGCCTTTGTACTTAAGATATTGTATGAGAAATTGCAACAAAACATTTATTGGAGTGTAAAAAAAAGAATTATTTTTCAATTGGGCAAGGTGATATATTTTTTAAGCCCCAAAACTCTCCTGGTTAGGAGCCCAGATCACAATTTCCATAGTAAAGGGTCTTCATCATATTTCTGACTACTGACAGACTCTAAGGGAGATGTTAACATAAAACCATTACAATCGATAGGAGATCACTGCCCTTATGTGTAAGTAGGGTCAAAGACATGGGGATGACTAATTAAAAGCCCCTGAGACCCTTATGAAAGTACACCATTAGCATAGTTTAAATTCCCCCTCATAATGTAGTGATTGGAAACATACATTCGCAGGTTGAATAAGACTTAAGCCTTTATGAATTATTATTATGGGCATCGTCATGAATTCCAAGTCCCTAATAGTGCTTTTGGTCTAAAAACGCTTTCCTAGTTGCTGGGCCGATGGATATGGTTGGACCTTAAGTTGTCCACGACTGAAACTGAACTACAGTATTTCAGACAGGTTCTTATACTTTTAATGAAGAAGTTTAGGTGGAAAGTGAAAGAAAGTCTCAAAGAGAAAAAACCTCTCATTGCAAGTTGAAAACATCGAATGTGCAAAAATGGCACATCAAGCATCAGCATCCTAATGCATTACAATTTCATTAATGTGACTCTTCTTTGATTTGAAAAGCCTCTGAATTTACATAGTATAACATTTTCTGACATTGAAGAAAAATGATGCAAGAAAAACATGGTACAACACCAGCAAACACCACTAACCTGGTACCAGTATATACGTTGGCACGAGTATTCACACTGAATGGACAACCAAAGCCACTATGAGCAAGTGAGAAACTACAGCCTTGCTAAGGGGACCGTCTATGTGGCTGAGTGACCAGACCTGCATTCCAATATTGTGATTACCACTGAAGATATACGATATGTGTCTAGTGTTTTTGCTTGTGTCAAACCCATTTTAAGCATAACATTTTACCATATAATCATTTAGAATTCCGTCTTCACTTACATAACATATTTTTCTTTCATAAACCTACATAATATCATTGTGTCTCAAAACTGCAAATTAGATTCAAAATATTTGCTCACCTTCTCCACGTGACCACTTTCCCTCTCTCTTCTCGAGATGGTGACCTCCCAGGGAGGATCCTCATCAGCAGAGATGATAGGAGTTTCCTCTTTCACCATCTCGACCACTTCCACTTCTTCATACTCCTTCCTAATGGTTTCACTGCCTTCTCTCTTCAGGATGGTCTTAGTTGGTTCCCAGGAGGGCTGTGATGGGGGGCTGGGTGTCAAGCATGACTGAAATGGAAAAGAAGTCATCAGAGCAGGAGTAGTAATTGGTGAAGGTAATCAAGAACTTGAGGTCACTGACCAAGTTAATCATTTTCTGGACACAAAAATGTAACATGAAAGAAGTATATGGTTACTAAGTTGAGCATAACTATACACAAGTTAATCATTTCATACACCTGTGAAAAATGTGGTAATTTTCCAAATTTGAGCTTTGTGAGTACATTTAAAAAAGTTAGCAGGATACAGTATAGAGTGGAGTGCTGCAGTCAACCAATCAAAGTATTTTTTTAAATCTAAAGGACTGAAAATAATCTGAGTCATTGTAAAGGATTAATAACTACATAATGTCTACGTAAGATGGTGCCAAACAATATTGTGAATATGATGAGCCTTTTGATAAAACTGAGTTCAGAGGTCTTGTCGGTAGTTTGACAAATATATCAAGGCCAGGTATCAGCTTTGCAAAATTTAGTGAGAGACATGTATTGCTAAAGTTGTGCATGAGTCCACCAAAGGCAACGTAGCAGACTTGTTCACTAAGACCTTGTCAGGGACTTTAACTAATAAGTTTTGTTTTTGCTTAGGGCTTAAGAACCTTCATAATTATGATTTTCTTAAATATGTATTTACATGAAATGTAGGTAAATCCTCCTAAAAGGCTTAGGTCCTTTGAAAGTAATTTTAGACAAACCTAGCTATAACATATTACATATATTTCTGTATTATTTTTTATGGGCCGTATATTTGTAGTTTTTCTGCAACTGCTTTGGCATATATTCCAGTATATAGCTAAAAGATATAATATTACCTTAATTTTATTATTATTTGTGGGACTCTGTCATGGGATAATCATACGATCCAGAAACTATTTTAAGAAAAGCAAGGCATATCCATATGAATACGAACAATTGGAAATCAGAACAGAAGTGATGCACAACTTAGTGTGCAATGCAGTTATGAGTTATCTTTAATGTTTATTACATTTAGCAAAGCTCTTAAGCAATAACACATCTCGAGCTAGCAGAAATGATCTTTATGGAGCATTATTGTAATTTACTGTAGTGATAGATTCTGTATATAGCTCTCCTACATTTTTGCTACTTTCTGTTTTCAGCTTTTATAACCTTGAAATGACTAGAATAAAGTCCCAAGCTTGCTTTAATGTTCCTAATGCAGTTACTTCCATATGGAGATGAAATAAGGGTCCAGCAGCATATACTAGTTTGAGTTGAATGTTGAAATTGAATTGTGAACTTTGCGTGAAGACAAGGGGTTTTTGGATACTTTTATTTCAGTAATTTACACTTCACTCAGGATCAGTGCTCCTACTGCTTTGTCCACAACTAAAATTATCACAAAATAAACTCTAAAAAAAGCTTTGTGAGAAATACTACCATGCATATTTTGCTTAACCCATTCAATGCTAATGCCTTGAATTCAAGGCATCCCGTGTTAGCCATCCCAGTCTTAAATTCAAGATATCGGTCCCGTTACTTTTCTCGGTTTTCCCAAGTTCCCAAGCGTTGGCGCTGACACTTGCAACTTCCTTCAGCATCTTAGTCTTGCTCTGGGTACACGTGGATGAGTTTAGTTCTTTGCTGGATGTTTTTTTCGTTTTATATAAAAAAACGAAAAAAACCCTTCAGCGTGGGAATGAATTTCATGTCAACAAGTCCGCATTGAATGGGTAAGCCATTGAAAACAAGTTTCTAAGGCACTTGTGGTATCTTACGAAAGAACTACAGGCATAGGCTTTCTTAACCTTCATGTCAACATTGCCAAGCAAAGAGAAAAGTTGCCCAGGTGCAAGGCTCTAACTAAACAACATAGCAGGTTCAAGCAGCTTCAGAGGATATATTTGCCAGAAGAGTAGAGAATGTGTGCATCACAGACATAATTATCAGATTTTCCTTGCATGTAATATATTGAAGGACTTATGATCCAGAGATATTACGGGGTCATGGTTACTTATGATAATAAGTCGATGGTAGGCAAAGTGACTTTGAGGAATTTCGCAATGCTGGAGTTACGAGACCCTTGGTAGTTTCCACACTTTTTATTTTTCACTGACCGGTTTCGATGTTTTAGTACATTATCATCAGAGTTAATACACCTAATCATCAGAGTTTAGGTGTTATATATCTGGTGATGATGTACATACTAAGACATCGAAACCGGTCAGTGAAAATTAAAAAGTGTGGAAATTAACAAGTATTTAGTCATTTCAGTAACTTATGATATTTTTTGATGATTGCAAATAAAAAAATGAAACACTGAGTTAAGAAGAGGATATAACTAAGTTTTTTTATTGCTATGATTAAATAAATGGCAAAAAATCTGCCAAAATTATACAAGTTTTCAAGTTAGACAATATCAGAAAAAATTAACCTCCCTGTGGTGTTTAAGAACCAATGAATCAATACTGATAAGTTTTATCCTATGAAATTGATTTCTATAATCATGTGAAAAATATAAGTCCAGTTACTTGTAATGTGCCGATATATGGGTGAGATTTTCATGAAGGTTTTTTACATCATAGACCACCTGTAAAATGCCTGTGCAAGGAAGTTAACTGTTTTGATTTTAGCATATATTTTCTTGGTCTTTTTCCTGATATGTTATCTATTGTGAGCACCTTTTCAATACAATACCTAACAATTTACCAATAACATACAAATATTTTTCAATTATATCTTCAATCATTTTCCACTGTAGTACCTGACATACACAATGCAACATTATTGAGTGTAAAATAAACATAAAATAGATTTTACATGTTTGCTCACCTTCCCCCCGTGACCTCTTTCCCTTTCTTTTGGTGACAGGGTGACCTCCTGCAGAGAATCCTCATCTAAGGATGTGACTGGAGATTCCTCTTCCACTATCTCCACCACTTCAACTTCATTGTTGTCCTTCCTGTTGACTTGGCTGCTGGGTCTCTTCAGTACGAGTGGTCTTTGTGACAGAGGTCTGTGTGCCAAGCTTGACTGAAAAGGAAAATAAATCAATGCAACAGAGTTGATACTCATGGAATTGACCGACAACTGAGGTTATAGAAGGATAAACAAGTTAATCATTTGCTGGAATAAAAAGCAGTTAATTGAAAGTAACATCCCAGTAAACACAAAATGTTGCAGCATTGTTGCAGAAAGGTTGCACGAGGTTGCAGAGGCAAAGCATCCAAATTAATAAAAGGTTTTCATGACAATTATAAGACAGATTAGAGAAATGAACAAATTTACAAGTTACAAAATATCACAAAAAGTAATCTCCCTGTAGAGTTTAAGAACTGAAGAAACAATACTAATTAGCTTATCATATGTAATTTACTTCTATGCTCATGTAAAAAATATGATTTCAGTTACATGAAATGAGCAGAGTTGGGTGCAATTTTCATGAAGGTATTTTCGTGATAGACCAATTGTTAACTACCTGGACAAGGAAGATAATGGTTCAGATTATAGCATATATTTCCTATTTTCTAGTCCTATTTCCTGATGTTTAACCTAGTGTGAGTAAAACCGGTTCCAATAACATCCACATATTTTTAAATTAAATTATCAATAATTATCCACTACTGTCCCAGACAATAAAGTCCAATATAATTGTGTGCATATCAAAACCACGAAATAGATTTCATGGGTTTTCTCACCTTCCCCCCGTGACCCCTTACAATTCTCGAGATGCTGACCTCCAACAGAGGATCCTCCTCTGCAGATGTGACTGGAGATTCCTCTTCCACTATCTCCACCACTTCCACTTCATCGCTGTCCTTCCTATTGACTCGACTGCTTGGTCTCTTCCCAATGGCCAACATTGCTTCTCGGGAGGGTGGTGACAGGGGTCCATGTGCCAAGCTCGACTGAAAAGGAAAAAAAGTCAATGTGACAGGGTTGTTACTCATGGAAGTGACTGAAAACTGAGATGATAGAGATGTGAATGAGTTAATTATTTGCTGGAAACAAAAGCAGTTACTTGATAGTAGCATATCACTACTCTACGTCAGTTGAGCATTATTTTCAAAATTAAAAAATCTCAAAGGCTAGACAAAAATATGTCAAGCCTTTAAAATCCTTTATGACCATATAACCATGTGTAATGATGTCACTGAGTACCTATGTTATAATTTTTTTTTCTAAAATTGTGCATGGTAAAACAAAACCTTCATTATGAAAAAATATATTGAATTGTGCAGTGCAATAAAACTACAGTGAAACCTCACTTTTATGCTCATGGAATTTATGTTTTCCCATGATTTACAACATTTTCTTACAGTCCTAAAAATGTTGGAGTCCTTCCAATGTATTTTGATCCCAGTATTTACACTTTCAAATCCCACCATTGATGAAACATGAAGGCAAGAATGATGGTGGCTGGGGCACTTCAACTGGTGACCCTGTGAAACTGTTTTATGTTAAATATGGATAAAAGACATGCTTAAACATGCATGAATGCTGATTTATTTGGTTTCCTAAAAAAATATTCATTTGATGGTAGCATATTACATCGATAGCATTGCTGAAAAGAATTTATTCGGAATATTGAACGTAATTAAGGAGTTTATGCTTGTGATGGGAAATGTTATCGAATGGAACGTAGAATGGTAATAAGGAGCAGTACCAGCTTTTTAAACAGTACATTAAAAATGTAGCCGATGCCATAAAAATATTTAATTAGACGTAATTTGGCCAACTACCCCATCATTGTGGCAAAAATGTTAACATTTATGTTAACTCCGGTTCTCAAACTTTTTCTTATTTATCGTAACTCGCGCCTAATGCCAGTCATCTTGTGTGTATAGTTACTTCGCCTTTTGTTTTATTTAATGTGCAATTACTTACAGCATTCGTCTGGAAATGTATTTTAAAATAGCAAAGAAGCGCACAAGATAATCCTTATCATTGGAAGAAGACATCAACATTTAGCAAAGAGTTGACTTTTACACGGGCACACGCCTGTCCCTGGCCAAAGAACTTGATATACAAAGTTTAACGTGGGACACAATTGTAAAAATTATAAAAGTAAAGAGAAAAGTGCTTAGCCCTATTACTAAAGGGCATGACTACATTAAATACTCAAAGTATGATGAACTTGAGGAAATGTTTAACAAATGTTTTCAGTCTTCCAGAGCAGAAGGTATACTAATTAGTGGAGTTTTTTTAAGAAAAGGCACTACAAGCAGGAGCAAGATGATGAATTGATTATTTCAAAGCATTAAATGGCTGGATAGACCGTTTCAAAAGTGGATATAACATAGCCTATAACATCATTTGACCTGAATCTAAAAGTGTTGATCCTGAAACAGTTTCCCAATGGCAGTGCACAACTGTGAATAATCATCTTGATGGCTATGTGATCAAAGATACTTTTAATGCGGACGAGACAGGTATTTTTAAAAATATAATACCACAAAAGACCCTAGAAGCTATACTCTATAGGCTTAAAGGGGACCCTTTCCATGGGACCATGCACAGCAAAGGTTGCATTATTATTAACTTAGGAGCTAGTGCAGATGGCAGTGAGAGACTGAAGCCCTTTGTATTATATAGTAAAAAAATACACATTGTTTTAAAAACATTAAGACCTTGCCTACACCCTATGCAGCCAACACAAAGGCATGGATGATGTAGAATATTTTTGAAGAACAAATGCATCCCTTGATGCAACGATAAATATATGTAGGTAGAGACCAACTCAAATGAAGCTGATTGAGTTAAATTATGAAAGACTTTTATTTTTTTTTAACTTTTGTATATTCATTTCGAACAAAAAATCCTGGGAGTGTGAGGTGGCCCAGGGTAAGGAACTGGTCCCCCCTTCCCTGAATGTGTAAAATTCACATGCCTGTGGCTACGTCCGGGGTGAGTTCTACCATAAACTATCCAATCCAACCCTTGGGTTGAATCACTGAGTGATATTCATTAATTTTTCTCTATTTGGTGACCCTTCACATACATAACATCACCTGTAAAGTAAAATAAAATAATTTAACAATAGGCAATGAATTTGCTTCTATAGCCAACGAATTAGGATTTCCCTCAATTTACAATTTCCTCCCATTTACACTTTTTCCTTTGTCCCCGTCAAAAGTTTAAGAAAGAGGTTATACTGTAGATACTAGTTTTTGCTTAATTTGTTATCACCTGAGATGTAATTATGGTAAATATATGATGTGATGCATTTCCATACATAAGCAATTATGGTAAATAATTTCACCAGTCCTTCACCAGAACTGTGGTTGAGAAAAGGCTAATTCTTAACCTACACCTAAATATTAAATATAATTCAACTCTTTTAGACTCCCCTACCCAATCTCTCCTAATGCTACCACAAACACTTCTTAAGATAGACCCCGTGCCCACCGCACTTACACTTAGTTCAGGATGGAGAGGTGACTGCAGTCAACCAACCCATGGATTGAATGATGGACGATGATGACCTGATGTGTAATTGCATTATATTTCAAAAAATTACCATATATTTTTTGGGTATCTGTGTAAATGCCTTTTGCTAACTTAATGGAGATTGTATTTACTTACCACCAAGCCCCTGTTGGCGATCGTTGTCAGGAACGAGATCTTTGAAAGGATGCACATCGTCTTGAACTGCTTGAAATCTTTTAGTTTGCCTAGGCACCCCTTGCAAATAGTCCATGGGAGTCTGTCTTCCTTGGACACCTTGGAATAAGACAAGAGCAGAGATTAGTAGAACACCTAGACAAATTTATTAATCAGGTGGTGCAAACACTAAAGTAATTCCTAAAACACTTTAGAAAACTACTATTTCCTTAATATTTAGCAACATTCATCTTCAGACTAATTTTTCTTGGGATTCTTATTTTGCAAATGGTATCATCTATCAGAAAGGGGTTGCGTTGGTGAATTAAACTGGAGGGAAATAGCAACCCCTATTTAAACTATATGGGATCCCCTATGTAAACTGTATCTATTAACTTTTTAACTATGTTCATTACAGATTATACCCGACAAAAATTAGATATCCATCTCTCAAATCACTAAACAACATTGAATGACAATCTTGCCTTTCCTCTCCGGTAACTGTATGTTATAACCATCTGCTTTATGTACAACAAATGTTTCACCAAAAACGAATTTTCAAGGCTCAATTAAAAGTGTCCAATGTGTTTTAATTATTAAGGTACATTGAAATTTATTCATGAAAATATCAGAAGTGATAAAACCTGACACAGTTTTGTTTTATAAATCTTATGCCTTCGTTTTTGGCATTCCCTGTATTCTACGGTTTGTAGAATCACAGGGCTATGAGATTACTATTAAAATATTACATAACATCCTCCAGCCTATGAGATTAAGGCAGGTTCACATATAATATCAGAAGTTAGTATTTGTCTCCCCTTTATCCATAAGAAAATTCTCCATGAAAATAAATCATTTGATACGACCATTACCCAAACTTAACCCTCGCCGAATTTCCAGTTAGGTGGCGTAGTTAACTGCACAAAGCACAGCAATTAGCAACAGCAAAGTACAGCATTACAACAATTTGTTTTCCTCATAGCTAAATTTTATCAAGTAGTTCTTCACTAAACAATTAAATGAACACCAAAAGCCTTTTAGCATTTATAAGTTAGCCTGTTTTTTTAACATTGTAAAAAAATATTAAAATACTACCTTTAGCTCGCGAGTGGAAAGATCAAACTATAATTTTAGGGCGAGTCTCTAGAAAATTGATGTACTTAGATTTTTTCAAGTAATTAATTAGAAATCATTTTTAAATTTTAAATAGTACTATGCACATATATTCCACAAATACGACCATTTACGTGATTTATCAATTTTGTCCCAGACTGCGACGTGATATTCAACACACAGTTAGTATAAAGGATTTAAAGTTTACCTGGCAAATTATATGAGTGAAAGTTTCTCGGGTTTCACACCGGGTTAGATTAATTAAATGTATCTCACCCGGTGTGAAACCGGAGAAACTTTCACACACACAGGTAGTATTATCACATATCATATAATTGAGGAATTTGCAGATAGTATTTGAAACTGACGCTGTTTCTTTTCATTCGTTCATCTTTATATCACCGTTGGCAAAAATACATCTGCAGGATTACGTCCATAAGATTTAAGATGATAAATTAATCCAATACTTTTCTAACCTCATCAAAATTAATTCAATACGATACTACAAAAAGCTTATACGTTATGGGTATGAAGGGAAATTTTAACCCAAGAATAGAAAATTATCACGTATCATTTTCGGGAAGGTTGGAGATATCGCTTGGCTCCTCCTGCCAGATTGGAGTTGACATCAACAACATAATACTTTTAAAGTTACGTAAAGCTCAATATTGAAATTTGTACTCATTATTAATACTTCGGAATGAGCAATTAAAATATATCCTTCTACTTTATGAGTGAAAAGCATTGTGGTTGCCTATGCGACCCATATATACAACACCTATGCTACTTTTATTGCACGTGGACCACAATTACTATACAAAAAACTTACTAAACCCTGCTCATTTGATACGCCATAAAATAATGTCCACTTACCTCCACCTGAAGGAGCTCCTTCATAATTTCCCAGAGGCGAAAACCTTGGTATCCTTCAGGATCGAAAATATAGACCAAATTTTCTTCCTTGACAAGACACAATCGACACACTTGTGGGATGTCATAGTCCAAAATGTTATGAACGTTATTAAACATGCTGGACCTGTATGCAAAAATTTCAGCTCGTTTAACCATTCATCAACTCAAGTTGACAGAATATTGCTCCCAATATTTTGCATTAATTACGTTGAAACTCTTTACACTGCGACGAGCATCTACGTACAAACAATCTAGTTACCTTGGCTCTAAAATAAAAGACACCAGTCAACACAGCCCAAAATATTCCTTAGCAAGTACACCAACCCTAGAAAGTTAACAATGGTAATTGGTAGGACACCCAAAACCATTATTGCAAGTCGTACATTGGCTCTTTGACACGGCCCGGCGCCCAAGTGGAGTTGGATATCGTGTTGGACTAAAATTGGTTTAAGTTACGAGTAAACTCCTGTGTAACAGGGCCCAAACCAACGCTACTTACATGTTGGCTACATTTTTCGATGTCTCGATCAATCTTTTTCTTTGATATCGATAGAAGATTATATTTTTAAGGAAACCATTCTTCTTAAGGTGACATTACTATTGATATAAAAACACTGTAATAAGCTTTATATTTTAAGATTTTAGGGTCTTATTTATCGAAATTGGCTGAAACCACGGGCCCGTCACTCCCGTGTTAGGATGATTGACGTCGTTCTGTATTGTCACCACGTTTACTGACAGCGCTGTTGTCAACAAAAAGCTTAATTAGTTCTTTTTATGGCCACAAAGTGACGCTAGCGTCCCCAAATACCGCGCAATTCAAATACCCTAATTTATTATCCCTTTTTAAAATAGCTATGCACTCACAAAATTAAGATTTGTTACTTCTTGGATTAATGGAGGAAATCTTTTTTTTTCGGTTTTTCTTTTTTATTCATTGAAAGGTGAACGATAAGAGTTTAATTGACACTTTTTCTAGCGTCTTCCGGTTAAAAAAACTTTTACCTGAAGACGTTAGGAAAAGCGTCAGTGAAATTGTTATCGTATACCAGCCAATGGACGGAGAAGGCGAACCGGAGACTGGAGATTCGCTGCCGGGCATTTATTGCTTCATCACTTTCTTCAGAAGACAGGTACTTTCCTTACCTGAATATTTCTAGAACTTGAAGTTAAAATGAACTTCACCCTTCAAGTGTCTCACTCGCACGGGATGAAACTGTCTAAATGATGACGAAAGACACGAAGCATCAAGGAACATTATGAAAGCGATTGCTGCAACTTCCAGGCCAGTGGGACTGAAGGTAGCAAAAAGAACTCTGCCATATTGGAAATGCATTAAATAAATATCAGAGCAAAATACATTTCAACTTAAACAGTAATTCATCCTCTGCCACTGCGTAGGATAAATGACTGATAATAAGTTACTGCTGCGCCAGAAGAAGCTGAAAAATTATTAAAAATGTTGCAATTCATTTAGTCTATCGAAAACCCTTATCTTATAGTAACATTAGCTTGAGGAATTGAGTTTAACACTAGAAGGACCGGGGCTGTATGGCTAACTTGAAGGGCCATTAAGGGGTTAATTAAGGGGAAAGGGTTAATCACGAAAGTGTTCCGTTTCGTGCCCAAGCCAACGTTAAACCTTCCCCCGCTGGGGTACCACTGGTACCACTAGGGAATCGAATATTCCCTGGTGGAATATTCCCTAATACTTTGTCCACTATCTTTGGTGGAAGCGTTGCCTAATTAAGTGACCCTCGGTATACGAGCGTCAGTTAATTAGGTAAGGTAGGTTATAGCCAACGACTGGCGAGGAATTGCGGGAATTAGGTGTTGAACCCAGTCGAGTGTCTTTGTAGTCTTTGCAAAGACACCTAAATGGATTCAGCATCCGCTTCCCGCCCTCCACACCCTCACCCTCTACACACCGTCGAATGCGGGTGCAGAATTGTGGGAGAGGGACAAGGGTGCATAGAACGCCTGAAAAACGACTAATCTCGAAGGGTATGCGCAGGATATACATAGAGGTAAGAATAATATATTTGCTAACTGCTCCGCCTTTTAATTATATTTCATCCTGTAACGATAATTTAGCACCAATTGGCAAAGAAGTATTAATACAACTCGAGGCATTTTCATGCGGATGCAGTGCACCCTTATTCTCCTCTTTCGGTAAGTTTAACTCAGTCAGTCTCACCCTGTTGCCCTTCCCCTTGCTTTCCCCAACGAAGGAATTCTTAAGAAGACACCTCATCCTCCCTTGTCTCTAAAACCACTCCAATTCTCGATGCCTATCCCCCAAACTCTGTTCCTAGGGTTGCCTTGGACGCAACCACCCTTCCGGAGGGAGGGAGAGGGGGGTCCGGGAATGGTGGAAAGAAAGACGCTCCAATGTTTTCCAGATGTTGAAAATAAGGCGAGAAGAACCCACGCGCTGGTTTAGAGGAAAAACCTTTCTAGGAATTTTCCAAAGCTTTCCTTGCTTAAGGGATGCGAGTTCGTGTGATTAGTTGCGTTTGGAGAGCTATAAACCGAACATCTCTTTGCCTTTCTGGAGCCTCTGCGACATTCCATTGGAAGTACATAATTATATTTAAGTGGATCCCAACAGATCGGAACAGAACGAGCACGTCGAGACCATCGAGAAATTGAAGAATAGCAGAAGTCAACAGTAAGTATTGCATAAAGTTGTAGACACTCTTAAGCCGTGTTCACACGATTAATGTTCTCACGCGAGTACATTATGCATGCACACATTCTTGATCATATTCAGCGGATTAGAACAGGGGCTATTTCAAGGCCACGCGTCGACGCGCGCATTTGCGCAATTTTGCGTGTTTACACGATACATTTTCCATGGTGAATGTGTTCACGCATCTACCCGCGCAGGTACATGCATCGTTTAAACACGGCTTTATATTTAGACGTAATTTTATAACACACATCAGTGAATCGCTGAGGTTTACTGCTTCTACAGCAAAGTTTGACGATTTAAGTAGCTATATATATAACAATCAATTTTTGCTTTTATCTTCATCTCGAAATATTCCAACGACAAATCTGCGGCAAAGGGCCAACAAATTTACTGGGAGAACATTTAAGTTTTGGTCGAATTAATTCGTATTTTAATATATCATGATTAGTCAAAGTGAATTAGATATGGCATATACTATTATGTATGGTGGACATGTCAGCTTATAACCATTAAAAACATCACATTAAATACCATATTACAATCAAATCCTAAAAAACGTACATATTGGACGTATCAGTTTTCGGCTCTTTGCCGCAGAAATGTTGGCCAAGTTAAACTATAATAATGCCCGTCCGTCCCCGCCCTCCACGGCCGCCCGTCCTCTAGCCGGGCGAGAGGCATACACCATCGCCAGCCTCTGGATGAAGGCGGGTGGCCGTGAGGAAAGCCGCGGCGTTTTTTTTAATATTCCACCGACTTAAGACACTGCTGTAAAGCATAGCAATTAATTGTTTATTAATTTTGTTAATATAGGTTCTGATTTTATTTTGAAATGCACCATCTAAAAAAATGAATGAGGACTAGTAACAAAAACGAGTTAAATTCCAAGTAACAGAGAACACCGAAACAAGATAATTTATGCGGAAAAAATATCCACCAGAAACATTTTTATAAAAGATCTTCTATAACAACAAATCTATCAATTCAGTATTTACTTAGTGCGCAGTCACGCGCGCGGTGCAAAGATTTAAACATCAAAGGATGAAATTCGCCTTGACCATTTATTTGACTAGACTGGAATTCGAACCCGGATCATTTAGCGTTATAATTTCATGCTAAGTGTGTTCAAGAGGATACTTCCAGATAAAAATAAATTTAGTGAAAGCGGTCGGTTTTTCCGTAAAGTTTTAGGTGTCGCTTTAAAGTAAAAGGTTTGGAATTGTAATTATATGCGACACCAACTATTATAATGAGTATTTTTCCTGGGAAATTATTTTGAAAATGAAGAAAATTACGCGTTTTTTGGCGTTTTCAGACCTTTATTTGTCTACTTTTGATTTGAAATTTGAGCAGAATATTCTGGATATGTCCGATTTCCGATTGAAAGCAGTGGTAGTGGCATTGGGCGTATTTTATTCACAAAAAACAATAGAAAGTCATATTTTTAGCTGTGTGAGGAAGGGTACATAATTTAATATTAGACTAACATTAAATGTGGATGGTTTCTATGAATGTGGCGACTTTATTACTGTAGGGAGATAGGTTAATGTTGACATTTTTAACTTAAAAACTAGAAGCTAACTTGGCACATGTGTAATGGTTTAATGTTGAGTTGAAGTATATCTTGTGAAGCAGTGCTATGATCTGTAAGATCTTGATTTCAAACCTTAGCTGTTGACGTAGCATATTGCCTACATTTTCGTTCATTCTTCCTTGGAGTAATCTTTACATGTAGGATATCAAGAACAAGCTTCTTAGAACTTGAGTGCCGAGGGAAATTTTCATCTAATAGAATTCATTAGAAAATAATTTATCAATTAATGGACCCATTTTCTGTTTGAAATAAATGCCTGTGATTATTTATTGAGCTTAGGTTTTGTTAATTCTAGAATGTGATTTCTAAACTCAAAATTACACCATCAAATATCAATGCCCTGGTGTGTTTCCTTTTAAGGTTTGATATTGATCATGGCTTCCAAAAGAAAGAGTTTCACAGATTTGACCAAACAAGCTCAGATTAAGTATATAAAAGAAGAGTTAAGTCATGTGATGAAAAACTTCTCTGATCGCAGGACTCTACCGAACATTTCCTCATCAAATTCAATCTCTGTGATGGATGATATTTCTTCCTCTTCATCTGACTTTGATAATGTGTGTTTCCATACGTGATTCAGAGGTAGATGGCATGGATTCTTTGGTTCCTTCAGGAAATGATGAGGGAGAAACATCTGTATCAGATAATGCACCATATGCTAATGAGGATCAGTTCTGTGCATTAGACTTCAGATGTGATTTGGGAAAATGGGCAGTAAAGAATAACATAATCTACTCTGCTTTGTCAGGCCTTCTTGCTCTTTTGAAACAAGTTCCCGATTTGTCATCACTTCCCTCTGATCCTAGGAATCTTCTTAAAACAGAAATCTCCCTATCAGCTAAGTCAGTTCCTCCCGGCAAATATGTTCACTTTGGCCTGAAGAATGGCCTTTTACATACAATTAAAGGGATGGAGTCTATTCCCAACTCATTGAGAGTTCTAGTGGGCATTGATGGTTTGCCCCTCGCTAAAAGTTCCCGAAGTCAATTTTGGCCTGTGCTTGGGCATGTGCTGCCATTTAAGTACTCCTGCTCTTTCATGATTGGCATTTATCATGGGCATGAAAAACCAAATAATGTCAATGCTTTCCTCGAGGACTTTGTCAATGAAGCCCAAGATGTAGTGTCCAATGGAATAGAGATTCCAGACAATGGAATGATACCGTTTGAAATAGCAGGCATATGTTGTGATGTTCCTGCAAAAACATTTGCATTGCAGGTGAAGGGCCACTCCGGGTACATCTCTTGTACCCGATGCAAGATATAGGGAAAGTACATAAATGGCAGAGTTTGCTTTCCAGGGCCAATCAGCCACATTGAAAAAAGAACCCACCAAGGTTTTATTATGCAGGAGCAAGAGGAGCATCATGTGGGTGAAACTATACTTAAAGACATTCCCAATTTGAATATGGTCCAGGGAATTTCATTGGACTACATGCATTTAGTTTACCATGGAGTGATGAAACGATTGATCCAAATATGGATTGGTGGAAAATTGCCTCATCGGTTTCCATCTAAGGTGGTTCAGATGGTGTCATTAAGCTTAGAAGAATTGTCTAAGCATGTACCGAAGGAATTTCCTCGCAAGCCCAGAAGTCTCACAGAAGTAATTCGATGGAAGGCCACAGAATTCCGGCAGTTTTTGTTATACACAGGCCCAGTTATATTGATTAACAAAAGGATATTTCCACCAAATTTATGAGGTTACATGTTGCCTTGACGATTTTGTTGAAGAAATCAAACTCAAGCCTTCTAAAATATGCCTAATGCCTGCTGGAGCACTTTGCATCTTCATTTGGGGATCTATATGGAGAGGATCTTGTCTCATATAATTTTCACTGCTTACGTCACCTAGCTGATGATTATAACCAGTTTGGCCCCCTGGATAACTGTAGTGCTTTCAATTTTGAAAGTTACATGCAGCAGATCCTGAGAATGGTCAGGTCTCCAACTAGGCCATAAGAGCAATTTGCTCGCCGATATAGTGAGATACAAAGGCACAAAGCTGTTAATGGTTTTACACCTGGATGGCCATTGTGCAAAAAAAAGCATGACAAAGGGCCTTTGTTGAAGGAAACTGATGGTGCGACACAGTATCAGCAAGTGTTACTGAATGATTTTACGTTGTCAGTTACACCACCAAATAATATTTGTGGCACCCAGGATGGTGCAATTATATTTTTAGAAAATATTTTACAAAACAAAACCTTGAATATCGAAGTAATTGGAAGAAAATATGAAGAAATTGAAGACATGTACAGTACCCCATGCCGTAGTTCTTTGCTAGGCATATTTAAAATAGGATAATTATCCCAACTGCAGTCTTGGTCTTTGAAAGACATTGATAAGAAGTATGTTAATTTAAAAATGAAAGATTTTGTCGAGTTTCCACTACTGCATACAGTGAACTAACTGCAGCTGGAGTAATCTTTCTAAGTATAGATATGTAGTGATTTCAACTGAATGTCACATTTACTCCATCACTTAACAATTATAATAAGTTCAACTCCTCTAAATTGTGAATTAATTATGATTATTTCTTGCATTTCCAGGTTTGCAATGTGGTGCGTCATCCACTTTAAGGATGAGGATAGTGTAGAGGTGGTGCCAGTGACTTGGTTTGAGGGTGGAGTTTGCCGTTGGCCAAACCTCAGGAACCTAGAGAGGGTTAAAAAAATGGTGGAATGTGAAGTGCCACCAGAAGCTGACTGGGAGGATTATTCAGCGAGACAAATTGGGAGCAAGGTTTATGGTCAGTATTGCCTTTTTAGTTTTCCAAGTTCAGTGAATTCTCATATTCTGAATCAATTTCTTAAATTTTTAGTCAAGCAGTTTTGTTATTGAAATCAGAGCCGCGTGAATTGTGTATTTATGAATGAAACCTTAGTTCTATTAATTTCTACCATTTCATCTTTTAAAGAAATTTTGGGGAATTTGTGATCAGGTTACAATTTTCATAAACCTACTGGAAAGTTTTATGTATCTGGTATCATGACAGAAAGTATTTTTTCCTAATAGAATCTCTGAAGACTGCCAGGCAGAAATGTGCTATTGCAGAAAGTACTTCTGACTTGAATTCGTATAAGGAAGGGATGAGACAGCGGTTTGCTAAGGCTTGGTTCTCAGAAAGTGAAGAGGAGGATTTGATGAGTAGGTGGGACAGGGGATCAAAGCGGAAAGCTATTTCATCACCACCTCGTTTTGAAACCTCCTCTCCATTAATTTCAAAAATTTAAAAACCTTAAAATTTAAGGGCATCCATGTAGTCAACAACTTAATTCCAATTCGCAATGATTCCAAACTTTATATTATAGTCGAAACATTGAACTGATGGCAGCCATCAGTCTTATCCGGCTGTTGCGAAGATAATGCAACACTTAAAACTCATATCTTATCATAGCATATGCATTAGGAGCGTAAGCCTACCTCTTTGAAATTACTTTTTAAATATAA
Source organism: Pyrrhosoma nymphula (assembly GCA_963573305.1). Classification (NCBI taxonomy): domain Eukaryota; kingdom Metazoa; phylum Arthropoda; class Insecta; order Odonata; family Coenagrionidae; genus Pyrrhosoma; species Pyrrhosoma nymphula. The sequence goes on along the minus strand of OY754340.1, from coordinate 65,566,731 downwards.
AAATATGACCACAAGAACATACGCAATACATCAAAGCACATATATTACATATAGCATTTGTTTTCACTGAATTTTCATAATAGCATTGTCTCTTAAACACAGGATAATTCTTCGTCTTGTAAAGCCTTCGTTTCAATATTCTCAACAAATATTACGTCTCTTGAGACGTGAAACTCAGTGATACCGACTGTAATTGAAAAATGAGTTTCAGTGATACAGTCGGATAGTTTATTTTAAATTCTTACAGCCAAACGAAAACGTTGATTTGTTCAAACTACATTCCAAAATGCACTTTTGCAGCCTTTTTTGCAACCATTTATCATTGGTTTTTATGATGTGTTTTGAATAATTTGTGGTCTGTTTCGTGCAGGAATAATCAAAAAAGATTTCGGGATTAGGTTTGGGAACAGAACAGAGAGACTAGGCGTACGTCCCTGTCGCAGTCAATCTCCAACTCAACCGCGTCGGTCCCGCACACCCTCGCTTATATACTTCGGCGCGACCAATATGGCCGGCCTTGGCATAAAACCTACGGGAGTACGGTCCGCGATGGACGGTCGGGGAGATTGGCCGCGGTAGGGACGCGTTCCGCGTCGTATCCTTTAGAATTTCAAGGTACAAGGTACAGTATTCATTGTGGCAAAACATAAGGCCGGTCCCACGCCGTAAAGCGTCGAGGACGGCTTGATTGTCAATGTAAAGTATAACATGGGAATAAGGAGGTACATTTCTCATAATATACTAAAATTATAACTAGTACTAATTTATTAAATAGAATATTTCAAACAATGATAATTAGATAAGATGGTTGCGATCCTTGGCTGACTTCCTAGGAGTATGTCATTCATCGGAGATGAGGAGACGGAGAGGACTGCTATAGAAGGCTGCTACGAGGCGACGTGAAGGGACGACCGTCAGCAGAGAGAGAGAGAGCAGGCACACCGTGCGGCGAGGCCGGGCGAACACAGCTGTTTTGCCGCGCATGCGCAATGGGCCACAGCAGACGACGCAAGATTTCGCGACACGCTCAGACAGCCTGCTTAAAAAAATTCAGATATTGGTGAAAAATGTCTGGTGGGCTGACGTTAAGACGCTGAGGGCCAAGATAACGAGATTGTTTATGTGTGTTAATTATTCGAAAATATTTGTTGTAAGAACTTTCGTACGATGCTGTTCATGTGATTAATTTCAAATTTTGATAGACGTTTACCGTCAACCTGAAAGTTGTCGTATTTATTGCCAGTATGTTTAGGAATGTTAAAAATATTTTGGACAATGAAAACCCACAAGTCAGTCGATTGTGTCCTATAAAAGCAGAAAATTTGATCTACATTTTGGATCCTCAAGGTTACCAAGGCTTTCGAATGTGGGAAATAATTAAAGAGCTCCTTCAGGTGGAGGTAAGTTCAATGGTGTGGTGTAACACGTAAATATAGGTGAAAGGTGTAAGTCTGTGGAAGTATATTTTGTAGTATTTGGCAAGTAAATTGAGAAGTACACTCTCGACGCTACTATCAACTTTTACTCTGCTATCTTCCATCATACTAAATTATGTTCGGTGTACCATTCAGTTTCCTTGACCTCACGTACACAACCGTTAACACCATACTGTCACGATTTGATATGTGGTAAGATAAATCTTCATCACTAATTTTGGGCTTTAGACTAAGACAAAGCATACAACTCTTATGTTGACTATTTTTGTTGCCATGATGATTTAATTCCGTAATTTTATGTTTTATTGAGACTCACATTTAAATAATTGCTAACACAGTGATGACAATTGCAAACAAATGTAAACAATCACAAGTTAATGACAAATACACCATTTCAAAACATACCACATAAAGTTCATATTGACAGGCTTCACTTCATACAAGGTTTTTATCCATGTTAAAGTAAAAAATTTAGTACTTCTCTGCAGTACTTCAGTAATGTTTCTATTTTATAATGTTATCTAAATATTGTTAAAAAAATTCTAAGTATTGTGCTATAACATTATTGACAACATTACACATAGTACTAACTATTAGGTTATGCGTTATATGACCTCCAAGTAGCAATATCGCATGAAAAAAGAATTTTTAAATATATATAGTAAATTTATTTTAAAATTATTTTAAATTATTTTGAAACCTTAGCTCTCTCGTTTAAGGCTTTTAAAATGTTTTTTTTATTATTTCAATATGATTTGAACATAAGTTTCCAATATAATTGAAATGTGATTAAATCTTTAAGAAGATTTCAATTATTATTTTGAAATTGTTTTAAAATATCTCAGGTAAAAATCTGGAACTCCCTAGCCCACTCCCCTGACACTCCCTTGCCCTCTCCACTGACTCTTCCCTGCCTCCTCAAAATAAACAATGACAATTTACATATAAATACTATGAATGTACCACTACGGGATGGCATGCTGTATTATATTAAATTAATGTACCTTGTATGTACCTAACGACGGTTTATCTATCTCACATGATCAGCTACCCTACGGTTGTACGCTCATATTCTCGCACCCAAAATCAATAAGCCTGCGCCCACAAAGTCTTATGTATGTGACCCGAGGGATAATATAACTTCGGGACCAAATTTTTTAATTGCAATCCTGTGATAGCCTGAGGAATTCACGATAACATTAATTTGTCATTATCCAATTTAAACCTATATTGCCACATATGAATATAATTGCAGTATAACTGAAAATAAAGACGATTTTTTCCAATTCCCTCACGTTTCAATCAAGACGTAACTAACTTGCGGAAATGCTGAAAGGAGAAAATTTCGTAACCCTCGCCACCTGTTACTAAAAAAATTACATCCTACCTACTTGGGGTCTTTTTGAGCCCATCGTGAATATTATTTTTTTTAAGAAATAATAATTTTCCAATGACTTATATTCATGCGTTTTTTAATTAAATACTTTTCACATATATTAACAGAAAAATAACACAGCATAATATAAATTGCTTAATTTACAAACAAATATTACAATTTATCAGATGGCCTTCGAGAATAAGAGATGTGTGAGATTAGAGAGTAATATTTTAAGAGACTTGAATAATGAGGAATACATTTACCCAACTATGTATTTCAGTAGGTAATGTAACAATCTTAATACAATATAACATAAAATATTTAAACATTTGCAACATATTGCCAAAACGTTTTTCAGAGGAACGCAAATATTTCAATTCACCAACACAAATTTTAAAAGAATTGACTTCTGCTGGGAATAATTATTTCCAAACTAATCGCAGTAAAAATAGAATCTTTTACAAAATTCATGACTCAAAAGAATTGTGCTAAATTTTAATCTGAAAATTCACCTCCACAATCATTATTGTAGCATTGCATACAGACGCTTATTTGTTGAACATAATCACCGCACACGCATCTTTCGCAAACATTGCAATGAAACTCTCACGAGGACAAATGGAACATCTACGACGCTTATTCTTGTACTATTTCTCTGTCATTTACCGGCAGAATACTGCCAATCCCAGCATGTTTGATCGCAGTCCGAATTATATTTTTTGGCATCCTGTTTTTCCTACTCCATGATGAATTTCAGGTGTTATCAATTCTTTTGCTAATTCTAAAAGGAATTGGTGGTTAGAATTGTTTCCGCGGAAAGAGGGATATTTTCTCAAATACATTTGGTATGCATTTATGCCTCCAGATATCAAAAAGATGGCCAATGGCCATCTCCTAGTCTCTTTTTTTACAGAACACTGTCGGGCCAATTTATCTAAAGTATCCACACCGAATGTCGTAGAATTGTCGTACAGAATATCTTATGGTGTATTCTTTTCAGAGAAACAAATTTCAAATGCCGTATGTTGAGTAGGCAATTAAACCACTGTTTTTCCTTTGCTGCGGACATTTGAGGTCCAAAGAGTGTTATTGGAAAATGAAACATTTGAGGAAATAATCTCCCGGTTTTTTATGGGAGATTGTTGATGGCAATTCTCTGTGATTTTTTTGCTTAGTACAAACGAGTGTAAAGTATAATTTTAATAAATCTTGGCCAAGATCAAAACTTGAAAAAAAGTATCTGTGGTGACGTCTCGACCAGTCCTACTCTAGTTACTCACCAAATCCAGTACTCCCCGCTTCCCTTTTTGTATTTCAGGCATTTATCCATGTTTACCTTCGTAGATTTGAAAATTGATAATGTGCATATTTTTGCAATCCACAGCCGTCCAAATTTTAACGCCGTTTTTTTCCCTGTTTTGGGGGAATGTATACTTTAAAAGCACAACTTCCTCTAAAGGTACATAAATGATCATCAACAGTGATTTTGGGACGTGAAATGAACGAACTTGTCAAACACAATAAAATAGGTTCATTTATTCCGATACAACCTCTGTCTTGTTTTTTGTTTTTCTTTTATGTGTTTCCCGTGTTCCTTTGTCATAAAATTTTAAACCGATCAGAATATTTTCAAATTGACTTCTTGACATAGCTGCTTTAAAAATCAGAAATCCAAGGCCAAGAAAAGCTTAAGATTCAATGGAATCGAGACTCTTCCTTTTTCCTAAGCTATTTCTATCCTTAATTTGATTTTTCCGTTGATTTGTGTATTGAAAAATATTTTCTACAGTCAAGTCAGTTACAAAAAATCGAAAAAACTCAGTTTTTCCACACACTGAAAATGTCCTGGGAAATCTGCGTCCACCCTGATGATATTCCTGGATAATATTTTTCCAGTCGTAGGTATTTGGTTCCATAGTAACCCATTTAATTTTTCCATCCTTACTCATCGTGCACCGTGAATCACCTTCTCTGATACATGCCTTTGGATTCTTATGATACTCATCCTCCTCCTGGTACTCTATATCCACCTCTATGTTGTCTTCCTCTGCTTCACATCAACTCTCAATTTTAAATGTATTCTTCATCTAAGACAAATAAATCATTTAGGGGTTCGTTCTATCTGTACCCAGGAGCACATTTGACTCTTAAGGCTGTCATAATTAGGAATTATTCTTGTATGACCTGTGCCTGCATTAGACAAGAGGAGACATGCATATAAATACACCCGAATCAGTAGGAGTTGCAATAATATTGGCAAATACACTTGGCAAATAAAACAATTCTAACCATTCCAAAAATGCATATGACGTTGACAACGTGAGTTGTTTGTGGCTTTCTCCTTAAATCCACTTGGTACACAATTTAAAACTCACCGATTCCTTATTTTCCCTCACAAAATTATTTTGATTATTTCTTTATGAGAACTGAAAAAAGGAAAGTGGAATTAATATTGGCTTCCAAATTTCCATATTACCTAGTAAATACATGAATCAGAGCAATCTCCCGTAAAGGACGTAAACGTAGTACTAAAGTAGTAATATTAACGTTAAGAAAGTAGTACTTACGGGTTCACTAATAATTCCAGTGCCGGAGATACTCTTCAGCAAGGATAGATATGACTTCTGCAGCCGTCGGAGGAGTGACTAAAAGTGACAATTCTCACTAAGTATATAAGCCGAGCTTGTATCAGAGGCCCAATACAACAGAGTCAAAATACGAGTGGAGAGAACACTTGACTGTGTATTGCTAATTACAAAGAAAAAACACTGTTGATGACGAATCAGCTCTGCGTAGATAACAGTTAGATTAGAAGTTGCAGAGCCATGAAGGCTTATACAATCGCCGGAGGAGCGACCACAAGTTACTAACTTTCTCTGTATCAGCTAAGCTCAATTTCAGTGTAAGAATATTACGAAGTCAATATTCGCGCTGAGAAAACACTGACGGTTGCTGATTACAAAGAAAACACACTATTGATGATGAACCAGCTATGCGCAGAAAATAGTTGGATTAGAAGCTGTAGAGCAAGTTCAAAACACAGAATGCTAGCAATCACTTTGTAGAATTCAGCTGCTTTTATGTAATGGTTTGAGGTGAATGTGATTGATTGCTAATGCGTTAGTCTCCAAGTTCACCCAATTTGAAATAGCTGATATGTAATAGATTTTTCATTTGATTAGCTAAGCCTCTATTTGTTTCACAAAGTTAAATATAGTTTTTTTATACGACGGTGTATATTACTGGAATATGCAACTCGGTACCTTATACGAGGGAAACACTTCCATAGAATCCATATCTTTACGAAATTCTTCTCTTCTAATAATTTTGAAATTCAGTACATTACTCATTTTATGATAAAATATACTCATATTTTTTCTTATATGACGAAGTCATGACAAAATCTATTTTTTATTCAATAATTTCTAAAATAAGATGAAAATTCATCTCCCAGTATTGAAGTACATACGGGGAGATTTTAGTTCCACATACCCTACCTGGGGTCAAAACTGACCCCAAGTAAGAAATTATTTTTTTTTAAGTTGACTGCGGCTAATGTTTTAAAAATGAAAAATGGAGTCGATGAAGAAGGGTTTCATCGGAGAATTCCTAAAATGTGATGCATATAACTGTAAAAATTAATACGGTATTCAACTTTTTCTATGAGCTGGGGTCAAAAAAGACTCCAGGTAGGTAGGGAGGGTTAATTTTAATTGGCAATTAAATTTTGTTCTTACATCAACAGTAGCTGTTACAATTACCTGTAGCGTAGTATCTCAGGGCCGTCAGTAGCTGCAGCATTGGAGGAATAGGTAAACCTCTTCTACTGGTCCCTGGCACATCTTCGAAGACGATTGCAAGAATTTTGTTCACCACGTTTTTGGAAAACCTATATCTTCGGGTAAACTCCTCTTCCCGGTAATATTCAATAGGATTTTCCATATCTCCGGGGATGATGTATAACCAGCATTTCCATTTCCTCGGCGATTTCTTCCAATTCCTCCAGGTTTATATAACCATTCACGTCAAAATCAGCCATCTATAATTCGTCTTGAAGTTAACTGCACGTAATATATTTTGAATAATTATACCACTCAGAGGTAACGATCTACTTTCAATTCCCAACACTGAAGCACGGTCACTGTAATATTCACACACTAGAACAACTAGAAACACAAATGTTGAGCCTTTCTCCTCTACGCACACCGACTTTCATTTATTCAGGCATAGCTAAAGGCCCCTTTAGCACCTGAAGGGAGCTCCGCTCGAGTACTTTACGCTAAAGTGAGACTTTAGGTCGATCTCGGCTAAAATTGCGTCTGTGAAACGCGGAAAGTGTACTTTAGCGCCTCTAAAGATCACTTTAGCCTAAAGTGTCGACTATGAATCGGACCGTTAGCAAATTTAGGGTATTGAGTTGGTTAAATATAGATTTTATAATAAAGGTATGCTTTGCGCAACAGGAACCTATTACACTTAATAACCTACTTTGTATAAAATAGGTAACTATTCTAATCCTGGCCTGAGATTCCATTTGTAACTGATTGAGGATACAACTTGGTTTACCTGCATACACTGTGAACTATGTGCGTTAAGATAAAATTTTTATATTAAAAAAAATATGCAAGAAAAACTAGGTACATATTCTAGGAAATGACAATGAGTAAACTGAGAGTTGGACTCAACTGATGAACGAATTATGCTGGGAACCAATAAGGAGTATGCTTATATTACATGACATTTTTAGATAAGTCAAGATTCATGTTGGCAAAGAGGATGTTATTTTGACCCTATAATACAATTATGGATCAGATAGAAGCTAAAAATTCAATAGAGATACTCTGGCTTGCCAATCGTTGCAAAAAAACTAACTAAGTGATGACAAACACACTCAACTAATAGACCCGGCCAGCCTTTTCCCTTATCATGGCACAAGAAGCCAGTGTTCTTGAATTGGTTTTAATTAGTATGAATTATCTTCATTTTCGGTACTTTAGTGTGATATGTACTACGATACCTTCCATGTAAATCCATAATTTACTAAAATTTTGGAAATTCTTGGCTGCAAAAAGATTTGTGTTCACTTTTGATGACCATATTTCAATACAATGACCACCTTGTGGCTATATCATCATTTTAGCACTAATAACAAGTGCAAACTTGGAGAGTTTAATTTTATGTATGATGGTATGTGCTATTTTATTATATTTGTTAAATATCATTGTCCAGTTCTATATGGCATTGTGTTTTCTCTGTGGATATTAGGTAGAATGACTAGAATATTTTCTTTTGTTTTATGCAGAGCGGTATATACGATTATATTCTTGCTTAGCCATTAATAAATTCATGAGCTTTCAAGCAAATTATGTATGTGCAGCATTTGTTCAAAGTGATGGATTTATTGTTTAGGTCTCTTGCTCTCCAAAAATTTCAAAGTTCGTTGAGCTTTCGGTCACAATTATGCCAAAAACAAAATTAATTAGATAAACATAAATAAATAAACATTACCTTGAATATCTTCTGATTCTTTTGAACCTCATGATGAATACGTATTAATATAAATCAGAGTAAAGGCCATGTTGAAATTCATGTACGTTTTTTCAAATTTCTGGTTCTAAAAATAAGATCTTTTTACGCTATGAAGTTATGAATTGTTTTCTGCTTTCAACATAAAAGAATTTAGAATATTCCCTTTCATGTAACTTACTCTGAAGCTATAGGAGTCGGGAATACGCAATACAAACCTCTGAAAATATTCTCCAATTACTTATCCTTAATTGCATTTGGCTATAACTCATTTTCTGTTTGTAATGTTCATTATTTTAGGTAGATGCCTGTAGCATGGCAGGAAGGAGTACACAAATTTGCAAGAAGCTACCCACACAGCACAAAGGGAATAATATGCACATAATATTCAAATATTATGCACAAATTATGCCATGGCAGTGGTATAAGATGTGCATAATATGTACATAAACTGTGAATAGAAATGGGCTAATGTCCCCATATAGACCGATTTTATGTACATATATGCAGAATCTATGCGGTGACCATAATGGCATATTATGCGCATAACTCCAGAATAATATGTGCATAATAATCAATACTAACTGTGCATATATTTTGAATATAATGTGCATATTATTCAATAATACCTGCGCATTCAATATATATATATAACGTGCATAATACTCATATTCTTTAATATAGTAGGCATTTGATTCAATTCATTAATTTTATATGCATTATTATTCAAATACAATTTGCAATTTAAATATTAAATATAATTTACGCAAATATTAAAGTTAAAACGCCAATATATAAAATCAAGGAGGAGAAAGGAGGAAACTGTAAGTCAATTCTTTTGCATTTATTTTTATTAGTGTGGTAATTCATTTTTCAACATTTAATCAGTGGTATCTTCCAGATAGCTCCATCTTCATTGCTCCATCCATTGACAGTTGGTTTTGAAGGTTACTGCTGAAAAAGAGAACATAAAATACATTTACATGATGATAAAAACAGGAACTCGTGATTCAACATTATCCGCATAACTTCCATGTTTATTCATCAAATATTCAAATATTATGCACATAATATGCCATTCCGTTCTGTGCATATATTTGGCACAGAACGGAATGGCATATTATGCGATTAAATATATTTTTGTTATCGCATAATTTTGAGGCTCGAGATTTATATACCTACCTAAGACAATAATGTAGTGGGCATTTTATGGCATTCGCCGATTACTTTGGCATAATTTTAAGAAATGATGCACATTAATGTGCACACATGTGCACATTTTTCTGAAATACACGTAAGTTCGGAACGTTTTGTATGCATATTAAAAATGCTAATAACACTGAATTCGAAATTACACAGACAATGTATCTTTAGTGCGTACCTATGCGTTAAGAAAAGACAGTAAGGATCCTTACCAATTAATTAATTAATCGTGTCAATTAATCCTTAATTCGAATTGTGTCGGCAAAAATCTAGTCTAGCAATTGTATTATGAATGAGGATTGCGTTAAATTAACTTTTTCCAACGAAAAACATTAATATAGGTATAAGAAGAACATAAAAGATCTTTAAATGAGAGAACTACACATCGTCGGGGGGAGAATAACTTTGAAACACGACGCCTACATGAAAATAATATTAAAGTTAACTCTGACAACAGTAATTGGAATTACAATAACATTGGCCAAATTAAGAACGATTTGAAACAAATCACTGGATCATTTATCATTATCACAATTTTCTCATGCTACAAAGATATGAAATTATTAGTTTCTCTCATTATCAGCTTAATATAATGTGTTCAGGCACATCCACGAATTGAAAGACAACACATTAATGTCTCCAGCATTAAAATGCTTGCATCAAGCCTCCAAAATAGATATTGAAATTGATATTCAACATACCTAATTAAATCCACTCACCTTTCTTTCACAATGAGATTCCTTTCTTTGCCAGAATTCTCTTTTTTAGAACTCCACAATCTTGAAAACCGCCGACAAGTGGGCATTGCTCCTTTCAAAAAACCCTATCACAGTCTTCTAGCCAAATAATGACTTCGATAAGAGTAATGAAATCCGTATCTATCACCGAAAAAACTTAGTTGGTAATTAATCTGGCTATCTTAATGAGTGAAAATCCTCCAGAAAAACTTTACGCATGATTATGATGGATGATGACAAGTCTTGGATGATGAGTTTCAACACAAAGAACTGCACATAAAATAACGATGCATGAAAAATAATGCCACCAGAGTAAAAATAAACCTATTTTCACTACAATTACCAGAAATACGAATGTAGGGTACTTCACGCAACTGTTTTAAAATGATATGTAAGTAAATACTTCTGATTTCCGACTAGTGTATTGGGAAGCACAGACACAAACTCTCACATGTAAACAAACTGTGAACGAGCCGGTGACCGCTCCAAAGTGAGCCTCCGCGCCCATCCGCGCCTGCAAATAGTTCCATCGCACCGTGCAAGGTCCCTATAAAAATAATAATAAATGTAATATAAGGACCATGGCACCGTGAACAAGACCTGTCAGGACAAGATACTAGTATCCTGTACCAATTATGTACGAGCGAATACTAATATCTCTTGAAGTTATTTAGGCTTCTTGCAAAGAAGTACGCGCATTAATTACGTTGTTTTAATTCTGCATGTTATGTGCAAGGGTAAACTTAAAATGTATGCTCATTCTCTCGAGAACTAGAGTTTGCATATTCATAAAATTCTCTTGCGAACATTTCATATGGCAATTCTTGTATCCTGTTTGTCCACCGTCGATACAGATACAAAATTTTATGTGCTGTCTGGGATTTCATTCGCCGAGATATTCTGAAAATATGTACATATTATGCAAATATTATTTACAGTTTTCGATGGCATAATATTTGCATTATATTTGCATATATTGCATATTATTCACATATTACGTACATAATCGACGGAATATTATTTACAATTTATACTATACTATTTAAGCAACTTTTATACGGTATAAATTTTGAGTGTGCTGTGTGGGTAGTGAGTGAGCTAAGAGATGGTGGAAAGAAAAACATCTCAAAGAAGTTTGAAAGAAACACCAGCCTTAGCGGTTTACCTGGAGAAGACTCACAGAGGACTGTGACAAAGTTTAGTGCTAAGAAAGGAGAAAGCTTTAAATCGGGTGATTGCATCACTAGTGCCCTCAAATTAAATGACATGATGCCATCTGAGCGAAGGCATTTGAATTCTCACAAACAACAGCTCGCGGGGGGTACAGCATTCATTTGTGATCAATGTGGGGTTAAATTAACGGATAAAAAGAAGTTACTCATACACGTTGGAGGTCACATTTTATGGAAAAGGCCATCGACGAGTGTTATGTCATCTCTGAAGTGCATTTAATCAAGAGTTACTGGAATTCGAAGTTCAAAACTGTTTAAGTGTGAAATATGTGGAAAGGAGTTTAATTTTAAGAGCTGTTTAACAAGACACTATGTCGTACACAGCAATTTGAAGCCATTTAAATGTGAAAACTGTGGAAATGTTTTTAAAACGAAAAACACTTTACGACGACGTTCAAAAACTCACCTTGATTCAAAACTATTAAAATGTGACAGTTGTGGAAAGGGGTTCACATCGATGAGTGCTTTAGCTCGACACTTAGTCATGCATAATAGTGTGAGACCTTTCAAGTGTGAGACATGCGGGAAGGGATTTGCTCGGAAGTCAAACTTAGTCGATCATTCGGTCATACACAGTGGTTTGAGACCTTTTAAGTGTGAGACTTGCGGGAAGGGATTTGCTCGGAAGTTTGACTTACACTCCCATTCGGTCATGCACAGTGGTTTGAGACCTTACAAGTGTGACACATGTGGAAAAGGTTTTAAACGGAAGCAGGATTTATGTATTCACATAGACAATCACAGTGGTTTTAGACCTTATAAGTGTGAGACATGTGGGAAGGGGTATGCTAGTAAGTCTAAATTAGTCATTCACTCGGTCATACACAGTTGTTTGAGACCTTTCAGGTGTGACACATGTGGGAAGGATTATAAGTGGAGGACAGCGTTACGGAGGCACTCCGTCATACACAGTTGATTAAAAGGTATTTAAATTGAGACATTTTGTGAGAAGTTTTATGAGATGAGTGCTGTTAAACAGTCATTTAGACGCAGTTTTGAGAACATTTCACTCGCAGTTTCAACATCATGTGTTTGTGACTTGGAAAGGAGTTTAATGAGAAGTGGCCTTATATGATGAACATTTATTCACAGCGATTGTGAGGAGTATTTGAATCATTTTCGAAGCATACAAGTTGAGGTTTGTATCATTTTATTATTTTAGTGTTCCTGTTTCCTTGAACTTCACACATCTGAGTGTCAGATGAAGTTCTGCATCATAATTGTCGAAAAATATGAATAAAGGATATTTCAATGGATATATAGCTGTGTTCATATATCTTTACCATAGATCAGACTTTTAAAGTATGGTTAAAGTAAACCTGGCCTAGACTCTTTGAAGATAAACGTTAATGCAGCAATCATGTCTTCTTACCTCAACTAGTTCATTTTTTTCGTTATCCAACTGGTGGTCGAAATGCAGTCCAGTATTTGTTTGGAACTCCATCATAGTCTTTCTTCAGATATTCTCCACTGATGAAACGTGTTAAAAACATATAATTTTCTTATCTAGGTGACTATAAGTGTTGCTTTGTGCCAAAACGTAGTAAATGTTGAAGACATATGATCCACATACGGTCTACGCCATTATGAGGAATATTTTCGTTTTTGGAAATTTACTTTAAAGCCTACATAGAAGTAATTTGCATTACATTAGTGATAATTTTTATCGCGTCAAACAATGCTTACCATTTTTCATATGCTACGCTCCATTATTTTATCAGGACCAAATTGGTTTCGATTCTTTTACGCTTACAAATGGATCGCTGTTTTTAAAATTTCATGAAGATCTCCACCTCGGATCTATTTTAAAGGGGTGTATTCATACCGTATGCAATTCTTCAAACACTTTGTTTAAAAACTAATCCATCGTCAAATTTATTCTGCCGGATTAGTATTTATTTTTTTTTGGAAACATCTCACCATGAAGTTCCAAATTCGCCATCATTTTACATTCCTTCGCATTATATTGCCAAAAAAGAAGTGTTCTTAGAGTGTTTAAGAAATGTTAATGATATGTTTCCACTGGTAACCCACATAGCAAAGCAAGCTTGCTGCAACCTTGCAGCAAGCTTGTCATTGCAAGATAGCAAGCTTGCATTGGCAAAATTAAAGCTTGCAGCAAGCTTGCTGCAATCCGACTACTGCACTTGCCTCAAGCTTGCTGCAAGGTTGCTCGCAAGCTTGCTGCAAGCCTGCAGCAAGCTTTTAGCAAAATTGCAGCAATCTCTCAATGGCAAGCTTGCTGCAATCCGACAACTACACCTGCTGCAAGCCTGCAGCAAGCTTGTAGCAAAATTGCAGCAATCTCTCAATGGCAAGCTTGCTGCAATCTGACAACTACACCTGCTGCAAGCTTGCTGCAACCCTGCAGCAAGCTTGCTGCAATCAGACTACTGCAACCTTGCAGCAAGCCTGCTGCTATTTTGATCTGCTAGTTGCATGCAAGGCCTGTGCAAGCTTCATGCAAGACAAACCTGGGCCAATTGGGCCAATAATGTTTAATTGAAGCACACGTTTCACTAACACCAGCAAAATTAGGTATCACTAACACCAGCAAAAGTTGATGTGGAAGTCAGCTATTACTACAATTAACAAACTTGACAATATTTCCAGTCGGCCGCCATATTTTCCGATGTATCAAAAAGCAAATTCGGTCCTGCTGCTGAGGCATTGCCTAACCTTGAGAATGCAGAGACTGCATTGTTGGAGTTAAAATAATTGTCAACTTTAATTAAAAATGTACAACTTTTATTCTTCTTAACGCTGGAATAGCATACATAAAAATCACAAATGTAAAATACTTAACAAATTAAATAAAAGTTGAATCATATGATGCTTTCCTTCAACTGCTGCACACCACAAAAAAAACACCATGCGAATGAGAACAGTTCATTTTGCTAATTTCACAGCATGTTCAAGGGTAATTTGTTTACATTATTACCTCTTGAAATTAAGTAGTAATAGGTATTTATGGCACTGCGAATTCTCTCCCAAATTATAAAAAGGGTTCCTGCTGCGGTTCCATCCTTATAGCCGTGAGCCTCGCTTCAACACTTATTCTGAAAAGTAGGAATGATGACGTTACCATTTCATTCGCATGAATTTTCTATACCAAACAAAGCTTACAAGTTAAATTAACGATGCTTAAAAGAACAGGAGAGGATTGATGTTTTGTCTTACCAGAAATCGGTGACGTCTGTCTTTCAAGACTTCGCTCACACTTTTCGTAGGTTACACCCTTGTTCCACTGATTACACGGTAGGCTTCCCATGAAATTTCCGATTGAAACAGCTCATTGTAGGATGGAAAAACATCGACCTTTGGCTCCTAAAAGTATTTCCAGAACTTCAATGGAGTATCACAAAGTCCATGGACAGAAAGGTGATACGAAATATTTAACGTGGTACAAAGGATGTTTTTAGAACATAGATTCTTAATGAACCACGATTGTTAAATCATACCTGTGAATTTCTTTCCTTCCATTCATTCTTCTTGCAGACAATGCAAACAAATGTACGTAATATACCGCAATCCAACAACTAATCAGTTGTAAATATCGCAAATAAACAAACGACACAAAACACACCAATGGCTCCTACTAACTTCGCTAACAACAAAAAAAATGCGCATCTAAATGCACCAAATATCGCCAAGTTGCCAGAGTCCTGCAGCAAAGTTGGCAAGGTTGGCACACTCCATGCAGGCTGAGTGCAACTAGCCTTCTGCTTGCACCGAACGTGACAATATTGGCAAGTTTGCAGCAGTCTTGCATCAATATTGCCAATCTTGGCAAGCCGTAGGCAAAACTCAAGCAAGCTTGCCGCAACCTTGCGTGCTGTGTGGGAAGGATATGCATGATTTCTCAGTGAAACAAGCTGTATAATTGTGGAATACTATAATGTTGGTACGGATTCATCTGTTGTTTATTGTATAGGTTGCGGGAAAATGTTGCAAATAGATAAAAGTTAATCGCTTTGCATTTAATTGGATCATTACTAAGTAAAATCATTTTCTTAGAAAATATGTGCACAATTTTGAATTGCAATCGAATTTGAGAGCTGAATGAAATTATATGTTAACGTTCATGATAAATTCTTGCAATAAGGAATGTTTCTCCAATCACTGCAAGGAAATATTGTATTTGTTATGTAAATGTAAGATTGGACTACATACTTTTAATATTTCTCAAAATAAAGTCATATTATTTTAAAATATATGGATGCTGCTACTTACTTCATTTTTATGTTTTTCATTCATATAACTTGATGAGAAATAAATTATAGCACCACAGCTAGGGAATTCACCACGTGAGAACACTTATTTGACTTGACTAGGAAGAAAATGAACATCAGCTTATCTGTCCTATGTTATGCACAAGGACAGAGGTGGCAACAATGATTTCTGTAATTCACAAAAATATGAACAATTTTTAAATAGGACAGTGTCCTTAGGACACACGTTCGCAAATGCCAAAGGTCCTTTGCGTCAGCTCACTAATTTTAAGTTGCTCCCTAGATGCAATGAGCGGTTGTGTTAATGGCCGATGTCTCAAATATGTCGATTGCCTTCGTCCGTGCATTGTGCTCACCCGAAGGTGTCCTTCCTGGAACTCGGATGTAACGTCGAATAAGCCCTTCCTTTTATCGTGGATTTAGACTCCGCTATTCTTCCTGATTTGTGGAAAGTGTATTGATAATGTATCTACCAATCCGAAATCAGCATGGAACAGGTCTCCGTTTGTCAAAAAAACATTCGAAAATAAAAACGTGGAAAGTAGATTTAAGTTCGCTGCCATTGAACGAAGAAGGCACATTGAAATATATGGTGTCAGTTGGTAATATTATTTGTGTTTCGTCTTCCTACTGAGTTTTAATGAAATTATTCTCAACGTTTTTGAGAGAAAAAATATTTTCTATTAACTATCTTTTAACTATATTTTAACTATCACAGTAATATAATATGTTGGATTTATTTAAAATTCTTTTTAATTAATTAAAAATTATTTTGAAATATCTGGAAACTTATTTTGAAATCATTCTAAAACCCTCAAATAAATCTCCTTAGGTACGTAATTGTAGTCATATAACAGTGTTTTAATGTACTCGTACAAGAACTCTAATTGCTTCAAATAGAGTGAAGCGACCTACAGCTGTTAATATGCAGGAAGTAACAGATCAAATCGGAACTGGATTTATTTTCCAAGTGAATTATATTTTGCATATTGTTAAAATACCAGCACCAGTCATGGCATGTCGGGTGTGACAAATAATATCTCGGGCGATACTCTCAAAGGCAATAAGTTAATTCAGTTCATAATGGTAAAGTTGGTCGTTTGCGGTTCTCAAACGGTACCGTCATCCTTTGCCCGAAATTTTGGCAAAATGGAAAGCTTGCAAACAAATCAGAGAGACTTTAATCCAGCCAGTTTACTCTTTACTGAGAGCTTTGCGTAATTTATTTCCGTTCTACATTATATTATTTCTGTGTTTATTGGATCATTTAGAAATTTTCTCATTTCAACATTTCCGCAAGTTAGTTACGTCTTGATTGAAACGTGAACAAACGTGAGGGAATTGGAAAAAATCTTCTTTATTTTCAGTTATACTGCATTTTTATTCATACTTTGTGGCATAATAGGTTTTAATAGAATAATGAAAAGTTACTGTTATCGTGATGTAATGGTAAATTCCTCAGGCTATCACGGGATTGCCATTTAAAACTTAGTTCCCGAAGTTACGTTATCCCTCGAAAGTGGCCATAAATATGACTTTGTTGACGCAGGCTTATTGGTTTTGGGTGCGAAAATGTGAGCGAACAACCGTAGGGTAGCTGATCATGTGAGATAGATACACTGTCGTTACGTACATACAAGGTAGAAAAATTTATTATACTACAGAATGCCATCCCGTAATAGTAAATTCATACTATTTATATGTAAATTATCATTTTTTATTTTGAGGAGGCAGGGAAGAGTCAGTGGAGAGGGCAACGGAGTTTCACGGGAGTGGGCTAGAGAGTTCCAGATTTTTACCTGAGATATGTTAAAACAATTTCAAAACAATAATTAAACGACTCTAAGGGAAGAGGCTGGCCGGGTCAATCAGTTGAGTGTGTATGTCATCACTTAGTAAGTATTTTTTCAACGATTGGCTTGCCAGAGTATCTCTCTTGACATTGTTGCTTCTATCAGCTCCAGAACTGCAGTATGGGGTCAAAATAACATCCTCTTTGCCAACAAGCAACTTGACTACTTTAAATAAGTCATTGAATATACGCATAGTCCTTCTTGTTTCCCAGAATAATTCGTTCATCAGTTGAGTCCAACTCTCCGTTAACTCATTGTCATTTTCTAGAATATGTACCTACTCTTTCCTTTATATTTTATTTAATTTTAAACTTAAATCTTAACGTACAGTGTCCTCAGTGTATGCAGGTGATTCAAATTGTAACTTCAATGAGGTACACATGGAAAATCAGGCCTTGATTAAAATTGTTGTTTTGTAAAAAAGTTGGTTATTAAGTAAAATAGGTTCCAGTTGAGCAAAGCATACTTTATTAAAAAATCTATATTTAAGCAACTCAATAGCCTAAATTTGTTAAGATGTATTTTTACTACTTTCATGGAAATATATGCAGGAAGCTAGTTACATTTTCCTATTTAAATATTTCTGCCCACTTTTAAAATTCAATTATATATCGCAGCATGGCCGCTTACGGGGCCAGCCACCTAAGGCCCGTATACACGTCGCCTATGCCTTGTGACAGCTCTGGATATAAGAAAAACGGATTGAATAGGGATTGTGTCCTAAGTAGAATTTCGCAGTCTGCTCTGTAAACCTCCCATCACCAATGAATAACTCCAGTCACTTTCGATGAAAAAATATGCTTCACTTGTGAAACTGACGGTGCACACACAACAAACAGAAGTTAAAACACAAAAAATATAATTGAGACATTGTTTTTAAATGTCTAACTTTCATGATTCATGTGGAAAAAACAAAATCATGCATGTCATTGTCATACATAAATCATTGTTTTATGTTAAAAATTGACAAAATGCTATGAAATTTTAAACTGGAATAATACCTTAAGGATCTAAAGTATTGAATAAAATAAATTCTCTACTTAAATAATTTCCACTAAATGAAAAACTGCAATACATAACTACTGACATTGGTCCAGCCCTGGTCAAAACGTTCCATATCAAAATTCCATATGGGCGATGTGGACGATGCGGAAAAATGATGTGGGCAATATGGACGATGTGGAAAAACGATGTGGACGATGTGGAAAAGTGAAGTGAGCACCCTTCAGTTCCCCATCTTCCATATTGTTCCACATCAAGTTTCTTAAGGAACCCACATGGGTTGTAATGTGTGTTAAGGATATATCCTTAACATACATTATAAGGGCACCATATAACATGTGGTTACACTGAAATGAAAGGGCAACAGGAAGATGAATCATACCAATTTATTGTCGCTCTTTAAATGATGTAGTCTGAATTTTTATCAAAAAAATGTATTTAAGTCTTTTAGGTAGATTGAATGAAGGTGATTGCAAATACAATATCGTATACCCTTGAAAATTTATATGTACAACTCGCAAAGAGATGTTGACAGTAGAGTCTGCACATCAAACACCACTTCTCAGCCAAAAAGAAACAATGAATATAAAATATAAAGCTTGTGTTGAAATATTAGTTAAATTCCCTCATGAGGATAATGCATTACAATGGGGTATAGCAAATATGTAATTGGTATTATTCGTTTTCATAAAAAAGTCACTGTTTAACAATTTTGTGAACATATATCACTGTTAGTGCACTCTTATTGAATTTTAAGATGCTTTTCATTGTCCTTACATTTTATTAACTCCAACTAACAACCGGCAGGATAGAATGGATACCACTGCTAGTTTTTCTTCATTGTCAGCTGTCAGAACAAACCATCTTATTCTAACAAACTAACCAGAATCAAGAACAGCAAAAGAGCAGTCTGTTTTTTCATTCTTTACCTGGTCACTGGTGAAAAGCAGTCCATCCTTATACATTCGATGGTACACATAGCCATCGGGGATTGTAGGAGGAGCATCCATCAACTGAGGCTTTGGCTTTCCTAAAAAGGAAATTCCCTTCCTTCTGTGAATCCTTTTGGAGGATGTGGATTTTGATATGGTGTCCAATGACCTCTGTACATGGTCACTCACTTGAACCATATCTGTTAAAATGGATGAACTGAATGAGAAGTTGAACTGCCGCTCAACCCGACTAGCCACTCCTCGAACAGCTTTCACCATACGTTTCATTCTCCCAATAGCCGTTTCAAATGGGTAAGCACAATGTTCCCACAGAGGTCCCCACATCACAACACTCCTGGGAAGGTGTAACAGCTGATGAACATTGAAAGTGCAAAATGTCTTCCCATATAGTCTCTCCACATCTCAAACGAATTCATTTAAAAGAACTTCTGATGACTCAACACCTCTCTTACTGATGTTATCACCTAAAAGAATGTGGAATGCTTGTACCAACTTCATAAAGTGGGAGGAGTGCTGACCAGGTAAAAATTTTTTGAAGACAGCAGGAGAGTAAAACAGGAGCCAGTTGTCATATTCATGACTCTTCCACTGGCCTCTATCTTTAATTGACCTCGGGGAGTGAAACCATGCACTGGGAATTTTAATGCCTTTCAGGTACAAGTCAATGGCATTCAAAGTTTGCGGTGAACCAAGTTATGCAGGATATCGTATCCCTGATGGCAAAGTCCGGGTGTCAAAGAATATTTTATCCATCAGTTTTGTCACTCCCAAGGATATACAGTGTTGATAATCAGGGGTAAATCCATCAATACAGTCTATTTTATCCAAAAAGATGAGGGTCGAAATTTTTACAAAACCATTAACAGGTACACCTTTTTCTATAGCATTAAGCATATCATCCTCTGCTTGCTGGTGATTTCTCAGGTGCGTGGCAGGCTCTTTACTGTAAGGATATTTAACACAGTTTATCACCCATTCACCAGGGTACATGCACCAGTTACAAGAATCGTATGCATTATACAGTGACATTCCCTGCACTGGTCCACGAGCAGCTGAGTCAACCCAGCAACAAACTGTAAATAATCTCACATGCACTGTCAGACCTTGGATGTGCATTTCAAATCCATCTTGAGATAGTTTGTTCCACTGTTTAACAATTGCATCCAGGTATATAGTCATATTGGGTTTATTGCTGCCAAACCACAATCCAGTCAATAACATGTTTTTCTCTCTCAAGTTGGGCTTAAGTTCATTGATGACCTGATGCATGGGCCAGACTGAAAACTTGGAGGAATTTGATATTGGTGAATCATCTGTATTAAATACACTGGATAATAAAATGTTGGTATAATTTATGATCACTTCCCTACACAGAGCTTTACACAACAAACCATCTTGAATGTCTTTCATAACACATTCGTGCCCTGGATCGACCACCAAAGAGTTTTCTCTGGAACGTCTGTTGCTTTCTTTTATCTGATCAATTATTCCTGGCTTCATCAGCAATTTTTCAATCATGTTTCTCAAATTGAAAACCATGAAAAAGTTAGCCTTAGTCTAGTCATTGACATGATTTTCATAGTAGCATTCTGTACATGGCATTGGTGCTGTTGGCAAAGTTGCCTTTTTCAAATCTCCCAGCACATGATTGCATTCTCTCCACATAAAATGATAAGAAGTGTCCATGTTATTCAGCCGATCCATTAGATTCTGAAAAGAATAGGCAGTTCTAGGCAATGGTGGCATGGAGAAAAACATATTGAAACCATTTAGCAGTTGCACTGTCTCAATGTGAGATGACTTATGAGTTGAACTGTAATTCAGAAATCATAGTAGAATTTCACCCGTAGAAAGACTTTTTTTGGGACCTATACGCTCATTGACGAACAACCCAAGTTCATTTTGAAGAGGGGGATCTAGCAGTGCATGGCGACCAGGAGGGAAATTTGCAGGTTCATTATCACTGCTGCAAATTGAGTCATTAGAAGTCTCACTCTCAGGAAAGTCTGCTAGCCCTTGTTGCTCCTGGAACAAACCGCAAGAGCCTGTTACTAACCTTGAGACTTAACTACACAATTTAATTTAAATACCACAGGTCCCAAGTGACAATTACTAACAACTGCTACGTTATGAAACTTGACTAATTGGTTAACCTTACCATAAGGTTCAACGACTCCACCTCATCAAAATGTTCTCTTGCATGGTCATCATTATCCTGAAAACAATATTTGAAGTATGACGTTAAGGTATGAACGTGAATGATGTTTGACAGCTGCCGACGTGTCTGCGGTAAAACAAAAAAAAGATATATGTACTTACCAAATTTAGTGATAAGTAATCACTCTCAACAGTCTGCCCTTCTGGCGATCTCAAAACCTCACCATCTGAATGAGCGTCAGGCTGGAAATAAGATTCATTGAGTCAAACCTAATTCCTATACAGTATATGGCCTAAATAGATTTAAGCAATGTGACTGTAATGCTTTTTTTCAGTTAAAGGGTTGATGCAAACATTTCTATAAGTAAAGGGAAATTTTGGATATGTGCAGCAAGAGGAAAGAAATAGGAAAACCCCGGGTAGGAAAGCCATTATAAAAATATTGTTTCCAAAATAACGTTCAACACCTCGTCGCAGCGGAATTACCTCATCGAAGACGCCATTTAGTTGTTTAAGTTGTCTTGAGGAGAGCTTCGAATTCTACCATCATCCTTGGCAAGGTCATCATCTTCAATGTCCATTGTGTCACATTCCGAACTTTCGTAGCTGGTTGAAGATGAATCGCTCTGTAGAGCAAAAAGGTATAATCCTTTGTCAAAACAATGACAGAAAACAAACCAATACCTTTCTGTCACTCCGTGTGACTTATAAACATATATAAGTCCAATCCAGAGCTTTAGAAACTTAAACTTGTTCATACCTTCCGTCCCCTTCTCTTCTCCAGGTATTTTTTTCGTCGGTATCTTGTTGAACGAGTTACTTGCAAGCCACTCATTAGGATCCTCATATTTTTTATACCTCTTTTCAAAATTATGCGCTTCCATTATAATTTTAAGAGAGAAATTACGATAATTTGGGATCAATTGGGTTCAAGGTAGGCACAAGGAATATATGTCGGTGCGACTCTTATTCCTAAACCCTACGCTATGCGATCGTCATTTGGACTATCATTAATTTCGTATGTGAAAATGTTGCCGTTGCTACCTTGCTTGACCACGCTTTCCAGCTACAGCCCCTAGTTGATCGCAGAAGAGACACAGAATCCTTGCTTAGAGTAGTTACATTCTTCTCTCCAGTACTGCTATTATTATTGCGTGGTTAAAATGGGGGATTGGTACGCAATTATACGATATCTAGACAACGAGAGTGAGAAGAGGAAGCGCCATATTTTGCCGGTAGCGAAAGTGGCCGGACTTATGCCTACAAAGGTTACTGACTTCTCCAAGATGAAGAGGTACAAGGCTCAGTACCTATAAAGAAGTGGAAAATGGTTGACAGCGCTATACGAGTGTCAAATTCTGCAGAATTCAGGTAAGAGAAAGTAAGATAGTTAGATAAAGTTCGCACTTAATGAATTAATGCACATGTATAAATACGGTTTCGGCGGGGGCGCTTGAAGGGCATGCTTATTCAAGTTTTCAACCGGTTCAATTTTGGATAGTTATATCTCGTTTTCAATCGTATTTCATATGTTACGAATATAATGCTGTAAATATTGTGAAAATAGTTACCTTAACAATAGTATTTCCCACTGACGTGGTTCACGCGGACGTTTACAACCTGATTATAGCTTTTACGTATTGACGAAAAATTCATATCCTTATTATTACGGATTCTAAGGATAATCTCCAGCAAGTATTGGAAAAAACTCGCATAGTCATTCCCCTCGTGGAGTCCACTGATGAGGAAGTTCAGTCTGAGTACGACTACAAGGAGGTAGAGGACGACGAAAGCGATGAAAAGTGGCTGAACCGGAAGAAATCGGTGCCTTTATTTTGCTTACATTCAATTATCTGTAGCTATTTAATCTCTAAATTGCAGTGTTTCTAAGCAGGTATTTCGTTTGCATGTATAGCAACCATCGAAGAAGAGGAAAATCTCCCTAGAAGAGCGAGAGCTGGCGGAGAGGCTGAAGCAGCGAACATTAAAAAAACATACTCCAATATGCAGTGGAAACAGCCCTACCACGCGTTGCGAAGAACCCGGGGTGAAAGATTCTTGCGCCTTGAAGAAGGAGATAGTGCTCCTTAAGGAGAAACTGGAGCTCGTCACCAGAGGGCGGGACGAATTCCAGGCGCTGAATAAGGAGCTTCAGCGAGCTCTCCTAAGTCGCTTAGCTAGCGAGTATTTCGTTACATTTCATTTTCTTTGCTGTAATAAGTGCTAAAACTTAACTATTGAACTAAAGATTCTTATCCTCGTTGAAAAATTGACTTACAGAAATAAATCAGCGCTCTGGTGCTACCTTTGGGAGTGCCAAGTATTTGAACAGGGAAGGAACGAGGGAAAAAGGGCCGTTGTCCAACTTGGGCACAGTTCAAAAAGAGAGGGAAGAACATCAGTAGGGGGAGCAACATAATGTGGCTGCTGAAGCCTCATTCCCTGAGCGATACTGCTCTAGGGTGGAAGGTAGCCGTACGATAAGATATGAAATTTTTTTGGAATTAGGTACTAGCCGAAATTTAGTACAGTTTGTAATGATTACATTTAGTTCATCTTAAAATGTACTTGTGTAATTTTATAAGATGCTGTGATCATTCATTGAATCAAAGGAAGTTTCTGCAGGAATCACAAATCATGATATTTGCTCCTTAACCTGCACAAAGAATATTAATGAGTTACTTTTTGTTTCAGGAAATCCATGTTGAGAATGGTGTTTGGGTGCCCGATGGAACCCTAGATTATGCTCGGGGGAGGTCAGACGAGGAATTTGTGGGGGTGATGGCTAAGGCAATGTGGGGATCCGATGTTCTGGCTGAAAGGCTCCTTACAGGGAAGCCACCTCAGGGTCTACCTAACAAGGCTCCAAAGAAGGTAATTACCGCAGAAGTTGGCAGCATTGAGAGGTAATAGCAGTGATATAGAGGGATGTATAGTAGGGCGGATCGGAAAAATCGATTTTTCGCGGAGAAACTTGGCCTTCAGGAAAAAGTTGTCAAAGTGACTCTAAATAAGACCAGAAAAATTTGGGACGTCTAGGTAAACCCTAGACCCTCGCGTCGTGGCCATTTATGGGGAGGGGGGCTGAAAATGGAAAAAGTCACGTTTTTATAGTGGTTTCCCATGGATTTTGCCGAGTTGCGGCCCTGAAGGTCAAAATGTTCGTCCATTTGGACGTATCTGCAGCCGTTAAGCGACAAAAGGTCTATTTTGAGTGCGCGGCCTCGTGTAATTATGCAACGCCCACGTAGCGTCGCGACGCGTCGCAGCACAACGGTCAGCAGGCCGCTCGCGCCTCCTTCCGGCTCACGTCTGCTGCCCGCTCGCCGCGAATGCAGCAAAACTCATCATGCATGCGTCTTCCGTCGTTGGTCTAACTAATATTAGATAATTAAGCATAACGTCCATGGAATAACAATTACGGAAGAATTATTTGAAATTAATATAATACACCATAATCATTCAGGAATTAGAGAACAACTCCCTGATTGTGCAGGATTTAGCCTACTTTAGCAATTCTTTTTCAACATGGAGAAAGAATCCAAAAATAGTTTCCAGAGCTCACCACGTCAAGGTACCTGAACTATGACCTCCCCCGCTCACCCACCCAGTCCTAAATAAAATTGAGTAACGCATTTACTTTATCAGATTAGATGCTATCTGAAAAATAACCATGTGGTCATTTTGTAGACCAATCGGTTTATCGGTGTCCAAGTATTCGTCTTTAAAAATTATTTTCATTGAACACTTAAGGTCATTATCGATATATTTATTTTTGAAGTCAGGCAGATAATTGTAAAACTTACCCTATCAAGGCATGAACTGAGACTTGGTTTCGAAGGTCGGCATTTTGGTTCTGCTTTCTAGTCTTTTCAGCATTTCTAATTGTCTCTCCTCGCCTTTTGCGGATGTCAATGAAGCTTGGGTTACTTCTTTCACTAATATTTCCACTTCTTGCGTGTGGTAGGGAAAATTGACTCACAAAGTTGAGAATTGCTCAAGTAATTCTCGAATTTCTTCAGCCGTGAGATATGATAGAGGGAGGTCGGTGCTCTCGTCTCATTTAATCAGCAGCGTGTAGTCTTCTACATCAAAATTAAAAACAAGTAGTAATTCAAAAGTCTTGAATTTTCGGTCGCACGCGTATTTCTTCGCGCCTCTAATATTTTTCCACGCATTTCTTTGCACTTCCTCTCGATGGTCAGCAATCATTGCCAGGAGTAAATTTTCTGGGTGCCCGAAAAACCCGTTTCTCTGAATAATGGGATCAATGACTTTTAAAAGACCTTCCGGTAGATATCTCGACCAATTTATTAGTTTCCATAAATTTACAGCACCGTCCTATATACAATGGTTTCGCTTCACTGACAACGAGACAGGTGCGTACACTTTTTGAATGAATGACACCAGATTTTGTAAATTAGCACTTGGATTTTTAGTGGACACGTATAGCCACTGTAGTCGGTTGGACGTAGTGAGCCAGCGAGAATGAGCCACTTTCCCTGGAGTTTTCCTGGCCAAATTTTCCGAGCAAAATACTTTCGACACTGCATTGAAAATTTCCAAAAGTTACTGCTGGTCAGTGCTCAGTAATGTCAAGTCTACTTCGTAGGATAAATTTTGTTGGAATTGGCTTGAATCGTATGATATTAAGTGTATGGCAGTCTTGAAGGGCGGATCCAATGGGTTCTGCAAACAAATTGGGACCCTTTAGTTTTCCCGTCTAATTTTTCTACCAAATGCCGCAGCGTTAAGTCAATCAAGTGTAATTGGCAAATATACCACTGTAAGGGACGTCGGAGCTGTGTTTCTAGTAAACGGATGATGCCTTCTTTCCGACCTGTATTCACTTTGGTGCCTGCGCATCCAATCACTTTTAAATTTGAAAGTTCAACATTTTATTTCGCACAAAAATCAAGTTTTGCAGATTTGATATTTCTTTCAGATCCTCCTGTGGGGAATCAAAACCCAAATAGTGGGAGCCTGGCTATTCGACTAACACGACATGTTCCTCCCAAACCTTAGATTGATTAGTCCTCTTGCCTATATTATCCAGTTTAATTGTTTCATCCTTTCTTCTGTCAAAATACAACCCTTCAATTGTACTTTTTGACTATTCTCTCTTTGCTTATACTGAATCTAACATATTTTTCTGTCTTCCTACGTAATTCTGGTCCACTACCTTTGATGTGTCTTCCGGAGTTATGAGCTTTGCTTTGGCTAAAGTTGCGCTGACGATCATTGCTGCTGCTCCGAGGTACCGGGTCTTGCACATACCTCCGCCACAGTTGACAATTGAAGACACATTAGCTCCGAAGAAGGTCCAGGTTGATATTCATCCCTAATCGTATGAGAAACGTTGAGGTCCAAGTCGGCTGATTTCTCGTCGGTTGAATTTTCTCGGGATGTTGAGGAAGAAAATTCTTGATTCTCCCTTTTTTCCTCTTCAAAAATGAATGATTTCGACTCGACGCTCTCTGAAGTCTGTTCTTCAATCGCCGAGTTTCTGAAGCATCCAAATCACCGGATATCATCTATCGTTTTGTCCTTCGATCCATAAAAAATGCCACTTCATTTAGGGGAACTTTATTCTCCTCCTTATATTTACACTCGTTGATTCTTTTGCACTTCCACGCACAAATATCACATTAGTGATGGGCAAAGTCGGTCTTTTGAGAGATTTCGGTCGCGTCGGTCACTCCCGCT
This sequence comes from Pyrrhosoma nymphula, assembly GCA_963573305.1. NCBI lineage: Eukaryota > Metazoa > Arthropoda > Insecta > Odonata > Coenagrionidae > Pyrrhosoma > Pyrrhosoma nymphula. The sequence goes on along the minus strand of OY754340.1, from coordinate 65,539,316 downwards.
TGTGATTCGATCGTCGATCAGAGAGACCGATTTTCCAGCTAGTGAGCAGTCCAAGTTGCCTACGATCAATGATTTCTCAGGAAAATCGTGATAGATAAAAAATCTGGTCGTTCGTGAGTTTCATACTGTAAGCATGACCGAGGTGTACAGCTTTGCTCTTGATAGCACAGAGCAGGCACAGAGTTTCAGTGCATCTACCTCGTTCAGTGCCGGTTTCCGTGGAGTTGTGGGTAATTCTTTGAAAACAATTGAAGGCACAAATGTGCAATCGTGCGAAGGTTTGTTTTGTTTTTACACAATGCTCTTGGTTTGTGATTTAAAGTATAGTTATACGAAGAACATTAGGAATATCCCACTTGATTACAAAACTATTGAAGAGTGACATTTTATCGACCACAAATTATTAACAACTCATCATAGAAACCAATGATTAATACGGCAACATCAAGTTAGACCCAAAAAAATTTCCAGCACAATTTGCGCACTACGATCGTGTGTTGTTTCCGCATGAAATTACTCATTGCGTTAACACAAGCATGCACGAGAACCACACGAACAGTGTAATTCTTGAAATAATACGTTTCCTACTGATAAAATCCATCGATACTTAATTATCATGTATATATCAGGCACAAACGAAGTCTTTAATAACCATATAGTAATACAGACACATAAAATAGTTAAAAATGGGACGAGAAATGTAAGTTAAAAAAATACCCGCATGCCGCAAAACAGACTTTCGTAAGAAAATATTCTATAAAATTTTTATCTGGGCATAAATTTTAAATAAATGGTCTCAAATCATTAGTAAATCACTAAGTAATACTTTACTCTCGTCAAAACTTATTCATCGTCCCTGGAAGTACTTTCGGGAATATTTCAAACATTCCCGCATGGCGAGCACTAAACTCTCCTAACTAAATAATCTATAAAATTTTTATCTGGGCACAGGATTTTCTCTAAATGGTCTCAAATCATTAGTAAATCACTAAGTAATACTTTACTCTCGTTAAAACCTATTTATCGTCCCTGTAGGTATTTTCGGGAATTTTTCAAACATTCCCGCACGGCGAGCACTAGGCTCTTCTAAGAAAATATTCTATAAAATTTTTATCTGGGCATAGAATTTTCTATAAATGGTCTCAATTCATTAGCAAATCACTAAGTAATACTATACTTTCGTCAAAACCTATTCATCGTCCCTGGAAGTATTTTCGGGAATTTTTCAAACATTCCCGAACGGCGAGACTAGACTCTCCTGAGAAAATTATCTATAAAATTTTTATCTGGGCATAGGATTTTCTATAAATGCTCTCAAATCTTTAGAATATCACTAAGTAATACTTTACTTTCGTCAAAACCTATTCATCGTCCCTGGAAGTATTTTCGGGAATTTTTCAAACATTCCCGCATGGCGAGCACTAGACTCTCTTCAGAAAATAATCTATAACATTTTTATCTGGGCATAGAATTTTCTATAAATGCTCTCAAATCATTAGTAAATCACTAAGTAATACTTTACTTTCGTCAAAACCTATTCATCGTCCCTGGAAGTATTTTCGGGAATTTTTCAAACATTCCCGCATGGCGAGTCCTACACTTTCCTCAGAAAATAATCTATAACATTTTTATCTGGGCATAGAATTTTCTATAAATGCTCTCAAATCATTAGTAAATCACTAAGTAATACTTTACTTTCGTCAAAACCTATTCATCGTCCCTGGAAGTATTTTCGGGAATTTTTCAAACATTCCCGCATGGCGAGTCCTACACTTTCCTCAGAAAATAATCTATAACATTTTTATCTGGGCATAGAATTTTCTATAAATGCTCTCAAATCATTAGTAAATCACTAAGTAATACTTTACTTTCGTCAAAACCTATTCATCGTCCCTGGAAGTATTTTCGGGAATTTTTCAAACATTCCCGCATGGCGAGTCCTACACTTTCCTCAGAAAATAATCTATAAATTTTTATCTGGGCATAGGATTTTCTAAAAATGCTCTCAAATCATTAGTAAATCATTAAGTAATACTTTACTTTCTTCAAAACCTATTCATCGTCCCTGGAAGTATTGTCGGGAATTTTTCAAACATTCCCGCATGGCGAGTCCTACACTTTCCTCAGAAAATAATCTATAAATTTTTATCTGGGCATAGGATTTTCTAAAAATGCTCTCAAATCAATAGTAAATCATTAAGTAATACTTTACTTTCGTCAAAACCTATTCATCGTCCCTGGAAGTATTGTCGGGAATTTTTCAAACATTCCCGAACGGCGAGACTAGACTCTCCTGAGAAAATAATCTATAAAATTTTATCTGGGAATAGGATTTTCTAAAAATGCTCTCAAATCAATAGTAAATCATTAAGTAATACTTTACTTTCGTCAAAACCTATTCATCGTCCCTGGAAGTATTGTCGGGAATTTTTCAAACATTCCCGAACGGCGAGACTAGACTCTCCTGAGAAAATTATCTATAAAATTTTTATCTGGGCATAGGATTTTCTATAAATGCTCTCAAATCATTAGTAAATCATAAGTAATACTTTACTTTCGTCAAAACCTATTCATCGTCCCTGGAAGTATTGTCGGGAATTTTTCAAACATTCCCGAACGGCGAGACTAGACTCTCCTGAGAAAATAATCTATAAAATTTTATCTGGGCATAGGATTTTCTATAAATGCTCTCAAATCTTTAGAATATCACTAAGTAATACTTCACTTTCGTCAAAACCTATTCATCGTCCCTGGAAGTATTGTCGGGAATTTTTCAAACATTCCCGAACGGCGAGACTAGACTCTCCTGAGAAAATAATCTATAAAATTTTATCTGGGCATAGGATTTTCTATAAATGCTCTCAAATCTTTAGAATATCACTAAGTAATACTTTACTTTCGTCAAAACCTATTCATCGTCCCTGGAAGTATTGTCGGGAATTTTTCAAACATTCCCGAACGGCGAGACTAGACTCTCCTGAGAAAATTATCTATAAAATTTTTATCTGGGCATAGGATTTTCTAAAAATGCTCTCAAATCATTAGTAAATCACAAAGTAATACTTTACTTTCGTCAAAACCTATTCATCGTCCCTGGAAGTATTGTCGGGAATTTTTCAAACATTCCCGAACGGCGAGACTAGACTCTCCTGAGAAAATAATCTATAAAATTTTATCTGGGCATAGGATTTTCTATAAATGCTCTCAAATCTTTAGAATATCACTAAGTAATACTTTACTTTCGTCAAAACCTATTCATCGTCCCTGGAAGTATCTTCGGGAATTTTTCAAACATTCCCGAACGGCGAGACTAGACTCTCCTGAGAAAATTATCTATAAAATTTTTATCTGGGCATAGGATTTTCTATAAATGCTCTCAAATCTTTAAAATATTACTAAGTAATACTTTACTTTCGTCAAAACCTATTCATCGTCCCTGGAAGTATTTTCGGGAATTTTTCAAACATTCCCGCATGGCGAGTCCTACACTTTCCTCAGAAAATAATCTATAAAATTTTTATCTGGGCATAGGATTTTCTATAAATGCTCTCAAATCATTAGTTAATCACTAAGTAATACTCTACTTTCTTCAAAACCTATTCATCGTCCCTGGAAGTATTTTCGGGAATTTTTCAAACATTCCCGCATGGCGAGTCCTACACTTTCCTCAGAAAATAATCTATAAAATTTTTATCTGGGCATAGGATTTTCTATAAATGCTCTCAAATCATTAGTAAATCACTAAGTAATACTTTACTTTCTTCAAAACCTATTCATCGTCCCTGGAAGTATTTTCGGGAATTTTTCAAACATTCCCGCATGGCGAGTCCTACACTTTCCTCAGAAAATAATCTATAAAATTTTTATCTGGGCATAGGATTTTTTATAAATGCTCTCAAATCATTAGTAAATCACTAAGTAATACTTTACTTTCGTCAAAACCTATTCATCGTCCCTGGAAGTATTTTCGGGAATTTTTCAAACATTCCCGAACGGCGAGACTAAACTCTCATAAGAAAATAATCTATTAAATTTTTATCTGGTCATAGGATTTTCTAAAAATGCTCTCAAATCATTAGTAAATCACTAAGTAATACTTTACTTTCGTCAAAACCTATTCATCGTCCCTGGAAGTATTTTCGGGAATTTTTCAAACATTCCCGCACGGCGAGTCCTACACTTTCCTCAGAAAATAATCTATTAAATTTTTATCTGGGCATAGGATTTTCTATAAATGGTCTCAAATCATTAGTAATTCACTAAGTAATACTTCACTTTCGTCAAAACCTATTCATCGTCCCTGGAATTACTTTCGGGAATTTTTCAAACATTCCCGCATTGCGAGCACTAGACTCTCCTAACTAAATAATCTATAAAATTTTTATCTGGGCATAGGATTTTCTATAAATGCTCTCAAATCATTAGAAAATCACTAAGTAATACTTTACTTTCGTCCAAACCTATTCATCGTCCCTGGAAGTATTTTCGGGAATTTTTCAAACATTCCCGCACGGCGAGCACTAGACTCTCCTCAGAAAATAATCAATATAATTTTTATCTGGGCACAGGATTTTCTATAAATGGTCTCAAATCATTAGTAATTCACTAAGTAATACTTCACTTTCGTCAAAACCTATTCATCGTCCCTGGAATTACCTTCGGGAATTTTTCAAACATTCCCGCATGGCGAGCACTAGACTCTCCTAACTAAATAATCTATTAAATTTTTATATGGGCATAGGATTTTCTATAAATGCTCTCAAATCATTAGAAAATCACTAAGTAATACTTTACTTTCGTCCAAACCTATTCATCGTCCCTGGAAGTATTTTCGGGAATTTTTCAAACATTCCCGCACGGCGAGCACTAGACTCTCCTCAGAAAATAATCTATATAATTTTTATCTGGGCACAGGATTTTCTATAAATGGTCTCAAATCATTAGTAATTCACTAAGTAATACTTCACTTTCGTCAAAACCTATTCATCGTCCCTGGAATTACTTTCGGGAATTTTTCAAACATTCCCGCATGGCGAGCACTAGACTCTCCTAACTAAATAATCTATAAAATTTTTATCTGGGCATAGGATTTTCTAAAAATGCTCTCAAATCATTAGTAAATCACTAAGTAATACTTTACTTTCGTCAAAACCTATTCATCGTCCCTGGAAGTATTTTCGGGAATTTTTCAAACATTCCCGCACGGCGAGTCCTACACTTTCCTCAGAAAATAATCTATTAAATTTTTATCTGGGCATAGGATTTTCTATAAATGCTCTCAAATCATTAGTAAATCACTAAGTAATACTTTACTTTCGTCAAAACCTATTCATCGTCCCTGGAAGTATTTTCGGGAATTTTTCAAACATTCCCGCACGGCGAGCACTAGACTCTCCTCAGAAAATAATCTATATAATTTTTATCTGGGCACAGGATTTTCTATAAATGGTCTCAAATCATTAGTAATTCACTAAGTAATACTTTACTTTCGTCCAAACCTATTCATCGTCCCTGGAAGTATTTTCGGGAATTTTTCAAACATTCCCGCACGGCGAGCACTAGACTCTCCTCAGAAAATAATCTATATAATTTTTATCTGGGCACAGGATTTTCTATAAATGGTCTCAAATCATTAGTAATTCACTAAGTAATACTTCACTTTCGTCAAAACCTATTCATCGTCCCTGGAATTACTTTCGGGAATTTTTCAAACATTCCCGCATGGCGAGCACTATACTCTCCTAACTAAATAATCTATAAAATTTTTATCTGGGCATAGGATTTTCTATAAATGCTCTCAAATCATTAGTAAATCACTAAGTAATACTTTACTTTCGTCCAAACCTATTCATCGTCCCTGGAAGTATTTTCGGGAATTTTTCAAACATTCCCGCACGGCGAGCACTAGACTCTCCTCAGAAAATAATCTATATAATTTTTATCTGGGCACAGGATTTTCTATAAATGGTCTCAAATCATTAGTAATTCACTAAGTAATACTTCACTTTCGTCAAAACCTATTCATCGTCCCTGGAATTACTTTCGGGAATTTTTCAAACATTCCCGCATGGCGAGCACTAGACTCTCCTAACTAAATAATCTATAAAATTTTTATCTGGGCATAGGATTTTCTATAAATGCTCTCAAATCATTAGAAAATCACTAAGTAATACTTTACTTTCGTCCAAACCTATTCATCGTCCCTGGAAGTATTTTCGGGAATTTTTCAAACATTCCCGCACGGCGAGTCCTACACTTTCCTCAGAAAATAATCTATTAAATTTTTATCTGGGCATAGGATTTTCTATAAATGGTCTCAAATCATTAGTAATTCACTAAGTAATACTTCACTTTCGTCAAAACCTATTCATCGTCCCTGGAATTACTTTCGGGAATTTTTCAAACATTCCCGCATGGCGAGCACTAGACTCTCCTAACTAAATAATCTATAAAATTTTTATCTGGGCATAGGATTTTCTATAAATGCTCTCAAATCATTAGAAAATCACTAAGTAATACTTTACTTTCGTCCAAACCTATTCATCGTCCCTGGAAGTATTTTCGGGAATTTTTCAAACATTCCCGCACGGCGAGCACTAGACTCTCCTGCGAAAATAATCTATATAATTTTTATCTGGGCACAGGATTTTCTATAAATGGTCTCAAATCATTAGTAATTCACTAAGTAATACTTTACTTTCGTCCAAACCTATTCATCGTCCCTGGAAGTATTTTCGGGAATTTTTCAAACATTCCCGCATGGCGAGCACTAGACTCTCCTAACTAAATAATCTATAAAATTTTTATCTGGGCATAGGATTTTCTATAAATGCTCTCAAATCATTAGAAAATCACTAAGTAATACTTTACTTTCTTCCAAACCTATTCATCGTCCCTGGAAGTATTTTCGGGAATTTTTCAAACATTCCCGCACGGCGAGCACTAGACTCTCCTCAGAAAATAATCTATTAAATTTTTATCTGGGCATAGGATTTTCTATAAATGGTCTCAAATCATTAGTAATTCACTAAGTAATACTTCACTTTCGTCAAAACCTATTCATCGTCCCTGGAATTACTTTCGGGAATTTTTCAAACATTCCCGCATGGCGAGTCCTACACTTTCCTCAGAAAATAATCTATAACATTTTTATCTGGGCATAGAATTTTCTATAAATGCTCTCAAATCATTAGTAAATCACTAAGTAATACTTTACTTTCGTCAAAACCTATTCATCGTCCCTGGAAGTATTTTCGGGAATTTTTCAAACATTCCCGCATGGCGAGTCCTACACTTTCCTCAGAAAATAATCTATAAATTTTTATCTGGGCATAGGATTTTCTAAAAATGCTCTCAAATCATTAGTAAATCATTAAGTAATACTTTACTTTCTTCAAAACCTATTCATCGTCCCTGGAAGTATTGTCGGGAATTTTTCAAACATTCCCGCATGGCGAGTCCTACACTTTCCTCAGAAAATAATCTATAAATTTTTATCTGGGCATAGGATTTTCTAAAAATGCTCTCAAATCAATAGTAAATCATTAAGTAATACTTTACTTTCGTCAAAACCTATTCATCGTCCCTGGAAGTATTGTCGGGAATTTTTCAAACATTCCCGAACGGCGAGACTAGACTCTCCTGAGAAAATAATCTATAAAATTTTATCTGGGAATAGGATTTTCTAAAAATGCTCTCAAATCAATAGTAAATCATTAAGTAATACTTTACTTTCGTCAAAACCTATTCATCGTCCCTGGAAGTATTGTCGGGAATTTTTCAAACATTCCCGAACGGCGAGACTAGACTCTCCTGAGAAAATTATCTATAAAATTTTTATCTGGGCATAGGATTTTCTATAAATGCTCTCAAATCATTAGTAAATCATAAGTAATACTTTACTTTCGTCAAAACCTATTCATCGTCCCTGGAAGTATTGTCGGGAATTTTTCAAACATTCCCGAACGGCGAGACTAGACTCTCCTGAGAAAATAATCTATAAAATTTTATCTGGGCATAGGATTTTCTATAAATGCTCTCAAATCTTTAGAATATCACTAAGTAATACTTCACTTTCGTCAAAACCTATTCATCGTCCCTGGAAGTATTGTCGGGAATTTTTCAAACATTCCCGAACGGCGAGACTAGACTCTCCTGAGAAAATAATCTATAAAATTTTATCTGGGCATAGGATTTTCTATAAATGCTCTCAAATCTTTAGAATATCACTAAGTAATACTTTACTTTCGTCAAAACCTATTCATCGTCCCTGGAAGTATTGTCGGGAATTTTTCAAACATTCCCGAACGGCGAGACTAGACTCTCCTGAGAAAATTATCTATAAAATTTTTATCTGGGCATAGGATTTTCTAAAAATGCTCTCAAATCATTAGTAAATCACAAAGTAATACTTTACTTTCGTCAAAACCTATTCATCGTCCCTGGAAGTATTGTCGGGAATTTTTCAAACATTCCCGAACGGCGAGACTAGACTCTCCTGAGAAAATAATCTATAAAATTTTATCTGGGCATAGGATTTTCTATAAATGCTCTCAAATCTTTAGAATATCACTAAGTAATACTTTACTTTCGTCAAAACCTATTCATCGTCCCTGGAAGTATCTTCGGGAATTTTTCAAACATTCCCGAACGGCGAGACTAGACTCTCCTGAGAAAATTATCTATAAAATTTTTATCTGGGCATAGGATTTTCTATAAATGCTCTCAAATCTTTAAAATATTACTAAGTAATACTTTACTTTCGTCAAAACCTATTCATCGTCCCTGGAAGTATTTTCGGGAATTTTTCAAACATTCCCGCATGGCGAGTCCTACACTTTCCTCAGAAAATAATCTATAAAATTTTTATCTGGGCATAGGATTTTCTATAAATGCTCTCAAATCATTAGTTAATCACTAAGTAATACTCTACTTTCTTCAAAACCTATTCATCGTCCCTGGAAGTATTTTCGGGAATTTTTCAAACATTCCCGCATGGCGAGTCCTACACTTTCCTCAGAAAATAATCTATAAAATTTTTATCTGGGCATAGGATTTTCTATAAATGCTCTCAAATCATTAGTAAATCACTAAGTAATACTTTACTTTCTTCAAAACCTATTCATCGTCCCTGGAAGTATTTTCGGGAATTTTTCAAACATTCCCGCATGGCGAGTCCTACACTTTCCTCAGAAAATAATCTATAAAATTTTTATCTGGGCATAGGATTTTTTATAAATGCTCTCAAATCATTAGTAAATCACTAAGTAATACTTTACTTTCGTCAAAACCTATTCATCGTCCCTGGAAGTATTTTCGGGAATTTTTCAAACATTCCCGAACGGCGAGACTAAACTCTCATAAGAAAATAATCTATTAAATTTTTATCTGGTCATAGGATTTTCTAAAAATGCTCTCAAATCATTAGTAAATCACTAAGTAATACTTTACTTTCGTCAAAACCTATTCATCGTCCCTGGAAGTATTTTCGGGAATTTTTCAAACATTCCCGCACGGCGAGTCCTACACTTTCCTCAGAAAATAATCTATTAAATTTTTATCTGGGCATAGGATTTTCTATAAATGGTCTCAAATCATTAGTAATTCACTAAGTAATACTTCACTTTCGTCAAAACCTATTCATCGTCCCTGGAATTACTTTCGGGAATTTTTCAAACATTCCCGCATTGCGAGCACTAGACTCTCCTAACTAAATAATCTATAAAATTTTTATCTGGGCATAGGATTTTCTATAAATGCTCTCAAATCATTAGAAAATCACTAAGTAATACTTTACTTTCGTCCAAACCTATTCATCGTCCCTGGAAGTATTTTCGGGAATTTTTCAAACATTCCCGCACGGCGAGCACTAGACTCTCCTCAGAAAATAATCAATATAATTTTTATCTGGGCACAGGATTTTCTATAAATGGTCTCAAATCATTAGTAATTCACTAAGTAATACTTCACTTTCGTCAAAACCTATTCATCGTCCCTGGAATTACCTTCGGGAATTTTTCAAACATTCCCGCATGGCGAGCACTAGACTCTCCTAACTAAATAATCTATTAAATTTTTATATGGGCATAGGATTTTCTATAAATGCTCTCAAATCATTAGAAAATCACTAAGTAATACTTTACTTTCGTCCAAACCTATTCATCGTCCCTGGAAGTATTTTCGGGAATTTTTCAAACATTCCCGCACGGCGAGCACTAGACTCTCCTCAGAAAATAATCTATATAATTTTTATCTGGGCACAGGATTTTCTATAAATGGTCTCAAATCATTAGTAATTCACTAAGTAATACTTCACTTTCGTCAAAACCTATTCATCGTCCCTGGAATTACTTTCGGGAATTTTTCAAACATTCCCGCATGGCGAGCACTAGACTCTCCTAACTAAATAATCTATAAAATTTTTATCTGGGCATAGGATTTTCTAAAAATGCTCTCAAATCATTAGTAAATCACTAAGTAATACTTTACTTTCGTCAAAACCTATTCATCGTCCCTGGAAGTATTTTCGGGAATTTTTCAAACATTCCCGCACGGCGAGTCCTACACTTTCCTCAGAAAATAATCTATTAAATTTTTATCTGGGCATAGGATTTTCTATAAATGCTCTCAAATCATTAGTAAATCACTAAGTAATACTTTACTTTCGTCAAAACCTATTCATCGTCCCTGGAAGTATTTTCGGGAATTTTTCAAACATTCCCGCACGGCGAGCACTAGACTCTCCTCAGAAAATAATCTATATAATTTTTATCTGGGCACAGGATTTTCTATAAATGGTCTCAAATCATTAGTAATTCACTAAGTAATACTTTACTTTCGTCCAAACCTATTCATCGTCCCTGGAAGTATTTTCGGGAATTTTTCAAACATTCCCGCACGGCGAGCACTAGACTCTCCTCAGAAAATAATCTATATAATTTTTATCTGGGCACAGGATTTTCTATAAATGGTCTCAAATCATTAGTAATTCACTAAGTAATACTTCACTTTCGTCAAAACCTATTCATCGTCCCTGGAATTACTTTCGGGAATTTTTCAAACATTCCCGCATGGCGAGCACTATACTCTCCTAACTAAATAATCTATAAAATTTTTATCTGGGCATAGGATTTTCTATAAATGCTCTCAAATCATTAGTAAATCACTAAGTAATACTTTACTTTCGTCCAAACCTATTCATCGTCCCTGGAAGTATTTTCGGGAATTTTTCAAACATTCCCGCACGGCGAGCACTAGACTCTCCTCAGAAAATAATCTATATAATTTTTATCTGGGCACAGGATTTTCTATAAATGGTCTCAAATCATTAGTAATTCACTAAGTAATACTTCACTTTCGTCAAAACCTATTCATCGTCCCTGGAATTACTTTCGGGAATTTTTCAAACATTCCCGCATGGCGAGCACTAGACTCTCCTAACTAAATAATCTATAAAATTTTTATCTGGGCATAGGATTTTCTATAAATGCTCTCAAATCATTAGAAAATCACTAAGTAATACTTTACTTTCGTCCAAACCTATTCATCGTCCCTGGAAGTATTTTCGGGAATTTTTCAAACATTCCCGCACGGCGAGTCCTACACTTTCCTCAGAAAATAATCTATTAAATTTTTATCTGGGCATAGGATTTTCTATAAATGGTCTCAAATCATTAGTAATTCACTAAGTAATACTTCACTTTCGTCAAAACCTATTCATCGTCCCTGGAATTACTTTCGGGAATTTTTCAAACATTCCCGCATGGCGAGCACTAGACTCTCCTAACTAAATAATCTATAAAATTTTTATCTGGGCATAGGATTTTCTATAAATGCTCTCAAATCATTAGAAAATCACTAAGTAATACTTTACTTTCGTCCAAACCTATTCATCGTCCCTGGAAGTATTTTCGGGAATTTTTCAAACATTCCCGCACGGCGAGCACTAGACTCTCCTGCGAAAATAATCTATATAATTTTTATCTGGGCACAGGATTTTCTATAAATGGTCTCAAATCATTAGTAATTCACTAAGTAATACTTTACTTTCGTCCAAACCTATTCATCGTCCCTGGAAGTATTTTCGGGAATTTTTCAAACATTCCCGCATGGCGAGCACTAGACTCTCCTAACTAAATAATCTATAAAATTTTTATCTGGGCATAGGATTTTCTATAAATGCTCTCAAATCATTAGAAAATCACTAAGTAATACTTTACTTTCTTCCAAACCTATTCATCGTCCCTGGAAGTATTTTCGGGAATTTTTCAAACATTCCCGCACGGCGAGCACTAGACTCTCCTCAGAAAATAATCTATTAAATTTTTATCTGGGCATAGGATTTTCTATAAATGGTCTCAAATCATTAGTAATTCACTAAGTAATACTTCACTTTCGTCAAAACCTATTCATCGTCCCTGGAATTACTTTCGGGAATTTTTCAAACATTCCCGCATGGCGAGCACTAGACTCTCCTAACTAAATAATCTATAAAATTTTTATCTGGGCATAGGATTTTCTATAAATGCTCTCAAATCATTAGAAAATCACTAAGTAATACTTTACTTTCGTCCAAACCTATTCATCGTCCCTGGAAGTATTTTCGGGAATTTTTCAAACATTCCCGCACGGCGAGCACTAGACTCTCCTGCGAAAATAATCTATATAATTTTTATCTGGGCACAGGATTTTCTATAAATGGTCTCAAATCATTAGTAATTCACTAAGTAATACTTTACTTTCGTCCAAACCTATTCATCGTCCCTGGAAGTATTTTCGGGAATTTTTCAAACATTCCCGCATGGCGAGCACTAGACTCTCCTAACTAAATAATCTATAAAATTTTTATCTGGGCATAGGATTTTCTATAAATGCTCTCAAATCATTAGAAAATCACTAAGTAATACTTTACTTTCTTCCAAACCTATTCATCGTCCCTGGAAGTATTTTCGGGAATTTTTCAAACATTCCCGCACGGCGAGCACTAGACTCTCCTGAGAAAATAATCTATATAATTTTTATCTGGGCACAGGATTTTCTATAAATGGTCTCAAATCATTAGTAATTCACTAAGTAATACTTCACTTTCGTCAAAACCTATTCATCGTCCCTGGAATTACTTTCGGGAATTTTTCAAACATTCCCGCATGGCGAGCACTAGACTCTCCTAACTAAATAATCTATAAAATTTTTATCTGGGCATAGGATTTTCTATAAATGCTCTCAAATCATTAGAAAATCACTAAGTAATACTTTACTTTCGTCCAAACCTATTCATCGTCCCTGGAAGTATTTTCGGGAATTTTTCAAACATTCCCGCACGGCGAGCACTAGACTCTCCTCAGAAAATAATCTATATAATTTTTATCTGGGCACAGGATTTTCTATAAATGGTCTCAAATCATTAGTAATTCACTAAGTAATACTTTACTTTCGTCCAAACCTATTCATCGTCCCTGGAAGTATTTTCGGGAATTTTTCAAACATTCCCGCACGGCGAGCACTAGACTCTCCTCAGAAAATAATCTATATAATTTTTATCTGGGCATAGGATTTTCTATAAATGCTCTCAAATCATTAGAAAATCACTAAGTAATACTTTACTTTCGTCCAAACCTATTCATCGTCCCTGGAAGTATTTTCGGGATTTTTTCAAACATTCCCGCACGGCGAGCACTAGACTCTCCGAAGAAAATATTCTATAAAATTTTTATCTGATCATAGGATTTTCTATGAATGGTCTAAAATCATTAAATAATGTTTTATTAATGCTTTACTATCGTCAAAACCTATTCAACGTCCTGGAAGTATTTTCTATGGCCTTTTAGACACTGCAGCAAGTTACTTATCTTATTTTCGTAAGAAATTTGTGTATAATGTCTTTATTTTAGCATAGAATACTATACCAATATTTTAAAAATTATCACAAATTATTAAATTTTAGAATAATTAAACACTTTACATATAATGCCAAATGTCTTCAACGGCACTACAAATCCACCCCTGGTTCCTTGGCCGAGCGTTCCTCTGTAACCCTCGAAACATCGCTGCATTGGCGTTTTCGATAGGGTTTAATGCTGGGGCTCCTTGCTGGCCAAATTATCGTCACAATGGTTTTTTTTCCTTATCCTCTGCCTCAAAATTGCTCATTTGTGAACGGGCGACTTATCCTGAAAAATTAAATATGGGAATTATCACATGAAACTCCAGGGGTTGTGGCATTGTGGGGATGAACCCGAGCTGTAATAAATAACAGGTATTCCGAGGGAATGGGGATACTATGGGGAAGTATTCGTGTAGCGAGTAGTGGATATACTGAGTAGATGGTAAGTAGACGATATAACGAGTAGATGGGAATACTGTAGCTATGGTATTACTAATTATTATTAGTAATACCATGACTATAGCCATGTATTCTTTATGAAATTAATACAGCGATTGAAAAAATAATACAGCAAATAATCCTTCTATGGGTTATGAGTTTAGTAATAAATAAATACTCCCAAATATTTTTAAAGAAGGAATAGGACTTTACTATGGAAAAGTTCTATGTTTGAAAATACTTTGTTCTTTTGAATTACTAACGTATTCCATAGATTATGCAATTCCTTCATCTCTGTTGTGTGCGATGCATACCTTTTTCATCCCAGGCACTCTTTTAATGTGGGCGGTCTATTTGTTACTAACGTGCTTCTCTAGTTTCTAATGGGAAAACCAAACTAGAAATGGAAATATAACGTGGAAGTACTTATAAGTAACCTTTTAACAAAACACGTCAAAGTAAGACAAACCTTATCCAAATGTTTAAGTTTAACAACCTAAAGTTAACTAAGGTAAATAAATACAGTTAGGCTGGAAGTAGATAAGCAAGGAAAGATGTTGTTAATACTTTTGATTTAATGTCAAAAAAGCTGGTTCCGCTGGTTTTTCCACGTCACCTTGGAGGTAACCAGCAAGACGCGTTTCTCTTTTTTTAGGGAGTGACCCTTACGGAAAAGAGATCCCCCAGTAGGCCTATATGAAACCGTAGTGAGTTGATTCCTGCTTACGCATGAATCAACTCCCGATTCAAAATATCAAGGAGTAGGAGCATGCCCTCCCTATTCAAGTGGATTCCATCTGGCCGCATCCACCTGCCACTACCCATCCACCTGAAAAGTAAGGATGCACGTTGATATGCGATCACATCATCGTGGAATGGTCATTGCAGCATTCAGTAATTACCTCTCAAAATACTCCTCCCTCACCCCTCCCTCGAAAAGGAAGGGAGTTGTCACATCTATGACTATTGGTCCGTTGTCTCCTAGTGAACGAGAAGAGAAAAGAGAGTCATCGATGGAAACGCCAATTTAGACGCATGTATCTGAGAAAGTATTCAATCCACATTAATTACAATAATTCATTAAACGTTAGATCTTACGTGTCCCATATCTCTGTAGCCACCGGTTGAGAGCATGCAAATGCCGGCGATACACTTCATTGCGCCACAGCGCTGGAGCCGGGAGTACGGTGAGGATCACTGTTCGAGGTGCGAGCCCTCGGAGCCGTGTAATGATGGCATTGAAGTTTGCTCGCAACTTGCGATAATTGGCGTCCTAAAAGAATGCAGGGCAGAAATAAGCCTTTAGTTTCATAAGTATTAGTTAGCACATGAGAAGGCTTGATTTGATCATTCTTTCTTACATTTCTTAGGTCGTTCGATCCTATAAGAACAACCACTGGGGAGGAGAAGCGACCTGTGTCCGAGAGTACCCTTCTCAACTCCCCAGTACTCTGACCCGAAACGCAGAGGCCGATTGTTGCCGGGCGTGCTTTTGTAAATGAAATGTTAGAAATTAATAGCATGGAAGACAGGAATAAGTTATCTGAAAAGGTGACATGAGATGTACCTACGTACCTCTTTCCAATCGGTTGCCTAGAAAGACAGCCAATCGAACCAAATGGGAATCCCCCACCATGACGTGATCCATGAATTTGGGATGATTCATTTCCACCTAGAAAATGGTGCAAACTTTAAAAAAGACAGTTGGAATGACACAGAATCTGGCGAAATTACCTAGAAAATACAGGGAATACCAAGGTATCAACCTCCACCAATATCGGTGAAGGTGATACAGACTGCGATCACTGAAACAATTCAAGGGGTTCAGTGTAGAATGCAATGACCAAGGACTCTGGACTCTGTCATGGCCTCTAATTAGTAGGCAATACCTAAGTGAAGGAAATCTTGCTTAACCTCATATATATAACTATAAAACGATATAGAAGAAATGGCTTTGAGAATTGCTTACTTGTTAGACAGCGGAATGTTACAAATGTGGCTTTAATAGAAATACTGGAGAAAGTTGTCGACGAGTATCCGTAACGTACTTTTCCAACATATAAGATTTTACCTTCCGATAATACACTACTCATAATGATGAATGATGCAAAACATAGTCTACAAATGTACCCACTGCATTTGCCAGACAAAAGTAAGGAATTGCTCAGACATTTTCTTTTGAATTTGCTTCTCCGACTCCGTTCTGTTTAGCGTCGAACGGCGTTGGGTGATTTTAATCACGCACTGGCACTGTTCCAACTTTTGCCTGTTACACCCCCTCGCCACGTTGAGGCCGCAGTAAGGATTTGCGGGGGGGCATGCACTACATCTATCACATGCTACATGCAAATCAACTAATTATGCTTTTCTAAAGCTACACCTCCAGGGTTCATTGACAACTATGTATAGCTATGTACTGTATTATGAAATAATAAAATTATCGCCGAAGCACTAAATGCTAAGTGGAAGAACGCGCTCGGTACCTTTTCCCTCCTATTCTACCCTACCCGGAGGCATAACCGGTGCAACGCGGTGCTTATAGCCTCCCTATTAATTCCCACAGACACAGATTTTAGGCACTCAAGACGTTCCCACTGCGTGAGCTTAATTTAGTTAAATGCTACGTTAAATATTTGGGCATGCACTACACTAAACATGGTATGCACTACACTAAACGGTGAAACACAATAGTGATGCGACTGCATACACCGCTGACACTTTTAATGAGACTAAATATCACATCAAGCACTAAATTATAGGTTGCTACAAGGATAGGTAAATTAATTACATTATTTTTTTTCCATAACGTTAAGCACTTGCACATCAGCAATACAGGAAACAAAATACGTGTTGTTGATACTACGAATCAGAATTAGGTACAGACATTCGATAATAATTACATTAATGTATATATATATATATATATATATATATATATATATATATATATATATATATATATATATATATATATATATATATATCCGCACTGCATTTCCAAATGATAAAATTATCGCCGAGGTACTAAATGCTAAGTGGAGAAACGCGCTCGGTGCCTTCCCTCTCCTACTCTACCCTCCCCGGAGGCATAACCGGTGCATGGCGGTGCTTATAGCCTCCCTATTAATTCCCACATACAAAGATTTTAGGCACTCAAGACGTTCCCTCTACGTGAGCTACATTAAGTTACATGCTACGTTAAATCTTTGGGTATGGAACGACCTTCAGTGCAAAAATGTGCTCGGAGCCCCCCCCTCCTATTCTAACCAACCCCGAAGGCGTGACCTACGGACCACGGTTCACACCGCTATTTTTTTCCCGGAGACAAAGATTGAGAGCTCTGAAGAAGTTTCCTCCGCTACGCTGTTTTACTACCTATTCCAAAGAAGTCTATTTCTTTTCCCGAATAAACCAGTTATCGCATAACATGCAAACCCACGACATTTTCTCGTATTCCTTCAACTCCGCTGTCTTATCTACACACATTAAATGAAACCAACGGTTACAGGCATCGCAAGCTATCCAGGAAGGTTTACCTTTACTGATACCTACACCGCATAGTGGACAAATCTCGGAAATCTTTGTCGCAGACTTCAACAACGTACGTCTAATCTCCTCGCGATATGCATCTGCATCTATGACGTCGCCAGTCCCCGAATCACTAACTATTTGGTTAATAAAATAGCAGACGTGGACCCCACAGTTATATCCATCCCTTTGTTCCTGAAAATACGTCGGAACATGTTTCCACCCCCTGTCATTAATGATTTCATCACTAACCTCATTCCCTTTCCTAATGAAAGTAAGGAACTGATCCATACTATCATTTAATTTAAAATTACTGTTCCCCCAAGGATCAAAGAAAGCTATCGTCGAATCTTCAAAATTAACAAAAAAAGGCACCAATGATTCCCCCCACTGTTGTATGGCATTAATACTTTCTTATTTTTCAATATTTGTTTCTGTAAGAGAACAGTGGTTTTCAAATATGTATTTAACACGTAAGTTGCAACTTCGCACGAGACGTAAACGATATCGCTTTTCATTCTACGTAAAACTGCTTCTGCAAACGCATCGATTATGAAATTATTTAGCCACGTCTTCCTATAAAGTGTTCTGAAATCCTCTAAGCATAACTGGATCCTCTCGCCTATGTAACCTAAGACGTAAACCTTACGGTACGCGCGACAAGCATCGTAGTAACTATCACAGGAAATCAATCCGTTGTCGTAGAAATCAAAATCGGCATCTGGTAAAGTAATTTTTTTTCCCCTATCTAACCACAACGTGGAATCTCGTCTATCCCGCACTACCTGTTCACTACCTTCCTCTTCTTTTGAATCGGGCCTACATCGTTCATCCCTTCTATTAGTCTCTTCCCCGTCACCCTCTGCTTCTTTCCTGACATCTGCTACGACCTCAGATTTCCCTTCCCTTATCAATGGATAGGACGTCACCCCTTCCGGTCTAAAAGAAGCTCCCTTTCGCTTACCTGTCCTCTTCCTCTTTCTTCCCCACATCTCCTCAGCCTCCAAGCCCTGCAACTTATCACGCCTTCTACGCCTGACTTGTTTCTTAGGAATTTCTAGATTGAACTCTTTTATTTTTGAGATAACCACTGGCTTAACTGCTCCAACAAATCTACCCGGACGTAAATGCGAATCGTGTCCTAAAATGTTATTTTTCACTACTCCAAACCAGTTTTCAACTGCGGCGTTACTGTATCGCGATCCAAAATGATTTTTTTCATGTTTCCCCTTTATAATATTCGTCCACATTGGGAGGAAAGGAACGTATCGCTTCAAAAAAAGTTCAAAAAAGGTTTCGCCATAGAATTCGTTCATTTCTCCTACGGAATCTACAGTAGCAGTGGTGCATATTTGTAAAAATTTACGATAAAACGGACTCTTACGGTACAATGTAGTCTCTGTTATATCTGGAATAGCGAATTCCTTTCTCTCCCCCCCTGAGGTAAATTCGTTCCCCCTAACAATTTCCTTCAATGCTACCAGAGCTCCATTCACGGCTGTCCCTTTTCTTTTAGATTTCAAAACGCTTGCTAGGTTCAAAAACATTTCTTCCAAGACCTCGACGGAGTTACAGGAGACCATGAACCCTACGACCACTTTCAAAAAGTTTCGTACTTCCTTGCGACCAAAATGTTTAGTGAGTAATTTTACAACTAAATGAAGAAAGTGTGCGCAGCAAATCAAAATAGGTGTATCAATACATGAGGCGGAAGAGCCATAAACGGAATCGAAAGCTACCTGCAGGTATTGGGACAGCGAGTTGACAGAGGACCAAGTGGAAATGGAGGCATTAATCAACGCGAAACTGAAATCGCATACAACGGCATGAAAAATTGGAAATTTTACCCGTCCCTGACTCATCGCAAAGTGCTTAAACCTAGTCAAAAAACAAGAAATATTTGCGGCATCATGTGAATCCGTTATCAGCTCCATTACCGGAAAAATGTCGTTACCTACGTTTATGACTCCCGCGTAGTACAGAATGCGTTTCTGAAAATTAGGATGGTTTTTAACAACAGACCCGGTAGCGTCGAAATACAAAATTGGCCTCTGTTCCTTTTGCAGATTGGCGAGAACTTTAACCTGGGAGAGAGAGTAACAAGTTATACACAAAGGAAGTTCTACGTGTTGGATATACATCTCTCCTTCCTCACGTTCTTTCATAAACATAAGCATTACGTCATCTACAAAGTCCTTGCTTAAATCCTCCGAGGCTTTACCTTCGCATCGCGCCTGCCCTAAAACACTCAACGAATGTATTCCTGATATGTGTCCCTTAGTTATGGCTTCCTCATCTGCGGCGTTTACGGATCTACTGCGGAAAACTAACGGTTTCTCTTTCTTTAAAATATCTTTTGCAGCCTCTCTATCGGAACCGGAAAGAGACCGACAAAGTTTCATATCCCCATGCCTTTCTTCCCCTCTACTATAAACCGACACGGGCACTTGACCGTTTTCTAAGGATTTAGGATTTATAAATAAAGAGAAATGCTTGCAATGAACATGTTTACAGTAAGCAATGACGACGATTGTGCCCCCTTTTCTTATGTAGTGACGGCGCACTAGTAGAACGCACGCGGTATTAACTGAAAAAAAAATTTTCGAAATTACGTTCGTCCACTTCCTTTTAATAAGCGCTCCCGCCACGAATATTTCTTGCCATTCTTGTATCGTAAGATGAAATTTTCCTTCCAATAATCCGAGACCTGACTTCTTAGTAACACAGTCTACCCTAGCGACTTCTATTTCCCCTGTACGTTCCCCTTCCTGACGCAATTCACCTGTTTCTACCTCTTGCTCCTCCACGAAAGGTAATTCCTCGGATTCATCAACCAAATGCCTAGAAGATTCTGCTAATTTCCATCCACTTCTTATAACCTCTCCTCTCCACGACTTATGCTGCTTTATGTTTTCTAATGGGATAAACCCCGCATCTCTAACCAAATCCCTGTTGTCCTGCGGCATTCGCCTATATCCATCTTTGAAAAGAGTACGAACTGCATTATTATTCCTGAAAAAGTCGTACAAAGCACGCCGTTTTTTTGGATCATTCCCTCCCAATAACTCATTGGCGGCATCCCCATATACACTACTCTCCCCATATCCCTCAAACCGAATTTTTACTTCATCCAAGCCCCGCAATAACAAGAATCTGCTAAAATCCTCCGGGTCAATCTCGAATTTCCTTTTCGGCATGGCTAACGCAGCAGACTAAGTGTGCGTACAATGACAGGAGTCCAATGCAGAAAAAATTACTAAGAATAAAAATTAAGATATATTTACAATACTTACTGATGACGTCCACTGGCGGATCAGAAGAATTCCAAGCAGCAAGTGCAAAGCACAGCTCAAGTCACGGTAAACGTGATTTAGCAAAGAAAAGCTCACTCAAGAATCACACAACCACCAGGATTGATGAGCACAAGTGAACTGAACGAGAGACCCGAAAGACCGTTAAACCCAGTCGATGGCATGTCTAATGGGAGATGGTGGTAGCCTCTTTCACACGGCCGAAGAAGTACCATTCTGCAGCGTTGAATGGCGCTAGCAGTTATTAAATAGTTCTCAATTAAAAATACTGAATATCTATACTTTGTTTGCACATGTTTGTCATTTATTTGAACATATTTTTAAGTATTTTATGGTAATCGTTAATTATCCACTGTCATGCTTGTTATGGTAACAGTAAAGTTTTTTTACAGGATCTACCACATCATTTTAAAATTTAATATGCAATGAATTCACTGTCTCCTGGAATTTCTTCTTTCACATACTAAGTTTTTAATTTAGCTGACCATGCTAGTTGCTTAACTCTAAACATAACGTCTCGTTAATGACGTCAATCTGTCAATTATGTCAACAAACTGCTGGATTATTAGTGTCGCCCTCCGACGTTGCTGAACGGTATTTCTTCAAATGTGGAGAACCAAGGTCGGTGGAGAACAGACTACAACGATTTTAACCTTTCATACGGGCCGGAACAAGCAATTCGTCAGATAGACTGTTGGGAGGAGGAATGGTGGAGGATGCGGTCATGTGATGTGGCGTGAGGGAGTTCAGCCAATGAGCGGCGATTTATTGAAATCATGCGATATTACGTGTAACGATTCTACTACTCTGGCCCAGGTGTTTTTCCACCAGCTGTCATCGTTGCGAGTAGGAATGTGGCTGATGTGACAAACGCGACGTACATCTGATGATAATGTATAACAGGGTTGCGTCATTTGAGTAGTTCTATTACCTATTTCGTATTTTAATACCATTTTGTTGTACGCATACGTAAAATTGGTAATGGCAAGTGAGACGAGTGATGAATTGATTTAATCTCACAGCATTTTCCATTAAGAACACGTTTTGCAATCCAAGAAGCAATTTTAGGATAGTCAGGTAAATAGTTAAGCAACTGAATGGCTGTCCAGTAGTGCACCCTTGGAAGTTTATTAACATAGAAATATATAGTCGCGACAGCTGACAGGGCTTCTGCAACATACATTTTTAAATTATCTATTAGGATTTAACTTCAGAAGGAAAGCTTGAGTTAAATTTTCCTATCACCGTAAAGATATCTAATTAAACGGCTGTAAAAAGGCTGGGCCCTGTTACACCTCCCTGAATGCACATCCCTCCCGGATAATGAGAAATATAACAAAATATTTTTAAGGTTTTCGGTTATCTTCTTGCAAGTATCACTAAGATTATTTCAAGAAAGAAACAATTCAAAATTTCAAAACTTATCAACATTTATTTCAAAGGACAATGGCATAAAATACATTATTTCACGTAACCATTCCATATTCAGTAAATCAACATACAAGAATCTACTTCGAAGGGCAAATAACATCACTGTAAAATTTCACAATACAAACAAAATTCAAAAAGCATATAATACACTTCTGAATATGGAATAAATAAATACTGCTGAATATCACTCACTTGAATTCAAGTAAGTATACATCCATGAGTAATAAAATTCACTGATGAATGATTTCCACATATAGTAATTTACGATCGAGTTTTACAAGACTACCATAGGAAAAATATCTGTGGTGTAGCCTTCACCCTTCTGAAAAAAAACAATTGCGAAAGTAACATTTCCAAATGTAAGCATAAAAGCAAATTGTTTATAAATAATAAATTTTACAGTAAAATATGCCCAAATAAAAATTTTATAGATTATTTTCTGAGGAAAGTGTAGGACTTGCCATGCGGGAATGTTTGAAAAATTCCCGAAAATACTTCCAGGGACGATGAATAGGTTTTGACGAAAGTAAAGTATTACTTAGTGATTTACTAATGATTTGAGAGCATTTATAGAAAATCCTATGCCCAGATAAAAATTTTATAGATTATTTTCTTAGGAGAGTCTAGTCTCGCCGTTCGGGAATGTTTGAAAAATTCCCGAAAATACTTCCAGGGACGATGAATAGGTTTTGACGAAAGTAAAGTATTACTTAGTGATTTACTAATGATTTGAGAGCATTTATAGAAAATCCTATGCCCAGATAAAAATTTAATAGATTATTTTCTGAGGAAAGTGTAGGACTCGCCATGCGGGAATGTTTGAAAAATTCCCGAAAATACTTCCAGGGACGATGAATAGGTTTTGACGAAATTAAAGTATTACTTTTTGATTTACTAATGATTTGAGAGCATTTATAGAAAATCCTATGCCCAGATAAAAATTTTATAGATTATTTTCTTAGGAGAGTCTAGTCTCGCCGTTCGGGAATGTTTGAAAAATTCCCGAAAATACTTCCAGGGACGATGAATAGGTTTTGACGAAAGTAAAGTATTACTTAGTGATTTACTAATGATTTGAGAGCATTTATAGAAAATCCTATGCCCAGATAAAAATTTTATAGATTATTTTCTTAGGAGAGTCTAGTCTCGCCGTTCGGGAATGTTTGAAAAATTCCCGAAAATACTTCCAGGGACGATGAATAGGTTTTAACGAGAGTAAAGTATTACTTAGTGATTTACTAATGATTTGAGAGCATTTATAGAAAACCCTATGCCCAGATAAAAATTTTATAGATTATTTTCTGAGGAAAGTGTAGGACTCGCCATGCGGGAATGTTTGAAAAATTCCCGAAAATACTTCCAGGGAGGATGAATAGGTTTTGACGAAAGTAAAGTATTACTTAGTGATTTACTAATGATTTGAGAGCATTTATAGAAAACCCTATGCCCAGATAAAAATTTTATAGATTATTTTCTGAGGAAAGTGTAGGACTCGCCATGCGGGAATGTTTGAAAAATTCCTGAAAATACTTCCAGGGACGATGAATAGGTTTTAACGAGAGTAAAGTATTACTTAGTGATTTACTAATGATTTGAGAGCATTTATAGAAAACCCTATGCCCAGATAAAAATTTTATAGATTATTTTCTGAGGAAAGTGTAGGACTCGCCATGCGGGAATGTTTGAAAAATTCCCGAAAATACTTCCAGGGACGATGAATAGGTTTTAACGAGAGTAAAGTATTACTTAGTGATTTACTAATGATTTGAGAGCATTTATAGAAAATCCTATGCCCAGATAAAAATTTAATAGATTATTTTCTGAGGAAAGTGTAGGACTCGCCATGCGGGAATGTTTGAAAAATTCCCGAAAATACTTCCAGGGACGATGAATAGGTTTTGACGAAATTAAAGTATTAATTTTTGATTTACTAATGATTTGAGAGCATTTATAGAAAATCCTATGCCCAGATAAAAATTTAATAGATTATTTTCTGAGGAAAGTGTAGGACTCGCCATGCGGGAATGTTTGAAAAATTCCCGAAAATACTTCCAGGGACGATGAATAGGTTTTGACGAAAGTAAAGTATTACTTAGTGATTTACTAATGATTTGAGAGCATTTATAGAAAATCCTATGCCCAGATAAAAATTTTATAGATTATTTTCTTAGGAGAGTCTAGTCTCGCCGTTCGGGAATGTTTGAAAAATTCCCGAAAATACTTCCAGGGACGATGAATAGGTTTTAACGAGAGTAAAGTATTACTTAGTGATTTACTAATGATTTGAGAGCATTTATAGAAAACCCTATGCCCAGATAAAAATTTTATAGATTATTTTCTGAGGAAAGTGTAGGACTCGCCATGCGGGAATGTTTGAAAAATTCCCGAAAATACTTCCAGGGACGATGAATAGGTTTTGACGAAAGTAAAGTATTACTTAGTGATTTACTAATGATTTGAGAGCATTTATAGAAAACCCTATGCCCAGATAAAAATTTTATAGATTATTTTCTGAGGAAAGTGTAGGACTCGCCATGCGGGAATGTTTGAAAAATTCCTGAAAATACTTCCAGGGACGATGAATAGGTTTTAACGAGAGTAAAGTATTACTTAGTGATTTACTAATGATTTGAGAGCATTTATAGAAAACCCTATGTCCAGATAAAAATTTTATAGATTATTTTCTGAGGAAAGTGTAGGACTCGCCATGCGGGAATGTTTGAAAAATTCCCGAAAATACTTCCAGGGACGATGAATAGGTTTTAACGAGAGTAAAGTATTACTTAGTGATTTACTAATGATTTGAGAGCATTTATAGAAAACCCTATGCCCAGATAAAAATTTTATAGATTATTTTCTGAGGAAAGTGTAGGACTCGCCATGCGGGAATGTTTGAAAAATTCCTGAAAATACTTCCAGGGACGATGAATAGGTTTTGACGAAAGTAAAGTATTACTTAATGATTTACTAATGATTTGAGAGCATTTATAGAAAATCCTATGCCCAGATAAAAATTTTATAGATTATTTTCTTAGGAGAGTCTAGTCTCGCCGTTCGGGAATGTTTGAAAAATTCCCGAAAATACTTCCAGGGACGATGAATAGGTTTTGACGAAAGTAAAGTATTACTTAGTGATTTACTAATGATTTGAGAGCATTTATAGAAAACCCTATGCCCAGATAAAAATTTTATAGATTATTTTCTGAGGAAAGTGTAGGACTCGCCATGCGGGAATGTTTGAAAAATTCCCGAAAATACTTCCAGGGACGATGAATAGGTTTTGACGAAAGTAAAGTATTACTTAGTGATTTACTAATGATTTGAGAGCATTTATAGAAAATCCTATGCCCAGATAAAAATTTTATAGATTATTTTCTTAGGAGAGTCTAGTCTCGCCGTTCGGGAATGTTTGAAAAATTCCCGAAAATACTTCCAGGGACGATGAATAGGTTTTAACGAGAGTAAAGTATTACTTAGTGATTTACTAATGATTTGAGAGCATTTATAGAAAACCCTATTCCCAGATAAAAATTTTATAGATTATTTTCTGAGGAAAGTGTAGGACTCGCCATGCGGGAATGTTTGAAAAATTCCCGAAAATACTTCCAGGGACGATGAATAGGTTTTAACGAGAGTAAAGTATTACTTAGTGATTTACTAATGATTTGAGAGCATTTATAGAAAATCCTATGCCCAGATAAAAATTTTATAGATTATTTTCTGAGGAAAGTGTAGGACTCGCCATGCGGGAATGTTTGAAAAATTCCTGAAAATACTTCCAGGGACGATGAATAGGTTTTGACGAAAGTAAAGTATTACTTAGTGATTTACTAATGATTTGAGAGCATTTATAGAAAATCCTATGCCCAGATAAAATTTTTATAGATTATTTTCTTAGGAGAGTCTAGTCTCGCCGTTCGGGAATGTTTGAAAAATTCCCGAAAATACTTCCAGGGACGATGAATAGGTTTTAACGAGAGTAAAGTATTACTTAGTGATTTACTAATGATTTGAGAGCATTTATAGAAAACCCTATGCCCAGATAAAAATTTTATAGATTATTTTCTGAGGAAAGTGTAGGACTCGCCATGCGGGAATGTTTGAAAAATTCCCGAAAAAACTTCCAGGGACGATGAATAGGTTTTGACGAAAGTAAAGTATTACTTAGTGATTTACTAATGATTTGAGAGCATTTATAGAAAATCCTATGCCCAGATAAAAATTTTATAGATTATTTTCTGAGGAAAGTGTAGGACTCGCCATGCGGGAATGTTTGAAAAATTCCTGAAAATACTTCCAGGGACGATGAATAGGTTTTGACGAAAGCAAAGTATTACTTAGTGATTTACTAATGATTTGAGAGCATTTATAGAAAATCCTATGCCCAGATAAAAATTTTATAGATTATTTTCTGAGGAAAGTGTAGGACTCGCCATGCGGGAATGTTTGAAAAATTCCCGAAAATACTTCCTGGGACGATGAATAGGTTTTGACGAAAGTAAAGTATTACTTAGTGATTTACTAATGATTTGAGAGCATTTATAGAAAATCCTATGCCCAGATAAAAATTTTATAGATTATTTTCTGAGGAAAGTGTAGGACTCGCCATGCGGGAATGTTTGAAAAATTCCTGAAAATACTTCCAGGGACGATGAATAGGTTTTGACGAAAGCAAAGTATTACTTAGTGATTTAATAATGATTTGAGAGCATTTATAGAAAACCCTATG
Source organism: Pyrrhosoma nymphula (assembly GCA_963573305.1). Taxonomy (NCBI): domain Eukaryota; kingdom Metazoa; phylum Arthropoda; class Insecta; order Odonata; family Coenagrionidae; genus Pyrrhosoma; species Pyrrhosoma nymphula. Next base: position 65,511,997 of record OY754340.1, on the reverse strand, counting down.
CCCAGATAAAAATTTTATAGATTATTTTCTGAGGAAAGTGTAGGACTCGCCATGCGGGAATGTTTGAAAAATTCCTGAAAATACTTCCAGGGACGATGAATAGGTTTTGACGAAAGCAAAGTATTACTTAGTGATTTACTAATGATTTGAGAGCATTTATAGAAAATCCTTTGCCCAGATAAAAATTTAATAGATTATTTTCTGAGGAAAGTGTAGGACTCGCCATGCGGGAATGTTTGAAAAATTCCCGAAAATACTTCCAGGGACGATGAATAGGTTTTGACGAAAGTAAAGTATTACTTAGTGATTTACTAATGATTTGAGATCATTTATAGAAAATCCTATGCCCAGATAAAAATTTTATAGATTATTTTCTTAGGAGAGTCTAGTCTCGCCGTTCGGGAATGTTTGAAAAATTCCCGAAAATACTTCCAGGGACGATGAATAGGTTTTAACGAGAGTAAAGTATTACTTAGTGATTTACTAATGATTTGAGAGCTTTTATAGAAAACCCTATGCCCAGATAAAAATTTTATAGATTATTTTCTGAGGAAAGTGTAGGACTCGCCATTAGGGAATGTTTGAAAAATTCCCGAAAATACTTCCAGGGACGATGAATAGGTTTTGACGAAAGTAAAGTATTACTTAGTGATTTACTAATGATTTGAGAGCATTTATAGAAAATCCTATGCCCAGATAAAAATTTTATAGATTATTTTCTGAGGAAAGTGTAGGACTCGCCATGCGGGAATGTTTGAAAAATTCCTGAAAATACTTCCAGGGACGATGAATAGGTTTTGACGAAAGCAAAGTATTACTTAGTGATTTACTAATGATTTGAGAGCATTTATAGAAAATCCTATGCCCAGATAAAAATTTTATAGATTATTTTCTGAGGAAAGTGTAGGACTCGCCATGCGGGAATGTTTGAAAAATTCCCGAAAATACTTCCAGGGACGATGAATAGGTTTTGACGAAAGCAAAGTATTACTTAGTGATTTACTAATGATTTGAGAGCATTTATAGAAAGTCCTATGCCCAGATAAAAATTTTATAGATTATTTTCTTAGGAGAGTCTAGTCTCGCCGTTCGGGAATGTTTGAAAAATTCCCGAAAATACTTCCAGGGACGATGAATAGGTTTTAACGAGAGTAAAGTATTACTTAGTGATTTACTAATGATTTGAGAGCTTTTATAGAAAACCCTATGCCCAGATAAAAATTTTATAGATTATTTTCTGAGGAAAGTGTAGGACTCGCCATTAGGGAATGTTTGAAAAATTCCCGAAAATACTTCCAGGGACGATGAATAGGTTTTGACGAAAGTAAAGTATTACTTAGTGATTTACTAATGATTTGAGAGCATTTATAGAAAATCCTATGCCCAGATAAAAATTTTATAGATTATTTTCTGAGGAAAGTGTAGGACTCGCCATGCGGGAATGTTTGAAAAATTCCTGAAAATACTTCCAGGGACGATGAATAGGTTTTGACGAAAGCAAAGTATTACTTAGTGATTTACTAATGATTTGAGAGCATTTATAGAAAACCCTATTCCCAGATAAAAATTTTATAGATTATTTTCTGAGGAAAGTGTAGGACTCGCCATGCGGGAATGTTTGAAAAATTCCCGAAAATACTTCCAGGGACGATGAATAGGTTTTAACGAGAGTAAAGTATTACTTAGTGATTTACTAATGATTTGAGAGCATTTATAGAAAATCCTATGCCCAGATAAAAATTTTATAGATTATTTTCTGAGGAAAGTGTAGGACTCGCCATGCGGGAATGTTTGAAAAATTCCTGAAAATACTTCCAGGGACGATGAATAGGTTTTGACGAAAGTAAAGTATTACTTAGTGATTTACTAATGATTTGAGAGCATTTATAGAAAATCCTATGCCCAGATAAAATTTTTATAGATTATTTTCTTAGGAGAGTCTAGTCTCGCCGTTCGGGAATGTTTGAAAAATTCCCGAAAATACTTCCAGGGACGATGAATAGGTTTTAACGAGAGTAAAGTATTACTTAGTGATTTACTAATGATTTGAGAGCATTTATAGAAAACCCTATGCCCAGATAAAAATTTTATAGATTATTTTCTGAGGAAAGTGTAGGACTCGCCATGCGGGAATGTTTGAAAAATTCCCGAAAAAACTTCCAGGGACGATGAATAGGTTTTGACGAAAGTAAAGTATTACTTAGTGATTTACTAATGATTTGAGAGCATTTATAGAAAATCCTATGCCCAGATAAAACTTTTATAGATTATTTTCTGAGGAAAGTGTAGGACTCGCCATGCGGGAATGTTTGAAAAATTCCTGAAAATACTTCCAGGGACGATGAATAGGTTTTGACGAAAGCAAAGTATTACTTAGTGATTTACTAATGATTTGAGAGCATTTATAGAAAATCCTATGCCCAGATAAAAATTTTATAGATTATTTTCTGAGGAAAGTGTAGGACTCGCCATGCGGGAATGTTTGAAAAATTCCCGAAAATACTTCCTGGGACGATGAATAGGTTTTGACGAAAGTAAAGTATTACTTAGTGATTTACTAATGATTTGAGAGCATTTATAGAAAATCCTATGCCCAGATAAAAATTTTATAGATTATTTTCTGAGGAAAGTGTAGGACTCGCCATGCGGGAATGTTTGAAAAATTCCTGAAAATACTTCCAGGGACGATGAATAGGTTTTGACGAAAGCAAAGTATTACTTAGTGATTTACTAATGATTTGAGAGCATTTATAGAAAACCCTATGCCCAGATAAAAATTTTATAGATTATTTTCTGAGGAAAGTGTAGGACTCGCCATGCGGGAATGTTTGAAAAATTCCTGAAAATACTTCCAGGGACGATGAATAGGTTTTGACGAAAGCAAAGTATTACTTAGTGATTTACTAATGATTTGAGAGCATTTATAGAAAATCCTATGCCCAGATAAAAATTTAATAGATTATTTTCTGAGGAAAGTGTAGGACTCGCCATGCGGGAATGTTTGAAAAATTCCCGAAAATACTTCCAGGGACGATGAATAGGTTTTGACGAAAGTAAAGTATTACTTAGTGATTTACTAATGATTTGAGATCATTTATAGAAAATCCTATGCCCAGATAAAAATTTTATAGATTATTTTCTTAGGAGAGTCTAGTCTCGCCGTTCGGGAATGTTTGAAAAATTCCCGAAAATACTTCCAGGGACGATGAATAGGTTTTAACGAGAGTAAAGTATTACTTAGTGATTTACTAATGATTTGAGAGCTTTTATAGAAAACCCTATGCCCAGATAAAAATTTTATAGATTATTTTCTGAGGAAAGTGTAGGACTCGCCATTAGGGAATGTTTGAAAAATTCCCGAAAATACTTCCAGGGACGATGAATAGGTTTTGACGAAAGTAAAGTATTACTTAGTGATTTACTAATGATTTGAGAGCATTTATAGAAAATCCTATGCCCAGATAAAAATTTTATAGATTATTTTCTGAGGAAAGTGTAGGACTCGCCATGCGGGAATGTTTGAAAAATTCCTGAAAATACTTCCAGGGACGATGAATAGGTTTTGACGAAAGCAAAGTATTACTTAGTGATTTACTAATGATTTGAGAGCATTTATAGAAAATCCTATGCCCAGATAAAAATTTTATAGATTATTTTCTGAGGAAAGTGTAGGACTCGCCATGCGGGAATGTTTGAAAAATTCCCGAAAATACTTCCAGGGACGATGAATAGGTTTTGACGAAAGCAAAGTATTACTTAGTGATTTACTAATGATTTGAGAGCATTTATAGAAAGTCCTATGCCCAGATAAAAATTTTATAGATTATTTTCTTAGGAGAGTCTAGTCTCGCCGTTCGGGAATGTTTGAAAAATTCCCGAAAATACTTCCAGGGACGATGAATAGGTTTTAACGAGAGTAAAGTATTACTTAGTGATTTACTAATGATTTGAGAGCTTTTATAGAAAACCCTATGCCCAGATAAAAATTTTATAGATTATTTTCTGAGGAAAGTGTAGGACTCGCCATTAGGGAATGTTTGAAAAATTCCCGAAAATACTTCCAGGGACGATGAATAGGTTTTGACGAAAGTAAAGTATTACTTAGTGATTTACTAATGATTTGAGAGCATTTATAGAAAATCCTATGCCCAGATAAAAATGTTATAGATTATTTTCTGAGGAAAGTGTAGGACTCGCCATGCGGGAATGTTTGAAAAATTCCTGAAAATACTTCCAGGGACGATGAATAGGTTTTGACGAAAGCAAAGTATTACTTAGTGATTTACTAATGATTTGAGAGCATTTATAGAAAATCCTATGCCCAGATAAAAATTTTATAGATTATTTTCTGAGGAAAGTGTAGGACTCGCCATGCGGGAATGTTTGAAAAATTCCCGAAAATACTTCCAGGGACGATGAATAGGTTTTGACGAAAGCAAAGTATTACTTAGTGATTTACTAATGATTTGAGAGCATTTATAGAAAGTCCTATGCCCAGATAAAAATTTTATAGATTATTTTCTTAGGAGAGTCTAGTCTCGCCGTTCGGGAATGTTTGAAAAATTCCCAAAAGTACTTCCAGGGACGATGAATAGGTTTTGACGAAAGTAAAGTATTACTTAGTGATTTACTAATGATTTGTGAGCATTTATAGAAAATCCTATGCCCAGATAAAATTTTATAGATTATTTTCTTAGGAGAGTCTAGTCTCGCCGTTCGGGAATGTTTGAAAAATTCCCGAAAATACTTCCTGGGACGATGAATAGGTTTTGACGAAAGTAATGTATTACTTAGTGATTTACTAATGATTTGAGAACATTTATAGAAAATCCTATGCCCAGATAAAAATTTTATAGATTATTTTCTGAGGAAAGTGTAGGACTCATTTTTACGCGGCAACGTGGATAGTCTTGGGTAACATGAAGTTAGCACAAAAAAAATTTCATGCACAAAAGAACATTATTATCGAATTCTTTTCATTTTTCTAATGGTTTTATTTCTTACGATTGTTAAAATAAGGGAAATAAAGTATTATTGTTATCATTTTATGACCTTAGACTTTTGATTTGAGCAGTATATTTGTCAATGTATTCCTGATATTATTTTGGTTTCCCTGCTTTTATAAGGTGTTTCCTCGTAAATTTCGTGTCGCGAGGCGTAACGGTGTAACGCAAGAATTTACACGTTGCCGCGTAATTTTTTGGTGCTGGAGAAGAAATTGGGCCAACTTGATGATCGTGATTAATACTAATTTAGAAGCGAAATTTTATTTTGGTATGAAGTTCGAAACGATCAACGTTTTCTTTTGGCTGTAAGAATTTAAAGCAAATTATCCGACTGTAGCACTAAAATTCAATTTTCAATTACAGTCTGTTTCACTTGTTCACAAGACGTAATATTTGTCGAGAATATGGAAACGATGGTTTATCGTGTATTTAAGTGACAATGCAATTATGGAAATTCAGTGATTACAAATGTTATATGTGCTGTGATGTATTGCGTGTGTTCTTGTGGTGATATTTTGATATTTAAAGGTTATTTGTGTTAGGTAGACTTACGCTCCTAATGGATGTGTTATGACAGGAAATACACCATGGAGGTTATAAAAGTTTCTGTGCTTCTGAAATGGCATAATATTGCGTTGTGTTTCTGGACGTGAGTTACACGAAGAAAGTGTATGTTCAACTTATGCTAAAGTTATAGTTTATGTCGTAAATTTACCAAGAGTTAGTGCTTCAAAAATAGCCTATATAGTGAAGTTAATGGTGGGTTTTTGTTTGTTTACGTCGTAGATTTTTAAGTTACAGTACCCCCTGAATTAATCTCATAGTTTGCTGCTGTGTTTGTCTAGGAGTGAATTGCATGTAAAAAAGCGAACGTTCAACTTTGGTAAAGGTTTGTTTACATCGTACTATATATCTATAATTTAGTGACTGTGCTTCTGAAATACTGTCTCGTGATCGTCGAGTGCTTACAATATTAATAAATGCCAAAATCGAAGATTTGTTCATAGGTTAACGTAATATTCGTCGTTTATTGTTTACATCGTAAATATAAAGCATAAATTCAGAGTATTAGTGCAAATACAGGAGTCCAAGACATTCGCTGTGTATATATATATCTGTGATTCTAATAATAACAATCAGTCCTACGATGAATACTTTTTTGCGAAGTTGCTTCTGTCGTGATGTTGTTTTCTTCTCGTGAAGCACTTCTTGTGCCAAAGTGAACTGAATAGGACTTCACGTTTACTATTCTCAATATTTGTTGAAATATATGAATTTTTTCAGCCACTTGAGTGATTTATATCTAATGTAAAACGCTCCTTACAAAACATGCTTCGTTTGTTGCCATCGATTAAAATCGTTGGGGTTTCACCATGCACTTAGTCACTTAGATAACTAATCAAACTAGTCAATTATATTGATGTTCAGTAAATATGTTTTTCGCAATGCCACATAGATTCTAAATGTTTAAAAAGCATATTATTAAATGATGGTTTGTATATGTACCTGCGTACCTTTCAATAAAATGTTTATTCAGTAAAAATGCACTTTGTTATAGTATTGAATCTTTAGTGCTATAATAATTCCCCCTCACAAAATGCTTTTGCCCGTACATTGGAGATGTTAATTGGTTACGAAAACAATTTGATTATTATAGTTATGTCTTACAGGGTATTCAGCATAGTTATACATATCAAATTCTTATCAGTAAGTGTTAACATATATTGCTTCTAAGCTACCTATAAGAAATGCCTAATACACACAAAATATTTGTTATTATGATGTGTATGAGTAGGGATTTAAAAACTGATTGCAGGATGTGTTGAATCTTCTTCAATTGTTTGGCACTGACAGTGCTAATTTTAAACCCACTACATTCGTTCTTCCTCTAGATGATATTGCTGCTATCATTAAGAAGCACCAACGCAATGCAATAAAATATGTAAGCGTCTGTGAGTTTCTCTGCTATCTGATTGCTACTCTAGTTGCCATTTACTAGACTATATCATGTAACAGGTAGGGAATACTATATCTAGGCAATATTATAACTAGTTTACTCTGTAGATTTTATGAAATGCATGGAACAATCAGGTTATAAGAATGTTTACTAAATATCTGACCTCAATATATATGTTTATTATCTTTGCAAGGAATAGCCTCTGATCAATTATTAATTTACACAATGGTTTAGTGCTTATCAATGGTTATAGCCATCAATAACTTCAGACCAATATCCACTCTGCCAGTTCTCTCTATACTATAGAACTGTAATCAGAAAACAGTAGTGTTTACATATCATATGAGTGATAACAGTTGTATGTCATACCTAGTGTTGATTCAAAGAAGAAAAATCAGCTGTGCATACTGTGACAAATTTTTATTTCCCCCATGCAATCATTAAATTTGCTAGAACAATATACATACCATCTTGGATTATTTTAGAGCAAAGATTCTGAGTGTATTTCATGTTGATTTTTGCTTGATATACTTACTGGATACTTATAGGAACTAAAGCTAATATCTTTTTATTAATTTTCTTTTGACATTTTGAAAATATCTCTTCCTTCATGCTACCGTAATGGACTTTATGAAAGGATTATTCTCTGTGGGTTTGGCAATGTTTAAATAATAGATTAGAGTTGAGTATTGGAACAGGATTGTGATTGAGGAGTGAATAGCCTAAGAGGAAGATGGAAAAAATTGTGGGTTCATGATGTGGTGGAAGAGACATTAAAGGAGGAAGATTAGGAGTCTTAAGAATAGGAGAGTGTGAATGAAGTAATGTATGAATGCAATAGAGGCAAAGGATATATGCCAATATAGGGTATTATGGAGTAAATTATTAGAAGAGAGCCAGTTTCCAAATCCAAACAGACATCACTAACAGCAGAGAGCAAACAATATCATGTGATAAGTTGTGTGCCTCAAGTTATCCAGGTACTCAATTACTTAGCAGTCAACTTAAGTGTACAGATGTCGTTCCTGTGTGAATTAAAGTCAACTTGATCAGAATAAAATTATTTTTTATGCTCTAATTTAAATTAAATGTCTGTCATAATTTAAGTCAAGTATGCACTCATAGTTTTGGTAACACCCTTTTATAAATTGAAGAAGTTAATGGAGAAGAGGGTCATGGATGGATAATAAAGCAATGGTAGGTAATCAATGATTTTTCACTTATAACAAAATTTTAGTGTAAAATGGATTTGGTCTATAATGCTTCATGCTTAATGAATGCTGTTACATATAATTAATATTATTTATTTCACTGATATGAGGAACCTAAGAAGCTTTCTCGGGTTTCCAACAGGGTGATGGTCTCCATGTAGGCTGACGTTTCGATGTCTGACTCAGTCATTGTCATCAGGGGTGATGAAAACTAAGGGTTGTGCAACCATTCATAGATCCATTTATTTTTAATAATCAATAAGTGAAATAAATGTTGGTGTAGGTTTTTTACAATTACTACTTGGCTTATTTTGAATATGTTCCTTGAAACCCCAATATGATTAAGTCTTAAGTCGACTCCTATTGTCATGATCTTTGGTAAATTTATGAATATTAATCAACTGTTATCAAAGGACATGCTATGATGTATTGTTTACCTGTAGTAGAAATTAACAAGGGTAATTATAGCTGTTAGGCTCACACATGTCAGATTGGATGAAGAGCAGGAACGAAGGGAACATAGTCCACTCAGCATCTGTGGATATTTTTCCTCATGGTAAGTGGCTTGCCAGCTCACTCCAGAGTATAGATTGAGAATGGTCATTGAGTAGAAACCATTAGAGGCTTAAGACAAATAGCAAAAAACAAATAGTGGAATGAAGTTGTAACTGGGGCAGAATTTTAGTGGAACGAGGTGTCCTACTCAAGATATTAAATGTCTTGTATCAGCAATATTCAAGAATTATGGGGAATATGTAATGCCTCAAGTCCTGATATAGGATGCAAACAAAAGGTTGGTTTGGAAGGTTTTATAAAGGGTTGTGGACTTCGGTGGATCTAAACCATTGGCTAATGTTGAGAGGGTGAGATTAGACTAAAGTTACATGAGGAGTGGCTCTCGAGAAGGATAATGAAAGTAAGATAGAAGAGAAGTTAAGAGATACTTGACTAGGCATTGAAGTTACATATAACAGTGAAGGAAATTTAGGAGTCCACTTTATGTCAGATAGTAGGTAATTAAGAGGAAATGAGGTCCTGAAAGGCACTTTTGAAGGGAAAGGTTTGCTTCGTTGGGAGAGGTAGGAAAAATATAGGCAATTGAAATGAATGGATGTGATGCGCAGAACTAAATTGAAACATTTTAAGGAAAGAAATTTTTGAAGCAGGAAGGGTGGAGTGGTAACTGACCACTGAAATATATATGTCTGTTAAGCTATCTGTATACCATTATAATGGTGGTAAAATGTCATGGTCAGGCAAATATAAGAATTAAAGTGAATGTGGAATGATAACTGCATGTGGAATGAATAGACGTTGATAACAGTCCAATGCTATAATTGCATTACTCCACCAATGTTTAAGATAGGCATCAGTTTTTAAACTAATATAAGATTTTCTTTGCCACTATAGGTTTCTGATTATCCTCATGAATGTTCTGCTAACTTCCTGCAGGTTCCTTCTAAATTTTCCTGCTAAATATTTACCAGGGATTTTGGATGTACAATGAGTAATTAGTACTATCAGAAATTTTAATTTGTCCTTTCCAAGGAATTAAATTTTAAATGAATATGGCCTAAGCTCCTGTGTACAAGCCATGTTCGAATACACACTTTGATGGATGATACGATGATTACAAATATCCAGCATTATTTTACAGTATATGATGCTCTATTGCACGCAGAAATACAGTCTTTATTTATTTAATTGCTCACATACAGCATTTCTGCCAATTTAAAGTGACACAGTATCGGTGGTATGAAGTCATATATTGCCTTACTAAACATATTAGTACATTTTGATTGAAATAACTCCTTGCCCATTTCAAAGGGATGCCTAAGGGTGATGTAATGGCCCACTCATGTAATTCATTTTTACTTACAACCAATTACAGTATTACGATATTTACATTGTACCGTTTATTGAAGCTACACTCAGTGCAAATGCAAATGAAATTCCGGAAACTCATACTGATATTTACTGATCAAGCCTATGTACATTTTTTAAACTTACTATTCACTACAAAACTATAATGATGAAAGTATGAATCAAATTACCTGTGGGTAATCATAATTTGCGGTTATCATGTCTCGAACGGTGTTTGGATCTAATCTATATTAACTGGAATCACGCTATTATTCCCTGAATCAAGTTATTCAAATACCATTCCTCTAAATGAAAAGGAGAGCTATTGGCACATACGAAATTTTATTCTCCGAAAAAAGGATTCGCTGATGAGATTGCAGTTAAAAATATTTGAAATAACACCAAAAGCAAACTGCATTCCAAAAACAAACAATTCTGGATGAATTCACCGGTGATTTTAACACGCCGGTACTTCGGAAGACATATGGGAAGAAAATTCAGACGAAGGGAAAGCCAACGGACATCCAATGAAGCACTGGAAACATTCTTGATTGACAACAACACCATCAAAGTCTAGAAAAAGTGATTGAAGAGAGAGGAGCGGAGTTGAATTTTTAAAATGCATTGGCAATATGAATCACAGTTGTTTATATAAACGGCCGGTATATATATAATACAGCGGCATGGGTATCAGGTTTGATTTCTAAGCGATCACGTCATAGACTCAGATATTTAATTATCACACAATTTACGACTCGTCGCGGCAAAGGAAAAAAATTCATAGGGATATAGTATTATACTATACTACTTACAAGTGACGATCAACCTATTGCACGTAATAAATAACGGCACTACATAGCCAACGCAGTAACAAATAATGCATTGCTTGGCGAATTAACGAACGGATAAGTACCTGGATCATGTTTAATTTCCATAGCATTCCTTTTGAATCTTAACCCATCTGTCTCTTTGCCGACAGTGTAACGGATTCGGTCTTCATTTTTAATGATGTTATTATTCTACTAAAAAGCGAGCCAGCAAAACTGGTAAAACTCTCTCGATGCAAGATATTTATGTCGTGATGTAAATTGTTGACTGTTATTACGCTGCGTCTTTGTTAGCGCAACCGAGCGGAGCATCGAATAACTGCCTACATCTCACGAAAGAGCGAGTAACTCTGGAATCTCTCGTTATAAAACTCACTCAAGATTTTTTTGGTCGGTCTCAAGTCTCATGATCGATATTTGATGTCATGCAATCATTCCTGTCGCGATCGGTGAAGATGAACGCCTCGGTCATTGGAGAGAAGTCGTTCATCGATCTTTCTTTTAAGAGAACTTGCTCTCGGAATCCGATCTCTCACGACCGACCCATCACTATATCACATAGTTTTTCAGATACATTAAAAAATTTATTAATTTTTTTTGTCAATTTGACAACTTTCGTAGACTTGCTTGCACTTATTCTTAAGCCGTAGTACGTCTTATGGTACCGTAAAATAATTTTAATCACACCACGTTCCGGAATGATTAGAATAGAGACGCATTTCCTAAGTTTGGACATTATTTTCGCCACTAGACTAGCTACTTGATTAACTGCAGGCTCCCTGCCTGTGTTTTCGGATCTCAATATGTCGCAGGCATAAAAAAATATTTATCACTTCTTTAAAAGTTGGTAGCGTCAACTCGTTTAATTTCTACGAGGCACCAAAAAGGTATAACGTTTCCCACCACGTATCCTTTTTTTGGCATTTTCCAAGTCCAAATTATCGCACAGTTAAAATGTTCAAATCACTAAGGGATTTGACTTAAAGAGCGGCGCACTTATTTCAAAATTCTCACCAAAAATGACTACCACAGCACTGACCAAAAGGGAGAAGGCGTAGAGAAACGCACTTCACTGAATGACTTGTAGAGAATTGCACAGTATATGCTCACTGAAATAGCAAGGTGCAATTTTCCACTTAATGAACAGGTGCAAAGCGATGACAATATATACATATTTTGGAGGCGGTAGGGGAAGGAGAAAGGAGAGGCGACGAGAGGGAGGAGAAGGGTGGAAAGCGAGGGTATTGGGAGTTTTACCAGGGTTGACAAACTCAGCCAACAAAATATGTATACATTGTCAGCGCCTAATACCCTCCAAAAGCCACCTGAAGCAATTTAGATATGTTATATCGATTTCTAATAATTCTTCCGTAATTTTTATTTCCTGGACGTTATGATTAATTATCTAATATTTGTTAGACCAACGACGGAAGACGCATGAATGATAAGTTTTGCAGCATTCGCGGCGAGCGGGCAGCAGACGCGAGCCGGAAGGAGGCGCGAGCGGCCTGCTGACCGTTGCGCTGCGACTCGTCGCGACACTGCATGGGCGTTGCAAAATTACGCGCGGCCGCGCACTCAAAATAGACATTTTGTTGCTTAACGGCTGCAGATACCCCCCCTTCATGAATGGCCACGGCGCAAGGGTCTAGGCAGGGTATTGCAACCAGGAATCATACTTCATTTTATTTTATTTTAAAATTCTCATCTCGTCAGTGTTTTCTATCCCTAAGAATTTGCAAAGAGGAATAATTAAAGAAGATAATCTCCCGAATACTGGAATTTGGTAATTCTCTAGATTTAATGATAAATTATTTTCCGTAGAAGTATGACAATGCTCAAAAAACCTAGTTTTACTCTGTTTTTAGGTGATGCATTCGAAAGAAGCATCTTTACTTTAGCAATTGCGTCAAATGAAATATATCTTGAATTGTTTGGATGTGCATTACTAGAAGAAATCAGTGCCACAAAAGAAGGAACGCATAGTATTTAGCTATGCAAAACCAACACATTACAAAGGAAAACTATCGGCAATATAATCAGGTCATCACCAGCATTTTCAGGAGCGTAATCCTCAAGCTTGGTGACCTAAGATCTACTTTAAAATTTTGCTGTATGGATCAACAAAAATAAAGAACATGTGCAATTTTTTTACAAAAGTTTAATGAATTTTTAACAACAAATAGTGTACAATGAATGCATTTAGAAATATTTTGAAAAAATTGAAAATGTTTGCGCTAATATTTATGAAAAATTCGGAAACAAGGCTCAAGGCAAAGACAAGGCTCCCCTTCACAATCGACACATATGATACTGTTATTTCATCTTTCCTCTGTCCTGTCCTAGAGCAATAGCGACGCGTTTTTCTTTTAGCTCTTTAGCCTTTGTCAGTTTCTGGATTATATATCCTGCTGCTATTTTAACAATGCTTGATTGTGATGGAGTTTCTGACTGTGGAGCTTCACATTTACATATAAGTTGTCATATCACGGCCTCTCGGAATTCCTCCAGAGATTTTCCATTACCACTATATCTTTTGTGCAGCAAAAATGAGTTGTTTGATATCATATGAATAATAATACGAAATTCCAATCGAATATACCACCGTAAAGTTTTCCTGTCAAAATCATACTAAGAGATCAGTTGATCGGCCTTATCTACTCCCCCCATATTTTTATTATTATATTGGGCCACCACACATGGTTTTCTTGATTTCTTCCACCTCCTGTTCGTCGCTGAATTAATTTCGCCATTAAACTCCGTGGAAGTGGTTTAAGGACATCCCTCCTGTCTTTCCATTTGGTTACACAAAGCCCTTCATCCGTTAAGTCGGAGTAAACCTACTCCTTTTTTAATTTTCTTATGTATTACATTTGCAGGGTTTCCTTTTCGTGAAGGTCGAAGGGTCCCCGAAGTAAAAACATTCTTTTTCAATAGATCGCTAGACAAGGCCTCGCTTTTATAAAAAACTGTCCATATAAACAGCATGTCCAACATTTATGTAGCTTTTCAAAAACTTTTTTACAACTTTTTCCGTGTGATTGACCCCTCCAGCCTCTGGGACTCCGGAACCTGTTTATACATATTATTTTAGAACAAATCCGTTCTGTTTACACAACATGCACAGTTTTATTACCGAATTTATGCATTTAATTCAGTATAAATTGTCTAAAAGAGAGCCTCCCGTGCCATAATACTAATGATTCATCTAAGGATAAATCTTTGAATGGGTAATAAACTTTGTCAATATTTCTTTTTAATTAGTCTAGTAGGGGCCTGATTTTGTACAAAAGTTACTTTGGCTTTGGCTCACCCTCAAAGGGATTACATCCTTAGTGGATCCACCTTTAAATTTGCAGAAATGTATCCCTGGACATTACTTTTTGCAAAATGCGGCTGTTCATACATGTAATCCTTCCGCCAATAATCTTGGATTTTATTTAGTCTTATGCTCCACATATGTTACATGCAACAATATAAAAAACATTCAATCTCATCCCGAGAAATGTCTTGCCACTTTTTGGCTCGTGTTTCAACATTTAATTTTTGAAAGAAGGTTTTTCCATTGGTATTACCTTTAGTCAGTATTAAATTTAAAAACTCATCATTGGCCAAAAGTTTAAAGTAGTCAAAATATTTAATACCAGGATTACCTGCCTTTAGTCCGGGTTCCCCACTAAAGGTAATATCCTTGGCTGCAAACGAAACAATCGTGGTCGCAACAGTAGGTACAGGCTATACTTCAAGAGCTGTTAATGATCTTCGTCATCCTATGTGCTCTACTCTGCATCATCAAGTGTCTTAAATTCTGATCCACTGTCAACAAAAATGTGCTCTGCTTTCTCTCCTTCTATTAGCAGCCGAATGATTTCGTCATCATCATCGTCCCATCTCCCTCATATGACGTCCTTCGTTTTCCACAAATACCATAGGTTTAGGGATTGGTATAAAATTCTGGAAAGATGTATTTTAAATAAGATAAATAAGTAAATTTAAAAATAGGTAATAGAATACAAGCCAAAAACATTTCATGAACATTTCAAATGAATGATAATAATCAAATTTCAACAGGCATGAGAAACATCTCCCTCAATTTCATTTATAAAAGGGTGTAAAAAACATTAAAGTTTAGAGTTAGTAAATATTTGCAAGCAATATAGAAATGAGTCGTATTAGAGTTTAAAAGATGATATTATACATTTTCGGTAATTTAAAAAATGAACCTGCCATTGGAAACATCAATTCTCCACTTTGCAATGCGGGCCAAATCTAAAGGCATCAATATTTGAAGTGAATAATCTTCTTCTCCGTAGTCAATGCAGTCTTGTACGTTAAAAATTGCTATAGCCATAATACGAAAAGAACATCAATTATTGTTGATTTTTTGCGTACATGAAAAACGATTCTTTGATTAAAGTGTGCTGAAAATCCTCATTTTGGAATAAACCGTTCTAAACCCTCGGAATTTTACCAAAACATTTCTTAAAAATCAATGTTTTGAAATTTTATTTATAAAAAACACAACCACTATATGATAAAGTTACTCAAAAAAAATCAACAAGTGACTCTTCATCTACAGAATACAAAAATTGCAAGTTTCCAGCTTTAACGGAAAAACCGTTACAGTGTTGGAGGAAAACATCTGAAACCATCTTCTTATCCCCAGTATAGAGCCATTTTAACCGACATTTTATCTCTACTTGTTGACTTTTCCCTCGTGACGAAATTCGAAAAATTATATGAAACTTAAGTCACGAACTGAGGTTAAAAATATTTTTCATGAAAACTAAAATGAAACTCTTAAAGCGAGTGATTCGATTGTAATGGGAACTGCAGACACACACTGCCGTGCACTTTGACCAATGGACCCGATTGAATAATGGCGTCGCATTTGAAAGTGATGTTGAAAATGTACCATTCGCCGTCCTTCGTCAATACAGTGCTCTAATCATTCACCATAAATTGAAATGGGGTGGAATTGAATTTAAAATAAGAACTTATTCATCACGTACCTTGGTCTCCTTGCTCAGTGTCGGTACCACGTGTTGATCGTAGTATTCGAGGAGCGACGGGAGTTGTTTACTCAGCAAAGACCTTCCATCCGAAGATCCCAAAGAGAAGATCAAATAAGGAACGGCCGATGTCAAGTATATCTCCCTGCCCTGTTGATTGCCCTGTTCACCAATTGCATAATGTCTGATCCAAAAATCCAGTTCCACTCCGTATATCATCTTTCTCTCCGCCTGCCAGAGGATTCCCTTGAATCGCCCTCCGTCGCCCTCTCCGGAATATGGAAGCCCTCTGTTATTAAACGCCAAATACACGGACAGCTGCGACAATGCAGTGGCGACAAAACCAATACTATCTCTCTCATTCCATTTCCCATTCACGTACGCCTTTTGCTCTTCAAAGTCGGCGAAAAAATAGACTAGTCCATTTCCACTTTTTTCTATCCCGTCATGGTCTATATATGTCGGTTTGATTTTTTCGATGTAATCAGAGTCGAAATCGATTGAAATTTTGACGTTCGACTGGAATCGAATGAATTCCAGAATGCAAGACGTGATGCGATCCTCGTCGTACACAATTTCGTACCATCTATTCATTCTCGCCTTGTTGCCTTCGTTCGAGGGCTCCAACTCCGTCTTCCGCATCATCGCCTCTACGCAGGCCTCTCTGTTAGGGTTGTAATCTGACGTTGGCGTCACATGGGGCACTTCATCCGGAATGGGCGATTCTTTTTTTTTATAATTCCTTATTTCAGCAAATAACTCTTGCATCTGTGTTTTTATGGATTCCTTGATAGACGATTCTTGCTCTCTGCTTATTTTCTCTAATGCCTCTTTTTGCGTGGTTACTGTGTTGCCAAGTTCTAATTTTACTTCCTCAAAAGATTTTGATACGGTGTTGCCAAGTTCTTTCTTTACTTCCTCAAGTTCTTTCTTTGCTTCCCTAAAAGACTTTGATACGGTGTTACCAAGTTCTTTCTTTACTTCCTCAAAAGATTTAGATACGGTGTTGCCAAGTCCTTTCTTTACTTCCTCAAAAGACATTGATACGGTGTTGTCAAATTCTTTCTTTACTTCCTCAAAAGAATTTGATTCGGTGTTGCCAAGTTCTTTCTTTACTTCCTCAAAAGACTTTGATACGGTGTTGCCAAGCTCTTTCTTTACATCCTCAAGCTTTTTCTTTACTTCCCCAAAAGACATATTAACTGTATGTAACTCTGTAGTTAAATCATTCCTAATCCCCGTTACATGTGTTTCCATGGATTTCTTGGAAGCATCAATTTCGGTGAAAATGAACGTTTTCACGTCAGTTATCAATTCTTCATCTGTTGGCCGACTAATATTGTCTCTGCATTGAAGAAGGTTGAGTATACCCTCTCGCTCCTTGTCCTCTGGGTGTTTGGAGACCATGGTTTTTGCAATTTTCAGTGCGTTGTGACCATACCTGTCCACTATCAAAGGATCAGCCCCCGCTTCTAGGATCTCCCGAACCCAGTCCGGCTTCCCTAACATCACCGCCTGATGGAGCAGCGTCCTCTCGCCCACATTCTTCACATTAATATCCGGCAAATCTTTTAAATTCTGAATGTACTCCTCCACGGGATATTTAGACATCAATTCGAAAATAAACTCCTCCATTTTGATCTCAAGGGAGATTTGAACCACGTTCCTTTCTGATCCGAGTGAAAGTCTTCTGCGATCTTGCTAAAAAATGGCAGAAATGGAGACTTTGCCTTCAATACGCCTGGAGCTATATCTCTTGCTGAGTCGGCAGTCGAGATCACGGTGATGTACTGCCGATGGATTACCCCTGTGGATGGATCAGACAAATTTAACGTTTAGAATACGATACTGTTTATTTTTTCAAATGAATTATAAGGCATTAAACACTTTTCAAAGTAATAGTTTTAGCAGTTAAACTGACTGTTTTTGAATGTCCAATGGGTAATTAATTCTTGATTAGAGACAATGTTCTAAAAAAAGAATTAGAATTATTTATTAATAGTAAATTTTAATATTCAACTAAATTGCATAGCTGGTACATTTAAACTCCTGTGTTTAATCAATCCAAAAATGCACTGACCAAAGCAGAGTGCATTGCTTGGTAAAATAAAATGAATAATAATACATAAACTGTAATGCATTTATTTAAGTATTTCTCGGTTTATTTGTCTAGGGGTTACAATTCTCAATACTCGACTTCTCGTTCGTGTTAAAGATGACACACGAATTGTTCTTTTAATCTAACCATGGCTTAGCATGGATCTTGGTTCTTCGCAAAGTAAAAGGTAATAAACGTCAGTGAAAATGAACAAACCTTGGGAGTGAGGATCGTCTCCTTAGGAGCGTTGATCTGATGAGAACAAACTACACAACAAAGAGTCGTCTGATGTTCTGTGCGGAAATGGCTGACTAGTCAGAGCCTCTCACTTACTGATTCTTCTACGTGCTTGAGCCGAATCCTTGATGTGAATGCCTCGATTCTCAAACGCCGCCTTTTTATGTCAGCCGACGGAAAGATAACGAAGCAGGAGGATGAGGAACTATTTTCGCTCGAACAGCGCGCGGCCAATGAAATCGCCAGGAGGGTCGCAGTGGAGTGAGTTGGGCGGGTCAACTGCGCAAAAGAGACTTTTCTGGAATTGTATTATAAATGGAATGGCTTAGTTTCGGCAGATAACGAAATCAATTCCAGAAGCTTCTATTCCGCGAAGCATACCCATCCCACTCCCTGCACGGCGACCGGCCGAGCGATAGTCCGATGTTACGAGCGATATGTTATTAGCGATATTGTACTGCGATATCAGCTTAGCCGACGAGAGCGAAGGGAGATTTAGATATATCTATCTCTTGCGGTCGGATATTTTTATTCGGAGAAAACAGTGACTTGAATTTAGCAAGAACACCATATATATATAAATCTCCTCATTTCGTCATTATCTTATTTCCGTTTTATTGTTCAGATTGTTTCGGCAATTTTCAAAACAAAAATCAAATACAATATATAAAAAACCACAAGTAATGCAAAGGTGTGTAGAAATTACTGAGGGAAACATTTTGTCACCAAACTATTTAAAGAAGCCTCTGGCCGTAGTGTCTCCATTGAATGGCTTCGACGTTTTACAGAGTTCCTTCCAGAAACGGTCAACCTCTTGGACGGGTGGCGGAGATTCAACGACAGGCGGATGTGGCCGAAAGAGATGGAACGGGTGAAAGAGAATAATAGAATTCCCCCTAACAGCCTTGCTCCGCTTGAGGAGTTTTTTCAAGGCAGTGGTGAGTGGTCGTACTCTATCGACCGCGTGCTGCTTAGTAGTAAGTAGCACGCTTTTATTCAATGGGTGATGGATGTATCTGAGAATGCGCGCTATGCGCCGAAATTTGGGCGTGAAATTCACCCATATAAGACGTATTCCATTACACAATGGGTTCTCGACGCCTGACGTCCTACATGCGTGACCTTGGTCTCCAACTGTTCAAACCTCTTTTATTTTTTGTCCTCCAAAGAGATGTTATTTTAGGAGTGAGTCATAATTTTCGCAGCAGAGTAGACCACATAATTTACCGTCCGAAATTTCCGCTAGGATTTTATCGATGATACCATTCAACTGGGGCAGGTGGTTACCCCACAGAGAGATCTTTCGGTTAATCTCTCTCTGCCTTGGTTGTCCTTCATCATAGTAAATGGTGCTTAACAAAGGTGTTCGTAATTTATATACGGCCTAACCAGCTTCTTTCCCATTTGGCCGAGAGACTGACACAAATGTCGGACTCGCCTCAGGAGATGGAGAGGATTCCAGTGTTGGGGAGTGTGTTCAGGCAAGTGATGTGTTCCTCTGAACTGGCCGGTATGTGGGGAGTTTCCTTTTTTCCTAGGTGGTTGGCATAATCGCGCAGGTTCTGCTGCGATAGATGGTCGTCTTCCGTATGCATCTCAAACTACAAAGAGTGCCATATACCCCCTGTGATCGGGCTCGCTGGCAGCATGGCATGTGAGGCGGTCGCCCCTTAGGGCTTCCGTGCACTGCATATGAAATCCATTCTAAAGGTGGTGAATTTTCATTGCCACACCCAGCGGTACTAGGGCCGCCATCCGAGAGGTGCCGGTTGTGGATGGCTTTCCTCGTTATCTTTATTAAATATTTTTTTTAGCTTTTTTGTCCTTTATCATAAGATACTGTGCCTAATAACCGTATTCGTAGTTCAGAGACGGCCTCACTAGCTTCCTCCCCATTTGGCAGAAACTATGGCATGACTGCCGTTCTCACCCTCAGGCGGTGGAGATGCTGCTGGGGTCAGGGAGGGTGTTCTGGCCGGTGGTGTGTTCCTCTGAACTTTCAGTTGGTGGAGATTTTCCTTATTCCGCAGGTGGTTGGCATAATCGCGCAGATTCTGCTGCGACAGATGGTCGTGTTCCGGGTGCATCTCAAACCACAAAGAGTGCATCCTTGCCATATACCCCCAGCGTCTGGGGTCGCTGGCAGCGTGGCATGCAAGGAGGTCCCCCTTAGGGCTTCCGTCCACTGCATAGGAGCTCCCGTTTTTGTAGTATTTCAGTTGCCACTCCCAACGTCACTAGGGACCTCAACCCAGAGGGCGGTTGTGAATGTGTTTTTCTGTTTTCCTTTTTGGAACTAAAAGAGCTGCGTGTGGGGTGGTTAGCTCTACATGCAGACTTCCTCCATTAGCTGGCGAAAACCGTTACAAGGTACACCACGGGAAGACTAATGGTCCGGCTTTTGTACCCTTATTATTATTAAAACATTATGCATGTTTTGTAAATTGGTAGCATTAATCATGTTTAATTATTCTCCACAATTTTATATATTTTTTTATTTTTATTCAATAATGACCTATTTAAATTGAAATCAATTGATTTGTATGTGCTTGCAACATTTTCTTGCAACTCTTCAATAGGATGTAGATGAATAAAATATAACATTATAGTATTTTAAAAAATCAGCTTGTTTTACAGATAAATTATGCTTATCCTTCACAGTGGAAGCATATCATTAAAAAAATTAAATACAACACAAAGGCTTTCTTTTTGGCGATAAAATGCACAGGAATGTGAAATGATGGAGAACATGGAAACTTCAAGGGGAAATTTCGACAAAAAATAATAACCTGGCAGGATGACGAATGAAAACGTGGGAGTTATTTTTTGACCAAAGTATTTGAAAATCTGAACACGTTATGAAAGCATAAGTTTTAAATGGATCCGAGGTTGAGTTCCATCTTCATTAAATAAAAAAATCGGGATATTTCTATGTGTAAAAGAATCTAAGTAGTATTTTTAGTCTGTATCTCGAAAAAAAATTAAATTTGAATAAAAAAGACAAGCACCGTTTCTTACAAAATATTATCAATAGTTTCATACAACTTACTTTTATCTAGGCTTACTAGTCAATTTTATTCAGGATCTAAACTCAAATCTACTTAATGATACCCCTAACTCTTTCAGCACATTCTCTTCGGAAGATTCATAAATTTTGGTTAAAAAACTAAGATTTGCGTATATGAGTAAAATATGTGCATTAAATATATTTTTACGGATGAAAATATCTGAAAAAGACCATGATGAAGTTCCAAACAAATACTTGACTGCATTTTGATCCACCAGTTGGAATACGGAAAAATTAAATTCTTCAGGTAAGAAGACTATAACTTGATTTTTACGTAAACGTTTAGCGGCAAAGAGACTTGGCTCCGTTTACAATTTAATCCATGATAATGACACATGCACACTAGTGAAGCCCACTGCAATATTCGGGATACATCATTCTTTGCAATACAATCATGATGCAGATATTAGTTGTCATTCAGATTGTTGAAATTCAAAACAAAGATCAACACAAAAAAAACATAAACAAGCCTTTACCTCTTTTTTAAACCACAAAGAACATATTCCTTACAATATCTGAACATAAATCATTATCTTATTAGGGCAGTAATTCATCATATTAATATCTTATTTTATCCAATTAAGTTATTTCCCATGTCACACATAAACGATCTTGAAACTGTGAGTGAAATGTTCTCGAAGCTGTGTCTGATAGTCCGGTTTACGTGAGTACGCTCCGCATAAAACTACCCATAGGATGTCTCTATTTCAATTCCATTTACTCACATGTGTATGATTGAGTGTTTCCGCAATTCTACCCTCCACGTAAACTTCTTCCCACTTGTCTCTCACGAGAATGGTCTCAAACCACTATGCATGACCGAGTGTGTTTGACTAAGTAAGATTTCCGAGTAAATCCCTTCCCACATGTGTCACACTTGAAGGCACTGAAACTACTGTGTATGGCCGAGTGTGCGACTAAGCTAGATTTCTGAGTAAATCCCTTTCCACATGCGTCACACTTGAAGGCTCTCAAGCCACTGTGTACGACCGAGTGCGCAACTAACCTAGATTTCTGAGTAAATCCCATCCCACATGTGTCACACTTGAAGGCTCTCAAACCACTATGTACGACCGAGTGATGGATTAAGTTAGACTTATAAGTAAATCTCTTCCCACATGTGTCACACTTGAAGGCTCTCAAACCACTGTGTACGACCGAGTGTGCGACCAAGTGCGATTTCTGAGTAAATCCCTTCCCACATTTGTCACACCTGAAGGCTCTCAAACCCTTGTGTATGGCCGAGTGTTGGATTAAGTTAGACTTACGAGTAAATCCCTTCCCACATGTGTCACACTTGAAGGCTCTCAAACTACTGTGTACGACTGAGTGTGCGACCAAGCTATATTTCTGAGTAAATCCCTTCCCACATTCGTCACACCTGAAGGCTCTCAAACCACTGTGTATGGCCGAGTGTTGGATTAAGTTAGACTTACGAGTAAATCCCTTCCCACATGTGTCACACTTGAAGGCTCTCAAACCACTGTGTACGACCGAGTGTGCGACCAAGTGAGATTTCTGAGTAAATCCCTTCCCACATGTGTCACACTTGAAGGCTCTCAAACCACTGTGTACGACCGAGTGTGCGACCAAGCTAGATTTCCGAGTAAATCCCTTCCCACATGTGTCACACTTGAAGGCTCTAAAACCACGGTGTACGACCGAGTGTGTGACCAAGTTAGATTTATGAGTAAATCCCTTCCCACATGTGTCACACTTGAAGGCTCTCAAACCACTGTGTACGACCAAGTGCGCGACTAAGCTAGATTTATGAGTAAATCCCTTCCCACATTTGTCACACCTGAAGGCTCTCAAACCACTGTGTATGGCCGAGTGTTGGATTAAGTTAGACTTGCGAGTAAATCCCTTCCCACATGTGTCACACTTGAAGGCTCTCAAACCACTGTGTACGACCGAGTGTGCGACCAAGCTAGATTTCTGAGTAAATCCCTTCCCACATGTGTCACACTTGAAGGCTCTCAAACCACTGTGTACGACCGAGTGTGCGACCAAGCTAGATTTCCGAATAAATCCCTTCCCACATGTGTCACACTTGAAGGCTCTCAAACCACGGTGTACGACCGAGTGTGTGACCAAGTTAGATTTATGAGTAAATCCCTTCCCACATGTGTCACACTTGAAGGCTCTCAAACCACTGTGTACGACCAAGTGCGCGACTAAGCTAGATTTCTGAGTAAATCCCTTCCCACATGCGTCACATTTGAATGCTCTCAAACCAGTGTGTGTGAACGAATGCTTGACTAAGGTAGACTTTTGAGTAAATCCTCTGCCACATGTGTCACACTTGAAGGGTCTTAAACCACTATGTATGACCGAGTGTCTGACTAATTCATACTTCCAAGTATATCGCTTTCCACATGTGTCACACTTGAACGGTTTTGAAATTTTAATTCCAGTAACTTTTGATTTAGAGCACTTTATAACTGATTTCTCTGGCATTAGACTCGTTGATAAACTGTTCCCCGAAATGTGGCCTCTAACGTGTACGACTAACATTTTTTTATCCGTATATTTTACACCACAATAATCGCAAATTAATTCTGTACATGCCATGAGCTGTTTTTTGTGAGAATCGACAGTCCTTTGCTCATATGACATCATTTTACTGAACTTGAAGGCACTCGTGATGTTATCACCCAATTTAAATCTTTCTTCTTTCGTAGCACTTAACTTCCTCATATTCCTCAGTGAGTACTTTCCAGGTAAACCAGTAAGCCTGGTGTTTCTTTCAAACTTCTTTGTGGTGTTTTGTTTTCTATAATCTCTTAGGTGTCTCACTATCTTCTCACGCATTTTTGGACTCCCTGTTGTCATGCTGCAGCCATCTACCTGAAATGATGAAAATTAAAAACAAGAAATTATTATTTGCATAATCTTATGTAGGATTAAAGATTGGAAAATTTTTAACACATTTTTTGAACATATATTCCCGACTCCTACTACTTCGTAGTAAGTTCAATGGAAAATATTATTATTATTACATTATTGTTGAAATGCGTATCACAAATCACTTTTGCATAGTGTAAATAAAAGGTTTTGTTTTTGAAACCAGAAATAGTAAATATGTAAATGAATTTCAAAATGTCATTTTATAATAATAATATAAGAATAATTCATTAAAATCATTGGGATCAATGAGTTTCGTTAAAATTATACAGCACAGTATTAACAAGCAGTTTGGCAGGTATAATACAGAGCTTGCCAATAAATAAATGCAATTACTATCAATTTCTAAAGTATATCCACGCGGTGAGCACGGCCAACTTCATATTTTGCTGAATTTGAACTTCGGGTATTGCCTTTGCATTCAGGGACTACTAAGGGCCAATTTTACTCATTTCCACTCACTACGGATACCCTCGTATGGCCTTCTGCCACTATTACTGCCCAGCCAACTCCCCAGCCTCCAACTGGTAGGAAATGCTAGGCGGAGCATGCAAAAGGAAAATGTTCCCACTTAGGTGGTTTCTTTCTTAAGTAGTAGCAGGCTTAAGTGTATCCTTGATGTATTGAGGAAATGGATCACTGTGGCAACGATAATTTATGTCATATCTTTTTAAAATTCAAATATATATGTTATAGTCAACCGGTCTTATCTCGGCCAAATTCAAAAGGAATTTATCTCGTTTTTACGCATTTTGCCAATTAGATGTTATTTTTCATTCAGCAATGATACTGCGAGGAGATAAGTGTTGTACCTATTGTTTACAGTAAGAGTACGATTTTCCCTTTATATGGCTAACTTATCTTTTCACAGTATCTCAGGGGGAATTCAATCTCAAATATGGTCCATCCATTTGTTTTCCATAGTAAATTTCTATTGTATCGCACCAGGAAAAGATTTTTAGCCTGTAATTAGCCGGTTTACCGAGAATGTACTGCATATAACAGCATTATCCACGAAATAGCTCTATGATTTACTTTACTAACTTAATAAGAACGCATAATCCTAGACGTATCTGCATGAGTTTCTTGCGGTTTATTTCTACAGCAGAACCAGTGCCAGTAGTGACAAACCCAACAAAATTGAATTATGTTGACTATGTTCAAATATTAAGTGCGCATTTGCTGCCTTATCTAGATTAAATGCTTATCAAGAGCGAGGAGGTTGTTTTTATCCAGGACAACTGTCCGACTCCCAAAGTGAACATCACAAAGCATTTTTGAGGATTATTCTCGACTTTGCGTTTTACCCTGGCTACCTAACTCCCCGGACCTCTCCCCTGTTGAGAATGTGTAAGGTATCATTGTAAATGAGTGGTATCACGACAGAGAAAGAACCAAGAAAGCTTTAGATGCCCACATTCGGGATGTTTAGAATTCTTTAAGCCGATATTCCCGTGTAATATAATATTTATTTGGGTAAATGCAATCACGATTATGATCTACAATTGAAAATAATGGCGATATAACAAAATATTAAAGTGATCCCCTGATGATTGAGCATTTTGTTTAAGATTTCCGTTACCATAGGTAATATCCTGAAAATAACTACCCAAAATTAAGTAGTGTACTTTTCTTTCCGACCTCATCAATTCATGACTTATTCTCATTGATTTTCGCTCCAAAACGAACGTAAAGCTAAACTTTCAACCACTAATTCTATTTAATTCTAATCTATACATAATTTCTCTAGGCCAATCTTTCATAATGCTTATTTCATTATACTTAAATTTATATTTATATAATTTTACATTGTAGACATTTTTAAATGGAGTATATGCCTTCTCTAAGAGCGATAAATCAATGTAGTTATACCTCGAATGAAGTAAAAATCATAAAAAAATAACAACATTCATTTCTGATAAATTATAATCAACGTTTTGTAGCCTCATTTGCCATTATTATGCATTCATTATAACGTTAATAAGGGTTATGCCTCTTTTTAGGAAATATTGTATAAAATATCATTTTCAGTAATGATGTGTTGGATGGAATACTTCTTCAAATTTCGTATTTTGAAGTCAACTTCGAGCGACGCTACTCCAAAGGCATGTTTCAATTTAAATTGTCTTTATTAGTCTGTAATTTGTCTTGTGTAAGAGGCGGCCGACATATTCCTTCCTTCATTCCTTTCCCACCTAACCGACACGCTCAGCACCTTTACTTCCGACCCCCCCCCCTCCAATCACCACCCAGTCCCGTCGGCCGTCGGCAGAGCTTGCATGCCCATGTAAGGTGAATTGTACCTTGGACCTTATCATGCGGGGCATGCGAGCCAATTGCAGCGGGAGAGTAGGAGAGAGACGCCACCACGGGCGGTCAGTCGGCGTATGTATAGCGATGAGTATCTAATAAAAGTGTAAGTGCTCCCGACTTGTGTCTTCTTCCTTTCCCGCGCGATCCCATCCTCCTGCAGCGGACAACGGCTCAACGACGAGAGTGCCATCGGCGACTTACAATTTGGTGTCAGAAGTGGGATATGTCCATCTAGCTGTGGCAGACCGGAGGACGGAATATCGTCGCGGGAAAAGGAGGTAAGACCATAATGGCGGGGCGAGTTAGTGTTGGCGGGAAAGAGGTTGAGTTGCAGCAGGTGATAGAGGACGTCCATGAGAGGCTACGTGAGTTATCCTGCGAGAATCAAGTCCTTAAGTCCCGGTTGGTGGAACGCGATAGCGCCCCTAATTCTAGTGCTGGCCCCGACAGTAGGAAGTTTTCTTTATTTTCGTCCGTGGAAGTGTTTTCGGGGCGGCCCTCTGAGAATGTGTTTGCGTTTTTCGAGTGTATAGAGGAAATCACGGAAATTAGTGGGTGGGTAAATGCAGAAAGACTACGAGTGGCTAAATTGCGTGTGTCTGGCAGTGCAGCGGAATTCGTCCGCTCGAAGCAGGAGTGCCGTGAGGCCGTCAACTATGAAGACTTTAAACGAGTGCTAACTGAGAGGTATAAGAGGAAGCACGAGGCTCGGTTCTATCGGGAGCTTGTCTCTCAGATGAGACGGGGGCCCACGGAGGACATAGAGGCTTTCGCGGATTGCATAAGGAATGCTGACGCGCAAACTTACGAGAAGAACGGGTCCAAGGAGTATTTCGAGGCCACCTTATTCGAAGCCGAGCAGAGGGCGTTGGACGCGTTCCTGAATGGACTCTCCGGTGAGGTGGAACGCCGATGCCGCCATGATGCGCCAAAGACCCTCGACGAGGCTGTGAGGAGTGCCTTGCGTGCTGAAGCGATAGAAGCGAAGGTGGCATCGCGGGTGCCGCCAACGGCCCCGAAGATTTTCCGCGCGCCAAACGAGAGGAGGTGTTTCAAATGTGACCAACCTGGGCATTTCTCTCGACAATGTAAACTGCCGCGAAAGGAACAGTGTTACGCTTGTGGCCAGGGGGGGCACATTGCTCGTCAATGTCCCCATCGTGGAAGACCTGCGCCTGATTTAAACGGCAACGGCACCGGCGCGGCCGCAGACGCCGGGTGTCGTTGGTGACTATTCCCGTGACGGGCTGTGATGCGGTGGAGGAGGTTCTAAGAGTAAAAGGAGTTATAGAGGGACGCGAGTGTAGACTTCACGGGAAGGACGCTTTGGACACACTGGCAAAAGGTAGTGTCCTTACGCTTGGGTGATCATGTCTATCCCATGCAAGTTCAAGTTGTTGGCAAGTTAGATGGAGTGGATGCTATCGTGGGATTAGACTTTTTGGAACGATATCGAGGTGTGTTGGATATGGGAAATAGGATTTTGCACTTGGGGGGGGCGGGAGATTCGGTTAGTAGGTCACCGAAAGGAAGAATATTGTGCCCCAAGTCTAAGTTTTCCTGCGGATCAGAAATCAGACGATGAAAAGCGGAAGGAGATAAATGTCCGTGGGAGTAAAGAATATCCCGTGTGCCTCGGAGAAGAAATTAGGGTACCGCCGAGTTCTGGGAGAATTTTGAGAATAACGATGGATGCGTGCGTTGGTACCGGGACATATTTAGTGGAGCCCGCATTAGAGAATGTAGAAAACTGCTATGTCGCGAGAGGGTTGTCCACCGTCGATACTAAGCAGTCAGTTACACTGCAAGTCACCAATTTTGGCCATGATAATGTAGTGCTATGAAAAGGAACCAGACTAGGAGTGGCTACAAAGCTGGAGCTCAGCAAAACAGGGGCTGGCAAGATGCACGGGAAGGTGGTGAGGAAGATTGCTTCGGCCGACAGTGCGGGGATGTTTCGCGAGAAGTTGGCGCACCTGGGTGTAAGTGAGAGAGAGTTCCTCCTGCCATTATTAGAAGAATTCGAGGATCTGTTTACCGAGAAGAATCAACTACCTGTCACCAATCTGACGTCCCACCGAATCAGCACGGGCGACGCCCCCCCTGTCTATAGAAGGCCTTATCGGGTGCCCCATCATTTGAAGCCCGTGGTGGAGACGTTCGTCAGCGAGCAGCTCGAAGCGGGTATTATTGTCCCTAGTGAGAGCCCTTGGACATCCCCAATTGTGGTTGTACCGAAGAAATCGACTGACGGAAAACCGGCGTACCGGTTTTGTGTGGATTTTCGGGCTTTGAATGCGGTGACTGTTCCCGATGTGTATCCCATTCCAAACGTCGTCGAGTTATTGGACTATTTGGGCATTCCCGATTCTTTTCAACGCTGGATTTGACGAGTGGCTACCATCAAATACCGATTCATAAGGATGACAAAGAAAAGACTCCTTTCAATGTCGACAGCGGACATTACCACTACACTCGAATTCCGTTCGGGTTACGGAACGCCCCCGCCACCTTCCAACGCCTAATGGATAGCCTTTTGAGAAATTTGAAGCCGGTACAATGCCTCGTCTATTTGGACGACGTAATCATATTTAGTGCGACGATAGAGGAGCATGCCGTACGGTTGCGTAATGTACTTGACAGATTGAGAAATGCTGGCCTAACCCTGAAGTTTGATAAATGTAAGAGCGCAGAGGAGGTCAACTATTTAGGTCACGTAATTTCAAAGTGTGGAGTTCAACCAGATCCCGAAAAGATATCCGCTGTGCAGGAATTTCCCACCCCCACCAACGTGAAGGAACTTCAATCTTTTCTAGGACTCGCCAATTATTATAGGAGATTCGTTGTGGGTTACGCAGAGATAGCGAGGCCGTTGACGAAGTTATTAAGGAAAGGTACAGTGTTCAACTGGGATGGAGAATGTGTAGGGTCCTTTGGGAAATTAAAAGAAGCCCTGACTAATAGCCCTGCGTTGTCCTATCCAGATTTTGACAAACCCTTTATTATTTCGACCGATGCGTCCAACCTCGCAATAGGGGCAGTACTTTCTCAGGAGATCAACGGGGAAGAACACCTAATTGCATACGCATCAAGACAGTTGAATTCCGCTGAAATAAATTATTCAGTAACTGAAAAGAAACTGTGCAGTGTCGTGTTTGCTGTGGCGCAACACCGGTGCTACGTATATGGGCG
The DNA here is from genome assembly GCA_963573305.1 of Pyrrhosoma nymphula. Lineage (NCBI taxonomy): Eukaryota > Metazoa > Arthropoda > Insecta > Odonata > Coenagrionidae > Pyrrhosoma > Pyrrhosoma nymphula. The sequence goes on along the minus strand of OY754340.1, from coordinate 65,482,307 downwards.
AACATTCAAAATAGTCAGTGATAATTCGGCCCTCAAGTGGCTATTTAGCCTACGTGACCCGAGCAGCCGGCTGATGCGATGGACACTTAAACTTTCTGAATATGACTACGAGGTAGTGCATAAGCCGGGGGCATTGCATAAGAATGCAGATGGACTTAGCCGAAAGGTGAGACGAATGAAATGCACACCGAGTGTAGACATAGAGAGTGCGCAAGAGAATGACGTCGAATGCGCGGAATGGGTGGGTAAGGCAGGGTTCGAGGTCGTGGACGGGATCCTTTTCAAAGTTGGCCCGCGAGGAAGAGTGATAGTTGTCCTTGAGAGTGTGAGGAATGACGTTTTGAGACAATGTCATGACTACGCCCTCGCGGGACACCTGGGGGTCAGGTCAACGAAAGCTCGCGTGGCAGCAGGGTATTGGTGGCCGCACCTGGGAAGAGATTGCGAGGCTTACGTGAGGAACTGTGTGTCGTGTAACAGGAGAAGACCGTATGGGAAGAGTAAGGTCCCGTTACAAGCTCTACCGGCCACCGACAGACCCTTCGATTTTATAGCTCTCGATGTAGTCGGCCCGTTGTCTCGGACCGAGAAGGGAAACAAATTCATTCTCTCAATTTTGGATCATTTTTCTAGGTATCTGGTGATGGTACCTTTGCCAAATCAAACAGCAGAGGTGGTTTCCGTGGCCCTGGTTAAAGAATAGATCCTGAAATTCGGTGTCCCTGGTAAGGTTCTGACCGATCAAGGTAGCAATTTCATGTTGGACTTATTTAGGGGTGTGTGTAAACCAGGGATGTGACCCGAAAAGGCACGTTACGTTTCGTGCCGTACCTGGGAGGCACCCAAACTTGGAGTTCAAGTCTCGTCTTTGAAGGATACCGAACGCTTCACCGCGGTTGGTTTATAGCACCAACTTACCAGTCAAACTATAGTTTATAACTTCTTAAAGTTAAACATAAATCGCACAATTATGTTCATCTTTGTTTTGTACTATTCACATTGATGAAAATGTTTTTTTAAATACAGTTATACGATAGATATTAACCATTTTACGTGCATTAGTAAACCAAGCCAATTTAATGTACATTAAATTATTAAGTCACGTAAATTCGTTAATATCTATTGCATGATTGCGATGAAAAAACCATTTTCATCAGCGTGACTATTGCAATACAAAGACGAACATAGCTTTGTGATTTGTGTTTAACTTTAAGAAGTTATAAACTATAGTGTGACTGGTCAGTTGGTGCTATAAACCACCCGTGGTGAAGGGTTGGGTCTCGTTCAACGCCGAGGCTCGGACTCCGAGTTAGGGTGCCTCCCAGGTACGGCACGAAACGTAAATGCCTTTTTGGGTCACATCCCTGGTGTAAACTGCTAGGAGTGACGAAATTGCGTACCTCCCCTTACAGAACTGAATGCAATGGACGAATAGAGAGAAGGCATCGAACGATTGAGCAGGTATTATCCCATTATATGAACGCGAAAAACGACGATTGGGATGAATGGTTAAACTATGCAGTAACGGCATACAATACAAGTGTCCACTCTTCCACGGCCTTCAGCCCTCACGAAACAATCTTTGGCTACGAGATGAGTTAACCGTTTGAGTGTGTAAAGAGACCTCTGAGAGAGGTGTGCCACCATCAAGTGGCCCAGTTGCGGGATAGACTGCGAGTGATGTGGCGAATGTGCACGAGGAACAATGAGCTGGTGCGAAAACAGCATTTAAGGGGGCGGGATCAAAGGGACAGGATAGATCGTATTCGGTGGGAGATGTAGTCTATTTAAGCGACGCCTGTGTGAAGGCAGGCGTGGGAAAGAAATTCCACTGACCGTGGAAGGGACCGTATCGCGTCTTAAAGGTGCTCCTTCCCGTAAATTTAATGCTGCAACTCCCTCATAGGACGCTAATTGTGCATACAAATAGGGTAAAGCCCCATCCCCGCCATCTTGGTCTTCCTTCCCCCGCAGTTGCAGGGCCCGCCAGTGAGAGAAGGAGGGGGAGACCCAGGAAGCAGACGACGCCGGCCACTGCAGAGGGGGCAGAAGGTGATTCCCATTTCTGGGGAAGTCCTAAGCATTCCGGAGGGAATAAGAGAGCGGAGAGGGAGGCTGCCACACCGTTATCGGAGGAGACAGACAGCTCGGCGCCGACATTTCCCCCGTCAAGCGGTCGGCGTTCATTCCGAGAGGCGGCCATCGAGGAGGAGGAGGAGGCGGAGGGGGGTGAAGCGGAAGCGGCCGAGGGTGAGTGGGAGGACGTTGAGGAGAGCGGAATGGAAATTGACGAGGGTGAGTGGGCGGACGCCGAGGAGAACGGAGGGGTGGTGGGTGAGGAGGAGATAAAGAACGAAGGACCAGAGTGGAAGCCGCGAGGCGGGCCCGCTTGGTTTCCGCCACCCCTCCCCCAGCGGTCCCCCTCCCCCTTCGCTCGAGAGCACGTTCGTCTCATCCCTCGCTTCCTTCCCCGCCTGGACCACCGCCCCCTCCCGGCCCCCTCGCTACTTCCTCCGCGAAAGAAAATCGCCCCGGGAGACAGAGGAGCAGATATGATGTGTCAAATTTTGGTGTTGTGTGCATTGTGTGTATTGGTGGAAACGGTGGGTGGACAGGATGTGGTGCCAATAGGCAGTGGAGTGGTGTTTGAGAGGAAGCAGGACGTGGTAATTACTGATAAAACATGGGCGTTAGTTATCAATTTTGATTTGGGGGAGGTTCGAAAGGAGTATATTAAATTAGTTGACGGGTTTTCTGAATTGAGGAAAAAAGCGGAATCGAATCGTGGCGTTACAATGGGAAGGGGATACAAAATTGCACTTAATAGGATGGAAGTGGAGTATTCCCGGGTAAAAGAGGCATTAGAAACCTTGGTGGATTTGGTGGAAAAGAAGAGGTTTCGAAGGGGGTGGATTGATGCCGGAGGATCGCTACTTAAAATGGTTCTCGGAACAGCTGAACGGTAGGATCGAGAAGCTTGAGAGGGAGGGAGGAGATGCTCGTTTGGCTATATGTTCGCAATTATTAGTACTGAAAGGGATGGAAGGACGAGTGGCGAATAATACGCGTTTCCTAAGGAGTTATAGGGAAATTGACGCGGAAGTTGCGAAGGGGCCATTGAGGATTGGTTTGGGCGATTCCATCGAGAGGGTGCGAAAAAATTCATCCCCGGGAAATACCTATCATATTTCGATCCCTGTTGGCCTAGGAGCACTGTTAATTGTAATTTTAGGATTGACATATTGGAAACTTGCTTGGACTAAGGGAAGGTGCCATAGGTTGGACAATAAATCCACTCGTACGAGGACCATCGATGCTCGGAACGTACGTGTAGTAATTGATCAGGAGAAAGATGATGGGGTAGGCGAGAGCATGGATAGGGATACTTAGTAGATAAGGCGAGGAGTGGGTTGGGGTACTGAATATTGCCTTCATTGAAAAATATAATTGCCTTCAATTGAAAGTCATAGTATCAGTAATTAATATATGTGCTTGGGACTTTCCAAAACATCCGGAGTATGGGACCATTATCTTCGATCCGTGAAAATAATTAATGATATGAGCAAGAACGCCATAACAACTAACGATGTAAGCAAGAACGCCAAACATATTGCGATTGCAATAATTTATTTGGTTCTTAAACTAGACTCAACAGTGTCGTTTTAATATACTGCGCAATATCGTTTTATTAAACTGTGCAACTATGGTGACATATTTTCACATTTATCACTACCACGTGTTTTCACTAATATAGATATTTGCCGTAATATCTCCTTTCCCGTCGTTGAGTCATATCCTATCTATGGAAGCTTAGGCAACACCAGGTTTTATTTGTGCTTTGTCTCTCTTTTATCTACTATCCAATTTTTGTTTATTTTTCTCTCCATCCTCCTAGAAAGCAGCGACTTTTCTATTCAAACGCAACTCTAAACATCCTCAGTAACGCCGAGCTCCATACATTAGACTATCCTTTTCTGAATGACGTACACATTCAGTCTCTAACATCTTTTCATTTCTCTATGCGAATGTTTCTTTGTCAGTACAATCTTCCCACTAATAACCTTGCTAGAATATATAATTTAATTCAAAATACTTCCTGGAAAGATAAACTGTTTCCCCAGATTGGAACTCTCATCAATTTTCTTTATTTTTGGCTATTACTACTTTTAAAACATTATTATCTGCACTTAATATGATTCACAGCCAGCATATAACGCCCTTTTTCACCTACGAAATAGACACTGTATCCCGTTGCTGGCCAAATCTGCAAATCTACTAAAACTAACAGCTAACCAACTACTTTCCTTTACATTTTTCCCATTCTATACCACTCTTACCAAGTTCTTAGCATACAATTGAAGATCAATAGTAATAAAAAATGGCCCGGCTTGAATCCTATTCCAACCTATGCACATTTCAAATCGTCATTAATTAACATTACGTGTACCGCTTCATCCCGGAGAGGTTCTACAATAAATCACCTAAACTTTCAGTGTACCCTATTTCTGCAGGAATATTTATTATTCTCTTCCTATGCACTTTGTCATAAGTCTTTCAGCAGTCTAAAAAGCAAATGGAGCCTTTTGGCTATTATTTACAAATAAATGTTAGCATTTACCATACTCATCACCCGAACTGTTTTCGTGTCCCGCTCCCTTTCTTTGGTCCTTACTGGTCTTCACCGAGGTCTTACGCCCTTTAACCAATTTTTTAAATATCTAAACTATTTATATTATGTGCGAAATAAAAATTCTGATCTCTTATCATTATTTTTTTCTCATTGTCGGGAAATGTTTCCAAGATGATTTTGCGACAGTGAATTTTTGCAACGTGTTCACTATCACTTTATAAATTACTAGTTTGCCTGCACGCAAACCAGGCTACTATCTCTCCCTTTTGCGCAGGATTAATGTATTTTGCCACAGCAACCCATGCCATGAGGACAGTCTGGGAATTTCTCTCCATCTTCCTCGCACACAAGAAATAGCGATAAGTCCCCGCTCAAAGCCGAAAAAGCTTCATGGGTTCCTAAGCCGGCGAATTCCTTTGGGAGTGAGGGGGGGGGGCGGGATTGTTTTGGCGTGGCATTAGTTGTCAGAGGAAGAAGGTCACGCGAGGGTCTTAAAAAAAACAGACTCAAGTTTTGCTAGTCGTATCAGTAAAATTGACCCCTAGAAGGCATGGAACCCGTATGGAATACGTGAAGCATGATTTCAGCAGAACACGGAGATGGTCGCACTCACGGTGTGGACCAACTTATGAAAATTATAATACATATGAAAATAAGGAAAAGTTAAAACAAATGTACATCAAGTTAATGAAAGTCACCAGATAGATACTCACATAAGCTATAAAAACTTTTATAAAACAACATTTTTTTTAAATTTGGACTTGAAATATGTTGATGAGAAAATGGAGCGAATATCTATTGGAATCTTGTGGTTAACTGTGGAAATGGAGTGATATGGGTCTTTCAGACATTGACTGCAGGAATATTGTTGGCTATGTATGCCATATCTAGAGCGTGTGTAGTAATTATGGAAGCTAGAGTTAACAGAGAAAAATGGGGATAGTTTCTTACAACATGGCACAGGTATATATATATATATATATATATATACCTGTGCCATGTATATATATATATATATATATATATATATATATATATATATATATATATATATATATATATATATATATATATATATATATAGATATATAGATATAGATATATATATATATATATATATATACCTGTGCCATGTTGTAAGAAAGTATCCCCATTTTTCTCTGTTAACTCTAGCTCTCCCCTCTATATATATATATATATATATAGAGGGGAGATTTATATAGATAGAGGGGAGTGTTAAAATACCAACAGATACAAATAGTGGTCTACCTGGCGTGCGAATAGGGACATTACTGATAGCTTTAGTAGCTTGTTTCTGAAGTGAGAGAGCTTTCACGGAAAGATATATATTTCCCCAAAATATAATGGCTTAAGACACATGAGTGTGTACCTTTGCATAGTAAACAGTTCTGAGTTTGTTGGTAGACACTACAGAGACAATCTTTCTGATCATGAAGAGACCAACGGAAACCTTCTCGCTCAGTGCTAAAACATGTGAAGATCAGTCAAGAGTATCTTAAAGGTGAAAACCAAGACATTTCATTGATGGGGAAAAGTTGAACACTTGGTAAGAGAGAAATTCTTGGGCTTGTTGAGGGCTATTTATGTAAAAACGAATGTAAGAGGTTTTGCCTTTGTTTAAGGCAATTTTAATGAAATTACTCCATTGCAAAACCTCTTAAGTTTTTTCTTATCATACTCAATTAAATCTGAGGTATTGCTGCCAGTCAACAGATTAGTTGTGTCATCGGCGTACATAATGGTGTGACTCATGGTGAACTAATAGAAAATATCGTTAATAAATAGAAGAAACAATAGTAGACCAGGAATTGACCCTTGTGGAACACCGACTTCAACTTTTAAAGAAATTGAGATGCTTAGTACCATCCCAGCATTAAGAGTGATGTTCATTATTCATGAAAGGAGATAGTCCAGTTTAGATAATTACCAGTAATCCCTAAACTTTCAAGATTGCACTTAAGGGTTTTGTGATCAACACTACTAAATGAATTATTGAGATCATAAGAGACTCTTATGATATTCTGTTTAAGGTTTAGGCCATGAAGTTACATATTCAAATACTGGAACATTGCAGTATTGGTCGATCTACCTACTCGAAAGCCATGTTGGGAGTCTGTAATCAGGTTATGAGTGTAGGTACATACGTAATCGTTGATAAACAACTTCTCAAAACTTTTGAAAAAGACTGACAAAATAGCAATGGGTCTATAATTACATGATTTAGTAGCAGAGCCCTTTTTTGGAATAGGTATTTCTCTGGCTTGCTTTAGCGCAGAGGGAAAATCAACAGAAGAAAAAGATACATGAATGATTTTAGTAAGGAGTAATGCTATCACTTATAAGGAGGCATTGGTTACGGATAACAGAATGCCATCTGGCTCTTTTGAGGAGGAATTTCCAAGGGATTTAATAATTCTTACAATTTTGGAAGGAGCTGTGTGTATGAAAATGAACGAATTGGGAGATACAATGTATTCACCAAGGAAAAAAAGGACTTTCCTGTAGGTGGTGGTATATAAAAAAACTGTTAGTTGAAGTAATCAGCACTTTTTTGAGTCTTCCACAGAGTTACCATTGAAATTAATGCTGAAATTGGGAGAAATAACAGAGGATTTATTTAACTGATGAAATACCTTTCACGTATATCTGATAATGCTGTTTGATCTTCCAAGGTATTTATCTATCAAATCTATTGCGCAAAGGAATGGAATTGACCTAAAGTTAATAAAAAGACATCTGGAATGTTTTAGACAGAAAAAAGCCCTAATATAATAATCTCCAAACGAGATAACAGAGACAAACCATCTAACTGGAAAAATATACCATTTATTCAAAAAAATTCTTTTAAACTTGACAAAACTATTTCAAATGACAAAACGAAAGTTGCTTTTTATAATCCATTGACATTAGGAAAATTATTATTTAACTCTAAAGACGTGTATTGCAATGAGAAAAAAAGTGGAGTGTACAAATGGAAGTGTGGTGATTGTGAAATGAAATATATTGGCCAGACTGGGAGGAGTTTTAGAACGAGAATGCGTGAACTAAGACGAATTTTTTACATTATGACAAATCCTCTGGAATTGAAAGACACTTGAATGAACACTGGTGCAATTTTGATCCAAGAATTTTACATGTACATAACAAGGGGCAGACACTTGATTTTTTCGAACGGTTTGAAATTGTGATTTGCCCCGATGATTTTAAATTATGTAACGACCATATGTTCCCATTCCACTCGCCTCTCCTGCACATTACGCTACCTCCCACCCATCGTTCCTTGACGTCATCCCTCACTCTCATGACCTTGCCTAAACCCTCAAGTGAATCCACCCCCAAACCCCCCCAAATCCAGTAACCCCCACCTTAAAACTCTACCCCATCCCTCTCCCATTGAAACATATACATACATAGGCTGTCACCTGTAGCTATGTACCTTGAAAACGGCACTACGTGCCCAAACTATGGTCGGTTGAAATAAAACAGTGTGGAAATAAACAAGTGATTTCATTATGTTTAAGGTATTTATCGATTGCTGCCTTTTATCTAAGGCCACACAGTTCTAAAAACCCTTGAGTACCTTAGAATAGTGACTGCGGAGGGATTTGTCAGTGAATTTGCTTCAGTAGTGTAGACGACGAAGATTCTCATGCATACTAGTGTGCAGTTTTGGGGTATTGAGTTTATATTTACAGGAAAATGTCTAAACTAAATTATTTTATGGGGAAAACATAATCCAAAACATACCATGAAGGAGCTCATAAATGCTATGAATTTAATATCAACATCAACAGCAAGATTAACGTCATCCCAATTTTCAAGAGATAGACAAATGGTAAACCAATGAATGCAATCCACTGAAAATTTAAGCTTGTACAGGCAAGGATTTCCCATCTTCAGCATCATATGAAAATTTCATTTGAAGATCAAAATTGTCATAAAAGCCTGCACACACAGCTCGCTTTGCAGGAGAGAGATGAAGGAGAAATGTCCGAAATATCGGACAAGAATATCAACCCCGAGTTCATCAGATAATTGTTCAAGTACTTATCTATTGCTTGTAAGGGATAGAATAATATTTTATAAAAAAGTCATAGCTAGAGGCAAAATCATTGGTTGCACCATTAACTAGTGATGAGCTGTGAGTTGGCCCTATTCATATTTTTTCTTTAGATTTCAGGACTCCAGATTGAAGCCGGGTGAGAGGCCTGGCTGACGTAGAAGGGCGGACAAGCCAGCTGTCACAATGAAGACTAGCGCACGGAGGGGCTGACTTAGCACTTGAGAGGGATGGAGAACATGTTGGCTGTGGCAGAGATAGAGATACAGTTTGACACCGGCTGATCTCACCGTCACTCGAGCTTATTCCATCCCTAGCATCGGAGTAGTCATTACCATCGTTGTAGGCACCAGAACTGGGAAAACAGGCACTAGCACCCGTGCTTGCACTTTTAACTCTCGGGGGAAAGAATTTCCCATCGACGACGTTATCTGGTCAAGTAGCCTGACGAAATAAGTCCTCACGTAAGATTGCGGGGGCACTAACTGTCTTTGAACAGAAATCATTGCCTGTACGAAAGTTTTCACAATTGAAATCACCATTGGGGAATCTTTTGCACAGATATTTTACAATATCACTAGGGGTAGTACCACAATTTACACCACCATTGTACAGTTATAAATCGCGCTGGACGCCAGAAAGCATTAAACCATTTACTGGAGATGAGTTATTTGCCTACAACCACTAAAATCTGCTTCTTTCGTTTCTTCATTCCTTTCACCTGCTGATAACCGTCGTTTACGTCCTCGGAACCGGCCGTACGATCGTTTGAGAGGTTCTCAGGTGGAGCAGAGGTAGCAGTAATTCGTTTCACCGCAGGGTCTGGGTCCCGTTCGGAAAAACTAAAAGTCTTGGAAGCCGGTGAAGAAGTCAATCAAGGCGTTGGATACAAAACAACTTTGCGTGTTATTTCCGACGGGCCCAGGGATCGAAACAGGCTAGATGTGTTGAGTAGTTGGTTCAGCACGAAAGCAAGCCATATTCTGAATTTCAAGTAATTGTGCTTCAATATCCGAAATAGAATCCGCCATCTTGGAATATTGGCGACTGTCATTCATGTGATAGTAACAACAAAGCAACATCAATCCCGGGGACTCACGGAAGATAATAAAACTTATCTCCGTCACCAGGGGACATTTAAAATGAAATATTTTACGGCAATAGCCACAGTAAATGAAGTTTTCCTCGTAATTAGGACCCCTATTACAGGACCTACAGTTAGTCACGTCAGATCCATCCGCCATGTGGACAAAAACAGTCTCAGACTCAGTCTTTACTCTGACTCAATCAAATAATTCGTCAGCATTATTTGCTTTACAAGCCATAACTTTATAAATTGCCTAGCATGAATGAAATTGTACTTGTCGCTCTGTTAAGAACAACAGAATTATTCCAGTCACTCTGCATAATATCCAATGAGGTACAATGCAATCAAGACTTGGACAACGATATGTAAAACATGCCATAAATAACGAGCAGATACCTCCATACATCAGTGAATCACCCCCTCCTAGCTCTCACAAAAAAACAACACCTGTCCTTCCCTACCACTAACGTCCTTGAAGTGTAAGCCATTTTTCCCCCGCTGACTATTCCTTCGAGTTAATCCGTTACGTCTATCCGCGTTTTACTCGGGCGAGGATTTAGAGTCTAGGAAGTAGACCTTTTTCTTCTTTAGTTATTTTTCCGTTGTACTTTTGCGCTTGTTTTTATCTCGTTGTCTTGTTAGCGTTTTTCAGGAGTTAGTTTTTCTTTTTTTATAGGAGTCAACTCTTTCTAGCAACTACATTCTATCTGATTACTCTCTTACCGTATACTCTTGCAGAGTCTAAGAACGTTTATTTTTTGTTGCAAAGTTTAGCCCTCGCTCTATAGGTTAGATTTTTTTTGTTGGGGATTTTATTGCGAGTAATGCTAGGATGGCTTCGAATAGGTCACCCGTTGCGGTGCTCGAAAACGCCGGCGAGGGTGTGGCTCTCAGAGCCCGCATCGCCGAGTTGGAGAGAATCGTGCGGGAACTCCAGTCACTGGTAGAAAGGGTAGTACGCGTCCATGAGACGGATGGAAATTTGGGTGACTCCTTGAAAGTCCAACGTTCCTTAGGAGCTGCACGGGTTTGCTCGATTGCAAACAGCGGCTGGACGATCAAGAGTTTCCCCGAAGATCCTTCCACCGATGAAGGGGCAGTACCACCTCCTATACCGGAGGTTTGGAGGGTCGTGTCTAGGAGGAATGGCGGTAAGGTCACTCTAAAACGTGGCGCGGGGGATGCTCCGGTATATCCCTTTCCCGTTTCGAACAGATACCAGTTGCTGTCGGAGGGGAACTCCAAGGTATCTGACGTGCCTACTCCTACTCCGAGACCGTCACCTAAGAAGAGTCGTCAAGAGTGGGAAGGGGGGGATTGTTGTGATAGGCAGGAGTAATGTCCGCCGTGTGATGGTCCCATTACAAGAAATGGCAGACCGCGAGGGTGTAAGCAACCGTGTGACATCATGGTGCATCCCTATTGGCGGTGTTCCGCAGGTGACGCAGGCGGTTGGTGCGGCGGTACGGGGCACGAAGTGCTCTAGATTGCAGGTCGTGACACATGTTGGCGTAAACGACGCCATGGACCGCGGATCCGAGGAGATACTACATTCCTTCAGGGAATTGGACTCCGAAGTGAAACGGATAAGTGGTGCCCAGGGGGTTGACTTGTCGCTTGCGATTTGTTGTCTTATCCCGAGGATCGATCGTGGTTCTCTGGTTTGGAGCCAAGTGGAAGGCATAACCCACAGAGGCTGCGTCGTTTCTGCACGGACATCGGAGCCTCCTTCGTGGACCTTAGGCCGGCAATCCGATCGTGTTGGACCCCTCTGAACCGTTCGGGAGTCCACTACACGGCCGAGTCAGCTAGATGTGTAGCGAGTAGTATATTTGAGCACTGTAGGTCTTTTTTAGAGTAGAGAGTAGGCCAGAGAGATTTAGGAGATAATGAGAGAGTTGATAAAGGAGCTTAAGACCAAAACAAAATATTGCACTCCAGAAGTGATTTGAAGATTAGAAAGTGTAAAACAATATAAAAAGTAAATCTGATGGAGACTACTTTGAAGGAGCCAAATTTTTATGGTCGTATTGATAAAGATTTTTTGAGAGAAGAAAATTCCACGAATTTTTTTATAAAAACTCGTGTTTTATAATTGGAGCTACGATTAAATCTAAGAGTTCAGAATAAAATGTGTGGCCCTGATAGACCAAAGGCACTGACCCGTTATTTCCATGCTACCACATAACATATCATCTAATGAACAAATATTTTTGATGTAATGCTTCATTGTACACGATTGGTCGGGAAAGGTCATATGCTATAACCAAGAGGTGTTTCAAGAACGAAGCTCAAATAGGGTAGCGACCCTGATCATCGACTCTCAAACCCCAAACTGGTACTATGTATTTGTTCCCTCATTACAAATCGACTACTGAGCTTTTGTTCTAGAAATTTTTCACTTCTGTATACATGAGAGCCCATAAAAGGAAAACAGGAAAGTTCCAAAGAGAGCCCTTGGGCCATTTTATAATGTTGCACAACTTAGATTTTGTATACTAAGAGAGGATCACCTGCAATGATGTTTGTGGAGCTCATATTTTTGGTAGCAATCTAAGAGACCCTAGGGCTCAAGACTGGATGCTAGTTTCTGTGTTATGTCGTAAGGGATATGCAAACTAAATAATGATAACCTTGTAACTTTGCATGAAGGTAGATGATTGCATCAGGAAAGAACATACAAGATGGGCCTAGAACTGTAAGGGCTACAAATTGGACCCTAATGAGATCTAAAATATTATTGAACTAGGAACTGTGAAACTGGTGGCAATTTCTGCATTAAATTTTTGTAGCAGCTGAAGAGAGCTCAGTCATAAAAGTGAGGCCTGACACCCTTGGCCACAAAACTGTGTGCTCCACCGTAAATTACGTCATAACAAGTGAACAACTGAGCCAACTGTCAAGAAACTGTGCATGGAAGCTATTAGAACAAGGCTGTGCATAGATAACACAACCTTGGTTATTTGGCCACATGGGACTTGAAATGGTTTAACTGAAATAGCAGTATTTTGCATGAGATGGATTTAGAACAATTTCTGTATTTTTTCCCTCATAACTAGTGTTGCCGCGAAACTCGAGACTTTCTCGTCTCGTCTCGAAAACGAGACGAGACTCAAGACGTGACCTTTGGGTAGAATTCGAGACGAGACTAGCGACGAGACCTCTTTTTGACGAGACGAGACGATACCACTTCCACGAGGCTCTCGAAGGTCTCAAAATACAGATATATGTCCTTAATTGGTATTCGGTATAGCTTTATCCCTAAAACTATGTCCTTCCGTTAATATAAAGCCAATTTTACGTTTTTCTTAAGTATTAAATTTGAAATATAATTCAATGATAAATTTTCGATCAATTGCCTAGCTATAAAAATGAATTTTTGCCGAAAAATCCGTTTCTGAGTGCATGAGCGTGACTTCCGGAGCCAAGTAAGGGAGTGTTTATGGCTGACTACTTTTCCTTGTTTCCTGCGATAATAACCTTGAAAAATGTATCCAGCAAAAATTGGACTACTTTCTAAAGTAGTAATTTTCAGTGCATACTTCTACGACAAAAATATCTTGCATTATACTCGCATATGTTTAAAGTATCGCCCCGCGGCACCTGCAATCCTGCTTATAGTTTGCATGTTAGGAGAAAATGGTGGCGCAATTTCGAATTGCTCAGAGCACATCACCTTGGAAGAAAGACGAATGATAACTGAAATAACTATGTTCCTCTTCCGGCATGATATATCTTCCGAGGTTAGTGAGGATATTTAGCATAATGTTGCTAAATTGTCTTGAGGATGTTACAATAAAAAAGGATAACTAGAATTGGCTTTCCTTTGACTTTAATTTCGTTCATTTGCCTGTATTTTGCAAACCAAAAATCCATTTCATCAAAAAGTCTGTTACTGGATCATCTGACCGGCATTTATTCATCAGCCACTCATTCTAATTCCATTTTTCATATTTTCTCCAGAAACACCTGTTAGCGGCAGGTAATCTTGTTTCAGCAGCATGCAGTCCATTCTAAAAGGGGCCAGAAACCTCTCGAAAAAATCTATTTGCAGACTTGTGCGAAATTCCTGAGAGGAAAAATCATTCGCCTTGACCGGGATTCGAACCCGGATCCCTCGATTTGCGGCCGAGTTCCTTAGCTTAAATGGCTAAATCACTCGGCCGGAAATCGAGAGATCCGGGTCGAATCCCGGTCAAGGCAAATGAGCTTTCCTCTCAGGAATTTCGAACATTTGAGGATTGCGGGTCACCGCATAAAATAATCCGTGACTAGTCCCGGTACACTAAAAAAATATTTTCAGAATGTTGACCTTTGCTCTGCCACGATGGATTGGTGGGAAATAAAAGAACTACGGTTTTCACGTTTCGCTGTGAAGATGCAGCTATGTCGTAAGTCATCTATTTTTTGTGATACTCCTCCCTCATCGAAGCGATAAACGCGTTTATTAAATCGAAATCAACCATGTTCACCACTGTAGAGCTTTACTATGAGATAATTTTTTTGGCCAAGAATGTCTATTGCATGGAATGAGCCACATCATTCTGAGGAGAATACTAATGACGCAACTGAAGCAATTGTGTGAAGTTCAAACCTTGTTGCGCATCATTATCGGTGCTCTGCCGCCCTTGCAACGCCATAGGCCAACTTAGCCTCTTGATTCCCCCCGATTTCCTCTTGTTCGTCGCGTATCTCGTTCTCCTCCCACCCATGCTGACACAGGAGTACCACATTTTTCTGGTTTCTTCCCCTCTCGGGAATTGATAAAGCATTCATTATGAGCAAAGACTGACAAGGGGAACCTACGTTCATAGACACACCGATTTGAATGCCGTATTTTTTTATGCAAGAGGTCCGATGAAACGCTAATTCCCTTTGGGAATCCGCCAACAATCCCGTGTTTTGGTTTTATTGGTAATTCGTAATCGGAATTATGTGACATAATTATTATTATTATAAAAAGGAGAGGAAATTCGCTCTACATCAGAAACGAAACAGGTGTAGATGCTAGCGTCGTATTCTCTGGCTAACGAGGTATGTGTTTAAAGCCTAAACACGTCAGTTTTTTTCCGCTTTTTCATGTAAATGGCCACAAAAAATTTTCCTCCGAGTTACGTTTACTTACTGAAGAACTTGACCCGCACTTTTTTCTCGTGATACTTACCTAAAAGTCTATACTCCAGTTAGAGTTCCATAAGTCTTCGACCTAAAGAGCCGGGTATTTACTCGATTAATGAACCTTTGCGTTTCAATTCGCATCAATATATTAGGAAATAGAATCCCAGGAAAAAATCTTAATTATATTTATGCGGATAAGTAGTTTTCTATGTTAATTTCATTTGAACCCTACTCTGTTCATTTTTGCTTATTATTACTTTGCCACCAAAAAAGATATCCGTCGTTTTCTCATGGTCACATCCGCCTGCCTGATATCGCTGCCTGCTGTGAAGATGTCTGCCGCTTGCTGTATAAGTACTCTTTATTTATTATGTGTGTAATCATCTACGACGTAATTTCTTTCGCCTAGCTTTGCTTCCCTAAGGTTTTTTCGTATCTGTATTCATTTGCTCCAAATATGAAGGGCGCCTATACGAGGCGACTTCTTCTTCGAGGAGTCAGAAGTGCCCAATGGTACGAAATCATCTTGCCGTAAACAACTATATTATGAGAAGGTGATACTTTGTTATCAACTTACTCTAGCGGTGGTAAGAAAAAATTGTCGACACTGGTCAGATCTACGCTGAAAAAGAGGGACATAGTTCAAGGCAGTCCGTCTTAAATTGTTACATAATATTTTGTATACGGTAAAAATGTGCCGGCTCAACATTCGAGAGCCACAGCCTCGATAGTGTTGGGTTGCGCTGCAGAAGGCTCGGAAGGAGGCGGACTTACTAGGCGGACGTGATGACTCGAGAACCTTCAATCATAACCTCTCCGTTGCATTATGAAATGCACTGCGATATGCATCGCTCGTTATGGTATTTTGGCCCTTGAGAGAATGGTAACAAATATTACGAGGCTCTACATCTCTCTCGGGGAAATAGGAGATAGGAAAAGAGTGTGAGTTGTCAATGATAAACTATCTAAAAAGTTAACAGACACATATAAACCATAGATCGCACTTTACACAGTAGGGCAGGTCAGCCGG
The DNA here is from genome assembly GCA_963573305.1 of Pyrrhosoma nymphula. NCBI lineage: Eukaryota > Metazoa > Arthropoda > Insecta > Odonata > Coenagrionidae > Pyrrhosoma > Pyrrhosoma nymphula. The sequence goes on along the minus strand of OY754340.1, from coordinate 65,466,361 downwards.
GTGCAGGCGGCTAATGGAGCAGTACCTTAAGAACAAGCGGCCGGTTTCGAGCGGATTAGGAATGTTATCGTGGCATTTACTTCTCGATAGGGAGATAGTTAAGTGAAAATTTTCCAGGGCAGGGATCGATCACGGGCTGGGGAAATGGTTGAATATTATTTGTGATAGAGGATAATTACGACGGTTAGGTGAAAAGTTCTCGGCCTTACACAGGGATGGCGTTAGTACCAATGACATTTTGTTTTTTTTATATTCGTACACGTTTCACAACAATATTATTCATATTTCAAGTTGAGTTGCCTCACTGTATTGTTGACACGGCTTTTTGAAGTAGACGTGTTGCGTGTGTTTCGTTCATATGGATAAACTGGAGTATCGTGCTGTCATAAAACTATCTGTTTGGACGGTTAATGGCCAACGGAAATTTATCCAAAGTTGGTGAAGGTTTATAAGGACTCTGCTCCTTCATTATCGACAGTTAAGAAGTGGGTGGCAGAATTTAAACGTGACCAAAATTCTTTTGAATATGAACCATGTGATAGAAGGACGTTCCAAAACTGAAACAAGAAATGAAAACATCGAGAAAGTGCACAATATGGTTTTGGAAGATCGGTGATTAAAGGTGTATGAAATAGCTGATAACACAGGCATATCAAAAGGAAAGAGTACGATACATTTTTCATGAAGAATCAAATATGAAAAAGCTTTGTGCATGTTGAGTGCCGCATTTGGTAAAAGAAGACTGAAAGCAAGTGCGTCAACAAATTTTTCAGCAATGTTTGGACCGTTTTCAAAATAATCGAACTGATTTTGTGCGCTGATTTGTTACTGTCAATGAGACGTAGGTCCACCACTACACGCGAAAAACTAAGTAGTCATCGAAGTAATGGGTGGAAGCCGGCGGACCTGCCACAAAAAAGGCGAAGTCGATTTTATCTGCCGGAAAGGTGATGGCCAGTGTTTTCTGGGATGCTAAAGGAATTCTTCTAATTGATTATCTTGCAAATGGTAAAACAATAAATGGTGAATACTACGCAAGTCTTCTGGACTAACTGGAAGAGATAATACGTGAGAAGAGACCTTGGCTGCAAAAAAAGAAAATCAATTTTCACCAGGACATTGCCTCTGCCCACAAAGTTGCTTTGGCACTGGGAAAACTGAGGGATTTGAACTAAAAATAATTTGAAAATTCATCCTATTCACCAGATTTGGCACTTTCTGACTTCCACCTATTCCAAAATTTAAAAAAAATTGTGGATGGAAAACGCTTTGAGTACAGTTAAGATGCTATGGCAGCCGCAGATGGTTATTTTGCAGACCTACCAGAATCGCACTTCCGTCATGGAATCTACTCATTTGAAAAACGTTGGACAAAGTGAATTGACATAAAAGGGGACGATGTGGAAAAATAAATGCATTTTTTACATAAAAATTACAGTCTTTCATTGCTAGGCCGAGAACTTTTCACCTTGCCCTCGTAGAGTCTGATAGAGGAGATTTTGTGCCAGGTGTATGAAACAATGAAGGAAGGCGCTGAAGAATTCGAGGGTGAAGACTAGCAGATACTGTTGAGGACGTGTGGAGTGAGCGCTATCCTGTCCCCAGTCCTAACCCCTCCACCCCGTCTCGTGTTTCAACAATAGGATCCGTGAATGGTGGATTGTAGAAATATGTTTTGTGCAAACAGTATTTTTTTTTTCTTTGTAAAGGTTGCCCTTTTTCCAGTCTGACGTTACTTAAAATATTTCAAACATTAACATTGTCTCTGGCGTTTATAAAACAGGGGGAGTAGATTTTTCAGTTGTTTTCAGTTCATTGTTCATTGTATAATTTCATGTGGATGTCATTCAATTTCTGTGCCTCTCAAGTCCCTCTTTACGAAAAGTCTCTCACTACGAAAGCCGCTCACTGATATGATCAGTGTTAAATATTATCTTATTATTGAAAAAAAGCTAAATACAAGAAGATTTGTATTTTGATTTCAGTATGAAGAACGAAATAATGACTTCGGAAATGCAGCAGTTAACTAGACAGCGCAGAAATACCTCCCTTTCCGATTTTTTTATGATGACGACACTCAAAAAATTTTCAAAATGTTGAATCCCACCATTGCATTCCCTAAAAGGACAAAGTTGCGGCAGATGGTACTTGACCGCTATAATGGGATGCATAAGGCGGTGTTGCAATTGCTTAAACAAAACAAATCTAACCTGTCTTTCACCATCGATGGATGGACATCTGTAGCTGGGAAATCGTACTACGGTATCACAACTCATTTCATAGACGAGAAGTGGGAGTACCAATCTCTTGTTATTGACTTCGTTCATCCAATGCTATCTACACAGGAAGAAACATTTCCGAAGTTTTTATGAATACCCTAAAGCCATTTGAACTTGAGCGCAAGCTGCAAGAAGTAACCGTAGATAACGCCTCCGCAAATACTAAATTCATAGCAAGATGCACCAAGTTTTGATAGCACTGATCAGCAGTTTAGATGCATAGCCCATGTACTAAACCTTGCAGTACAGGATTTATAAGAACGTCGTCTCTGGAAGACGGGGTTTCAGAAGACCAGCTACTATTAATTGACAGTTACGACGAGGATTTTGATTTTGAAGAAGAAAATAAAACTTCAATTGCCAAAATAAGATCTCTAATTTTAAAAATTAAAAAAGTGAGCAGTAACGAAATAAATTTCTTAGCGCTAGCGAAGCTGCAGGGGAACCATCACTGAAACCTGTAATAGACTTCCCAACTAGGTGGAATTCACCAGACGATACGATTGGAACAGCACTTAATGTGAAGAGACGTATTTCAATCCTATGCGATAGTATAAGTTACCTGAAGCGCCTCAAAATCACTGGATCAGAATGGACACTGCTTAAAAATGTTCACAAAGTTTTCCAAACTTTAATGTTCTGACGAATAAATTAGGAGGAGAAAATTACGTCACCCTTCCACTCGTTACCGTTCCATTTAACTTGCTTTTGGATAAGCTAGAAAAAAATATGGAAATACTGGACAACAAGCCTGGAATGAATGATGGTGATGAAAAACTGTTGCTTGCCTATCAAGCTGCTCGGGACAAGATGCTAAAGCACTACCGCCTGACAAACTGGATTTATTGCGCGGTTTTAATATTAGATCCACGTCATAAATGTGAAACTTTCTCCATGACGCCATGGGGAAAAGAGATGCAGGAAAAGTCCCTATTGAAATTTGAGGAAATGTTCAAAGTCTATTACGAAAGGTATCCCACTCAAATACAGTCCGCTCAGTAAATGGATCTAAAGAATCTTGAGGGGTCTGTTTTGGTAGAAAATGACGAGGAAGATCTTCTAGATGTATATTCTCTCTGTAAGCAGTCAAGACCAAGTAATGGCAGGTATTTTCTCCTTTTCAACTAATTTCACTTACCTTAACTATATTGACCTAAGAGAGAATTTCAATTAGTCTCAGAACTTTTATTTATTTTTTTTACTTTTAAGTAGACATTTAACCCTTTTTCTGTTAAGAGCTAATAGTTTTCATATATTTGCTCCTAGTCAATCATTCCAGCATGAAAAATTGAGGAAAGAACTTGAAGACTATCTTCAACTGCCGAGATTCCCTAGTGATGTAAAAATATTGACATGGTGGAAGGCAAATAAGGCAACTTTTCCAGTGCTATCAAAAATGTCGTGAGACTTAACTCAGTATTCCCACTACATCTGTTCCAGCGGAAAGGTTGTTCTCAAGAGCAGCCTTGACATTAATGAAGCATAGAAACCGCTTGGGCCACGAATCAGCAAGAAGTTTACTCTGTGTGAACTCGTAGGTGACGTGCAATTTGACCAGTCAAATAAAAAACTTATGTCAATCAAACTTTTTTTAATCTTAAAATTATTAAAATTACTTTATTAAAGAGAGAATTATCTCTTACACCACTCACATTATTTTTGTGATTATTTTCTCAAACCTTTTGTGGATTTTTCTGCAGTCAATTTGTGTCTACATTCCTTTTTACAAATTTTTTGTTTGATGTTACTAGTTTATTCATTGAGTATCAATAAAATCAGTTATTTTACCAGCAGTTTGATAAATTACTGTCCAGATCAATATATATTTAAAATTTATATGAATGGCTTTCCTATTTCGAGTGCACCGATTCAGTGATTAAGTACGCCAAGGAAACGGCTTTTTATGGTGCTAAATTTATTTTGGGGGAAACGAGACGGGAGTCTCGTCCGAGACTCTAGACCGAGACGAGACTCGAGACGATACCCGAGTTCAGAAAACGAGACTGAGACGAGACTGACTCAAGTCTTGTCTCGTGGCAACACTAGTTATGCTAGTAATTGAAAAAAATAACTCTTTCCTGCTACATATTTTGAAATTTGGAGTTTTGGCCAGTCAAGACGGATTTAGCCCCACTGACCGGCATGCGTTCAAATGCCTTTTTTTCTTTCTAAATAGGCACATATATACAAAGCAGACACATCTACTTGCACAAAATAAATTAAAGATAATGTTTTTAGGTTTATTAAATTAAAATTGAAAAAAATGTATTCAACTGCTTTGGGATAATACATTATTTTTGGTCTTACCACCATCTGCAAAAACAAATAAATTTATCAGTAGTCCTACTCGTGAGTATATTGTGAAAAACATGGATTTTCCAGATTTAATGCAAACACTTGAAGCGATTAACCATTTATTTTGTTGATGGTCATTGAGATGGCAATGCGACCGAGGAAATGTAGTCGTTTGAATACAACTACCAAATTAGTATTAAAACCGGGGCTTTAAATGTGGCAGGCGTGAATAACCATTCAATTAATCGCTATTAAATGGATATTTACGCCTGGTTGTTAAGGAAATTTGATATTGTTGAAAAGGAAGAAAAATTGATGAATTTCGGGATAAAAACGTAATACGTGGACAAAAACAAAACGCATAAGAAAATTGAATGAAAGAATTAAATACTGCACTTTTTGTGCGTTCTATGATGTACATTTCCATCCAATATTTTGAGTGCAAGTAATTTAAAACAGCAAATGAAGAAACACCTGCACCGAATTCAATGCTTTTCTTATGGGAGAAAATGTTAACAATATTTGGGTAGAAACAACCCAAAAATTTGGGATTTTTATAATTCGGAAACCTTTATGGGCAATAAAACTCACCAAAGTTTCATCGCAGTCGGATGAATGGTATTGGCGGGCATAAAGAATGAACAAAAAAAACATTCTATTTTATATATAAGACACTACCCAGAGTCGACCTATACTCATGAGATTTATTTAGAGTAAGTTATGATAAATTTATTGTTTGAGTTTCAGGTGTTATTATACAAAATCTATGTGTTGATATCAATTGTGAACAAACACTATTGGTGCATTATACGAAACACTACATTCTCATGTCTTAGAACACCTGGAAATATGCATGTGTGTGTTTGTTTCCACTTTGTTTGCATTTCTCTCTTCCTGGAACCAATGGGGAACATGCACAATTTTTTATAACCACTTATATCCAAAGGACACTATCTAAAATGGATGTAGCGAAAATTTCACAGATGGCAAGTGGTTTTTTACTGAGATATCAGTCTTTAAAAATAATTCTTTCTCGCCAGCTTCAAAACACTACGTCATCGGGGAATGGACTTTACATCGGGGAATGGTTTACCTTCTGACGACAAAGTATGCGGATGTTATTGATGGAGCGAGCATTTGGCGTAAATGATTACATTTATTTCATATTTACTGATATTCACTAATCTTACTTGATCATTTCATTTGAGCAGAATGTATCTGAACGAGAAAAAACCGGGAAAGGTATATAAATCCTGCATCGTTCCTTGTTGCTCAAATACCTCAACTTCCACGCCGGAAAAGGTTTTTATTTACGTCCCGAAAGACTCGAAGAAGAGGAGAAAATGGTTGAAAGCCTGCAGAAGAGACGGAAATTCTCTCTCTAAATTTTCGACGGCTTATTGCTGCGAGGATCATTTCAACGTAAGTGCCGGTCCCACGTATTGCAAACCTTATTTTTGTGAGGTAAAAAATGTTATGATTGAGCCAAATTATGTCATTGCCACGTAATATAAATTATAAAGTGAAAAACTATCACATCAAAGGCAAAATAATATTTATGAACGGAAAGTTATAACGTGATTTCAACACAAGTATTATTATTTATGTATTCTACCGCCTAAGAAACGTTTACATGGACCTTGCATACTTCCCTTTTTCAATTCATCCATATATATCCATAAATAGAATGAAAGGGAATAAACCTTATATGAATGGAAAAGGGAAGTATGTAAGCTGAATGTAAACCTACCTTAATATATTTAATACAACCTACGTCTCTAAAGTCACAGGGAAAGTAAATTTCCAAGGTTTGAACGTTATTTATATGCGAGCAGTAACATTTATGGCTTTGAAAATCGTTAGATAACTCATGAAATACCTATTATATCTCACTACTAGTTCATGATTTGTCTGCTACACGTTTTTACAATTAGTTTGCGAATTATAATCGATAGAGAGTAAGGGTAGACGTAAGGTTGCAGGCCTCGATGAGATCTATAAAAAGCCGTCAACAGATTGGAGGTGAGAATGTTAGTTTAGAAGGTTTCGCCGAGAAACCGGATCTTCAGAGTTGGGCATTCGCCGTCATTAATGAAAATTTAGGGAGTAAAATAAAGCAAAAAAAAAGTTTTAAAAGGTATTGCGATGGAGAACCTAAAATTTCCAAAGATGTTAGCGAAACTTGCTATGAAAAAAAGAAGAAAAATTATTTTTCCGGGATTCAAACTCCCGACCTACCACACCACAATCCACAACGTTACCCCTAAGCCACAGGCTATTCGGGAGAAACTGTGGAAAATTTGCGTTATATTATGCATTTATTGTATCTGCCTATCATAATATTCTATTTTAGATGATTGTTTAATGGTTATCGTGAGGTCTATGAAGAAGCGAAAGGTATTATTGTTTAGGAAATTTTAATGGCTACACAATGAAGTAGTCGAAAAAGGGCAAATACTAACCGTTTAGGAGTAATTGACGACTAACCGCAGGCTTGCGCATCCCAGCGGACGAAAAATCCGAACTTGGGGGATTGCGAGGTAACTCTTCGGGGTAGCAAAACGAAAAATACATCAAAATTTACGCCACTTCAATAGCTACTAGATGAATTCGTAACATTGGAAATACGTTTCATACTTTAATAACTACAGACTGAAAGCCGAAATCTACAATACAGCAGATATACTGCTTTGCCATGGACTTCCCTAATATATAGTCTTCAATAAAAATGTAGGTAATATGAATAAAGATTTATATCTATTCAATAGAGGGGGAAACATTACGACTGCATGGGTTAAGTTTCGGTAATAAGGAAATTTGAAAATCAATAGATTCAGAATATGAGACACATTGATTTTGCTACATATTAATGCAAAACTTAACATGCCGACTCGTATTTTTGGCGACTGAAGCCGTTGCGATAATTTAGAATTATTTAGACATTAATCATACTTTAAAGCTGTTTGTACATCAGTTTATTTTTTCCATAGTTGTATTTTAACAACAAAGCAGCTGATATAAGAGAACCGCATAATGTGTCGCATGAAAAGTTAGGTATTAATTAAATTATGGGCAGATGATAATTTATCGGAGTCACGCAGCTCGGCAGCGACGAAACAATCGCTGTTTTCAGGAAGGCGGCCACCACCAGTGAGTCAATCATTGGTAAATTATCCGACTGTGCCTTCTTGAATCCCACTTCAGTCATTTCTTCTATCGAGAAATTACCAGAATAATTTTAATAGCGAACTTGCTCCGATAACTTCAACAAGGCGCCTATCTCTGCAGCTGCGAGGACTTCAGTTCCGTTCGGTGACGTCAAGCCAATGAGAAAGCGTTTCGAGTCACGTGACTTTCGTCGATTTTTGCTAACTTTTAATTATGCAGCATTTGCAATTAACGGAGACAGCTTTGGCTTACATATTCGGATTCGTGAGAAAATTCTCTATATTGTGGGCTACAGTAACGGGAGAAACAAATTCCATGCATGTTCCCCATTCACTTGATCTTGAAATTCGGAAGCCACGGTGTATGTCGGAATATTAAAGCCATAGGCTTTCTTCCCAACCACAGTTATCTTCTCTGAAAGTCATTTTCTGATGGTCTTGTGAAATTATATACCATTTACCATTCTGTGTTTTGAGTCCCAGCATTTCTTAGTGCAATGACATGCGCAAAGAAATATATGTAATACTGTATTAAGGAATTTGCAAGCAGGACAATTGTCTCCTTAAGAAACATTATGTTTGTGATATTGTCCTATTTTTCTTACATATAACATCTTTCACTCATTTGGCCTTGCATAAAGGTAAGAAACATTAAAATGAAACTTTTTTCTGTTTACTTTTAAGCAACCTAAATTTTTGTCCAGATATATTGTTAAATTTGCATTATCATTGAAATTCCAGACACTTAATATGAGGAATGAATCGTATTTTATACATGATTTCAAGCCTTACATACACTGATCACATTCATTGGAATATGGTAGTACAAGATGATAATTGAACAATCACGGAAAGGATTTCGTCAGAGGAAGTTAGATGTCCAATTGTCAGTTAAGAAGTCCTTGACCCTGAATAGGAGAGACCCTTCAAAGATAACTTGCCAGGATATGGGTGGTTTATTGCATTTTTTCGTCGGCATTCTGAAGTGTCCACTCATACAAGTGAAAGTGTTACGGCTGCAAGTGCCGCTGTTGGAAGGGCTAATATCCGGAAATGGTGAATACTTAGTATCGTGTATATTTCCAACATCCAGCTTAATCTTAATGAACTTCTTAGTTATAAGCCAATTACATAAAATATTAATGCATTTTTTATTGCAAATGAATATATTTAGCCTTTTGAGTTGATTTATTTTTCTAGTTTCATTATTCTGAAACATTTTTTTCTTTAACTCTAGATTTCATCAAATTGAAGAAATCTAGAAATTCCATTTGTGAAGTTGGAGCATGAGAGATAAAATTGTAAAAAATGTTTCAAAACAATGGGAGGGTTTTGGAATGTGTAATTCTCACGCATGTGCAATTCTCATACATTCACCTGCCCTACATATGAATCATTTCCATGCATGAATTAGGTTTCAATTTTCATTTTTAAGGTCACAAACGAAGCTAGAATTTTAGCACCGAAATGATGCACTGAAAACGTACTGTTGCCATGTTGTGACGTCACAGCTCTGTTGGTGTTCGCAGCTACGTTGGTGTGCAGGTGTTGCATGTATCAACCTAAACTGGCACGTCTTCCATGCAAGATGTATGTATGGCTCAACAACCAATGAACTATAAATTCCTCCATGCAATGATGCATGGACAATTGCATCACATCAGGTTTTCGCTTATGTCCCAAAGAACTAAAATAGAAGGAAAGCATGAATAAAAGCTGTCCGCCGAGATGAGCGCTATGGAAAAATCAGTTGAAATACAATTTATTTTGTCTGTGAAGACCATTTCAATTCTCATTAAGGCTTTACCTACGCTACTGTGAGGTTTGCACTTGATAACTAGGCTTTTTTCATCGCTGTATGATATAACTTTGAGCTGCTTACCCAAGAAAAACCTCTGATATAAATATTATTTGGAGATTCTGAAAGTCATCATACGCCATTAAGTGTGACTTTCGCTGATAATACAGCCATTAAGAAATACTCAGAACACAATAATGATGATGTTTTGTCATCATTAGTACTTTATAAACATTAGCATAAAATTAAGAAAATGAGGCATCCCTAACAGAACAGCTACGTAGCGTTACCCAGCCTTTAGGTAGCATAGGTAGCAGTAGGGACTGGTTATATCACGTAGCATGTATGTGTGGATTCTATGTAACATCAATGCATTTGAAAAACTTAATCTGTATATTTAACCTTGATCTTGAATTAAAAGAGTGCAATTAGCGTAAGTCAGAGAATGAATTTGAAGAGGAAATATGCAACTTTTCAATGCCGTAGATGGTATATGTAACATTGACGTTGCCCTCTACATGGCTTTTCTGCGTGAAAATTGTGATCGTCTCATTTCTAGCAATCTCGTATGAAATATGGGAAGAAACATAAAATTCCAACTATAATGGATGAATCAGGCATAAAATGGTGTGCAACGATTCAAGTCAATTTCAAAATGCTATTCATTGCAAGGAGTTGGTTGCGGTGTTATTGACGACTAGAGTCACGGATATGTGTATTTAATATTCTTTTTAAAAATTGTGGCTCTAGCCGTTAATTACAATAAAACCTCTCTTTTACACTTTTGACAGGGATGAAGGAAAAAAGTGTAAATCGCGGGAAAATGTAAATCGAGGGAAATCATAATTCGCAGGAAATAGAAGCAAAATCATAGCCTAATGTTAACTAATTTTATTTAAATTAGCAGGTGATGTTTGATATTTGATGGGTCACCAAAGAGACATAAATTAATAAACAAAAGTTGACAAAAAATACACGTATTATCATATTTTAACTTGATTTGAGGTGGTGTCTACCTATATATATTTATCTTTGCATCAAGGGCATAAATTATTTCTTCAACAATAGTCTATATCATCCATGCCCTTGTGTTGGCTGCATAGGTTTAGCTAGGTCTTTCTTAATGTTTTTAAAGCAACGTGGATTTTTGGACTTTTCAAAAACAAAGGGCTTCAGTCTCACACTGCCATTTGGATTAGCTCCTAATAACACAGTAAGGCGACCTTTGCTGAGCTTGGCCCCATGACAAGGGTCCCCTTTTTAAGTCTATAGGGTCTTGTGTGCGGCATTATTAAAAAAGACCTGTCTCATCCACATTAAAAATTTATCATTTCGGAGGAATATTGAAACAATGTCTTCAATATTTCTTCAAGTTCATCATATTTTGAGTATTTAATGAATTTACACCTTTTTCCAATACGGCCGCATTCCTTAGCACTTTTCTCTATACATTTACGGGTTTTTACAGTTGTGTTCCACGTTGAACCTGGTATATCAAGTTCTTCGGTCAGGGACACACGAGTGCCCGTATTAGAGTCAATTCTTTGCAGAATGTTGATTTTTTCTTCAAATGATAACGATTATCTCGCACGCTTGTTTGCCATTTTAAAATACGTTTCCTCACGATTGTCGTAAGTAATTGCTCATTAAATAAAACTAAAGGTGAAGTAACTAAAAACACTAGATGAATGGCATTAGTGTGAGAGTTACGAGAAGTAAGAAAAAGATCGCTGCGAAGCATGAGAACAAGAGTTAACATACGTTTTAACTTTTCGCCACAATGACAGCGGTAGTTGGCCAAATAACATCTAATTGAATATATATTTATGGCATCCGCTACAAATTTAAATGTACTGTTTAAACATCTAGTACGTCCAGGGAAGAGAATTCTATTCCCTGGTATGGCTCCTTAGTACGAGAATCCCGATCGCAAGCATTACAATATCCGGCATAAATACTTTTCAGCAATGCTATCGATGTAATGTGCTACCATCAAACGAATAATTGTGTTTTTAAAGGAAACCAAATGAATCAGCATTCATATATCATGTTTAAGCATGTATTTTATCCATATTTAACATTAATCACACTCAAAGAGTCGCCAGTTGAAGTGCGCCAGCCGCCATCTTTCTTGCCTTCGAATGTCGTAAATGGCGGGATATGAAAGTGTAAAAAGCGGGAAGAAAATACATTATAATGATGAAAATATTTTTGGGACCGGGAGAAAATGTTGTAAATCACGGGAAAACGTAAATTCCGGGGACGTAAAAGTGGGGTTTTACTGTATACCATTATAATCAGGCATGGATACCCCAACCCTTTAAAACACGTATTCCTGGCAAAACCTATAATTACTAAAACGTTTTAAGGAATTCAAAATCCACGCTGGAAACGTGGACAACTCGGTGTTTTGAAAAATGTGGGTTATAACAATCTGACCTCAAGAGGCACTGCGCGCACTGAGCCGAACAAATGAAAAATGATATTTTGCTTGTTTACAAAGTGATAACACATCGTGCTTCAGCAAACAAAATATTCATGAAACATATTGGTTATATATTCCCTGGTGCAACGTAATAAAAGCTATAGTCAATTTTGCCATTGCTGTGACTGGAGGTTGGACGTGCATTTCTTTTATTCTTAAGTGCCCTTTGCATTTCATGTTGGATGAGAGACGCCAATGGAAGACAACGCCCACCACGCTTTACCGGTTCAAGGTAAGTTTTTACCGTTTTCCTTAATATCTGTTATTACTAACTCACAATTGTGATTTAAGAAACTACCCTATTTGAAAAATTTTCTTTTAAATTTTGTGTTATTCTCAGCCTATTCTGTCCAAATATTTTCATTAAATTTACTGGTAAATTACCTTTTGGTTCATTTTCATTTTCCATTCATCCATTCATTCATGTTTGGGTTTACCTCTGCCGATTTGAGGAATTCCTCTCATACCCTGAGGTGGGAATTGTCTTCAAAGAAGATAAAATTATTAAATTTCTTTAGGGAACTGGGGGCAAAAGTGTATATGAAATTAACAAAGGTCCTGCAAAATCTTCCATTACGACAACGTTTACATTTTCTGCATCTGGATTAAATCCCATGTTATATGTCTCTTAATACTATACAGCCCCTTGCGTGACATACCAATCACGTATGATACGAGTTCCCGACCGGTTCTAGAAGAGCTAGTGACTTGAAATATTTTGCGAAATTTTTTTGGCAAAATTCATCGTAGGAAAAATCCCGAAAACGTGGAATTTTGAACCGGAAGTGACCCAAAACAATCAAAATGGCCGATTTTTGGACTTGTCGAAATATAGACTTTTTGTTTCTCCTTAATATCTTTTGAATTATGCGTCGGATTTGAAATCTGATGAAATTTTCATAGTGGGGAATTGGAGAATCTTTAAGATAAAAAAGAGTAGGGTTCTACGATTCTTAGTTTTCTCACCAGAGGTCCTCGAACACAAAATTTCATAGAAAATTTCTATTTCTTGCGTTATTTAATTTTTAGCTCCGAAACTATGATTTCGATTGAAAAATGATTCCAACAAAACTTTTAGATCTCCGGTAAACCTACAATAGGAGATTTTTTTTGTTTTTTTTTTAACTCTTTAGTGCTCTTGTTATATGGTGTCAAAGTCGAAATTTCGTAAAACTGTAAAATGTTTCTTTCCCTCACGCACTTAGTATAACATACATGTACATGAAAGTAGCTAGACATGTGCGTATCTATGTGCTCTTTATAAATAAATAGCGAAAATTTGGACTTTTCATCTACAAACCGCCGAAATAAACTAAAAATGGCGGATTTTTTCGTCCAGGCCTATTGCAGGCCTATGGTTGTCAGTCTTTAGTTACTAAAATATAAAACATACTACCAAAGTAAGGAATTCCTTTTGTAGCTATTGAAATGGCGTACATTTTGATGTCTTTTTCGTTTTGCTACCTCAAAGAGTTAACTCGCAACAATCCCCCAAATTCGGATTTCTCATTCGGCGGGACGCGCAAGCCTGCGTTTATTTGTCAATTTCTCCTAAACGGTTAATAAATGATCTTTTTCGAATAATTCATTGTATAGCCATTAAAATTTACTAAAGATTAATACATTTTACTCTTTCCTAGCCGTCACGATAACCTGAAAACAATCATCTGAATTCGAAAATTATGAAAACCAAGTAGAATATAAGGCAAGTTTTTCACCCTTTTCTGCAAGTAACAGGTATCTAGGGGTAAGGTGGTGGTCTGTGGAGTACAAGGTCGGGAGGTCAAATCCAGGTTGGGGAAATTATTTTTCTTCTTTTTTTATAGCAAGTTTCACTTCCGTCTTTGAAAATTTTGGTTACAACATCGCAATGCCTTTTTTAAACTTTTTTGCTTTACTTTAATCACTAAATTTTCATGATTTACGGCGAATCCCAACTCCGAAGACCCGGTTTCTCGGAAATAGCTTTTAACCTATGAGTCGGATCTCAAATCTGTTGACGGCGTTTTATAGACCTCACCGAGGCCTACAACCCTACTCATACCCTTACTGTCAATCCTTTATAGTTCGCAGGCAACATGGTGTCAAAATCAACACGGTTCCCGCGCTGTAACTTTTGAACGGTGGGCCGTAGATCGAATCTGAAGAAAAATTCGTGCAAAGGTTTTCAATTATCTAAAAGATAAAACTAAGTGTCGTTCTGCGCTTCGTAGTTTTCTCAACAGAGGTCTTAAGACCCGGTTTTTTGCAATAGCTTCTAACCTATGAGTCGGAACTCAAATCTGTTGACGGTTTTTTTTTAGATCTCGTGAAGGCCTAAAACATTACGCCTATCCTAACTCTCTATGACTTATAGTGCACTTGCAACATGGTGCTAAAGTAAAGTTTTTGTAAAACACTTTGTTCAGTCTTGTACTGGTAAAGAAGTTAATTGAGGAGTAGAAGGAATTAAGTTCGATTCTCTGGAGAGGAAATTTTTATATTTCCGTGTAGGAGGCAAAGCCCCCAGAGACTTGGCGAGCTCTGCGAGCCAATGTCCTCTTTTTCTTCAGAAAACAAGAGGCGAGCGAAGCGAACCGTCATAAAGGCTCACAACAAACTGCCATGGAAACTTCTCTAAAAATATAGTTCACTGAAACATGGCGCCAAAATCGGATATTTCGGATTTTCTACTGTAGCTGCTACTCTAGACGTTGGATCTCAAATCTGTTGACGGTTTTGTATAGATTTAATGAAGGCCTAAAACATTACGCCTATCCTTACTCTCTATGCCTTATAGTGAACTTGCAACATGGTGCCCAAGTAAAGTTTTTGTAAAAACACTATACTGTCGTGTACTGAGAAAGAGGTAACTTGAGGAGTCTAAGGAATAGAATTTGATTCCCTAAATTGGAAATTTTTATAATTCCGTGTAGAGGGCGAAGCCCCCAGAGCCTTGGCGTGCTTTGCGAGCCAATGTTCTTTTATTTCTTTAGAAAAAAAGAGGCGAGCATAGCGAGCCGTCATATAGGTTTCTTACTCTCTATCATTTATAGTGTTAGCAACATGGTGCCATACCAAAAATTTTTAATCACCCCCTGACGTAGGCGGCGAAGCCCCTTATCCAGGGGTTCTAGCGAGCGCAGCGAGTCCAAACCAGATAATACCGCATGAAGTTGTTAAGAGGATCCCTGTTGATTAGGGAGTTGGACGTAGTCCATCAAGTTGGATGACAGCAGATGTATTCCTTCACCCCATTCCTTCGGAAGCAGAAAATAACGTTCCCTGAGATCCTCTTTGTTGGTGGATATCGCACTCACCTAACATACCAACTGAGTGAGCTCTGCTCTGAGTTGCACACAATAATGATATCTCCTAATTCAAATGTGAATAGAATCCTAAAACAATTTGTATTGCAACATTCAGGCCACTTAAAATCAGTTGTAAAGCAGCAGTTCTGGAGTGGTGCAAAGAAAACTGTGACAACATATTTATAAAAGAATGGTTTGCTCCAGTTTTGCAAGAAGCTGTGAAAAAATATGGCCTGGAACACTCGACTATGAGTGGTTTTCAAGCATATGGCTTCTATCCAGATAACATTGATTTCACAAAATGTCTGGGGAAAATAAATACCAAACGTGTGCCTTTAGGGCCGTGTAACAACACTCTAACATTTGAACATTTCCTGGAAATTGTTGGAATTGACCTCATTAGGAATCTTAGGCCTAGATATTTTATAAATGACACAGAACTGGCCCTTAAGAGACTTATTGAAGCAATGAAAATGCCCTTGACTTCATCCGAATAGGTCATCCCCCAAAGCCTTACTTCAGATGAGGCTGGTCCCAGCCAAATACGAACAAAAGTAAGACTTCAAGTAGAGATAACAGATACACACACACTGACTGTGACTGTTACTCTAACACTGTTAATTATCGTAATTCCAATATTGACGAGGATCTAGAAATCAGGTCCAAAGAAATGGATACCTATCCACTGCAAGGAATTTTACAATGGTGAAGCACACCAATGAGGAAATTTAAGAGAAAAACAGAGATAATGCCTTTATTTGTGACATGCAAATCATGGAAAACTTTATTCCATGTAAAAGAAAACAAGAAAAAGTTAGAAGAACTTGCTAAACCAGAAAGAATAAAAGAAAAGGGAGGAGAGGAAGCAAAATTAAAATACAAAAAGAGAAACAAAGTAGAAGGAAGTATTTCGGCTGGCGACGCAGACAATGGTAAACGAGGTATATGCTTTAAATGCACAAAAACCGTAGGCCTGACTGTTTTAATGTGCTCATTGTGCTACAAACTGTTTCATGATAAGTGTGTAACAGACATTCACAACGTACATATTCCTGAAGAGGATGATTCCTATATCTGCCACTTGTAAAGTTAAGTATGCCGATAGTTCATCGGGTATGGACTCTGATGTGAGTTAAATAGGCTAGTATATCCTCCGTATTGAACATTGGTTGGATAATGTGATTTTCAACATGTATGACATATTTAAAATTTTGTGCAACAATTTCCATACTAACATTTAGGCCAATAAGTTCTGGAGGGTGCCAATGACTGTCTCATCCTGGTGCCGACCACTCTATGTTGAGGTGCTAATAACTGTAATTTTCGTTATTTTATATTTAAAAATTTGTAAAAAACAAAGTAAAAGGAAAGGGTATTCCTGTGTTAAATCATTTATATTACACATCTGTCCTTATTCAGAATCCATGAGCGTAAATGCTTTCAATGCCAAAATGTGAGTTTCAGGGGAAAAAGGGCAGAAATTGGTGCCTTAACATTGCCAACCACTATACACTTTACCCTACCACCCTCAAGTGATTTCCACTAAGGCCCGTCGACCACCCTCAGGACCCCACCCCTGCCGCTTGACAGAAAAGCACTTCCCGGATGTGATTCCGGAAACTGAAAAAAAGCAGAACCCGACGAGGAAGTGTGTTGTGTGTAAAAGATTAAGAAGCTCTAGGGGAAAACAAGTGAGAAAAGAAACAAGATATACTTGCAAAATATGTGACGTTCCCTTGTGTGTAACTTCTTCTTTTCAAACATACCATACAAAAATATACTTCTATATAAATGTATATTAAGTTTTATTTTAATTTTAGTTTATTGTTAGTTTTTACTTCAAAAGCTTGCGAATAGGTTTCTGAAAGTGACTTCTTTCTTATATTAATTTAAAAAATTCATTAAGCAAAAAAAAATTATTCCCTTCAGTTTATAGTGAGAATTTTCAATTATTTAAACTCCTACTTCTGCATATTTTTGGTTCTTTTCATCATTCATGGTGTCATATTTTGAATGGTTTCATTCAACACTTTTGGATCAAAACGTACGAAGTTCTGCTAACAGAAATAGTTACAAGCTGTGGTTTTGATCCAAGTACCAGATATACAATTGAGATCATTCATACTTCATTGCAGACATGATAGAAGAAAAATTCCAATAGTGTAGGCATGTAAAAGCCAGCAGAGGAGTATAGATATAACATTTTTGCCAGGGTAAAGCCAGTGCCGGAAGAACATAATAACGGTGGTATGCAACCCGCAAAACACCATTGTTATCACTTCAGAGAGACAGGACGAGCAAAGGGGAAGGGAGAGGTAGAAATAGCCTTTCCTATGAAGTGGGAATTCCAAGAAGTTTTATAAGTCGGATTTTATTGAACTAACAAACACAATTACATGTGTTTACGCGGAAGATGCACATAATTATGTCTAAGAAAAAAATACTAAGAAAACACATAAAATATTGCTTATTGAGTACATTAAATGTAAAATTCAGGGAAAAAATTCATTAAAAAATTAAAAATTTAGTGTTGGAAAAGAATCTCGCATGTAAAAAATCATCATTTTCAGCAATGTTTAATTTTGAAAAAAAAAAATTATAAACTCAATATTTCAAGAAAAATTACTATATTTCTTATTTTTTCAGTTATATTGAAGAAAATGTAATTAAAATCTGACATTTTTGGAAGAGAATTCACAAAATAATTCATCAGGGAAGGGGCTACGGTGCTTATTACTGTCGCATTCTAAACGGTAAGTGAAAAATATTTTTGGCACAATGCTGTAAAAGTGCACATTTTTAACATTTATTCAATGAAATATTGACTATAACATACACATTGAATAATGTTTTTCGTCCCATAGATCCTTGAAAATCTTGACAACTCATCTTTGTCATAAATTGAATTCACTTCAACTTTCCTATTTTTTCAGAATATGTGAGTTTTCGGTTTGTCCTAGATAGTGAGCAATTAGCATTTTTTCATCGCTTTTGCTGAGCTGCAGGTATATCTTTTATATTTGAGAGCTGTTATATTAATAGACAGAAGTCACAATGACACAAGACTCAGCCTCAAATATGGAAATGGAGACTGCTCATGGCACACTGGTGCATGTTTTGGAGGCAATCATGGTAGCTGAGAACGGAATATAATGAATAATACACCAAAGGAGAGATTTAACAATTATAATGGCAAGCACTTGAACTACAATTCAGGTATTTGAGGAAAATGTCACTTATAATGTCCTTCCTAAGAGAACCCCAGATACCTGTGACTTCAGATATGTCAACTATGGTAATGGGAGATATAAATATATTAACTTTAAGGATATATTTAGGAACCATAACGTATCATAAAAACAATTAAAGAGGTGTCATTAGATGGAGCTAGGTAACAGATTCATATCAGATGCTTAAAATACACTCACCAGATCATCCATCTCAAGAGGTGAGGACTCAACACTGGAAACATCGTCGTTCGAGGATTTACTCTCATGAGGGTTTTCTTCACTGTTTTTCTCTGCTTTTGACAATGATTCACTCGAAGCAACCTCTTCTGTCACCTTAGCCTGGAAGCCAGAATGCATCACCAATTAAGCCCAAAAGAACTTGATCAAGTGCCATTCCTTATTTGAAAAGTGCAATATGTATTTTTAATATCCACTTGGGCTGGTCTTAATTTTGTGATCAAACTAATAAGTTTCATAAGATGGAGGTAGCAGTAGGATATTGTCATGGTGTCAAATTGTACTTTCAAAACAAACTTTAAAATATCTTTCATTGCAGTTTTCATGTACATGGCAAGTTACTGCTAGTTTAATACGATATAAGGAGAATTTTCCACAAAGCTATAGTTCCTACAGTTTCAAGGCCTTTTTGGTAACTTGAAAGGAAATTTCAACTAGTCCTCCAAAGTCAGTAACTCAGAAAAAATAACTACAAAAACAAATGAAAATCGACTTGCCATCCATTTTTTCCATCTAATACATAGGCTATAAAAATGAATAATGTATCTTCAAATAGGATTTATTCATAAACTTCAGGCATAACATGATCAGTTTAAGTTAAAACACATTGTTTGTTGTGAACATTCACATTCACCCTTGCTGAGTTGTAGCAAAGTTTGTAAACAAATTGTTAAATTTCAAACAATTGTCAAAAGTAGAAATTGTTATCTTTCAATAATGCACCTCTTCACACTTAACTGCTTGTTCATAAAATGTATGGCAAAAAAACAACACTGTCATGATGCCTCACCCTACGCATTTCTCGGACATGTCCCTCTGCCACCTCTTCATATTCATAAACATTAAAAAACTCTTAGAGGATGAGGTTTAGCCAAACTTTAGGAGATAATGAGAGAATTAACAATGGAGCTAAAGGACACACCATTAAAATTGCATCCCAAAACTGCTTTCAAGGCTGCAAAAAGTGCTGACACAAAATATAAAAAGTACATTTGAAGGCGACAACTTTAAAGGAGCCAAATTTTAATTGTCATAAAAATAAAGATTTTTAGAGAAGAAAATTCCACTAATTTTTAATCAAAACTCGTATATTGATAAATATAGCCAGGATTAAGTCCAAGTGTTCAGAATAAAGATTGGAACCCTTTTGCACCCAAGAGACTGAACCGGTTATTTCTATGCTACCACATAACAGGAGATCTAATGAAGAGATATTATTAATGATATCCATCTTTGTACATAAAAGAACAGGAAAGGTCACATGCTATATCCAAGAGGTCCCATCAGGTGTTTCAAGAACATTGCTCAACAAGAATTTCACACAATGCTGGAGGTATATGCTTAACACCTTTAACTCCACAATTAAGGCCTCAGCTAAAAATAAGTTTGCGAGCCTGAGCTTAGACCTTCACACCCCTAACTGGTGATTTCATTGTTTCCTCACAAGAAAAGAACTACAGAATTGATATTCTGAAATTTTCACTTCCGTGTACGTGAGTGTGTGAAAGGACTTTGGCTACACACGAAAGGCCCAAAGGGAGTGCTCAGGCCGTTTGACAATGTTACTCAACTAGGATTTAGCATAATATCAGAGAATCATCTGCAATGGTAGGTTAGTGGAGATCATATTTAAAGTAGCACTCTGATAGTCGCATGGGCACAAAACTGGAAAATTTTTGTGTTATGTTCTAATGGATATGTCCAATATATAAGAATCTAAAAATTTTACATGTAGGTTGATGAACGCACTGGGAAAGAAACAACAAGATGGGCCTAGAGCTGCAAGGGCAACAAAGTGAACCCTTAAGAGGTCTAAAATATTATTGAACTAAAAACTCCCACACTGGTGGTGGTTTCTGCATTTAATATTTGCAGGAACTGAAGAGAGCTCAGTCATAAAAGTGATGCCCTGAAAATCTAGGCCACAAAGCTGCATGCTCCACCGTAAATTACGTCATTACTAGTAAACTACTGAGCTGACTATCATGAAACTGTGCACTAAAGCTATTACAACAAGACAGTACATGCGATACATTAACTTGGCCTTTTGGTCACATGGGGCAAGAAATGGCTTAACTGAAATTGCCCAATTTTGCATGAGATGGATTTTGAACAGCTTTGGTGACTTGCTTTGTAAATATTTGAATGGATGGAAATATCAAGGAGTACTGATATAATAGTGAAAGCATTATTTACCATGGGGTCCAGAACTTGATGATCTTTTAACCTTCCAGATAAGTTTCTTTGAGTAACTGCAACAAAATCTTTATTGGGGTAAACCAAACAAGACTATTTTTCCAATCGTGCAATATAATATTTTTAGGTCCCTAACTAATCCCAGGACCAAAATTTGTATGGTAAAGTGGTTTGACAATATTTCTGATCACTAACTGACTCTAAGGAAGATATTACCATAAAACTGTTGGATAATATATAAGATTCAATCCTTTATATGTAAGTAGGGTCCAGCACATGGAATATGAACACCTGACAGCCCCTGAGGACCTTATAAAAGTGGTCTGTCAGCATGGTTGAATATGATCGGCCCTTAAATTGTCCACGGCTGACACTGAACTCACAACAAGGGCATTAATAGACTGAATTCTTAGTGCTTAAAGAGTACACGTCATTAATTTTCAAATCTTTCTTAGTCTACAGTGTTTCAGATTGGTTCTTGCACTTATAATAAAGAATTGCAAGGTCTCAAAGTGGAAAACAACCTCTAAGTGCAAACTAAAAACAATAAATGAACTAAAATGGCACATCAAGCATAAGCATCCTAATGCAATATAATGTCCTTAATGTGACTCTCTTCAATTAAAAAGCCTCTGGGTTAAAGGATTGTTAAAGGATGTAAATCAAAGTAGATCTCCGAGGAAACCTTTTAATATGGAAACATCAGTTGAAATACAATTTATTTTGTCTGTGAAGACCATTTCAATTCTCATTAAGGCTAACCTACGCTACTGTGTGTTTTGCACGTGATAACTAGGCTTTTTTCATCGCTGTATGAAATAACTGTGAGCCGCTTACCCAAGAAAAACCTCTGATATAAATATTATTTGGAGATTCTGAAAGTCATCATACGCCATTAAGTGTGACTTTCGCTGATAATACAGCCATTAAGAAATATTCAGAACACAATAATGATGATGTTTTGTCATCATTAGAACTTTATAAACATTAGCATAAAATTAAGAAAATGAGGCATCCCTAACAGAACAGCTACGTAGCGTTACCCAGCCTTTAGGTAGCATAGGTAGCAGTAGGGACTGGTTATATCACGTAGCATGTATGTGTGGATTCTATGTAACATCAATGCATTTGAAAAACTTAATCTGTATTTTTAACCTTGATCTTGAATTAAATGAGTGCAATTGAGAGAAGGGAATGCATTGGTAAGTCAGAGAATGAATTTCAAGAGGAAATATGCAACTTTTCAATGCCTTAGATGGTATATGTAACATTGACGTTGCCGCTACATAGCTTTTCTGCATGAAAATTGTGATCGTCTCATTTCTAGCAATCTCGTATGAAATATGGGAAGAAACATAAAATTCCAACTACAATGGATGAATCAGGCATAAAATGGTGTGCAACGATTCAAGTCAAGTTCAAAATGCTATTTATTGCAAGGAGTTGGTTGCGGTGATATTGACAACTAGAGTCACGGATATGTGTAATATTCTTTTTAAAAATTGTGGCTCTAGCCATTACTTATAATATTATAAACAGACATGGATACCCCGAGCCTTTAATTCACGTATTCCTGGCAAAACCTTTATTATTACTGAATCGTTTTAAGGGATTCATAACCCACGCTGGAAACGCGGACATCTCGGTGTTTTGAAAAATGTGGGTTATAACAACCTGACCTCAAGAGGTACTGCGTGCACTGTGCCGCACAAATGGAAAATGATATTTTGCTTGTTTACAACATGATAACACATCGTGCTTCAGCAATCAAAATATTCATGATACATATTGGATATATATTCCCTGGTGCAATGTTTGAAAAGCTATAGTCAATTTTGCTGTTACTGTGACTGGAGGTTGGACGTCCATTTCTTTTATTCTGAAGTGCCCTTCGCATTTTATGTTGGATAAGAGACGCCAATGGAAGACAACGCCCGCCATACTTTACCGGTTCAAGGTAAGTTTTTACCGTTTTCATTAATATCTGTTATTACTAACTCACAATCGTGATTTAAGAAACTAACCTATTTGACAATTTTTCTTTTAAATTAGGTGCTATTCTCAGCCTATTCTGTGAAAATATTTTAATTAAATTTACCGGTGAATTACCTTTCAATTCATTTTCATTTTCCATTCATCCATCACGTGTTTGGGTGTACCTCTGCCGATTTGAGGAATTCCTCTCATACATTGAGGTGGGAATTGTCCTCAAAGAAGATGAAATTAATAAATGTCTTTAGAAGAACTTTTTAAGTGGTTAATGAGAGTCCTAAAAAGAAGTGTTTCATTCAGGTAGATGAATTATAAGACAGTGTATAAAGATCAGTGTCCTTTAAGAATATGTCGCTTCCATTACAAAAGCCAACAACATATATATGAGATTTTTGGATAATCTATGCTTCATTAATTGTGGGCTGTGCGTGCTGCATCAGTGAAGCACTTTTCTCTTTAACCTTTATCTTACGAGGTTTTTCGCCAGCTGTATATCTAGACTACCGAGGTTTTTTAAACTTTCTGCCACTAAAATGTAGTGTTTTAGAAAAAAAAGTATTACAAGAAAAGTATTTGTTGTATCTCAATAAAATAAAAAGTTCCCTATAGAGTTTTTACAGGGCTTTCATGAGATTTAATGTTATAGGGATAGTAAATATAACAATATTTTAAATCATAGTTTAATTTTTGTTTATGTAAAAAAATTTAAATTATTTTCGACTGTGAAGGGTATTTTGGCAAAATAACGAGCAATCCCTCTACAAAAATGGTGTAACACAACGCCCTTAGTTCAATTTAAAGTTTTCAAGTAATGGAATGGTATACAACCATAAAAAAATGGAAAATATCCAAAGTATGACAACTGCCTTTTTCCGAGGGTCTCCGTTTTTCTCTTCCAAACACTATGAAAGACAAATTTTTCATCCTAATACCTACTTATGTGTATTTTCATTATAAATACTTTATTTGAATTGATTAATTAATTTTACGTCTGCTGTGCTTGTTTTATTCCTTCCTTTTAGACAATATTTTACCGGATTATCGATGTAATTACGTTCAAACTCATGTTGCGTAGTAATGTTATTTTTGTGTTCCGAAAGTCTAAGAAAATTTCAACATAGAAAAAAATGTTTGTATCTACATTATGGATACAACTCCTACTTGCAGTAATCAAGCAATAGAAGCGACATAAATTGATTGTTTTTAGCCATTGATGGACCACTTCTAGCACACTTTAGCGGACCGTTCCAATTGCGTCAGAAGTGAAAAACCGCAGTCGGTGTTTTGTGCTGAGCGGTGCTGTAATAGCTGATGCTGTAGTAACTCACTCTAACCCTTTCTTTTTAGAGACGATGTCTCCAAAAAGAAAGGGTTAGAGTGAGGGAAAATATTCTTGATAAAGAAGGGGGAAGAGATTTGTGGAGGATGGGAGGGGGAGGTAGGGGTAATTGAGAGATATGAAGAAGTGAGACGGAGGGAGAGAGATGGAGGCTCAAGGTACTGCTGAGGGTTGATGATAAAACCTAGTACGTACGGCAATATTTTTTATATTTATGCTACGAAAACATGAGTGCACCTTGCATAGGGAAAATTACTGTAGTTCAAAAAGGTAAATAGCAACTTTGGCAATAAAACCCATACTTATGAGATGTCATGTAAATTTCGTAAATACCTGCACATTTTCCTTCGAACTGAATATTATCATAATGATGTCGGCCAGCTACGCATTTCATATACTGAAAATTGTGCGATAGATCATGAAAAAGAGGTCTACACACAGCCCAACTTCACATTCAGGGCACCAAAGTCGTGTTTCTTAGAAATATACTGATGAAAAATGACTCGTCCTTTGAACGACACAATCACCTCACTCCCAAATAATTTTGTTTCCAAAAAATAATTTAACAAAATCGAGGAGACTATTCTCTATCGTGAGTGGTGCTTGATTTTTATCTAATCTATCTGGTGAGCGCATGCTCTGCTTGAAATTCCGTAACGGTAAACACCAGGAGGGCTCAACATCCGTGTCACTGTCTCCATCACAACTGCTCTCTGTCAGAATTTCTATATCTCCCTCTTATTCCAGAAGTTTACTTGCAAAAGCCATATTGCTAGAACTACGATATTACTAATAATATTGTCTCAAAAATACTCATGCCACAGCCTACAACACGCTTGAACGATATGTTTCAGGAGAGACTTCTCACCGAGCCAGTCCACGATGATATGAAAATGTTAGTCAACAAATTTTCAGACGGGTAGGACTTCGAAGTGTGTATGCAGAAAGGTTTGTATGCTATCAAAGGCATCATTCAACATCCTGTTATCTTGATTTGTGCTTACGTAAAGATTCCCTTTCCTCCTTACCAGCGAGATAAGCAAACTCGAACAAAGAGGATGAGTCATTCACAGGACAGATGGTCCAGCGGAACCTAGTACGGGTATGGAGATAAGGAAAAAACCTCTCATGAAAGTAAGATGCTCCTATCGTTGAGTGCTTTCTGAGAAGATAAGGATATAATTGGGCTATATATCCTCTGCTGTCATGGCAAAAGGATGAAGTTTCCTGGTCTCACACCAAGTAAACAAACCTAGAGTAAGGAGATGTATCATTTAGGCGAAAGATGGTCGAATAAAATCACATTATCTTGTCATAACAAAGAAAAAATTCTCAGATAGGAGGACCTTCTACATTCTGAATGCTTCTCTTATAGAAAAAAATATCTTTGTGTGGGCTATAACTTCATTTGTACTGAGGAAAGTATTCGGTTCCCTTCTCATACAAACTGCAAGCAAACCTTGTTTACGGGAGTTGGATTCGTCATGTTATATTACGTCAAACAACATATAATACCGTGAGATATCCAAAGAAAAAAATTCAGATGGAAGAAAGATGTATTCTTAGTCAAATGACGCCAAAAAAATATGACTTTCTATCATTTGACAGTCCCAGGGACCTTGAGAGTGAAAGGAGGACGCAGTGTGCCATATGAACACACGCTCGGCAGTCAAGCGATATTTTTTTTGTGCCGGAGAGTCACGCTCGGTAGATAAAGGTTAAGTGAGTTATTTTCTTACTCAAAATTATTATTGCTGCAATTACATGATTTGTCGGTTTCACAAATTTTGGCGAAGGAAACTTTTTTCTCTAAATGTATGTATGTATAATCACCACAGGTATGTAAGTACTGTAATTTTAGTGGTTAATTTTTATATGCCTTTATAACTGGCATGCCCTCATTGCAACATTTACAGTGGTCACTTTAACATAAACAGAGGTATTGTTACATGTAAGCCATTATCGGTATCATCATGCCATCGCTGCAAATTAGTAATTGGTGCAGGGTATTTGGTGACCTGTAAATACCTGAGTTAGAGATATCACCAGCTTATGGAAAATTGTCTGATTTCTGGATTGCCTTATTAATCTAACTTTTGGGGTAAACAAAGTTAGAAAGCCGTATGATAAAGGTAAATTTTCTAATTGCTCTTTCTTGTAATGTGATACTTGTTAGTTTAGCTATTTCACTTACTTTTCAGCTGAAGAACTAGCACTAATCATGTTTTGTGTGAAAGAAAAGTTGCGGCAGTAGATTGCATTGGAAGTGTCGAACTCAAAAGTTGTAAATGTACTTTTTGGTGAGCACTTTTCTATCAACAGGAGTAGCTCCAAAACTATTATTATGAAAACTGGACATTAATTTTTCTGTTTCTCATGCTGTTATTGCCTTCTTTAATGCAATTGATTTATTGGCTCGTAGATATTATGAAGGAGAAGAAGGCTGAATGGCCTCGATATTGAGCTGATGCAGTAAAGAAGAGCATTGGGGAATGTTTTCAGCTGGCATGGCTGAGATTGAGTGGTGGTAAGCCCATAAAGATCTTTGAAATGGAATAATTTACTTTGTACATATTATGTTAATAAATCCTAAAGTTTTTTGTAGCAGTCAATGTATTGTTTCCACAATCCTTGTATATCGGTGTCATAGTAATTTCAGGGTCTGGTGGAGAGATGTAGTTACATGGAAATTCAAACAGAAACACAGAGTTCATGCGTATTTTTGTTTTGTTATAACAAGGTATTTTATTTACATTTAAAGTCGAGAAATGGTGCTATATTTAATACGTTTTTTAAATTTTATTTATAACTTTGTAAAATAATGACCTTGCTTGCCAAGGAACAAGGTTAAAGGAAGAACATTTTCAATGAGGGACAAAATAGAAATTTAAGAGCAAGTTCATTCTCATGAAGGTACCTCCATTGATCTAACAATTTACCCTTTATTTCCCAGAGTCTATTGAAAATTTCAAAAAGGGGTCTTACTGTAACTACCGTATAGGATAAGAAAATATTAGGTAAATAAATATTTGCTCACCTCAGAATCTCTCTTATCCGATAAGTCCCCCTTGCCATCATCACTACTGCCAGAGGTTTCACCGTCATCCTGATTGTCGAGAACACACTCCTCTTTGAAAGTGTCCTGCAACATTAGACATTTTTCCTTGGGGGTTAAAATTATAGGAAAATGTGCAGGTTAACATTACAGCAAGAGTACTTAGAGACAAACGCAAGATAAGAAAAGTCGATCGCTCCTACCCGTTCTATGTATTTTGAATGTCACATTGAAAAGATCTCGTAAAACCTAATGCACAATTTAACTTTCACTTATTCTAACTGAATTTCCATGGACATCCTGTCTAAGTTGAAAAGAAGACTACCGGCATCCCTCTTTAACACAAATTTGTTCAACTCAATTTCCTCCATAACACAATTAAATTTCCCATAAAACACGATTGCTGGATTTGTCTTTTAAGCTTAGGTGAGCTCCAATTACCATTTCCTCTGAGTTTTTAGTACTTGAAAACCAGCATTAATTATAAAACGCCACCACCTCATCTTATCTGCAAAGTCGGAGAAATGGAAGGCATCATTACAAATCCTTGAAACAAAACTCTCTGGAATTGTTACATTGTTACTTCAAAACCAACTTTGTAACATTCCTTACTATTTAAAATATGCTGACATGAGTTTTACTCCCATCCAACAGGTCCCCCTCGCCCTCGTCACTACTGTCAGAGGTATCACTGTCATCCCTGAATTCATCATCACTCTTCTCCTCTTTGACAGTGTCCTGCAACGTTAGGCATTCATCCTTTGGGTTAAAATCAATTTGAATTCCACACCACTACATTAAAATCAGAGTAATCAGGGACAAAAATAAGATGTAATTAAAATTTTGACAACAACAACATGGAATTTGTGTGAACACTTCCGTGATTTGAAAAATTTGAAGATGAAATTATTCCCTATGCATAGGAGCAATGTGCTTAGACTACATCTTCACCAGGGTTGCTGTCGTGTAATACAGGTTGGTGAAGTGAAAGTGCATGTTTTGTCTGATCTATAAACATCATCTGTTGGAGTTGTTTGTTGTGACTGGTCATTGTAAATTTAATTTGTTTTCCCAAACCACAAGTGTTTCCATGCGTTGGACAGCAAGGAACTGTCTTCTCAGTTAAAGCTGTGTATTAGAAATCTTACTGATTGCAATTGCTTCCCTTATAATTCGAGGGATGTAACGTTTTTCTTATACGATCAACTTTTCCTCTCCAAAGTTGAAATTGTGTGTGTAAACCCCATCCACATGTGCTCTGCAATGGCTGAGATGTGTAGTTGTCTGTTCCTTGTTGCCCTCTGGTATTCTTACAAGTAGCATCTCAGGGCCCTTGGTGTCTGTACAACGTAGGAACTCCCACAGCAGCAATAACCTCCATACACACCTATTTGAATTTCCTTTGCCACCCGGTCCTTGACTTTGGTTGACAAGTTATCAGAATTCGAAATTAAATTAAACCTTGTAACTACGTTGTATTTAGTGAGTGGTTGGGACATGTATGACAATGAACAATCACAATGGTCCCTAATGGATGATGTTTATGAAAAGCAAAAAACTGAATCCAAATTTCACTTCAATAGCCAGAAGAAGCCAACTACAATATCAGTGAAACTGAAGTCCCAGTACAATGGACCTACACTGGAAGAAACCCCGAAGAACTGTATACTAATAACGCTCCTACATGGTACATGTATTTTAGAATGTTATGCTGAAAAGATTACTTTAAGGATATCCACTGGATTCTCTCAACTCAAGAGAATTCGATGAAACTTGCTGGAAGCATTATTTATATTGTTCTTAAGCAAACTGATTTTTTTTCAGAATTATTTGCCTCAGATTTCTGAAGATACTTGATCATGATGTGAGCATGATAAACATGGAATCATATGGAAACGAAAGGTACGACTAGCTTTATTCATGAAGAAAAACCTTTTCTAGTTAAAAAAAACATTGTACATCAAATGAATATACATTTCTTTATATAGGACATAAATTATTTCAGTTTTCCATAACTAGAAAAAAGTTCTTTTCGATTAATAAAGCTAGTCGTACCACACCTTGCTATCACATATGCACCCATGTAATTTCATGCCCTCACCTAGGTCAGCCATTCAAGAGATCCACGGCATATCAATCTGAAAAAAAATTGGGAACTTTAAAACCACATTAGTAATACTTTCAGTAAATGTTTCATCGAACTCTCCTGTCTTGAGTGAAACCACTGAACCTCCATTAATCCCAGGGAGCAATTTTAACTTTCTTTTCTTCACAGTAAACTTCAACGTACATTCTTTCTGAGTTAAAAGAATGACTATGTATCATGCACCATCTTTGTAAGAGCTCCATTTCCTCAACACTGGATGGAGAAAAAGCTCTTTCGCGTTTTCCATTGTTAAAATGCAGTATTTCAATGAAGAAAGGCCTACTACATAAATTATCTGGTAGTTTTTGGAGGAAAAACATTAATTAGTGTTGGCTTTATTCCAAAATTTATCGAATATGAATAACTTTTTTTATATTGAATCCCAATTCTACTTTCACCACATTATGAATTACGGTTCCTTTTTATTGCTAATATATTGAACAAATAAATCATACCATAATCCCTTTTTTATTTCTTGTGAAATTATGTACACATAATTACAAAATACTCAGGTTTGATGTAGTGGAAGTTCATCACTATGAAATAAACAGAATCGCACAATTCCAAAAAATTTAATTCATACTGCACAACCTATTACAACTCACTGAGTCATTATCAGGTATGTACAAGAACCCTTGTACCAGTTAATGTGCCAATCTTGTACCCGAGGACAACTCAGTGCGTTGAAATGCATTGTGCAGTATACTTTAAATTTTGAGGAAAAGTGTGATTCTGTTTTACTTTATAACCCACGAGTAGCTCTAGTTTATTCCTTGTATACAAATACAGTAATTTATTTTTAAAGGAGAAATAGCATTGAGTATTAATTTATTTCACAATGGCATTCATTAATTCATTATTTAATAATGATAAAGAATGCTAAGTGAACACAAGTTACCACTTCTTTGCTCCTAATGAAATGGAGTCAGGTCAGGCTCTTGTTTAATTCTTTAATTATTAATCAAACTGCCGGGAGTACTGAAGTCTCTCTCTAAAAATACTAATGCTAGAGCAGTCCAAATGTGTTTTCACAGAAGGCATTTAAAACAACATTCATTGTACTTTTTTTGTTAAAATTTCAGGCATTTGCTGCTTCACAAGTTAGACTTGAAAACTTTTTTATGAGCATCTGTGCATTAGTTGCCATAGAGAGGCCATCACAGGAAATATATTAAAGCGTCAATTGACTTCATCATGGATAGAATGGAATATCATGACTTTATCAATGGCATTTCTCTGTGAAAGTAATACCTAATTTTTCTGTTGGGCTATACTTCACAAATAACCTTACCTGAGTTTTTGTTTTTTTGTTTTCATTATTTTTTCTGTGTTCCTATTACTTTCCAATTGTCTGTGCTTGCATGTAATTATTTGAACTGTGAGCATCACAACACAAAAAGGAAGAATGCAATTGTGGTGTGAAACTGAACGATGGATAATTCAAAATGGATAAAAATTTGACCAGACTGGGAAACGAACCAGGGAGCTTCCAATATATCATCGGGTACACAAACCACCATTTTATTTAGCCACTATCTTAGAAACACTGAAATCGATGTAAGGTGATAATATCTCATATGGTATTTCATGTCATGCACCCAAGTATCCAACTAAACAAACAAAAAAGTATCTGTAATATCATTATTTCATCTCTCACCTTGGACTGAATGAAGTTTTCATCTGAAGTGAGTGCCTCTGCGTCAGAGCACAGATGCTGAACAGATGACGAACCATTCTCGGATGCTCCATCAGAGTCATCCCTCAGCTCTGTTTTCACAGGAAACTGAAAGGATTGAAATTATTCACAAAAATGACAAGACAATCAATGGTCCTTCACAGTGGGGAAATGTAAAATATAATGATTTTTATGTTATTTTGTAGAATAAAAGAATAAAACTAATATTGTTCTTAGCGTAAAATAAAATAATTTAACAATTTGCTCTGCACATGTAATTTCCTCATAAATTCACTCAATAAGATCCAAAAGCATAAGGCATGTAGTACTATTATTTCCGTTGAATTTGTTTTGATGGCTGAGGTCATTTCTCACACACTATCTGCCTCTTTCACAGACAGAAACTACAGGATTTGGAGTAATAGGAGGATATACCCTCTAAATTCAAGCCAAGTCCAATGATCCTTGCAACTTTGGTGACGGATTGGGAACTGGTGTTTCCATCATGGCAGATCGTTGACAATTAGACGTGTTTCAATGTTATATTGTATGCATATTCTATAACATTGAATACTACTTGCAATTCTTTAACTGAGCCATTGGTTGTACAACTAGAGTACATCAGTTTTTTTGCACACATCAAGTTAATAGTGCAGAAGCAATCCTCAACCAGTGTTCGGTTTTGTGTACGAGAGCTGTCACTCTATCATACATCGATATTTTACAAGAATGCAGCACATGAGGTTTACTTGTACATTTATTAATACCACATGCTGCACGTTATTTTATAGTGATAAAAATTACAAAGATAATGAAGGAAACATACGGAAACTCATTAAAGCCGTGTCCGGATTCGTTAGGATTCAAGGACTCAAGGATAGGCAGAAAGGCTAGGTGTCACTGTGTCTCATCAAGGATGTAAGAGTTTGGATGCTCTTGTGCATAGTGAAGCCATCAATGAGACAAATATATCAAAGAGGAAAATTAAATACTACAAAGCAACTAAATTATAATTTTAATTGCGTTTAATTGCAATTATGAGTTTTTACTACAGCAATAATTTTCTTTTGCAAATATTATGTATTGTTAATTTACTCATTCCAATCTTGTCACCTCCACTCTAATACCATAGTATGGGCATCTACTTCTGAGTTAAAGTTGCAACAATTATTAAACTCACTGGTTAATGTTAACTTGCTATGTGTATATATTTAAAATGTCTTAACAACAAACGTAAGACCTGGCATGTGTTCCTATGTAAAAAAATCTCTTAGTTGATATGTAAACGCAACACACTTTAAAAAAAAAGGGTACAGGATGAAATCTGTTGGGACCAATTACTACTGCCAAGCTTTTCCAGGGAATATTTAATTACAAGGAAATTAACTGTAATAATCCTATTTTTCTTAAGTTATTAATCTGTAGCTACAATTCAGAGGCAATATTTCATACCCCTAAAACTTTGCATTCACTAACCACAAATCCATCGTTCATCTGGAGTGTCAAAAATTCAATCTTCGATTCAATGCATCTTTTCTTGAAGAATTTGAAGTCTCTCAGTTTTCTCATACAGTATCCACATATTCTATGGGGTAGTCCATCTCCTTTCAATGCCTAAAACATTTACAAAAAAAATATAAATAAGTCACATTAGAAGTAACAAGAGTCGATTTCACAAAATGTGATATTTTTAATACCTCATATTTTATGTACATTCACACAAATTATCACATTATAACGTTTTGTTTTCCCAAAAAGTCAACGAAGGCTCATAATGGCACAATTTTAACTACCTGAATATCAACCAGTTCCTTTATGATTTCCCAGACCAAAAAGCCATTCGTTCCTCTTGGGTCGAATATATCAACATTCCAGTCACCAGACTTCAAACAAAGTCGACACGTCCTCAAGATATCGTCTTCCTGCTTTTTGCAGCCTTCATGCAATGCAGCCTTATTTGTGAGTAAGAATACATCATTATAAGTTAGATAAGATAATTCAGTTCCAGAAATAAAAGAAACTGGCAAAATAATTGCATTATATTCTTTGAAGAAGAAGAAATGTAAGAAACATAACTGTGTGTTTTAGGTTTGATATAGCAAAATAAGCATTAGAAGATGACTTATATTGAAGAAGGGTATCCGGAGGCCGTGCTTCGTGAGGTTACTGTTGGAGCTTATTAGAGCTACAGAAGTAATTTCGTGACATTTACAGAGTACGGGTGGGAGCCTAATAAGCTACCAGTAGCTACCATATTTGAGAATACCAATGCTAGCAAGTAGCTTATTGAAGCACCTTTTCACCAGAAAGCTCTGATACTTCGAGATAGAGAATAGGCCCCCAGATGGAGACATAAATATTAACAATCAGACGTTTATTTCACTTTAAACTCCGTTTACATGCAAATAAAATGTTCTGATTCAGGGTATTTGACATTCGAAATTTATAATATTGAATTAATTGACCATACTAGAAAAAACATTGTAATATTATAAAGTGTTCCTTGTTAATGTAAATTGCTGTTATTTAAAAAATTGCGAGGGGTTTAACTTGAAGCATAATTTTATCGTCACATAATTCAATCATACTGGATTTTTCTCTCACCATTCTTTGTTTTATTTAGCATGCAGTTCAATGGATTTTCCATTTCATTTTTCTGTCAAGTTTAAATGATTGTTTGAAACAAAATTTTGTAAAATTGGTTTCACCCGTGAACAAAAATTATTATTAAATAAGACTGAGTTATGTTTTTTCCTGCAATTTTTTTTTGGCCATTTCAAATGGTCATTTTCGGAAGAATGCCGTCCGAAAATACATATAAATTTGGTGATCACATATGACATATCCATAATCGATTTTATGATTAAAATAAATACTCAAATACCAAATGCTTGTTCAAGATGCATATCTCTCTCACAGCTTTTGAGCAAAGCGCAGTCAGTTGTGTGTCTATCATTGCAAGTGGATTTGATTTCAATTAAACAAATATTTTACTTGTGAAAGCATCTTGGATATTTTTATGAAAGGTAATATATTAGGTAAAACTTAAGTTTCTTATATTTCTTAAACTTGAGTACCTTCACGTAAGCATTGATATGATGAATGTGCAATCTGCAGAAGAGTTGAGAAGTTCACTACTTTTTTCACACTCTTGCATGAACTACAAATTTACATTATTCGATTTCCCTATAGGCCACAATATAATAAAACACTTGACAGGGGATGGGGAAAGAAAAGTAAAAAGAGAGAGAGGACTTACTGGGACGTTTCGGGCATGTAGGCCCTTCTTCAGCTGTAGAAAATTGAGAAGTACCGCTCCAAGGTAGGGGAAGGGAAGAGGGGAAAGAAGGGAAGTGAGGGGAAGTTGTGGTATAGGGGAGGGGGGACGGGGATGGGCACTGGTGTCGCACCTATATGTCTAGGGGGGAGTGCAACAAAGTAGGGAGGGGTGTGGGTGAACTGGGATGAGTTGAGAATTGAACCTGGCTGTCTAAAAGACTGCAACAAAGTTGCTAAGTTGGGAGGGGGTGGGGGAGTGTAAGAGGGACGGGAAAGGTCACGTGGTGTCGCACCTGGATGTTTAGAGGGGATGATGATGATGCAACAAAGGGTAAGTCCTCTCTCTTTTTACTTTTCTTTCCCCACCCCCTGTCAAGTGTTTTATTATTATATATATATATATATATATATATATATATATATATATATATATATATATATATATATATATATATCAGTTCCGAATGAAAATGTATAACGATATAGTTATATGTATTTGTTTTTCACTTGAAGGGTTACGTAAGCAAAATGAGATGGAAATAATAATCTTGCCAAAAATGCTTTTCTAGAGACAAAGTTGTCCCAAGATCAGTTGAGAAAAAGAAAGAAATCAGCCTGCAGACAAATAGTATTAAAGAAAAACTATTGAAAGCAGGATTATTTCACACAGAAACCAACTTCAAATCAGTACTCAAAGGCTCAGTCAATCTTAGAGTAACTTCCACTCCCAAATCAAACACATATTTGCACAGTATCGAGCTGAGAGCCTCTTAGTTACACTTGACTGAAAGCAGGGAGCGATTGGTACTCCTCACCAACTAAACCATAATTTGACCAGAACAAAATTTAATGTTTTGTGTCGAACTCAAACTTACTGCTTATGTACTTAAAAAAATCCATGTTAAAAAAGTTCTGTTTTTGAAAACTGTCGCTTTTGTAGATCAAAAAATTTCATGGTGCTCACTCTCACTCCTAGGTAATATTTCTAATAGAATATCAAACCTAAGTTCCCTCAAAGCGACATTTTACACTTCCCTATCCACATCTACACTTAAAGTCAACAGCAAAGTCAGACAGGATAGACTCCTAAACTCTGTTGTTTACAAACTTAAATGCAATATCATACAAATCAAAGAACACTCCAGAAATTACAGAAATGTGGATTCCACCTCACCTTTGGCTCAACACCATCTTGTAAACTATCACATGAGCAATAATTTGCTCATTAGTTTTTCATACACAAATGATAAGTTTTCAAGTAGTTTAATTGTTTTATACCATATAGAGAAATCAAATAATATCGATTTGTAATTCTGGCAACATGTACGAAAGAGAAAAAAGACACATGTTACAAGTTGTTTGCCTGTTTTTCATTCAGAAGTACAGAATTAACATTTTTTTTAGCACGAAACTAAACATAAAATGCCAATGTGTAGTTCTCGTAGGAAAGTGAAAAAAGAGGTGCTTGTCTCAACTCGTCTCCAGGTTGCACAATCATCCTCCGTTAATGTCAATGCCTACTGGTACTCAAGTTTAAAGAAGGTGAACAAAACAGTTTTGCTTATTGTAATACCTTTTGCT
This sequence comes from Pyrrhosoma nymphula, assembly GCA_963573305.1. NCBI lineage: Eukaryota > Metazoa > Arthropoda > Insecta > Odonata > Coenagrionidae > Pyrrhosoma > Pyrrhosoma nymphula. The sequence continues at coordinate 65,430,317 of OY754340.1, read as the reverse complement.
GAAGTATCTACGGATTGCATCTCATTTAATAATAGTTTCTTTGCAATTAAACCAATTTTCAAAGATAAACACGTAAAGTGACCACGCTTTCCTCGAATTTTGTGAGAGAGATATCCATCTTGAATAACCATTTGTCATCTAAATAATTATTCATATGTCTTATAAAATCAATTATCGATATGTCATATGTGAGTATCGAATTTACTTGAATTTACATCAAGGCACTGTTACAAGAATTTTGTGCAGACAAATCGTTACACAGACATATATATTAATAATTATAATATTTACACATGGATGAAACACATTTTACAAAAATTGTTTTTCAAAAATCATTTCCAAATGAGTGAAAACATTCTTTGAAATTCGTTGCACTGTATGCTTGAAAAAAAAAAAGAAAAAAGAGATGGCAGAGAAAAATCTAGGATTATATAAGATATAATTTATAAATTACGATAAAATTTTGATTCAAGTTAAACACTAACCAACTAATTAAATAAAAACAATTTACATTAAACAAGAAACAATTTACATGTTTACCATAGTTCTTTCTAGTGTGGTTAAATAGCGTACACCCGTTGACTATCTCAGTTGAATTTATATACAATTTTTATAATGAACAAACGATTAAAATTCTGTGTTATTAAAATCAAATATAAACAACACTAATAATTATTAACATTTTAGTATGTTTTATTTGAGTGTAACTGTGATAACGAGTTTACATTACTACAAATATTTTCTTTTGCAAAATATTATTTATTGCTTATTTACTCATGCCATTCTTGTCAAATCCACTCTACTGCCGTAGATTGGACATCTGTTCTGAGTTAACGTTCGAAAATTTCTTAATTTAACTGGTACCTATAAAAACTTGCTAAGTGCGTGAATTTAAAATGTCTTTGCAAACAAACCAAAGACTTAGCATTTATTCCTATGCAAAAACAAACGACCTTGGTAATCCATCTTAAGAACAAGGGAATATTTAATTATCGAGAAATTAACTGTAATAATTGCATTATTCTTAATTTAGTCTGATAATCTGTGGTTACAACTCTAAATAAAAAATGTTCAAGTGCTCAAAGTTTTGCATTCTCTCACCACAGTTCCATCGTTCAGTTGGAGCTTCAAGAATTCAATCTTCGATTCAACGCACATTATCTTGAAATATTTGAAGTCTCTCAGTTTTCTCATTGAGTCCCCACAAATGGTATGCGGTAGCCTATCTCCTTTAAATGCCTGGAACATGTAATGAAAAATGAGTCACATTAGAAGAATAGAGAGTCTATTTCATTAAATGTGATTTTCTTTAAATATCATTAGATGCATATACACTCCAATCATCGCATTACAACGCTTTGTTTTCCCGAAAAGTAAATGCAGGCTCATAAATGCACAATCCTCACTACCTGAACTCCAACCAGTTCCTTCATGATTTCCCAGACCAACAAGCCGCTTGTTCCTTTTGGGTCGAATATATCAACATTCCAGTCACCAGACTTCAAACAAAGTCGACACATCCTCAAGATATCGTCTTCCAGCATTTTGCGGCGTTAATGCAACGTAGCCTAAATTATATGCAAGAAAACATCATTAAGAATTATAACAGATCATTTAGTTCCATAACTAAAAGAGATTAGCACAAATAATTACGTACTTACCAAGCAAATACGTTCGATCGACAATTTTTCTTTGACGCTAGACCATTCTATCCATGGCCTTGCTTTGCCGTTAGCTATGACAGTCACATACTAGATAAGTAGTTAACTGTTAATAAATAACTCACTTCATTCATGTGATTATTATTTGAGGCAATTCTAACAAAACTATCCCAATTACGTAATAAAATCACAATATTATTCAAGTATTTACGTTATCAAGAATAATTCTTTGGCTCGACGGCGTTGGGCGATGCTGCTTTGTTCGAAGAAAACATATAACTAACGTATAGGGTCACGTGGTATCTATCAAGTAGTTCGCGGCAGTTCAAAGAGGGCTTACGGCAAGGAACGATATCCGCTACAATTAGTGGACCCCTATCTTTCATTCGCTCAAGAGCAATCTGATGAAGAGTTGAATATAGACGAATATATGTGTATTTCACCTCAAATTGTGTTTATTTGTGGATTGAATTTACTGATCCAGGATATATGACTTTCAAAATCCACGTATGAAGGTGCCCTTTGAATATCAACGGAAGGAAAAAATATCAACTCTAAAAACCACTCAGGAAAAAATATCTCTTATGCAATTCATTTGAAACTGGTTTGAAACTCTTTTAAACACAATAAACTCATCTTCAACTGATTTGGAACTGATTTTCACTGGTTTGCATCCCAATTTTTAGTGTCATGCTCATTTGGAACCCATTTTCACTCAACACTTTTGCAACACATTATCGATCTATTTTTCAACTGATTTTCTTCTAAACTGTTATGCAACTGATTTTTATTTTTTTAATTCTTATGCAACTGATTTTCACTCAATTTTGCAACACATTATCAAACTATTTTTCAACTGATTTTCTGCTAAACTGTTACGCAACTGATTTTTATTTTTTAAATTCTTAAGCAACTGATTTTCACTCAATTTTGCTACTGATTTTCAAACTATTTTGCAACTCATATTAAATAAAACTGTGATGCAACTGCTTTTTACTTAAAAACTATTTTTCAACTGATTTTCAATCTGTTTTTCAACTTATCTTACTTAGACTGGTTTGCAACTGATTTTCAAGTGAATTATCGTCTCATTATTGAATTTGGCGGTGAAGGCGGTTGCATTTCGATGTTCAGTTTTATGTGTTTTATAGGACGTTTGTGCACGTTCGTGTGATATCTTCCGTTTGTTTACTTGCTCAACTTGTGATATTTACAACTAATTAGTAGTTGCAGTGCTGTATATTACGTAAATGTGTTTGCATATTGTCTGCAAGAAGAATGAATGGAAGAAAAGAAATTCACAGGTATGATTTAACGATCGTAGTTCACTAAGAATATAAGTCTTGAAACATCCCTGAGAGCACAAAGTTAGCAGTATACCTAATTAAAACCCAATGTAGACGTCTACATCTGGTATACAGCAAACCTAATGATTTCCTGTATACCAAATGTAGACGTCTATCATGAGTCCACATCAGGTCTACACTTGGTCTACACTAGGGGCAAATGTCGCTCTTTTTTGGTCTACTGGTAACGTATAATTTAGGTCCTCGGTATACCAAATATAAACTTAAAATATTTTTTACATTAATATCTATATTATACTGTAAATGTATTGGTAATATGCAGCTTTTCAACCTAAAAATGAATTTATGGCAATTTTGGTGACTACCTTCGAAGAATTATCAATTATCTCTACTAATAACATAGGATAGCATTTTCAGCAGCAGAATAGCAGTAGGATAACATTTTCAAACTCTTGGCAATGACATTTAAGCTCTGTACAGTTCATCTGTCTGGCCAGACAAGGCGAGATACCATAGAGGTCCTTCAGGTCATGGGTTCGGCATAGGGTTAACGTCCCCACATGCTAAAAGAAACTAAAACGCAATGGAACCAACAAAGCCTAAAATGATGGCCTGATAACAGAATACAACTTTGGCAATCACTAAACAATTATAGATAAAGGAATTGCAATATGGAATGTTTAAACCTGGAAAAATGAAGTAGAAAATGAAATAAAAATCAAGTTTGACTTGGGACACTTCAAGAAATTAGATGGCAAGGAAAAGGAATAATTGATAAATCAAGTATATGCTATTTTTATTTAAGACACCAGAGGGAATGACCAGTACATGCTGATAGATAATGAAAGAAATACACAAAGTAAAATGGAATTTGAAGCCATTGGAGAAAGGATGAGTAGAATGTGGCAAACAATTAGAGCAAGATTTAGGGAACGTAAAAGGAATTATAAAAACACTAATCAAGAATAACAGTTTATGTATTTTTCATAAAATAAAAACTGTACAGATGTTCACTCAGAGGTTCACTCATACTAATTCATTCTCATTCTCTTCAGAGACTACTAACTCACTCACTAAGTCCATTGACACACTATCTTCATTTAAACTTTCACCGGTTTTTCGCCTCTTAAGTTTTGCTTCTTCTGTTCTCTGGTAGGCTTGTTTCAGCCATGCCCCAATGGCACGCTCGACTGTAATCTTATCTGTTGCTGGTCCATTACTCATACTCAGTTTTTCTTTAAGAGCACCTGGAAAAGGCAATTAAAATTTGTGATAACATTGGCAAAAAAATGAGCTACTTCCCCTAGGCTTTGAGGCTATTTAGTTTTATCCAAGTGCATTTTAACCATGTAAAAAAATGAAAAACAGTAAATATTAGGTAAATTATGTCTTAATAATTGACTTTTTCTCACTTAGGATAGCAGTAATAATATCAGGACATGCAACACTAATCCCGGTCTTTGGTTCCTCTCCAGTCTTTCTCTTATTGTTCCCTCGAACATTAAAATGAATAGCAAGTGCATTTGACATGATTGCTTTCATCATACACCTCACAGCAAAAGCTTGAGCTGCATCGATGTCGTTCTTCATCTTTGTGATGGGAGGGAACAAAGTTGAATGGTCTTTTAAGTATGAGACCTAAAATTTAAAGAAAGGAGTGGTAATTTGGTTGATGCCGTACTTTGATCTAAATGCACGAAATACATAAAGTGAGCTGATACTAACTTAAAAGTATGCAATCCACATTTTAGTGTTCAATTCTATAGCTAGACTTCTGTGAAATTAACAAGTACCAATACAATTTAAAACAAGTGCCAATTCAATAAACAGTTTTCAGAAAAAGAAAATAATTTCATTTAAGGAGTGCTAGTAGAAGTGAAATGTATACTGCCATTACTCACAAACCAAGCCATGAAACTTGCATTGCTCTTCAGTTCTTCTTGAAGTTGAAACAACTGAATTTTACTGACCAATGGAAACTCAAAGGTATTTGCAAGATTCGCCTCCTCTTGTGATAGTCTACCATGTAGATAGGACTGTCTCACAGCTGAGGTAACATTGTCAAGCTTTAAATCAATGTTATTAACTTTCTCTTCAAGAGATTCAATTCTGCTACTTAATTCACTGTAGCTTGCCTTTATTGCTTTTAGAATAGTGGACAGGATATCTGCAAGAAAAATTCAGTACACACTGGATGAGAGAACAGTCACACTTGAATAACCATTTTTCTGTTTTCTCACTATCATAAATAAGTAAGATGAATTAAATTTGTAAAATTTCATTTGGAATATTGTTATAAATGCTGTACAATACTAATTTTTAAAATTTCAAATTCAATCTTTAATGAAGAAAAATAATTCCAGCAGTACTTACTATTTGTTGAAGAGTCTGCTTCATTATTAGTTTGCAAAGTGAAGTCATCACCATCTTTTGGAGTTTGATTCACTTTATCAGCTGTATTTAATGTAGCTGGGTTGCTTGGTCCAGGAGTAGTTCGCTGTGTTCTGGGCTGTTGATGCTGTTTCTGTGCAATGGGCTGTTGATGCTGTGTCTGTGTAGTGGGCAGTAGTTGTTGTTTCTGTGTAAAGGGCTGTTGATGTTGTTTCTGTGCCTTGGGATGCTGCTGTTTTTTTTGAGATTGTTGCTGGTTGGCTCTTGGTTGGAAGTGAATTGGCTTTTGTATGACCAAGGCCTGCTGTTGCACTTTTGATGGTGGTGGTGGACACCCAACCATCACTGGTGGTTCTCTTAAAAAATCCTCATCTCGGTCAGCAGCCACCTCTGACTCACTGGACACCTCACCAGGAAGGACAAGGGATTTTGGGATGGGGATTCTTTTCTCAGAACCAAGTCTTTCAAGACAATGAGATATAAAATCCCCCATGTCTGTGTCGGAGCAGTTTTCTGCTGCGATCTCCAAATGTTTGGCAATTTCGTAATCATCTAGAAAAAATGACAGTAACTTGAGATGATTGATATGAAAACAATCTTAGGTGCTACGTTTGGAATTGAAACTAAAAATTTATAAATATTGAGAAAATTATTAAATTTTACTATATGGAATATGTGCCAACCTATTACATGCCAACCTAAAGACATATACATGTACTACCCTACCAAATGAAGAATCCTCACCTAAAATGAAAGAAGAAATATACCGTGTAGTATATTCAGCAAAGTTTTCATCAGGTGCCATGCAATTTCTAATGGCAGCTTTAAGTTTTTTTTGCTTCGTCAGTAAATGCTGCGGATATAAGATTCGTTTAGTTTTACCAACACGCCATATGAGTGGCACTGCTTGGACATCATAACTATCTCCATCACTATAATGCTCTCCAGTTGTTCCAAAGAATTCTGCAATAATCCATTTCTTAGCTGGTTCTGTAATTAAAATTGCAAACACAAAAAAATGGAAAGCCATTAAAAAACAAATGTGCGTGTCATTTTCAGGGTCTAATGAATTGGCATTCTTTTTTCCACATTTTGCTCTTCTATTTTTGTGAAAATGAAGAAAAACAGACACAACCAACCCACAAGAATTTTGCTTTTAAGATGGCTTTGGGAGGAATTACCTCACAGTAAAAGTGTATGCTAGAGTAACAACAAATTGCCATCATTGACTTTTCATATTCTTTGATTTTAGTGCCAATCATGAATAAGTAAGAAAATAGTAACAATGTAAACATCAAATTTAGTTTGAGAGGAAGAGAAATGAGATTTCAGAACCAAATCCATGGACATTTTTTATAATAATACTGTAAGAAATATATTACAATGAAAGCAGTTTACAAGCTACTGTGACACATCTATTGCTGAATTGTGAAATGAAACATTAGCAAATACATAAATTAAAAATGTCCAAAACTCACTTACTGTTGGACATCTGAAGCTCTTCACTAATGCTGGTGAAGTAACTCTGCTATATAATGCTCATCCTCTTTGGCCAAGTTGCCAGTAGGAATCATTATGGCTTTCTTTTTTATTTTCTCTACTGAATACAGACGTAAACATGAAAGGCTACCGACAAGATAGATTCCTAATTTTGAAGAGCTTTCTGGCTTGGTGTAATAGTCATCAGTAACTAAAAATTGTTTTCCAACAACAAATTGCTCATTATTGCATGTTGCGATTAACTGAACAACAACTATTTCACCGGTATCTAAGATAACACAGTTATCAGGGATCTTGCATGTAATTTTGCAACTGGCAAGTTGAATTGCTGAAAAACAGGGAGCTTCCAAACCGAAAGGCAAGGGTTCTGTAATTCTTTTCCTGATTATAAAGTTAGGAATGTTTCCATTTTCCGGAATATTGTCTGATGCCATTTCTTCTTTAATACGTCGGACTAATTGCTGAAGTGTTTTGTCAAAGTGTACCACAGACTTTTTCAAATCCTGCAACTTATTTTCGAATTTAAAAGCACTAAACTTATCTAGTGGCCCATATTTCTCACAATCATCAACTAAATGTAGAAGACCATGAACATTATAGGAAAGATTTTCTAAACCATAAAGGGCACCAAAATTGGAGACAAAATAGTGTAGCAACTGTTTTGCATATTGTCGGTATGTAGATAAATAACTTTCAGATATTAAGATTCTTATAGCATAGTGGAATGACAAAAAGTGCTTGCTGACACTTGGACACAGTATACCATTGAAAAGGTATGGGCCACTGTAAAGTAAAAATTGTCTCAGTTCTGTTGCCTTCCACCTTGGAAGATCGCCTAAACTTCTTGGTTTCCGAGCAAACTCTAATGGCATAAAATTTCTAATGCCCTGAATTTTATTATTTAGCTCAAGTGTAAGCCTGCCTGGAAGTCGAACTCTCAAGTTACCACGCTGAAATAGAAATAACATTTTCCTCATGACACCAAGACATACTAGATGCATGTACTCTAAAACTACTTGAGAAACTAATTTGGTTCCTGGAATAGCAAGCAATGGTGAAGTTCCAATATGATGATCATCATCTAATTTATTTTGGAAACTCTCATCTGTTCTCAATGGGCAGTTAAAATCATCAAATGCAACTCTGTTTGAAATGTAAACACCATGAACTGTGCACCTAGTGCATGAGGAGTACCCAGTGTGACACTTAGTTTGTGTAATGAAAGCTCGAGCAGGGGCATCACATACATAAGCAGCAACTTGGACCTCAAACTTTTTACCCATGTATTCTAAGCCAGCTGTTTTTAAAAGAATCATTTCATTGACATAATCTTCTAAATATTCCTGAACGTTTATTGGTTTTGAATACCTACTATGGTATATTCCAACTGCAAACGGTGGTATTTCTTGATGATTTTCAATGCTCATTAAAATTGGCCAAAGTTGTTTCCCAGAACTACCAGAAATTGGTACCCCATCAATGTTACAATGCAAATTTATGGTTATTTCGTTTGTTAGATAAGAATATCGTTGGAACAAGTGGAGTAAATTTTTTTCAATTCCAAAATGGAAATATTCTCCACCTTCCATTTCTTTTACTACTGTTTTCCTTTGTGTTCGTAAAAGTGATCTGACATCCCGCGGCAGCGCTTTGAAGGATGGATGTGTTCGAAGCAAATTCAGAAGAGAATTTACTTTGCTTCTCATTGGCCTTGGCTTGCAGCGTGCCCAGTCAGCAAGAGCATCTCGAAATTGATGGAAGTTAAACTCATCTCCCCTAGCATTTTCCTCCTCGTCGTCATCAGATTCAGGTTTCAAAAACTCGGGGTCATTTACTAAAACATTTTGGAGGTCTACATCCACATTATTGGAATTCAGAACAGTTTCTTCATTACCAAATTTCCCGAGTTCAACTTCGCCCGAATCAACCATCTCAACCAAATTCGCAGAATTTATACTTGCTTCTGTCTGACTTTCAACATGTTGCGTAAGCCTCTCCAGAAATATATTACCTTGCCGTACTCTACGTCTGTGCTTTTGGCGACCTGTACAGGCTGCGACTGGTTTGTAATTTTTATTAGGCATATTTCGGAGTCTTCTATAATTTCGTCTATAAGCAGTATTTTGAGAAAATAAAGAAACAAAGCTCTAACGTGCCTCACAGGCGAGCTGAAATGTTACATAACACTTACTAACTCACTACTACACAAGGAAATTATAATTTATCAAGTTTAATTCTATAGTTACCAGACATCTTCTGCGTTATAATGTTCCCACTTCCACTTGTATTAGAAATGCAGCAATCTGAAAAAAATATCTAAATTAATGACGAAAAGATTAAAATTCCACGAAAATGTCTGTTTAAGACAACGTGATTTTAGGAAGGTCAGTTTTGTGATACTTACCGAATGATGAACATACGATACTCCTCGAAAATATTTTTATATATGTATATAATATATTCTCTCTGCGAGCACGTTTTCACTCGAGCACGTTTTCACTCCAACTCGATTATCACAGGATAACGGATCGTAATCCCTTTCAACGCAAACAAGGTTTCCAACCTGACAAATCGCTTGATAATATCCGCCACACGGTAAATGATTAAACACAGTTGTGGAGTAATATTGACACAATAACTTTTTTCGATTCACCAACGATTTCCTTTTCTTTCTAAATATGTAAACATGCCTTATGCTGACAATTATTATAAATACAACAAACATTTTAGGTTGGTTATTCAACAGGAACACAACTGGTAGAGTCGTTCCGAATGGAGAAAGAGTTAACCTCACGGTATACCCGACAGGAGCGCCAAAAACGGAAACATAAAGAACTTCGTGCTGGTTAACAAGGCCACCACACACGAAAAGTTAAACTCCTGGCGGGATATTGACCAAAAGATCGTGCAGAAAGAATCAACTATTGTACAACAAATCATTGGGAGAATGAAAACAAATTGACAGAAAGAGTTAACTTTTGAGGTATACACATCTAATAACTACAATTAGGTTCATTTCCTCACTGGGAGAATGAAAACAAATTGAGAGAGAGTTAACTTTTGAGGTATACTCATCTTAGAACTACATTTAGGTTCATTTCCTCATGGGAAGAATGAAAACAAATTGACAGAAAGAGTTAACTTTTGAGGTATACTCATCTTAGAACTACATTTAGGTTCATTTCCTCATTGGGAGAATGAAAACAAATTGACAGAAAGAGTTAACTTTTGAGGTATACTCATCTTAGAACTACATTTAGGTTCATTTCGTCATTGGGAGAATGAAAACAAATTGACAGAAAGAGTTAACTTTTGAGGTATACTCATCTTAGAACTACTTTCAGGTTCATTTCCTTATTGGGAGAATGAAAACAAATTCACAGAAAGAGTTAACTTTTGAGGTATACTCATCTTAGAACTACATTTAGGTTCATTTCCTCACTTGGAGAATGAAACAAATTGACAGAAAGAGTTAACTTTTGAGGTATACTCATCTTAGAACTACATTTAGGTTCATTTCCTCACTTGGAGAATGAAACAAATTGACAGAAAGAGTTAACTTTTGAGGTATACTCATCTTAGAACTACATTTAGGTTCATTTCCTCATTGGGAGAATGAAAACAAATTGACAGAAAGAGTTAACTTTTGAGGTATACTCATCTAATAACTACAATTAGGTTCATTTCCTCACTGGGAGAATGAAAACAAATTGAGAGAGAGTTAACTTTTGAGGTATACTCATCTTAGGACTACAATTAGGTTCATTTCCTCATTGGGAGAATGAAAACAAATTGACAGAAAGAGTTAACTTTTGAGGTATACTCATCTTAGAACGACAATTAGGTTCATTTCCTCATTGGGAGAATGAAAACAAATTGACAGAAAGAGTTAACTTTTGAGGTATACTCATCTAAGAACTACATTTAGGTTCATTTCGTCATTGGGAGAATGAAAACAAATTGACAGAAAGAGTTAACTTTTGAGGTATACTCATCTTAGAACTACTTTCAGGTTCATTTCCTTATTGGGAGAATGAAAACAAATTCACAGAAAGAGATAACTTTTGAGGTATGCTCATCTTAGAACTACATTTAGGTTCATTTCCTCACTTGGAGAATGAAACAAATTGACAGAAAGAGTTAACTTTTGAGGTATACTCATCTTAGAACTACATTTAGGTTCATTTCCTCACTTGGAGAATGAAACAAATTGACAGAAAGAGTTAACTTTTGAGGTATACTCATCTTAGAACTACATTTAGGTTCATTTCCTCATTGGGAGAATGAAAACAAATTGACAGAAAGAGTTAACTTTTGAGGTATACTATCTAAGAACTACATTTAGGTTCATTTCCTCACTTGGAGAATGAAAACAAATTGACAAAAAGAGTTAACTTTTGAGGTATACTCATCTTAGAACTACATTTAGGTTCATTTCCTCATTGGGAGAATGAAAACAAATTGACAGAAAGAGTTAACTTTTGAGGTATACTCATCTTAGAACTACAATTAGGTTCATTTCCTCATTGGGAGAATGAAAACAAATTGACAGAAAGAGTTAACTTTTGAGGTATACTCATCTTAGAACGACAATTAGGTTCATTTCCTCACTTGGAGAATGAAACAAATTGACAGAAAGAGTTAACTTTTGAGGTATACTCATCTTAGAACTACATTTAGGTTCATTTCCTCACTTGGAGAATGAAACAAATTGACAGAAAGAGTTAACTTTTGAGGTATACTCATCTTAGAACTACATTTAGGTTCATTTCCTCATTGGGAGAATGAAAACAAATTGACAGAAAGAGTTAACTTTTGAGGTATACTCATCTAAGAACTACATTTAGGTTCATTTCCTCATTGGGAGAATGAAAACAAATTGACAGAAAGAGTTAACTTTTGAGGTATACTCATCTTAGAACGACAATTAGGTTCATTTCCTCATTGGGAGAATGAAAACAAATTGACAGAAAGAGTTAACTTTTGAGGTATACTCATCTTAGAACTACATTTAGGTTCATTTCCTCACTTGGAGAATGAAACAAATTGACAGAAAGAGTTAACTTTTGAGGTATACTCATCTTAGAACTACATTTAGGTTCATTTCCTCATTGGGAGAATGAAAACAAATTGACAGAAAGAGTTAACTTTTGAGGTATACTCATCTAAGAACTACATTTAGGTTCATTTCCTCACTTGGAGAATGAAAACAAATTGACAGAAAGAGTTAACTTTTGAGGTATACTCATCTTAGAACTACATTTAGGTTCATTTCCTCATTGGGAGAATGAAAACAAATTGACAGAAAGAGTTAACTTTTGAGGTATACTCATCTAAGAACTACATTTAGGTTCATTTCCTCATTGGGAGAATGAAAACAAATTGACAGAAAGAGTTAACTTTTGAGGTATACTCATCTTAGAACTACAATTAGGTTCATTTCCTCATTGGGAGAATGAAAACAAATTGACAGAAAGAGTTAACTTTTGAGGTATACTCATCTTAGAACGACAATTAGGGTTTTTTCCTCAGGTTAGGGTACAGTCACCCTTGGTTTACCATCGTTATGGGTTTAAGGATTATGTATCATATTGGAACATAGGTTTTTAACTTAGACTGGTAAAAAAGGAGACATTTCTATGTTTATACATATTTTTATTTATTCTCAATAGAAAATTTAAATCACTACAGGTATCTGAAAAGGAAACTTATAAAAAACATTTATCCAATCTTATTAATTGGTTATTGCAATGAACCAGTCAAAGCAATTTTCCAATTGTCTTTTGGCCCAATTCCCTGCCAGAAGAAGGTTCTGCTGTGGCTAAAACATTTCTAACAAAGCCCACAACTTCCATTTTTGCAATTGGAGCAATGAAGAAAATGAGTAGCCACAACAGTGGCTTTGTCAATGATGAAAATGAGTAGCCACAACAGTGGCTTTATCAATGATGAAAATGAGTAGCCACAACAGTGGCTTTATCAATGATGAAAATGAGTAGCCACAACAGTGGCTTTATCAATGATGAAAATGAGTAGCCACAATAGTGGCTTTGTCAATGATGAAAATGAGTAGCCACAACAGTGGCTTTATCAATGATGAAAATGAGTAGCCACAATAGTGGCTTTGTCCAAGATGAAAATGAGTAGCCACAACAGCGGCTTTGTCAATGATGAAACAGGCTAATGGTAGCAGCTCTCACTTCAGAGAAACCTGAAATATAATAACTTGGTGAAAGTACACTCATATCAAGGCTGATATATTGTCATCCTAATGAAAGGACCAGTCCATCATCATAAATATATTCATCAATTATAACATTGTCATATAAATTCATGCAAAATTTTTGGTTTGTAAATAACAGTTTACTAAATTACTATACATAGCACCAGTATCCAAATTGTTAGGTAAGGAATTGTCAAGGTTGACATTTATCAGTAAATGATACATAATTAGAAATAATTATAAATACAATATATACACAGCTGAAAAATATGTACAATGCTATCAAGACTACTTAGATATTGTCTAGAGAAGGAAAACCAGAAGTATGAGAAAGAATTTACACATTATGACTAGCAACAGAATAGAAGAGTTGAGAGAATAAGAATCAGCCCCCTACTGGATATCTTTTTATGTTTTGTTTTCCTGTGATCACTGTGAACATATATTGGCGATACTCATCAGTACTGAAAGTTTCTTCCGTGGACTCATCAAGTAAAATTCTTTCACCGTACCAAGAAATAAAAACACCACAATTATGACTATCTTGCTGCAAACAGTGTTTAGGTGAATTTACCCTCCATTCTTCTGTATTCATACCCATCTTAAGTGATAGAAACTTAATCCATTTATTTATAGGGCCCATGTAACAATCTTTGATAATTGACGAAGCAGGGTCATAGAATGATATAATTTTCTCCTCAGGACATACTACCAATAACATCCAGTGGTTATTATTGGGATTAACTGGTATAACTATTTTAGTGAAACCATTCAATCTTAATTGGGAAAACATAATTACTAGTCTATCAAGTCCAATCTCTCCTAAAACAAATTGAGATATAGCTGGATCCACAAATGACACTTCTGTAACCAGAGCACTGATTTTATGAAAGAAAGCTGCAATTATACTGTCATAGAGCCAACCTGGATGGAAATCTGGAGCAATAGAGAGCAACAATTTTCTTTCTTCTGGATTAACATAAGTATCAAGAGATTTTAAATGAAGTTCATTGATTGAAAATGGACCAACTTGTAACAATGTTTTGAAAATATTGGTTTTTGATGTTATGGGTTCAGTGAAACTAGTAAAACAATCTGAGGAATCAGTTTTATCATTCTCTAATTGAAGAAGTGAAGTCCGTATTTCTGACCTTCTCCTAGGACTGGGCCTGCGAAAGCGATGGATAGCTGGTTTGCGGGTTTTAACAGTTTGAAAGAGGCCTTGCTGAGGAGGCATTTTAGAATTTGGGGGAACGGGTTCATGGAGTAATGAAGGAGGTTTTTCCATGTGGTCCTGTTTCTCAATTAATCCCTCACTTCTGTCAACCAATAACTTGAGAGTATTATGTATGTGATGGCGTAAAGGTTCAGTTGCTGGATGAGATATTAAGTGAATCAATTTAGAAGTAAGGTCAGCAATTGACTTTACCACATCTTCATTACAGCTTTTAGGAGTAACTTTAACTGCAGGTTCATTCTTGAGATTTGACTGGAACAAATTACTGAGGGTGTAAGAGTCATTGTCATCTCCAGAAGAAAGAGGAACTGGGTTATTGCGCACTATAAATGAGTGCAGTTTATGAATATGTTTACAAATTAAATGTCCATCCAGGCAAGTGCATTTGTACATATGGGAACATAAGCTACAACAAGAATTCTCATTGCACTTGACAAAGCACAGGTCTGGTATATGGCAAACTTCATTCACTAATGTAACCTGAAAGGAAAGATTTGGGTCAGACTGGCTTTTTACCTTCCATGTTAATAGATCACTCTGTATAATGTCGGCATCTGGAATATGCATAGCACGTACATGTCGACTACCTTTGAGGTCAAGGAAACCCAAGGGTGGCTCTTCCGTCATTCTCTTATATGTTAATGCTAAATGGATCGTTTTATTTATTTTGAAGAGGGTGTTAACCAAGTCATCCAATCTTCTATTGACTTTCCGTTTCAAATAATTAGTTTTAAGTTTATTGTGGAAACTTTCGGCATACATATTTGTCTCTGTGGTTGCATGTGGGAAATTTCGATAGCACATGGCCCACTTCTCCTTTTTATGTAAATAATTATTCTTAAAATAGGAAATGAATTCACTAGCAGTTTGAGAATATTTGAGAAGAAATGATTCTAACATGATTTTAAAATTGTGCTCATTTTTTTCTTCGGTTATTGCTTCTAAATTTTCATTGATTTCAGTTAATAATTCTATGTCTTTAACTTTTCTATGAAGATTCTTCTGCCAGTTTCTTTTGACATGCCAGGTGCATAGAAGGTGTCTAATTTTGTCTCCAAAAACAGTTTTTAATGCATTTCCAAGGGCCTCATCACCATCTGTCATGAAAGCATTCACTTGCAAATCAGGGCTTCTATCCCGAATACTCTGCAGGAAAATAACCAGAGTATCTTCATCTAAGTAGTTAGTGATAAAATTGGCTACAGGATATCCCACACCATACTCATCTGGAACAATGAAATTAAGTAAATGGAACTTATATTGATTAGTTCCATGGGTGGAGTCTATGCACAAGATACGTGTGCAACCTTGCAACATTTCATTTAGTTGAGTTTCAAGTTGAATTCCAAGGGCAAATAGATCTGTGCTGTGGGGTAAACTATCAAGTTTGCAATTCCCTATTTCTGTAGGCTTTCCCTGAGGCTTATAAATTAAAACAGATTTTTTAACTTCACTAGTCATGGAGTGAACAAGGAGATGAATAGCCTCAGCATCATCTTTGCTAAGCCTTTTATTCTGTTCCAGCTCATACTTCATCTTACAAATTTGAGTTGATGTAATGAAGTGTTCCTTAATTGGAGATAAATCTTTAGCTGTGTTATCAACAGGCTGAAAATGCTCCTGAATGGTATGTGAGGGGACACCCTGCTCAAGGAAAGAATTAATTTGCTTCTTTGTGGTCTTATCCCACCTAAAGAACTTAATATTTTTAAATTTTAAGTCATGATTATGCGAATTGTAGTATTTAACAAAAATACTGGAGTCTGACTCTTTAACAATCATTCTTGCCAAGCAATCAGAGTTAGGCATTTTTCCAAATTTCCTCTTTCTACTAGTTTTATTAGCTAAAACAGTATCTTTATGGTGATTATTGAACTTACAAATGTAATAAGAAGACTTCATTTCACCACATGTGAAGCTTCCTGAATGCTTTACCATTGAAATATGATTCTTATCACAATGCTGCTTTTTCCAGGTTTGAAATTCAGTCACATCTTGGAAGTTATACTCCTCTATTGCAATATTTTCCTGGTGCTCAATTTGCAAGTGGTCCATCAGGACAGAATGGCTTTGAAACTTAACCTCGCAATCAGATTTTGGACAAGTAATGTAGGATGACTTTGCAGTACAACATTTGATATGTCTTGAGAAAGAAGACTTACAGGAATAAGAAACATGACAAGAAGAGCATACCCTTGGATAAAGGATTCTATCATTTGTTTTACCGCAAATATTTTTATGCCTATAGAAAGAGGACTTACTGGAATAAGTTTTATTGCAGTCTGGGCACAAACGTGGGTATGAACACTTAGATAATATTTCATTAGAGCCACCATTTCTCCTACAAGGAAATTTATTTGAGTTACCATAATGTGGAGTAGTAATAGGCACAGAGGTAGAGGAATTTGTAAATGGTTGATTGAACAATGTGACAGATTTTGAAGCAGGCCTCTGAATGGAAGAAGGATGATGCCTTATATTTACAGATTGACATTTACTAGAATGGCCTGGCCTACTCTGCACTGGACCACTCGAAGGAGGTTTAAACGAAGTGAGGAGGGCCCAACAATTAGATGTTGGGACTGAAATACAGGGAAAAATCTGTGAGGTGGAGAAGGAAGTGTGATCACGGAAGTTGCCCACCCTTAGACCTGATGGCTGCTGAAAAAGAACGGGTTTAGAAGATACTTTCAACTTCTTTGAAAACTCTTTAAAATGAAGATGGGAAGAAACCCTAGAAATTGGTGGTGAATTTGAAGGGGTAGTCAACTTAACATTGATAGGCGATTTTTCGCGAGTCTCAACATTTGGAAAGGAAAGCAATGAAGTGGGAGAAAGTTTACAGCTTACTGAAGGAGAGGAAGGCATACATTTACGAGGAAGGCAAAGCATTGAGTGGCTGGGTAGCTTAGCCTCAGATACTACACAATTCTTAGAGGAGAGGCCACTACTCGAAAATTTACCTGCTTATACTGCATAAGCAAGGTTGAAGGGGAAGCACAAACCTGGGCATAGGTAGGCTTCCGAGTGACAGGCAAAGCTACTGTCTGAGGTGTGAAAGTAGATGACTTAGGAGATGCAAGAGAAGGAAAATGGCTTTGCTTGTATGGCATAAGCAACGGTGCAGGGGAAACAAAAACCTGGGCATATGTAGGCTTCTGAGTGACAGGAAAAGCTAGAGGCTTCAAGGCTGATGACCAAGCCCTTTCAGGAGAAGGTACCTTAGGAATCAGAGAGACCCCAGAAGAGAAATTTACCCTCTTCTGAGGAGTGAATGACCGGCAAAAGCCAATTACATTACCCATCAGACACCGTATCCCTTTAGGAGTCAGATGCAGGCCATCCCAGGAGAGCAGTTCCTCCCCAGGTCTGGATGATGTCTCCTGAAATCTCCTCCAGTTGTCGATGAAGAAGGCCCCATACCTACAATTAGATAAAACAAGAGTGAACATATATAATTCCATAAATTATTCACCACGATTATAAAATAAAACTAGAACTTACCTAACACTCAGATCCTTTAGCAGTTTATTTAGCTTAACCGTTGCCGCGTTCATCCACTGTAACCACCGACCTTCCCCAGGGGTAAATTTTCGGTATCTATCGCGGCTCCGAAGCAATACACTTGAGATATATAAATGAACCCTCGGGTTCCTCCTGCGGATATCAGTAATCAGGCTTTCATAATACGCCACGGTTTTCTGAGGTGAATGACCTGCAATAAACAATAACAGAGGGTAGTGTTAAAATGCGAAGGATTAGCAAGTAACTTGCGCTCGTTCTAAAGAGTCAAACCATCAAGTACTAACACATCACATTCACCACAAATACTACAAAAGAAGAAAAAATTTCACGTACCAACAATGAGGTTGTTCGTCCCAAGGTGAAGAACCACACGATTGTATGACTCAGTGGCCTTAACCATTGACTCATCCACCTCGTTAACAGTCATTCCTGACCGTGATATGACACGCAAATCAACCCCAGGAAACTCCTTCGCGTACAAACTTGCGTACTTCCACTGCGAAGCTCCAATCACAAGAAGGCCAACCATCTTGACCTAGAAGAGTCAACCTTAATACATTAGCCTAGTTAAAAATATCCAGACGAGACGCTTGTGTCGACTCGAGACTACTAAAACAGAAAAGTAAATACATTAATGGAATTTTCAATTAGTACATACAAACACTTTCAATACTATGGTCATGGTTAAACACAGGAGAGGATTTTTCAATTATTAGGTATACCTACTAACGCGTAACTAACTATAATCTCGGCACGATCTACCAAAACGTGACACGTGCCACTCGACTGGATTTAGAGAAAGGTGCCATTAACAATAGATAGAAACTTGCAAAGGAACTTGCCAGAAAAGTAATTTCAATTAGTACATACAAACACTTTCAATAATATGGTCATGGTTAAACACAGGAGAGGATTTTTCAATTATTAGGTATACCTACTAACGCGTTCACTATAATCTCGGCAAGAACTACCAAAACGTGGCACGTGCCACTCGACTGGATTTAGAGAAAGGTGCCATTAACAATAGATAGAAACTTGCAAAGGAACTTGCCAGAAAAGTAATTGAGGAAAGGGAATTTCAATGAGCGTTACTAATGCGTTCTCTTATCTCGGTACGAAAAAGAAAAACGTGGCACGTCACACTCGATTCGATTCAGATAAAGAAATGAAGCTTTGGTCATAATTCTTTAAAACTAAATAGGAACTTACACAACTAAATGGTAAAAGAAAATATGTGAAAGGAATTTCAAATTGTACTTACGATTTCAGTAATCTGGCTGCAAACAGGAAAACCGTGGCACGTCACACTCTTCTGGATTCAGAGATAAAAGTGAAGACTTTCATTCGTGACCGCTAGATAGCGCCAGTGGCTTCCCGGCATCACGGCAATTTGAAAATTGAAGCAGTACTAATATGATCCGCTATGCCGTAAATGGCGCTAGCATGGGGTATACCTTGAGGTTAACCCTTTCTCCATTCTCTAACACTCCAACTGGTAACCAGTATCCATTATGTGAACCATGTGAACGATGTGAACCTTATCCTGGAACGTATGCAATTGATTCAACCGTAGTATACATCGTGTATATTCATGGTCTGTATCGAACTTCCATCGGTTAAGTTACCCGTAGACTCGAAACAGACATATTTTCTACGTCTACCATTTTTCGTGTGCTCTCAGGGATCCTTTATACCGTATTAAATGTTTCATATCTCCTGTCTGTCCATGAACTTTGTGATACTCCATGGAAATTTTGGAATACCTTTAGGAGCCGAAGGTCATTGCTTGTCCATCGTACGATGAGCTATTTCAATCGGAAATTTCGTGGGAAGCCAACCGTGTAATCAGTGGAACAAGGGTGAATCCTAGCGTACGTAACCTACGAAAAGTGTGAGAGAAGTCTAAAAAGACGGACGTCGCTGATTTCTGGTAAGATAAAGCATCAATCCTCTCCTGCTCTTTTAAGCAGTGGTAATTGAACCTGTGAGCATTTTTCTGTTATAGAAAATTCATGATGGAAAGTGTATGAAATCGTTACATCTTCATCACTCCTACTTTTCAGAAGTGCGGAAGCGAGGCTCACGACTATGAGGATGGAATCGCAGTAGGAACCCTTTTTATAACTTGGGAGACGAAAATAGAGAACTCACAGTACCATACCTATTACAACTTCATTTCAAGAGGTAGTAGTGTAGACATTACCCTATGAAATTAGCAAAATTAACTATTCCCATTCGCATGGTGTTTGTACTCCTATATGTCTGGCATTAGGACTTCGGTGATGCTGTCTATTGATCTTAACTTCTATCCAGCAAAAAAGCTAATACTGGAAAATCAAGAAAAGGCATGGTAGTTGGGGCAGTTACTCAGATGTTGACTGGCAGCATTTTAAGGAGGCATTATATGAGTCAAATGTTTTTAACTTTTAAAGTATTTTGAATGTGATTTTTATGTATGCTATTCTAGCGTTACGAGCAGTGAAATTTGTAAATTTTGAATTAAGTTTTACAGTTCTTTTAAATTCACCAATACAGTCTTCATTCTCAAGGATAGCTAGCCATTGCCTCAGCAACAGAACCGATTCTGCTTTATGACACTTTGGAAAATATGGTGGCCAACTGGAAACGATAACTAAGATGCCAAGTTTGTAAATTTTTAGCTATAGCGGAGTTTCATTTCAACTTTTGCTGATACTAGTGATATCAAATTTTGCTGATGTTAGTGAAATCTGTGCTTCAATTAAACATTATTTGGCCTAAGGTTTTGCTTTACAGCACTTTTGGAAGTCATTTTCAACGTTTTTCAACCAATTTTCAACTCTTTTGAATCTCATTTTCAACAGTTTCAGGAACTCATTTTCAACTGATTTTTAACTGATTTGTCCCGTGTTTCAATTTGCAAAGGAATTACAAATGAATTGCAAATGAGTGGAGAAAATGAGTTGAAAATCAGATTTAAAGCAGTTGAAAATGAGATATTTTTACCTGAGCATTCATTACTTATTTAGTGCAAAGAACCATTCAGATAATGAACATACACATAATCTCGACCTAAACAATGAGTATGGTCGTAACGAGGACGATGATTAAAAAACGATTATATATTGCGAAAAATCGTTACGTTTGAGTAAAAACTTAGGAATTTCGATAGCAAGACAAAGTTATAATCAAGAAATAAATATCTTTAAACTGTTTTTTGTATATTTGTACATTTTCCAATAACAGAAAACCACTGTTTCTTATTTATTTTAATTATAAATAAATGGTCTGCAGCCAAATGAAGATTCAGTTTCATCAGTATTTCTTATGTGAATTTTACTGATATTTAAATGTATTAACATTGGTGATTTTTCTTGTAGATATTAATATCGAGATACGATGGAATAAATTCATACTCCGTTATGCAATTCGCCCCATCCTCGAAAATTATCAATGCCTTCTTGTACTAAAGCTAAAAAATTGTGAGCAAAAAACTTTTAATAATTGTATTACCTTTCATTGAAATTATAAGGCCGCTTCTAAGATTGCATTTCTTTTAATATTCGTTTATTTGCAAAAAAAATCCACTAGCAAAAGTAAACACACCAAAAGAATGCGCTTTTCTCGATAGCTGCGAGAAAGATATTCATCTAGATCAAGCATTTGCCATTTGAGTAATTATTTTTATAATACAATCGATTAAGGATACGTCATACGTAAGTAACAAATTTGATTTTTATAACAGACGGCACTGTTCTGAGAGTTTCGTTCAGAAACAAATCATTACTCAGTCAAATATAATTATAATAATTCCATTTATTTACGATGGAATCCATTTCAATTTTTTTTAAACAATCATTTAAACATGACAAAAAATGACGAGAAATATCTAGTAGACTGTATGCAAAAAAAACAAAAAAGAGTTGACAGAAAAATCCACTATGATAGAAAAATATGAAGCTAAAACTTTACTTTAAGATTAAACTTTCACAATTGTACACATTGATAATGGTTACCATAATAATCACCGATGTGTATACATTTATACAGTGTTGGTAAAAGTACTGAGAAAAAGTAACTGGGCTCAATTGCAGTTACTTTGTAAAAAAAGTAATCAATGACGAGTACAAATTACTGATTTTATAAAGTAATCAGTAAAATTACAGTTACAATTACAATTACTTCTTGTAAGATTGTCCACTCTACAGAGACCACCTGGCAACTGTCGAATAGTGCAGTGTCGAATTAGTGCAGCATTTACGGAATAATTGAGTCACAGATATTGCTAAAGCTGCAATTCCACTTGCGATACATACAATTATAACTACTGTAACAACACAAGGGGTGTCATATTTTGCACCCATCATAAGTGGGATACAACATAAGGGTGGCTGAACCTAGATCACCAATCACACCAAACTAGTAAGTTGCAAACGCCAAAGCAGTGTTTCTAACTCGAACACTAAACAGTAAAGGCCACCCGACACCTGAGCGGCCGCGGTACGCGGCCAAACAACGTTCAGTACGTCCACACACGAACGAGAGCGGGCGCGGTGGCGACCTTGAAAGCTTCCCTGTTCAAGCTTGTATACCGGCCAACGAAGCTGCCTGAAAGTAAATCAAGTTTACGTGGAAGCGAGTAAAGTAATCGTCGATTACGAGCAAGTAGCGATTACAACGAAAGTAACGATTACCCTTTCACCGTAAGGAGCAAATTACAAACAAAAATTACATTTCGTAAAATGTAATCGTTACAAGTACAAATTACTGTAAAAGTAATCGTTACAAGTAATCCGATTACTTTTACACGATTACTTACCTACACTGCATTTATATATTAGTAAGTTTCACGTAAGTAATACTGTTGGAGCTGAATCTTCATTTGTCTACAAACGATTTAGTAATATTAAATTAGAAACAGTGGTGTTCTGTTATTGAAAAATGTACCAACAGAAAGTAAAGAAATTAAAAATTCTTATTCCTGAAATATAATGGCCTGTATCAGTAACTTTGGCCGTGTTCCAATCCACGTTTATGCGCCCTTCGTGCCCTAGCAGACGTCAAATTCAGGAAGTGACGTCAGTGAAGTGTCGTTCCAATCCGCGAGGCGCTAGGGTTTGCAGGGCGTGTGGGGTGAAGGGTGTGAAGTGTTTGAAGAAGCTACCTACGTGCCCTTAAGAAAGCTGGCCGCGATGGCGCAAGGTTCCCCGAAAACCAATCCTGCGGAATGGAAATGTAAGTACGAGTGTGCATGCCTGTTTAACGAGTGATATCACATGCATTGTTTGTAAATATAATTAAGTTTTAGTTATTAATTATATTAAGAGTAATTTATTCGATTCGGACAGACGGAATTGAAATTTGCGAATGTATTTTCGAGGATGTGAAGCACAATTTGTTTCCCATGCGTCCACTGGAGTGGAAATGTACGTTATCTTTATTAATTCTTTATGGTGTATTTACGAGCTAGTTCTATAGTGAGTTTAATTTCTTGGAGAATTAAGTGTTTTAACATGTTATTCTTGAAGATAGATATTATAATTGCTCCCGTACCATGTGCTCTCAATTTGTCCCAGTGATCGGTAGCCCGCTTCATCATTTGCCTAAAAGCAGGTCGCTTTGTAGGTTGTATTGGCCAGAGAAATGAATAACAAATATATCTACTGTTCTAAAAAGTTTATTTTTCTAATCTCCGATCCATGTGCTTGCATCGTATCGAAGATAACCCAGTGTAGTTCATTATTGCGATAGACACGAATGATTCATATCTTTCGTTGGAGAGAAATATAAGTATTTTCACATGTAATTTTTGAAGATTGATTTTTTATTACCTCTGTGCCATGTGCTATTTATTTTGTGCCAGTGAACGTTATCTCACTTCATCGTTTATGCTTTCCCCCTTGAGGTGGCTTGCAGGGTATTTTGTAGAATTAGATACATTAGAAGCAAGTAGCTTTTTACGTTGAATTCAGAGATAAATATTTCTACACCATGTTGGTCCAAGTGATATCTCATCATGTCTCCAAACCGTGTGCTCGCATCGTATGGAAGTTACCTTATTGCAGTTCATTATTTATTCTACTATGATATTCGTGTGTATGTATTTTAAATTGCTCGCTTTTCATGATTATAAGCTAATACTGTTTTCTTTTCCAGAGACTGACGAAAGGACCCATCTGGCAGAGGTCAATAGGGGAGCTGGTCAAGGTTCAAAAAGAAGTTGCTGAAAGGGATCAATGGAATTTTGTACAATTTGAAAAAATAATATATTTATCAGTTTACTGCGGTTTTCTCTTTCAGTTGTTAAACATGAAAAATTAAATAAAAATTATTTAACTTCATTTATTGTATTGTTTTTTCCTTCAACTAGTCCTTAGTCAACCCATAACTTCTTGTGTTTGGAAAACACTGGCAATCTATTAATTGTCTTTGCTAGCTTGTGTAATTGGCATGTTTCCATGTGATTTAAGCTCTCCGACTCAATATTTCTCATTGATAGCACTTGCAGTACCATCCCAAACACTATGGGACCCAATAATTTCTTTCCATTACAGGAATTTTTTTTTTCAAGAAGAGATGTGAAGTGAGCAGGGCTGAACAGACCAGTAGTCCATGAATGAAAATGTAATTGCTTTGTCAATTTATTCTCTTTGTGTGCAGTTCCATTCAATCTTTCCTGTAATTATTTCCCTTGCATTATTGCGTTCTCAGAGTAGTTGTGATTGCTTCTCCTAACTTGACAACTGTTTTATTTAAAGTCAGCATCACCTGTCCTCTTCAGATCCCATTTGTTCTGAATCAATTGTAGACAATACCTCTTCACAGAATATATTCCCTTGTATAACAGGCCCTTTACTGTCTACCCTGAGGAAAAAGCCGAGTTAAAACGAGGTAAATCCAGGTGAATTTGAACTCGGATCACCTCGTAGGTACGAGCTGTCACCTCGTTTGACATGGTTTTAACTCTCAAGCCCCGCAAACATATTCAACACGCATGACAAGCAGTCTCGGTGGAAAATCGAAATACCTAGTTTCAACTCGTTCGATGTAGAATTCGTTTCAAGTGGTTTCAGCTTGTAGACGAGGTAACTTGTCTAAACTCGGTTCACCTCGTTCGAGGTGGGTCTCGTATCAACTGGTTTTACCTCGTATCCCACGATTCTCGTTTTTACTTGATTCACCACGTCCGATGTGGATCTCGTATCAACTGGTTTTACCTCGTATCCCACGCTTCTCGTTTTTACTAGATTCACCTCGTCCGATGTGGATCTCGTATCAACTGGTTTTACCTCGTATTCCACGCTTCTCGTTTTTACTTGATTCACCTGGTCCGATGTGGATTTCGTATCAACTGGTTTTACCTCGGATCCCACGATTCTTGTTTTTACTAGATTCACTTCGTCCGATGTGGATCTCGTATCAACTGGTTTTACCTCGTATCCCACGATTCTCGTTTTTACTAGATTCACCTCGTCCGATGTGGATCTCGTATCAACTGGTTTACCTCGTATCCCACGCTTCTCGTTTTTACTAGATTCACCTCGTCCGATGTGGATCTCGTATCTACTGGTTTTACCTCGTATCACACGCTTCTCGTTTTTACTTGATTCACCTCGTCCGATGTGGATTTCGTATCTACTGGTTTTACCTCGTATCACACGCTTCTCGTTTTTACTTGATTCACCTCGTCCGATGTGGATTTCGTATCAACTGGTTTTACATCGTATCCCACGATTCTCGTTTTTACTAGATTCTCCTCGTCCGATGTGGATCTCGTATCAACTGGTTTTACCTCGTATCCCACGCTTCTCGTTTTTACTTGATTCACCTCGTCCGATGTGGATCTCGTATCAACTGGTTTTACCTCGTATCCCACACTTCTCGTTTTTACTAGATTCACCTCGTCCGATGTGGATCTCGTATCAACTGGTTTTACCTCGTATCCCACACTTCTCGTTTTTACTAGATACACCTCGTCCGATGTGGATCTCGTATCAACTGGTTTTACCTCGTATCCCACACTTCTCGTTTTTACTAGATTCACCTCGTCCGATGTGGATCTCGTATCAACTGGTTTTACCTCGTATCCCACACTTCTCGTTTTTACTAGATTCTCCTCGTCCGATGTGGATCTCGTATGAACTGGTTTTACCTCGTATCCCACGCTTCTCGTTTTTACTTGATTCACCTCGTCCGATGTGGATCTCGTATCAACTGGTTTTACCTCGTATCCCACGCTTTTCGTTTTTACTTGATTCACCTTGTCCGATGTGGATCTCGTATAAACTGGTTTTACCTCGTATCCCACGCTTCTCGTTTTTACTTGATTCACCTCGTCCGATGCGGATCTCGTATCAAGTGAATATCTAGAGAACTGATCCACAAATGATTGAGATAAAAGTTTTTGAGTAAAATAGTACACCTTAGGAGGCAAGCCTCCTGAATGCAAGAAATTGAGAACTTGCTTGAAGTTTGAGGGTGTCATGGTGAAGTGGGTGTCATGGTGTGGTGACGTGGAAATACCCTTGCGTAACTTCAATGGTCGGTGGAAATTGCAGTTTAATGGTCTTGTACATACATGGTAGAATCTTGATTTGTTATACACAGTCACCATACTTATTTTATGTCCAACATGTTATGTTTGTTCGTGCACTAGATAGTTACTATCTGTGAGTACTTAAATTTCAGGCTGGGAAGGAGGGTCAAAGTAAAAACTTTTGATGTGTTTGCCTTCCTTTAAGTTGTATTTTGTGCATGACGGCAGTGATTACGATCCCGTAATTTCTCAGCGGGATCTGTTGGTTTCATTGAATCATGGAAGAGTATTTTTTGTAAAGTCAGGAGTAACTACTGTCTGTGAAATATGTAGTGACACCCGATTTTGAGAGATAAACTATCCTTAAAGAGGAAGCATTTAAAACCGTATAACGGTAACATTCACTCTACGTGGTCCTTACAGGGCATGAACAGGGGAGACTTACTCTGTTGAAATCCATTTTTCGGGGCTTCTTCAACTATATTAGCTCGCTAGCAGATTTGTATTCAAATCCATGATGAATAAAAATCAATATAGATTATACTGGTATTTTTTTAACATTTTTTTCTATAAGCTATCCATTATATTGTCATTTTAACGAATGCAACAATCCCGCTGACATATTTCATTAGGGTTATTAGTTTGGAGGTTTGCAGAGAATTATGCTATTTACAACAAATTTTTGAAATTTAAGCAATGTAAACAAATGCTTTTCAGGTAACTTTAATCAATAAGTTAGCTTTTTTGCTTACAAACAACAAATTAATACGCATACATTTAACGGACTGCCCAGTGCTTGAATATGAGCAATCTGTTTTTACTCGCCAATAACCTTTTGCTAACAAAGTTTAATAATCGTGCAGTGGGTCAACAAAACATTTTATTTAACTGCGTTGTAATAAGTTTCCTTTTTATTTTACTTTTTTACAGAAAGTAGGTGTATTTTTGCTGCCACAGTGACGCTGTTTTATTATTTTGATTTCCTGTAAATTAAGGTGGAAGTGGGATTTAAATTTGCAACACTCCTAACTTCCTCATAACTTTACACAAGCTCATCCCTTTGGGCGACAACACGTTGTTACCATCCACTGTAACCCCCTTAGCCATGCACGACTTTCTGGGTGCTATATTACAGGTCAAAAGAGGTAATACGATACGAATCGAGGTAGCCTGTTCTAGATAAAACGGGTTTATTCTAGGTAATGCGAGTTGATTCTTGCCAATATGAAACGAGTTAATACGATGTGAAACGAGGTAAGGTAGCTGAAACTAGTGGAAACGGGGTAGTACTAGTTCAAACCAGTTGCTTCTCGTACAGGTCAAACGAGGTAATACGATATGAATCAAGGTAGCCTGTACTAGATAAAACGGGTTAATTCTAGGTAATACGAGTTGATTCTTGCCAATATGAAACGAGTTAATACGATGTGAAACGAGGTAAGGTGATGCTAGCTGAAACTAGTTGAAACGGGGTAGTACTAGTTCGATCAAACCAGTTGCTTCTCGTACAGGTCAAACGAGGTAATACGATATGAATCGAAGTAGTCTGTTCTAGTTAAAACGGGGCAATGCTAGGTAAGACGAGTTGATCATTGCACATTTGAAACAAGTTAATACGATGTAAAACGAGGTAAGGTGATGCTAGCTGAAACCAGTTGAAATGGGGTAGTATGTACTAGTTCAAACCAGTTGCTTCTCGTACAGGTCAAACGAGGTAATACGATATGAATCGAGGTAGCCTGTTCTAGATAAAATGGGTTAATTCTAGGTAATACGAGTTGATTCTTCCCCATATCAAACGAGTTAATACAATGTGAAACGAGTTAGCGTGTTACTAGCTGAAACTATGGAATACGAGATTAAACAAGCTATTCCTCTCTAGGTAAGACAAGGTGGTTCAAGAAGAATCAAGCTGCCAGAAACGTCAGTTACTGGTTGATACCACATAAATCGAGGTAAAATTACCTACCTCGATTTATGGCCCGCAGGCTGTGGGTCTACAAAGTGCGCCCCCTGAGGGTTGCGCCCCTGGCAGCCACCCGCCTGTCAAGCCCCTAGCTGCGTCGCCGAAGCTAACGTTCGGGAATTGGAAAAATATTGTTTATTCAAAGTAATATTGCATTTATATTCATACCATGTGCAACATAGGATAACAGTTATCTGGCAATAATCAATGGCAAATAACATTTATCAATATTTAATGGTTTTTCCTTAAACTATCACGGAATTATCATGTAATAATTATAGTAATCGAAGTCACATTTATCCACGGAAGTGACTAGATATATACGTCTTTCTCAACGCCTGTCTTTTCATAATGAGTGTGAGAATAGGCGCGTCAAGTCGTAGGATTCGTAATAGGTCGTTAGTTCATAGTAGGTACTACATTGTTAGGTAGGTTCAAGTTAATATAACACGAAGTACTATACCATGCCATTGTGCAGTACCGTATTCAAAATTATCTATGACAATTTATTTTTTTTTATTTTGAGAGCGCAGCAGAATCAGTGGAGAGTTAATACGGTATTAATCGAGGTAGCTTGTAAAAGATAAAACAGTACAATGCTAGGTAATAAGAGTTGATTCTTGCCCATATGAATCGAGTTAATACGATGTGAAACGAGGTAAGGTGATGCTAGCTGAAACCAGTTGAAACGGGGTAGTACTAGTTCAAACCAGTTTCTTCTCGTACAGGTCAAACGAGGTAATACGATATGAATCGAGATAGCTTGTACTAGATAAAACGAGCTAATGCTAGGTAAGACGAGTTGATTCTTGCCCATATGAAACGAGTTAATACGATGTGAAACGAGGTAAGGTGATGCTAGCTGAAACCAGCTGAAACCAGCTGAAACCAGTTGAAACAAGCTAATGCTAGATCGAACGAGCTGCTTCTCGAACAGGTCGAACGAGGTAATACGATATGAATCGAGGTAGCCTGTTCTAGATAAAACGGGCTAATGCTAGGTAAGACGAGTTGATTCTTGCCCATATGAAACAGGTTCATACAATGTGAAACGAGGTAGCGTGTTACTAACTGAAACCAGTTAATACGAGATGAAACAACCTATACATCTCTAGGTAAAACAAGGTGATTCAAGAAGAATCGAGCTGCCCAGAAACGACAGCTACTAGTTGATACGACGTCACTCAAGGTAATTCGAGGTCAATGTACGAGTTAAAGCAAGCAAAAAGCGGCCATAACCGACCTCAAACGAGTTGAGATAACGAGTTAAACCGAGTTGAAAACAGGTAAAAACATGCTAGCTGAATCCATCTCGTTTTAACTCGTAGAATCCCCAGGGTAGTCTATTTCTGCTAAGGAAGAAATTATGCGTGATTAACTTTAAAATGGGCACCTAGGCATTTAATTACTCTGTCACATAAATTTGTCATCGACATTTCAATCCCTGCTTTACGACTGATGCTGAGGTAAAGATAGAAACAGTGGAATAACTCGAACTAAAGAAGCACTGACTAAGACAAGGGGACTGGTGCATAGTACACGGTAGGAAAGAAATGTTTTTTCCTTCAGCCTCACTAAATGATAAATATTAATGTTTAACATGGGAGAGATATTACTTAAATGTTCGGAGTTGATGCATAGATTTCATGGAGACAACGGTTTAAATACCTAGTTGTTAAAAAACTGGGAAGATAAGTAGGTTCACAAATAAAATTTTATTGCTCTTATGTTTAACATAGGAGAGATATTACTTAAATGTTCGGAGTTGATGCATAGATTTCATGGAGACGCCGGTTTAAATGCCTAGTTGCTAAAAAACTGAGCTAAACTTCAGTTGCGGGATTCTAAACTCATTTGTTTTTGGTACAAATAATCACCGCGTCGTTGAACAGCGCTTGTGTCGGCTGAAAGGGTTCGAAGGGCGGAAGACTTCGCTAGGGCGAAAAGGGTACAGGGCGCAAGGGTACGCCCTACTGGATTGGAACACAGCCTTTATATCCACAGGTAAAACCGATTTGAGGTGAAATAAACATCTATTCGTCTATATTCAACTCTTTATGTGATTGCTCTTGAGCGAATGAAAGATAAGGGTCTATCTTATTATAACCTCAAAGTATCTTATCATACAATTTTTAGAGTAATTGTAGCGGATATCGTTCCTTACCGAGGGCCCTCTTTAAACTGCCGCGCGCATCATATATACCATGTGACCCTTTACGTTAGTCATATGTTTTCTTCGAACAAAGAAGCAGGGATACTACAAATAGGATTCTCGAGTCCCGCGAAGCCATTGATGCCAGCCCAGTCGCGTAAAATAGGTTCCACCAAAGTGGCGCTGGCAACCGGAGGTGGCTGGTAAATGCGAGGATAAGTAGTATAAGCCCGTCGGAAAGACGTTGCAAGAGGAGCATATTTGTTCGAAAACAAGTAATGAGGGACTGCAGAATATTATTAAGAATATCGCCAAATCCCTGGTGCTATGCTCATGTAAAAAAAAGCTGAAACGCGCGAAATGGTACGTTAAAAAAGACGACACTGCTCGAAAGCCGAACATTCCGACATCATACTCTTACAAGAAACCCCCATGTCAAAACTCTAATAAAAGCAACGAGAACATGCTACGCGGGTTACTTTAAATCGTAAGTTAAAGAAGCGTTAACCAAGACACGGTCACGGAAACACGCACTCTCATAACTGCTATCGGAAATGAAAAACGGTAGGGGCAATCGGCAGATAAGAGCAACTTAAACCTTAGCAACCAACCTCCAACCCGCTTATATAAACTGGGAAATGCCAAAGACTTAAACAATTAACAATGAAAAAGAACACATTGTGCGAACCGATAAATTATTCTAAAAAAAGCCGCAAAGGACAGTACGAAATGAGGAAATTAACAGTTTCATTAAGAGATGCATTTATTGAAACATCATAGAAACATTACAAAATGACTTAAACAAAAGACAATGAAAAAGAACGCATTTCGCAAGCAGTATATTATTCCAAAAAAACTCTAAAGAATAATAATAATATAATAATAAAAAATAAAATGATGCATGTTAACAGTTGAATGCATTTACTGAATAACCAAAGTATGTTTATACAATGACTAACAACTGACAGTGAAAAACATCGCATTTTACAACTGTTATTATTTAAAAAAATGAATAGAACATTACATCATGATCAAGTTTACAGTTAGATACATAGGAGCACAAGATTGGAATGAAGAAATATAAGCAAATATATACGAACAATCAATTCTAAAGTATAAAGCAACATTAACACCTATCACAGCCTTAAAATAATTTTGATGAGTCACAAAGTGCCATCACATGGAAGATGAATAACCTGCTGAGATACATGCCTGGAAAGAAAATTAGAAGAAAAGAAGCAATTAGAAATGCAAACAAATAATTCAAGAATAAGTAATCAGAACATTAATTAAAAACTATTATCACAACTTTAAAGTACTTGGTAGCAATGAACTAGAATTGTAGAAATAATATAGGTAGGTACTAGTGAAGACTCAAAAAATTGATGCACTCAAATCCGTTTTCACATTATTAGCCACCTCAGAAATTAGGATTCCCTGAAAAAAGAGAAAACGTATCACCATGACAAAATGATAAAACTCAATTAATTTTAAAAGTGCAAATAATGAGCAATAGATTCAACTTCAAGAGTTAAAGAAGACAACCTTCTCATTTTCAGTATATTAAATTATTTATTTTTAATTATTTCCATTTTCAGAGCAATTAAATGCTTTCTACCATTGAACAATTACTGCCTAAAAATACTGGACATACTGAACTCTGGCTGAGGGTCCCCTCCTTAATACTAAATGAAGGGTACAGTCCTAAAAGGAAATTAAGATTTTAAAGAACGTAATTTCGAAAAATGAAGCAATTCATGAAGAGTAACATTACCAAAAACATGTAACAAAAAAACTTACATGAAAAATTACCTTACAAAAAGTACATTGCCACATTAAAAGATCAATGGACAACAAACACTTCATCCTTTGCCCACTTATCAAAATTCACACTCCTACCCAAGAAATGGGAAATACTCGTTACCATTTTGCCCAATTAATTATATTGACTGTGATCAACAAACGAGGACAATATCAATTCACATCCACCACTCAATAACCTCAAAGGAAGACATAAGGAATTCTGAAAGAATAAGGGAATGGGATACTTAAAGGCACAATTTTAAATCTTCTAGCAAAAAATGAGAGGGTTGCTGACACTTACATCAAATACAACTGCTCCATCCATTACCCAATTAACAATATTGACTGTGTTCAATGAACAAGGACAATATCAATTCGCATCCACCACTCAATAACCTCAAAGGAAGACATCAGGAATTCTGAAAGAATAATTTTTGCTACTGCAATTCACTCTGAAATTTAATATGCTAAAATGAAACACTCATTAAAAAGTGAGACTGCGTATTGATCATTATTTATTCATCTATACCTAGATACTAACAACATCTATCTTACTTTCATCTCCACCAAAAAGGTGTGTGGCAGCAGCTGAACTACCACCAAACATGCACTAGACTTATCCATGAATTTAGTCCTTATATGTAACAGAGAGACAATGCTTCCACAAAGGAAAATATCGGATCAACATTTACCAAATGAAATGTAAGCTACAAATGGCACTAAATTTATAGTACATATAAATCAATGTAATAGTACCAAAGTCATTCTAAAATATGCAGTGAATGCCTATGTATTCACTGCATATTTTAGGTCGGGCCAAACAAGTGAAAAGTACCATCTTCCTTTTGATTTCTGTCCCTTTTCCTTTCCGTCCCTTTGATGTCTTCCCCACGATAATTTCTAAGTAACTGTAATATCTAAGTACTTTATGGATCGCTATCTGTTATGGCTTAACTGATGTTATATGGATTGCTCTAGTGATCATTTTAGTTATCCCTCTACCAAACATTTATTGCCACACGCTATGAGGTTTATTTAAAACTAGCATTCATCGCATCAAACTTGAATTCCTACATTTCGAGTGATTCACTATGTTTTACATTAAATATCCGCGTCGCCTACAATAAGTCTAAGTTTATTACTACTATGACACATATATCTTTGATGCATAAAAGAAATGGAAGGGGTTCGTTACCATTCCCTGGGGAACTCTCCATGTAAATGTTGATGCATCGGATATGATACCACCTATAACGATCCTTTGTTGGCGTCCAATAAACAATTCATATACCTATATAACATCTGCTTTAATAACAAAACATTTCAACTTCGGATTTCTCTCGCGAACCTGTCATAGTAGCTTGTGCTATTACTATATTTTTAACACATGTTTAGACTGTGGTGAAGTTAAAGAGTTATACCTCAAGCATGGACACCAACGACTAGGCGCACATAACGCAATGAAAATACTTCGGTATGATATAATTTATATTGGTCGACTATCTGAGATAAAAAACAAAGGCAAAAATGCATGCATGTTAGCTAGGTTATAGATTTATCCGTCTTAATTTCGTCGACTTAATTTCGAAAATGGCGTCTCATGACGCAGCCAAGCCATGCGGTACACAATGCGTTCAGCCACATTAGTTTTGAGCCCAATGTCAACCGATTCTGAATTATATCACTAAAATAATCGATACTGGCTTAATAATAAGACGTTTACAATGCATTACATGACATATCCCACACTTAAAGATATCACAAGCGCAGCCCAGCCATGCGCATACACCATGCTTTCAGCCACATTAGTTTAAAGTCCAATATCAACCGATCTTGAATTAGAGCACTAAAATAATCGATACTGACTTAATAATAAGACATTTGCAATGCATTAAATGATATATATCACACCTAAAGAGATCACAAGCTTAGCCCAGCAATGCGGTACACCATGCGTTCAACCACATTAATTTAGAGTCCAATCTCAACTCATCTACAATTAAAGCGATAAAATAATTGATACAGACTTAACACTACGACGCTTGCAATGCATGCCTGTATATATCGCATTCTTAAAGATATCACACTAACCTTTGCCTTGAACAAACTTTTGCTCCTTTTCCCCAACCTCTTATTTTCCTTTTCCGTGGATTCATATCCTGAGGTGCAGCCAGGCACAAAACAACGCCGTGACTTACTCATGGAGTCTTCATGAAGTCTGCTGGAGAGAATCACTAAAAAATCTTCAACAACAGCAGTATTCAGTCCTCCAAAGCTGATGCTACCACAGACACTTTCAAATGCACTTGGCGAAGAAGCCGGGCATCTGTAGTAGGCAGCGCTACGACTGGCGAAATCTAGCAACTCGATTTAATGCGCGGGAACTTTCTTCAAAAAACCGATCGGCGCGCCACCTACTGGAGCCTCCTATTTACACACTCCCTGGTTTCTTTGATTGTTCAGAACACGTTTTCGTATCGCTTCCTCTCCGGTTCCAGCTAGTTTCGAAACGAGTACAACAGTTTTTAAACAGTTTTCAGCCGAGTGGAAGCCGTAAATTTCGGTTTTAAAACGGGTTTCCCGGTGGTATAATACGTTTTTCTACTGATTCTATGCGGGCATAATAATGACCATGCCAGAACAGCGGGGCGGGGCGATTTTGGACTGAGTTTGCTGCGCCATCTCAACATGCCCGTAGGTACTATTTTTATATTTTTTTAACTTTTCCGTTTTCTGCGCGAGCGTACGGATTCAAAACACCAGTCATCGCCAAGCGCACATCGTGTTTTGAAAGTGCAGACCGTTGTGATTGAAGTGACTCTGTTGTGTTTGCAGTAGTTTTTATACCTTGGGAGGATTTGTTGGACAACTATTTTGACATTGACTGGTGAGTTTCTTCACTTCTTTATTATTAGATACTATTATTTTAGATCAGTTATTCTAAACGTAGTTAACGCAGTTCGTGAAAGTTTGTGAATGCACGGCCCACCTGTTTACACAACTAGGAGGCTATTTTATAATTTTTCAACAACTGCTGTAATGCCTTTGCCTGTTTGAATGACTAACTCCTGTACTGGGTAATATTTGTCATTTATGTCTACGGAAAACAAGGAATCTTCCACTGTCTCATTTCCCCTGATGAGAGACTTGTGGCAGAGATGACAGTCACTCTCATTCAAAGCATTTTGCACTATGTAGTGGCTTACATACAACATGGAGGGTAGTTTCCTATTCCTAATCTTCAACTCATGCCACATTAAGTTTCTAGTAGGTACATGATTCCATGGCTTGTGTGTTAGTATTAGTGCTACAACCTGGCTGATTCACTGAGATTGATCCTCCTTGAAAGAATGACTCTAGATTAGTCAGTAATTCACAAATATCATTCATGCAGTTGCCTTTACTGTCATTAGAGAGCAAGCCATTCATCACCGCAGTCTTGAAAGCCTGAATGAATTGCCTGCTGTTAGGGGTGTGGTTTGATCCACAGTTCTGCCGAACGACATTAAAGAAATTTTCCAAAGGGTCCTGATTTAAATTTCTTCCATTGAGATGCCAAAGCCCCTTGTCCCTCAACTCTCTCCAAAGTATTGAAAATGCTTTGATGGTAGCTATAGCCAACCATTTTTTGAGGGAGGATTCACTTCCTTTGCTTCTAAAATCTTCCACTACTTAACTTTAAGATATGATTTATTGCCAATTTTGTTATTTTGTCATAAATGGTGGTGGTGTATTAATCCATCTATGTTGTAGTGAGAATGTACATACTTTTCTGAGTATTGTGTACTTTTGACTGTTTATATTTTTAACCGTTAGAGAGATATTATTTTCTGTTAATTTGGTTTTCCTGTTCATGATTTCGGTCAATTTTGTTAAGTTAAATAGTTTGTCCAGGTCCCTGTTGCATGATAGATTGTAAATTGTATGCACTGGTCTTTTCTTTTTTCAAATACATTTTTAAAAGTTGAATAATAATCTGTTTCCTGACCTGGGCTTGGGCTAATGCATTTCACAAGTGTCTATTCCCTGTTTCCAATTACTTTTTCCTTTAACCCTGTTTATGTTACTGATGTGCCTCAATGTATGTATGCATTAATGTTGTTGTGAATGAAATAATTTTATATGTGTGCCTCTGCTGCTTACTGCTAATTAAGAGCTTTACTTTTGCTTGAACTTGCTTCTCTGATCCTAGTTTGGAGAACAATATTTGGCCTCGATCTTAAACCTGTGTGTGAGGTCTTAATTTGTGTCTGTTGTTTACAAGTAGTGTACTTACTCTACTGAAGTCACTCATGTCACTTTATTAAATGCTCTCATTATACATTCTATGGTGAGCATATATGTGCCTCTGCTCATTATTGGCTTGGTACTGGCTTCTGTTGCCTTAAAATTATCCATAGTGTCGGTGGTACATTTATTATTTATTATGTATTAATATCATGGACATTACACCATAGCAATGTTGTGCTGAAACGAGAAATTTTAGTGTACTTGATTTTTACACTGCATATTTCAAACCAGTGTTGAATGCTCTTATAAAATGTGGGGTGTTTTTTTTTAGTAATTATGACTAATTTAGTTGGAGAATCACTGCTTATAAGCAGTGATTCTCCCACATCAGAATAGTGGAGTGGGTTTGTGAATTCACAAACCCACTCCACTGATTGCCGTGTGCTTGTTTACTGAAGCTGTAAAGTGTTTGAACATTCAAAGCTATGTACCACTTACATCTATTCTCCTAATGACATTAATGGCATTTCCATTGTGCGGTCAACCTCTACCTGTGTGTGTGCATCTGTATTGGAGTGTACAAAGTTGCAAGGCCTTCAATGCCTTCATCATCAATCCTGTGGAAGTTTTTCCTGGATTAATAGCCATTTACCCATTTTTGTGTAAATATATTGCCCTAATGGTGTTAAGGACATATTCATTGAGCTTTGGAATACATATTAGTGTGTGAATCAATGTTGGTATTCTCATTTATGAGAGATACCAAAAACTGACATGTTACAGGGCAGTGAATACTGGACAGATCGATATGATGTGCAAATTATTTGTGGGTTTAATGGTTGTTTGCATAATATGTAGTTTGGAGTCATATAGTATTGGTTATGTGTATCAGTGGGCTATTCTGAAGTCTTTTGTGAGGGACTATAGTTTTATTGGACTGTTTGGAAATTTGCATTACACCTTGATACATGAAATGATTGAAAATAAGAAGTGTGGCAAAAAGTGAAAATTCATCATGCCTCTCCATATTTCTGTAAAATGTTTGTCATTACTATTAATGATAATTTAAAAAAATGTATTGTGATGATAAATCTTCCTAGAATTCAGCAATTATGCATTACATACATACATTTAAATGTCTCACATATGGCTATCATTCATTGTTTGTCATTATGTAATGCTATATTGTCACTGCTATTTGCTGCATTGTTGATGTGTGAGGCTTGTACAGGTTTCAATAACGATAATCAGTTTTGTCCGGTGAATAGTTATTTACAAATCAGTATTTTGTAATAGAGACAACTACCCTGATGAAAATAAAGTTTGCAATTAAGTGTGATAAAAATGTGCAGGAAATCTGACAGTGTGTGACAAAAGTGCAATTTGGAACATGAAAAGTGTGAAGAAAGTGTGCGAAAAGTGGGATTTGGCAAATGTAAGAGGAGTGCGCAGAAAGTATGTGGACATAGTTTTGGCACTCTTTAATTTCACCAGGGTGTAAACGTTTTGGTTTATCACGTGTTAACTAGAGGTGGTTCAATTTCGAATTTTAATGTTAAATCAATGATATTTTCAATGAAAAAAGAAGATCCACTACTGTAATTGTAATCTCCATTTGGCAGTTACAGCCAAATAAAAGATTCATGTGCTCATATATCTACCTTTCCTTTGAGTTTACATTCCTATCAATTCATTTTCAGAGTTAGAGCAGCTTCATAAATGGCTGATTACGACGGCGATTGACTGCAAGAAGGTTATGCATAAATATGGAGTGTAAAGTAAAGCATTCTTGGAATAGGAAGTTGTGCAAACCTCATTTACCGCGAGGATTGAGTGACTTTAGTGGATAGCCATTTCATATATACCCGTGTGCATGCGAAATCAGCTAATTGTGCTTGAAATGTTGCATTAATGATCTAATTTTTCTTTTTTCCTATTCCGGAATGCTTTCCTTCGCGCCGAAGTTTGAAAAGTTGAACTGAAGGAAAATTTTATAGTATAGAGAAGAAAGAATTATGAAAAGTACAAGTAGTGACACCTAACGGAGACTGAACTACCTACGCTCCAATGCTGAAACCTCGACTGTTTCGGGGGGGCATCTATAGGGTTGCTAGTGGTCTCTCACGGTTGAGTTTCACATCTCAGCTAAACATATGCGAACCTTTTACTCATGGAGTTGACGCGCCGTGATAATGACGTTACGTCGTATTTGTAGCTTGATACCAGCGTTATAATTACGCTGGTATCAGGCCACAAATGCAGTACCGAGAGCACGTAACATCATTTGCCCTTTTACAATTAAAATCACTCGCCCTTATTGCGTCTCACCATTATGACTGATGACTTTACGACCACTTTATCACATTATTTCTTACCAGGGAGCATTTGCACTTGGGAAGCGAGTGAACAACGACATAACTCTGAGACGTAAATCACATACAAGTCGCTGCTAAATATTAAATTAAACGACCGTAATTTCTATAAAGATAGAAAACTAGGGAAACTTTTATTAAAAAACTGCAAAGTAACTTAATTAAACATGCGTATTTGTTCTTCAACTTGATTTAACGGTCTGGGACCAAAGCAACGGCAATTACTTGCAGTGAGCAAATGGTAACGCTAAAAAATAATTACTTTACGTTTAAAACATACTCAAGTGAATCCCTAAGACACTAAGGAATAAGGCACAACGACAAATCAACATGTACTTAGCGTACGTAATACTTATTTCTTAACAACTACTACAACTACAACTATTAAAGCCGAGAAATCTCCGGCCTCGGTGGCGGCGGGGTAATGTCCTCGCTTGCTAACCCAAAGGTTGCGGGTTCGAATCCCGCCTGGGGAGGATTTTTCACTTCCCAGGGCATGGTTGTGTGTGCTCGTCAATTGTTAATACCCCGATGTAAAGGCCAATGAATGCTAATTTCGGTGGTTAATGTAATAAATAAAATAAATAAATGTTTCAGGCGATCGGAAATAAGTCCTGGGAAAACCAGTACAAAATATTGAAAGATAAATAGAAAGCAACAGTCTACCAGAGGACAGTCAAATTATTGTCAATCCGAATAAGACAGAGACTGAAAAATTTCATCAGCACAGAACGAGTTTCATGATGCCGCAGGCGTGAAAAATAATTACTTGAACAATACGCTGATGGATGGAATAGAAAATTAAAGACAATCTCTTGGAAAACCATAGATACACCTTGGAATTTTTAAGAACAGAAGACCATGGAAAATGTAGACTTCCTAAGAATTAAAAGACTTATAAAGAATCATTAAACAACGTAAGGTGGAACAATATGTTCTGGCTGTAGGAATAATTCGGGTTAGAGTAAAAGGGCAGAACAATAATCTACGAAACTTTTCAGAGGCAAGGTGACATAATTGCGAATGAGTGACGGAAAAGGAATAAAAG
This sequence comes from Pyrrhosoma nymphula, assembly GCA_963573305.1. Taxonomy (NCBI): domain Eukaryota; kingdom Metazoa; phylum Arthropoda; class Insecta; order Odonata; family Coenagrionidae; genus Pyrrhosoma; species Pyrrhosoma nymphula. The sequence continues at coordinate 65,390,387 of OY754340.1, read as the reverse complement.
CAAAAAGAACACAATGGAGAATAACCACTTAAGAACCCAATTCAAAATCAAAAATCTTACCAAAAATACCTAATTTTTTTCTGGTTTTAATAATGCGTCTTAAGGGGAAATTACAGCTAGTTAGGAAGAAACTGATGGTTTTATTCGTTAAATGATAATGTTATAACGATCACGACTGCAAAGCAAAATCATTAGCGTCAGTATATGGGTAATAAGCGTTATTCACGAGTACTTGAAGTACTTGAAAAAAACAGATGAATAACGGACATTTTACAAAATGGCTGTTTTCGATGTCACGAAATTTTCGTTTTCATATATCATGGGTAAGAATCTAGGCAAAAAATCATTTGATGGCTCATTTACAATTAGAGTTTTTTGAAAAATCTGAAATTTCCCTGAAAATAGCGATAAAATGATAATTTGTTTAAATAATTTAATGTTAAACAATTAAAAGTTTAAACTTTTGAAGTTTTTAACAGTTAATTTTTCTCATTTTCTCTAATATGGTACCTTGTAATATTATGAATGTTATATTAAATATTTGAGAGGGTGTTTTTCCATTTAAGAGAGAAAAATATTTTTTTAATTTTCCCCTGCAACGACCATTTGATGTAAACTTCGAAGATAACTCCACATATGCTTAGTTTTTATCACTTATCTATCGAATTCATACTTCCGCGAGACAGACCAATAGCAGATGAACTTAGATTTAAAAAATATATGGTTAAATTTTAACCACTTAAGGACCCAATTCAAAATCAAAAATCGTACCAAAAATACCGAATTTTTTTCTGGCATGTATCAACGTGCCTTCAGTTGTTACTCACACCGCAATATTTATTTTTCTAAAAACCTTTATATTTTGCGAAAATATTAATGCTGAAGAACAGCACATTACTAGCTACGTAATATTACTGTGATGGTGAATAACTCTTTTAAAATGACTTTTAGCATAGCTTACAATTCGTTTATTTGAAAAAGAACAGAGCGTAGTTAAATACACACATAAGAGTGTACAAAAAACACGGAAAATGAGTAATTAGCTCACTAGTCACATAAATATGAGCAAAAATCAATATTCATTTTGTGTACAATAAATCCGGAAGCAGGGTGCAACACTCAAACAAACGTCACATTATGTACATTGGTATCGAGATTCTCTTATTACTTTTTTCCCTTTCGAATCTCTTTTCTTTGAGCACACGACATTAGCTGAGACTAACACAACAATCACACGAGCTGGATTGCTCTTCTTTACTCTAACGGGAACATATTCTGGAAAGTGTCTTTTATATGTGCGAGAAGGGCCGGGTGCTAATCTCCGGCCTTTAGTTGTGGAAACTTCGCGGCCCTGTACTTAAAAAGTTTTCTACCATTTGCATTCGGAAGTCTAAATGTGAATCTTCCCCCTCATTTCTGATAAAGAATATATGAATTCCTCAGGGAATAATCAATTATATGAAAATAAAATGTGTTGTAGTATCTTTTATCACGTTTTCTAATGATAGGATAATCAGAAAAATGTTGATCCATCCGATCCACCCCACACATCGTGATATTGTTAGCTTTTACTAGTCGGCATACTAATCGTTTCTTCATTTTCTGCTGCCCATCGCTTTACTCGTGGATTCGTGTTTGCGGAATGTCCATGCAGTGGAGAGAAGATAAACATATTTTTTATCCTTCCATCTTAGTGCAAGTACCTTCCCTCACTGATAGGCGGGTATATCCCCTTTCTTTAGTTTTTTCTTTGCTGATTCTTGTGGTATTCTTTATCTTCTAGCTTTTACTGTCCCATAAGTGTCCGTTTTTTACAATAATATCGGCAAGCTGTTGGTTATTATAAAAGTTATATGTAGTGACACAATACCCTTTCTCAAGAAAGGATGCATCTTTGTCATCCCTATTTGTGTAGATATGGAAGAGTCTTTGAACCCTGGATCGAAATTAGTTCCTTTTTCTGTTTAAATAATAAAAGAACATATGTAACCTGATTTAGGATATATAGGAATGGATGACATTGGAGGAAAGATTTTGTTCCAAACCTTTCCCATTTTAGAGGATTATATTCTTTCCATCCTAATCGACCTTTGGAAATAATTAGTCTTTCATCAATTGTTATATTGCGATCTGGAACATACAATTCTCGGAACGTTTTGTTCAGCAAGTCAAGATGTGCCCATATTTTACGCAGTTTCGGATTAGGGTGTGAATGCTGATCAAAGTCAGAGTAATCAGAGAAATGAATAAATATTTTCAATAACAAAAATCTACTCCTTTTCATGGTTTTGCCAAAAAATGGTGTTTATGTAATATTTCTGTTGGACCAATACTGAGATATTACTGATTTCTTTACAATTCCCATCAATGTATTTACCCCAATGCACAAGAAAATTTCATCTATGAATGATGGTTCCCAGTTAGGATGCTTACATTTTTCGGCCCGCTTGTTAGTTTCACCTACAGTAACTTTGAAAATGTTATCTTCCAGGAACAACTTGATGTAACTCAAAATATTAGACCTATGTTCTACAAATTTCAAAAGTGGAGAACCGGTGAAAGAAAACCTAGGAGAAGCGACTGGAGGACAAACGTCACTTACAGGACACCATTGCCTAACACCAGTAAGTTCATCGTCCAAGTTCTCAGTTTTAGAATCATCTTCTAAGCTGGTGTCACTATGGTTGATGAATCAAAATCACTAGTCTCGAACTAGTAGGTACTGTCTGAATCTGAACTGCTCATTCTTTTCCTATGAAAGGGATACTTGATTTGTAACCATACATCCTTGCGAAAATTTGTGATAATAACTGATGGCAGTAAGGAATAATACTTGCCAATTGCCGAAGTAGGTCAAAAATTCAGCAAAACTCGATATATCACACGGCAGATACTCCAAAATAAGTTAAAAAAAAATATAAATAATAAAGAGAAAAATTTCACTGGCAATCACAAAGGCAGGAGAGAGGTTTACGTGTGCAATGCTGACATATGTACGAAAATGTTTGGGTAGGTCTCAGACGTAAAGCAAGCGTATAAACGTAAAGTTGGTATATATAAAGGCATAATTTTTGGCAAGGTAAACTAAGTCCACCGAAGGAAACGAAACATCGAATACCAACGACCTAGAGAATAAACGAAATACACTGATTCAGGTTATATGTGATACTGCTATTCGTATTGCGTTTCATTCATTGAAGTTCGATATAATGAAAGAAGTTCAGGCGCATTGAAGCGAAGTGACATCCACGGCGAGCTAGGGCTTAGGTTTCTAAATTATGGAAAATATTTACCACTAAATTGGTACAAAATTAACAAAATTGAAAAGATAAAGACAAATAAATAATAGGACAAAAACAAAATGAAAGAATGACTTCAAAAGTTATGACAATATAAAAAAAAGAACGAGAACTTAATATTACGGAGGTGGTCTTTCAGTAATGGTGACTAACGCACGTAATATTACGTAACTGGTCGTTAAGTGGACAAAAAGGAATATTACCTCTCATAAAGAAAGTTCAAAATATGCTCGGAGGAGGCTATACGAGATGCAGAAGAATTCGGAGTGTACGGGATAAAGATTAACGGAAAAGAAATAAACATACTCTACTTCTTAGATCATATCGCAGTCACAGAGAAAAATAGCAATGATCATCAAGGATCGCTAATGTAATCAACCATATTGTCCAAGATCACAGCAAAAAACTTAACGATGATGAAGACGAATCCTAATGTACGGAAGAGAGAAGTTGAATGCAGATATGGTCGAAGCGGAGAGAAATGCAATGCAGAGATATTTATCTTAAAGGTGTTAAGTTCGTTTTCATGCATGTAATAATTTAACATTCTGCCATTGTCGGGCGACAATCGTAAGGGTTTTCATGAAGCGGAAATAACACATTTTGCCAATTTGGGTATCAACAAGAAGTTTTTACAAAATGTAACATTTTCCTACGGATAGGAAGATATTTACGGAAAAGCAGAAATCCCCGCAACCGTCGTAATATAAGTTCCCCATTTTTTTCTGATATAAAGACAAAATTTCAAATTTTTCCCGAGTTCATCGTCAATAGAATATCTAAATGCATACTTGTTCCAAATTTTAAGGCATTAACTTCACTATTCTAAACTAAATAACTAAAAACAGGATTTTATCGAATCACTGGCATTCGAAATTCGATACAAATATTTTATATTCGTCATAGGGTTCAGTCGCCATGTCTCAAAAACTGACTACTTCATACCAAAATATTATTTCTGGGACTTGTCGTGAGCAAACTATGAGCAGGAGAAATATCGTAAAAATATCACACGTTAACACGTTTTATGAACTACAGAATATGACCATTATGATGCTTCACTATCCCTTGGGAAAAAATAGCCAGAAAGAAAAACCTGGAAAGTGCCAAATCCGCGGTTTTTTTTATTGGGGGCTGTGGGAAAGCATATTTTGCAATTTTCGGTAGTTATCTTCCAAATAATTTAATAAACGACGGTTCGCTCAAATTTCATCTTCCTATGCCATACAGAAGTGGGCAAGAATGTGTGTGTGCAACTGAATGATTTACTTATGTGGGTGTATATGATTAAGAGATGTACCAAAACCGTCTATTAGTTGCTACTGAAACAAATAAAAATATTTAGATAGGTCATCGATTCGAAAAACAAAATTATAAAAAATGGAAATTCAATCGATTGACTTGTTTTGAGTAAGAAGAGGAATTATTGAGTGAAATGTTGGGAATAGATTTACAGTGGGGGTCGAGACTCACCTTTGCCTTGTTGAGGAGTGTCGTCGTCACGTGCTCCTCGTAGAATTTGAGGAGGGATGGAACTTGATCTCGCAGCAAAGACGTCCCCTTCCTAGATCCATGTAGAGCGATAATCCGAGGGACGACAGATGCGAGTTCTATTTCTTTCCCGATTTGAGTCTTCATATACAATGCACAATGGATGTTCCAATCTAATCCCCCTCTTCTCTTCCTCTCCTCCTCTTCCGCCTCCTCGACTGCTCTTCTTATCTCTCGCTCGTGGAGTCCGTCGCCACATTCGTAAGGTTTTCCTTCATTACGGAATGCTAGTAGAAAGCACATCTGCGCCAAGGCCCTTGCAAAACAAACAAGGACATATTCCACCTTCCGACCCCCACCCACCTTCCCTCCGAGATACACCCGCATCTCGGAGAAAACGGCGAACGATCCCCAATCACTCCCACTCCTCTCAACTCCATCGTGATTCGTGACCTTCGCCTTCATCTCTTCGATGTTACCAGAGTCACAGTCAACAATTACACTTACGGATGACTGTTTACTCAAGAACAATATCACGCATGACGTCATCTCACTCACATCAAATAATGCCTCGTACAGTCTTTGGACATGAAGAACTTTCCCCTCGTCACTGTTCCGAATGATTGTCCTTCCCATCATGCCCTCCACGCACACACTTCTAATGTCCATTATGGGAAGATTAGAACCCAGGACACCAATCCCCGCGTCATATGTCTCCCCTAGGCATTCCTTCAGCGCCCTAAATTCCTCCGAAGATGACGTCACGGCCCTTTCTATGCACTCCAAGAGAACGTCCCGCTCGGATAAATCCCTCCTCAACTGATTCACTTCCTCAGCCATCTGACGACCAAACGACGACATCTCCGCCTTGAGGGAATTAATGGTCTTCTTTAAGGCGGATAACTCTGCCATCTCCTGAGAGAAGTCGATCATTGCAGTTTCGACAACGTCTCCCCCGTGTAATGCACGGCGACGCTTAATGGCGTTTTCCCTCTTGTGCACCAGCCGGATCAATCTCAGGATATCCTTGCGGTCCCTGTCCTCAGGGTACCTTCGCCCCAACTCCTCCGCCATCTCGACAGCCGTCTTGTGACCACCTCCCCTTAACCCAGGGTCAGCACCCTCCACAAGCAGTCCCTCCACCCAATCTAATTTTCCCATATTGACACCTAGATGAAGCAGGGTACTTCGACCAACGGCCTTCATGTCCACATCCTCCAGGGTCTCCAGCAGCCCCTCAAATTGCTGCAAAGGACAACTACTTAATCCGAAAGTCAAACACTCTATTGCATCAAGATCTGAATCAGACCCAACAAAGGTGTTGCTTGCCATGGCGAAAGGAAACAGTGCTCACCTAAAAAAAAACAGGAAAATGTTAATAAAATGCTACATACATGCATTCGTAAATAACACATAATTTTTACCTAAAGTTTGAAATAACTTATCCACTGTAAAATCGGACGCAATGATTAGTTTCAGACTATAAGGAATATCGGCATATCTAGGAACAATATGTCTTTGTCCCTAATAACACATATACATAATACTAGCTGTTCCCGGCATGCGTTGCAATGCCTCTTTTCTTTTAAGTAGGCTATCATATGCAAAGCAAGCATGTACAAAATAAATGAAAGACGATAGTTGTTTTAGTATTAAATTACGGTTGAAAAATTGTATTAGTTGTTTGGGACACACATTTTTTTGGTCTTACCACCCTCTGCAAAAACAAATAAATATGTTGGCTGTCCTACACGTGAGAATGTGAAAAGCATGGATTTTCCAGATTTATTTCACACACTTGAAGCGATTGACCTTTTGCTTTCTTGATGGTCATTGAGAGGGCAAGGCAGAAAACCTCTAGTCGTTTGACTACAACTCACAAACAAAAACACTTAACCTGGCCTTATAATTCAGCAGCAGTGAAAATCCAGACGCTTTAAAAAGTAAAATTCACGCCTGGGTAGCCAAGGAAACTTCTATTGTTAAAAAGGAAGAAACATTTATGAATTTCGAGATAAAAACGCAATAGGTATTATCAAACAAAACATAAAACGCGTTTAATAAAATTGAATAAAAGTATGAACAACTGCATTTTTTTAAACGTTCTATGATACAAATTCAATTCAATTATATAAAAATGGAGTTCAATACCCAATAGCACGAAGGAGCGGAGCACCGAGGAGAATCAGCCAATGGCCAGGAGAAACGTCTTTGACAGTCAAATAGAAGGAAAAGAGAACATTAACATTCTCATGCTATACTCACCCTAAGATAGGTAAAACATCTGAAACTAGTCCTAGTCCATATATTTTCAAGAGGTAAAACAAAGAAAACACTTCCCATTCGTTGAGATAAACCCGTATATTATCAAATCTAAATCTTCCTTGGTATTCGAATGTCATAAAGGATCCATTCTCCTGAGAAAAATATCAATTTAAGACTGTCTGTGGAATTAGTGACATTGAAATAACAGCATTTCCGTTATAAATGTCGACAACACTCGAAAATTCGCCTATTCAGCAATCACCGACGAAAATTTGACGGCCCCCTCAGGTCTATCATTATTCTGTATGACTAGGGGGTGACTACCCACCAGGTATGTGCTTTTAGTCAAACAAACCACGATACAGATATAAACATTATTGATTTTTGATCTGTTATGTCAAATATATTTACGTCATGAGATTGTAGGAATAGAAAAAAATTAAGTTCTTGTAATAAACTGAAGTTGGGATTTGCGTCCATTATAATCAAACTCCCTTGGTAAACATCAATTTAAACTTGTCTCGTAATTGTAGAAAATGCATTCAATTTTGTACTGAATTTATTAACATCAAATGAAAGCAATCTTAAGAGAGCCATAATCTACAGGAATACTTGAAAAATGTAACGCAGAAGAAAAATGAGAAAATGTTTCAAATGAACCACGATTAACTATCGGGTTTTCTGCCACGAATGTCTCTTGTATCCCGGTAATCCTTTAGGTACACATGAGTGGATGAGCATGCACTTACCAGAACCTAAGGACGGATGTGATGATCACTTATTTCGCTGAAGAAAATAGGGGTCCTCCCACAGATTACCAGCGAGAAGGAGATGCTACCTGCGAATAACATAGAGGAACATTTAAAAATAGATAGAATTCTGACAATCTTCTTGGTTAAATACGCCTAAATGAGCCACAATACTTCCCATACAGAAAATGTAAAAAAGTAGCTTTTGCAGAGGACAAAAAATAAAAGAATAATAATAAGCCATGTCCACAGTCCCAGCAAGCCACCTCAAGGGTGTGTGGCAGTATTGTTAATTGCAATATATATTGTTTAATTGTAAGAACTAGACGCTTATCAATGTACCTGTCTAACATAATTTCTAAAATCTTTACACTTCCCTTCCATGATAGTAATCGGATATATTATAAAGTAATATATACGATAATAATTAACGCTTCTTCATGTCACTTACAAACTACAGTGAAAATGTATAAAAAATAGATAAAATGTAAAAATATCAGATACTAAACACCAGAATTTAGAATTGAATGGAATATTAGTTCACGATCTACCGAAAACAATATAGACCGCTTCGTGGTAACGGATACAATACGATTGAACAGTATGTGAAATATTCACATCAAATTATTATTAAAAAAAAACATAAACGCAGAATAACCACCGCTAGATTCTACCTCAATTATGCGAACTTAATTACAGGAAAAGAAGCACCATTTTGTTTGGAAAAACTTACATGGGAGGAAGAATATTTTAAAACTTAGAAGAAAAGTTCTTCGGAAATCTTTTTCGTAAAATTTGCATGTCCTATTGCATTATTAACAGAATGAGTCCAATTGAGGAACGATTAGATTCTACTCAGTTGATTTATGGTGAACGCGCACTACGAGTTGGAATTTACGATTTCGGCACCGTGGCAAAACGAAGTGAAACCAGTGAGTATACAAGAGTGAATACCTAAGTGTGAGAAACAGGAAATTGATTGCTGGAAGATCGCCTCATAGGCACAAAGTAGGAACCTGGGTGGCATGTCACAACCTAGACAATGAATCGACGCAGACACACCGTCAGACACAGTAGAAATGTCGAGAGTTGTTTATCCTAAGATGGTCGTTAGGCGAGCCAGCTATGAGAAGTCAAGTGCAACTGACCTTCAGATGATGTCTGCTAGATGGCAGGCCAAACGTCGCCACATTACGCACTTCCCTCCCCTTCTTTCCAACTAACAACCTCCCCTCCCATTCTGACGTCACTATTCGGGCCATCGACCGTCGTTCCCTTACCAGCAAACAAAACAGCGAATATGATTAAGAACACCTAATGAATTATTCAACTTCACCACTCTATCTTTTCCTTTCTTCTATTTATTCCAACCGACTATATCCTTAAAAATCATAAAATTGATACCCAAAAAAAGTTAAAACCGACATTTTCTGGCAAAAAAAGTGTAAAAACTTGATCGGTTTCACAAAAGATAGATCGGACTTATAACATTAGAGTGGAGTGTATAAACTTACGTGTGATTTTCGCAAGGAACTATGCGTTAGCCGCATAGATATTCGAACTGCGTAAGTAATGAAAAGTGTGAGGTATATTTTAGGAACAATAATCCTAAGTTGTTGTTCGTCAAGCATTAGTTAGAATCACCACAGCAGTTCTGAACCTGAAATTCTCCACGTGGAAAAGAAGAGCCGCAAGTTGGATATGTTTGAGCAAGTGGATGGTACATCGCAAAGGGTACATGAGCAAGTGGATGGTACATCGCAAGTGGATGGTACAAGTGGATGGTATACATGAGCAAGTGGATATACTTGAGCAAGTAGATATATTTGAGCAAGTGGATGGTACATCGTAGGAGGTACATGAGCAAGTGGATGGTAAATCGAAAAGTGGATGGTACATGTGGATGGCAACCTTGAGCAAGTGGAAATAATTGAGCAAGTGGATGGTATATCGTAGGTGGTACATGAGCAAGTGGATGGTATACTTGAACAAGTGGATATACTTGAGCAAGTGGATGGTACATCGCAGGTGGTACATGAGCAAGTAGATGGTACATCGCAAGTGGATGGTATACTTGAGTAAGTGGATATACTTGAGCAAGTGGATATATTTGAGCAAGTGGATGTTACATCGTAGGTGGCACATGAGCAAGTGGATGGTAAATCTCAAGTGGATGGTACAACTGGATGGTATACTTGAGCAAGTGGATATACTTGAGCAATTGGATATCTTAGAGCAAGTGGATGGTACATCGTAGGTGGTGTATGAGCAAGTGGATGGTACATCGCAAGTGGATGGTACAATTGGATGGTCTACATGAGAAAGTGGATATACTTGAGCACGTGGATATACTTGAGCAAGTGGATGGTATATCGTAGGTGGTACATGAGCAAGTGGATGGTACATCGCAAGTGGATGGTATACTTGAGCAAGTGGATATACTTGAGCAAGTGGATATACTTGAGCAAGTGGATGGTATATCGTAGGTGGTACATGAGCAAGTGGATGGTACATCGCAAGTGGATGGTAGAAGTGGATGGCATACTTGAGCAAGTGGATATACTAGAGCAAGTGGATATACTTTAGCAAGTGGATGGTACATCGTAGGTGGTACATGAGGAAGTGGATGGTACATCGTAAGTGGATGGTACAAGTGGATGGCATACTTGAGCAAGTGGATATATTTGAGCAAGTGGATATACTTTAGCAAGTGGATGGTACATCGTAGGTGGTACATGAGCAAGTGGATGGTACATCGCAAGGGGATGGTACTAGTGGATGGTATACTTGAGCAAGTGGATCTACTTGAGCAAGTGGATGGTACACCGCAAGTGGATGGTACAAGTGGATGGTATACTTGAGCAAGTTGATATACTTGAGCAAGTGGATATACTTGAGCAAGTGGATGATACATCGTAGGTGGTACATGAGCAAGTGGATGGTAAATCGCAAGTGGATAGTACAAGTGGATGGCATATTGGAGCAAGTGGATATACTTGAGCAAGTGGATATACTTGAGCAAGTGGATATACTTGAGCAAGTGGATGGTACATCGTAGGTGGTACATGAGCAAGTGGATGGTTCATCGCAAGTGGATGGTGTACTTGAGCAAGTGGATATACTTGAGCAAGTGGATATATTTGAGCAAATGGATGGTACATCGTAGGTGGTACATTAGCAAGTGGATGGTACATCAGAAGTGGATGGTACAAGTGGATGGTATACTTGAGCAAGTGGATATATTGAGCAAGTGGATATCTTAGAGCAAGTGGATGGTACATCGTAGTGGTACATGAGCAAGTGGATGGTACATCGCAAGTGTATGGTAAAAGTGGATGGTATAAATGATCAAGTGGATATACTTGAGCAAGTGGATATACATGAGCAAGTGGATGGTACATCGTATGTGGTACATGAGCAAGTGGATGGTACATCGCTAGTGGAGGGTACAAATGGATGGTATACATGAGAAAGTGGATATACTTAAACAAGTGGATATACTTGAGCAAGTGGATGGTACATCGTAGGTGGTACATGAGCAAGTGGATGGTGCATTGCAAGTGGATGGTACAAGTGAATGGTATAAATGAGCAAGTGGATATACTTGAGCAAGTGGATATACTTGAGCAAGTGGATGGTACATCGTAGGTGGTACATGAGCAAGTGGATGGTGCATCACAAGTGGATGGTACAAGTGAATGGTATAAATGAGCAAGTGGAAATACTTGAGCAAGTGGGTATATTTGAGCTAGTGGATAGTACATCGTAGGTGGTACATGAGCAAGTGGATGGTAAATCGCAAGTGGATAGTACAAGTGGATGGTGTACTTGAGCAAGTGGATATACTTGAGCAACTGGATATACTTGAGAAACTAGATATACTTGAGCAAGTGGATATACTTCAGCAAGAGGATGGTACATCGTAGGTGGTACATGAGCAATTGGATGGTACATCGCAAGGGGATGGTACAAGTGGATGGTATACTTGAGCAAGTTGATATACTTGAGCAAGTGGATATACTTGAGCAAGTGGATGGTACATCACAAGTGGTACATGAGCAAGTGGATGGTACATCGTATGTGGATGGTACAAGTGGATGGTATACTTGAGCAAGTGGATATACTTCAGCGAGTGGATATAATTGAGCAAGTGGATGGTACATCGTAGGTGGTACATGAGCATGTGGGTGGTACATCGCAAGTGGATTGTACAAGTGGATGGTATACTTGAGCAAGTGGATATACTTGAGCGAGTGTATGTTACATCGCAAGTGGTACATGAGCAAGTGGATGGTACATCGCAAGTGGATGGTACAAGTGGATGGTATACTTGAGCAAGTGGATATACTTGAGCAAGTGGATATATTTGAGCAAGTGGATGGTACATCGTAGGTGGAACATGAGCAAGTGGATGGTACATCATAAGTGGATGGTACATCGTAGGAGGTACATTAGCAAGTGGATGGTACATCATAAGTGGATGGTACAAGTGGATGGTATACTTGAACAAGTAGATATACTTGATTAAGTGGATATATTTGAGCAAGTGTATGGTACATCGTAGGTGGTACATGAGCATGTGGATGGTACATCGCAAGTGGATAGTACAAGTGGATGGTGTACTTGAGCAAGTGGATATACCTGAGCAAGTGGATATATTTGAGCAAGTGGATGGTACATCGTAGGTGGTACATGTGCATGTGGATGGTACATCGCAAGTGGATGGTACAAGTGGATGGTGTACTTGAGCAAGTGGATATACTTGAGCAAGTGAATGGTACATCGTAGATGTAGATATCTGGAGATATTGCAATACGTGACAAATGTCTCGTACTTTATAACTTTATTTTTTACCCCCAATCCCCTCTGCTGAACAATCCATCGCCTGAGGTCACCGTTTACCCTCCGTACCCTTAGAACCTCCTTCTCGCGACATCGTGGTGACTTATGGTCGCACAACTAACCTCTTCCTACCTTCTCCCGAACACAGTAGCTTTGCGCCTCCCCACCTCCCCGCAGCGCCATTCCTCCTTCCCTTCCTCCAACCCCCTCTCCTAACTTCCCCATCCTCTCCCCTCCACCCAAAGCTTAACGCTCTCCTCTTTCCAGTACTCCAACACGTCTCTTCCTGCATATATATTTTTCTACATCTTCAAAAGACACTACAAGCCACTTCAAGGGTGTGTGGTAGGGATAAGTAGTAACCAACATGCATTACACTGTACCTTAAAGTTAGTGTAACTACGGCTTATTATGCATTAGCATAAATCGCCATTGCGTGTCACGAGGCAAAGCCTCTTAAGAATACACTACATTACAGGTATGCTACCAATGGAAAGGGACCGTTATTATATATGTAATTTACAACTTCACAAATGGACAGATATTCAAGTATTATGCTGAAAGCATGTAGGGCGGGCTGCTAGCACATCTACAAAATTCCTTGTAAGCCACCTCAAGGGTTTTTGGCAGTTTCCCCTTGGCAGTGGCGTATTGTGTGCTAGCCAATGTGTACAATAGCTCATGATATCGCTAAACGACGAAATCTACGTCGTATTTATCGTACGACTTTGACTTCGTCATTACTATGTTATACAATTCGTCCGACTCCTCGCGTTTCTTTCAGTCTTACTTAATTCTCCACTTCTATTTTGCGTTCCGAACAAATGTTAGACCTGACGGTTCAAGCAGAAGTCGAGAAATATATAGTGACTGTAAATCACAAAGGAGAAGAAGAAAGTGCAACTGAATATTATTGTTAAAAGCAACTCTAAAAATCAAATTTTCCAAATCAAATCTTTTTCATGAAACCAAATAAAATTTTCTTTTTGAGTAACCCAACCTTTTAGTCATAATAATTCTTGTTCTTTGGCCTAATCTTTTATCCTTAACCTATCTTATATGCTAATCATATTTCGTTATGTTCTCCTTTGGGTAGCTCTTATCGTGTAATAATAATTATAATGTCACGACAGATACCTAGTTTCATAATTGGAAGGAATGAACATGCCGAATAAAATGTCTAGATTTAATTTATAATTGCCCAATAAAATGTCTAAATTAAATTAATAATTTAATTTTTTACCGAAATTCAACGATTTATGAAATAAAAAACAGTTTTTAACGTAAATCTTTGCATGAACTAAAATGCGAACGGGTATTTAAAAAAATATTTTAAAGTCATTATTTTACACCTAAAACACGTAAATAAACAATAGTGATCGTCTCAAAGTTCACACGAGAAGTGTTTAAAACATCAAAGTATTAAATTATTCGTCATACTTGCCGTCATAAATTATAATATGCAATATTTATTTCCGCTTTCACTGAAACTGGAGCAATTTTTCCCCGTCCTAAACGCCACAGAATATTTACAGCTATCACACAATAACATACCAAAGATATACGTTGTTCACATGAACGTGAAGGTCACATAACGATATAGAACTACTATTAGAGTGATTTTCCCAATCTGCCACCATTGGTTTAGACATTTTGGGTAACCCTGAGTTATTGACACCTTATCTCAATTACCTTTTGAAAAAGTTGTGTGATTAAAAATTGCTTCTATCTGAACGGTGAAAATGAGACATTTTCCCAGTGACGATCACTAGCCAGCTGCATTATATACATTGCGTTAAGTAATAAATATCCCACTCTAAAAGTATAACGCAATGAAGGTATTTTCAAAGCAGCGGAAATCCAGAAATGTCTTGAATGTTGTATGAAATTCAAGTTCATAAAATTACAGTTAAGATAATTGTAAATAAGGTCTATCAACATTTTTCTCTGGATTTCCTCGTTCGAGGAAGTGTCACGGCGAAAGGGTTTAACCATCGATATCCACCTATTGGAATTACTATACCCTTATCTTTGTGGTTGCCTTCGTTGTAAGTAATTACGTTGAATTTGGTGTTAATTGGTCTGTGATTACTAACTCCGGTGAATGTTACTAAGTTAAGGACGATATTAGGTATTTTAGTTGCCAAAAGATGTATAATATTGACCCCTTCTCTTCATTCTTTAGACTAAATTATGTAAAGCTTAAGATGTTAATGTATATAGTAGAGTGTCCCCAACTCTTTATCTTTGTCACCATTTTTCGATTTTTTTTAATATATGAACGAGGGTTTTATAGTATTGAGTCAACAGAAGGAAATAGTTTTTCTGACAGAAAACCCAGTGAGAAATAGGTGGTGGAATCAACGTGGGACCGAGGCAGAAATTCCGGGGGAGAGTAGGTGGAAATAAATCATGCGTACCATGTGATTTTGGTCGTGGGATCAACGTGAAACGCACGTGGAAATTCCAGTGTATAAGTTAAGGAACACTATGATTGCCGACGCATAGTAAAATGTTATTATTATAACGACCGCTAGACAGCATTGCCTAGAAAACTTGTGGCTGAATTGTATTTATATTCAACCGAAAAAAATATTTCTCCGGTCAGGCATAAAAATGAGAAAGCCGGGAAAAATGAAAATGTTTTAATTGCCATTGTTCAAAATGACGACACTGATTTCATAAACGAACAGCGTCATGTTGATTAGCCGGCATAGCATGACACGCTCTTGAGTGTAGGCTTGTGCGATGACCAATTTTGGTCATCGATTTTCGATGAAAAAATTTCATCGAAATGTTTCGATGACGATGGCTGTCATCGATCATCGTTTTGAGTGCACACGATGATCGATGAATATCGATGATCGATGAATGTCGATGATCGATGAATGCCGATGGTCGATGAATTACGATGATCGATGACTCTCGATGAACTGTGCAGTAGTGATGAGCGATATATCGCTGTGATTGAATCACCGATACTGAAAAGTAGCAATCACAGCCTGTGAATAAATAATCGAAATCACTGTGACTGTGAATTCGGTGAATTTAGCCGATTTAGCTCAGGCTGCTACCGCTGCTACCAACTGCACCAGTGCAACCAAAGAATACAATGCTACCACTGCTACTGCGTATTAACTGTGATTGAACGTGATCGCTACTTCTGTATCGTCTACCACAAACTTGAGGAAAAACATGAATTCCAAACATCCCACTGTGGCCCTGCCATCGTCCACAAGGCGCAATAGCTGGGGTGCTTATACTTTATACATACATTTTAGATCTAAGGCGTTCAAAGGAATGGAAAAAAAAGAAGAAAAATTAGTGATATTTGGATATCGACCATCCTCATCGATGGTTCTCATCGACATCAATGATTCGCATCAACTCATCGACTCATCGGGATCGATGATTCACATCGACTCATCGGCATCGATGATTCTCATCGACATCGATGGTCGATGACATTCATCGTCATCGATTACAGTCATCGCACCGCGATGACTAAAATCATCGTCGATGACTTCGATTAATCGACTCATCGCACAAGCCTACTTGAGTGTAACTGGATAAAATTCCGATCAAGTCACCGTCGCGAATGAAAATCAGAAACCTGCCTGAAGCAACTACTCGGTTACAAACAATAACTGATAACGATAACACAAAGGCAAAACAAGTGCTCCACATTACTATAGAACTGCTACAAAGCTGATAATATCTACTATGACAACCACAAGGAAGTGCATTAGGTTAAAATTTAATTTAGGCTTTTTCTATCTATTCAGAGTTAACGACTGGTTGTGTATGATCCACACCCAGAAGTCTACTTATGTCCTACTTTAGACCAAATTAGGTGTTAGAACTAAGTCACATACGCATATAACGTCAAAAACATATCATATAATCCGTTTAAAAAAGTAAAAAGATTGATATATTCCCAGATATTGAGCTCGGCTAAAAAAATTACAAAGCCAAACGGTCACCCTAAATAATGGCCGAACGACTTGGTACAAATAAAACTGGCAGCATAGAACTGCACCCATCGCAGATTACTACAATTACACGCCATATATTTCATTGCACTGAAAGCCATCATGGAGCAACATCGAACACACTAGCAAATGATTACAAAATAATAGAACGGCAATAACAAGAGACTAATAACCATGGCCTGTAGTAAAACAATACGAATACAAGAACTAATCAACATCTACAAAGTACCGTGCAAGCCACCACTGGGGTGTGTGGCACGGGGTGATTCTACACCAGGCATGCAGCACTCGTCCCAGCACAAATCCCAGTCCCAGCACAGAACCTCGCGCGCTCCTACTCGCTCTAGACTAAGACACCTAGAAGCAGTCAGGAGAACAGTGCGCAGTCCATGGGGAAAATGGGAGTGTGATATGTAAATGTGCATGCAAAACAATTATATACACACATCTTCCAACTTAACGAGTAACTTCGAATAAAGGAACTTTAGAAAGTTTTTTTCGAAATATATAAATGTTGAACATACTTGGTCAAGCTTTTCACCTGAATATCGAGAATAAAGAGGGCCAACTAGGTTTCGCAAGACCTGCCTTTCCGGAATCCTTGCTGATTTTCCGTTAACACGTTTACACTATCCAAATGCCCCATTATTGAACGGACATTTATATGTTCCAATATTTTGCACAAGATAGACGTAAGGGAAATCGATCAATAGTTACTGGGCTCTTCCTTATCGCCACTCTTAAATATCGGTGAAATGTTCGTAATTTTCCAAGAGTAAGGAACACGATGATTTGTTAGAGATTTTTTCAAGTACAATTTTCAGGAACAGGTGCTATTTCTGATGCTAGTTTTTTATGAACTCAGTCGGGAATTTTATCGGGACCGGGTGATTCTTTGGAATTTATGGATTTCAGATGACTTTCTATTCCACGACTAGTGATATTAATAGACTGCATTGGGTACTTATTTGGCCTAGGAATTCTAGTGGTGTTATTTGGAGAGCATGTTGTATAGATTCATTGAAAAAAGGTGTTTAGGATATTTGCTTTATCTAATTTGTCATTTGCTCTTTCTCCTAAGTCGTTCTTTAGTGACGTTACTGATGATTTGCAGCCTTGAATATCCCTCACGTACGACCAATATGCCTTTGGGTTATCCTCTAAATATCCACCTTGTACTCAATTTTTGAATTCCGTTAATGATATTTGAAAGGCCACCTAAGCTCCTATTTTCGCTTTTTTGTATTTTTCGCATAACTTCTTATACTCCTCCTCGGGGAGACCTTAACGTTCGTTCTTCATTTTTGCGTGCAATATTCATTGCTGGGACGAGGGATTAGTTTTTGAACGAGTGCTGCATGCCTGGTGTGGAGTGACCTCGTGCCACAGACCTTAGTGTTGGCTTGCATGGTACTTCGTAGATGTAGATATAATAATGCCGGACATAATTACGCCAGCGTTATAATTACGCTGGTATCAAGCCACAAATACGACGTAACGTCATTATTATGCCCGCATAGAATCAGTAGAAAAACGTATTATACCACCGGGAAACCCGTTTTAAAACCGAAATTTACGGCTTCCACTCGGCTGAAAACTGTTTAAAAACTGTTGTACTCGTTTCGAAACTAGCTGGAACCGGAGAGGAAGCGATACGAAAACGTGTTCTGAACAATCAAAGAAACATTTCAAAGACGTGAAGTTGACCAAAAGTGGCGGACATTTGCACCATTCCAGCATCATTTCAAAACGTGAATGGGCCAGTAGAAAACGATCCCGGAAAGCGGGATGAATGCGAAAATGAAGCAATTTGTGCTATGTGGGTAGCCACCAGTTTGCATGTTCGTAGCACTCTCCCAGTTTCTGGTTGGTCTGTTGATTGTTCGCCTGGCTTCTTTTTGGTCTGCGCTTAGCGGCGGTTGGGAATGTGAGTGGTCGTTATTTCAACTGGCTATACGGTACTTCGAACATACAGGCTTAGATATATTGGTACACTTGGTTATAATTACGCTGGTATCAGGCCACAAATGCAGTACCGAGAGCACGTAACATCATTTGCCCTTTTACAATTAAAATCACTCGCCCTTATTGCGTCTCACCATTATGACTGATGACTTTACGACCACTTTATCACATTCTTTCTAACCAGGGAGCATTTGCACTTGGGAAGCGAGTGAACAACGACATAACTCTGAGACGTAAATCACATACAAGTCGCTGCTAAATATTAAATTAAACGACCGTAATTTCTATAAAGATAGAAAACTAGGGAAACTTTTATTAAAAAACTGCAAAGTAACTTAATTAAACATGCGTATTTGTTCTTCAACTTGATTTAACGGTCTGGGACCAAAGCAACGGCAATTACTTGCAGTGAGCAAATGGTAACGCTAAAAAATAATTACTTTACGTTTAAAACATACTCGAGTGAATCCCTAAGGCACTAAGGAATAAGGCACAACGACAAATCAACATGTACTTAGCGTACGTAATACTTATTTCTTAACAACTACTGGTTAGGAGAAAGATATGTTCTCAGAATGCTTATAACATTAATGATTTAATATAAAACCAGAATTAAAATTGTTATGAAATATCATATAAGAAAATTCACACACAATTCTTTGTTCATCATTATGGAATGAAGATTAGTCACTCCATAGAAAACAAAATTTTAAAAAATCACACCTTTACACAAGTCACAACAAGGGTTCAGACTTTGACAATCGCCATAGAATAATCACTTATTTCACTTTAACATTTGCGTAGAACTAGTATAACTTCACAAAATCCAGTGTATATATAATTTATGCCCTTAGATATCACGAAATTCTAACCGTAGCACACGTATAATCTAGCCAACAAAGATTAAAAACACACTTCCAACAAATGCACCTTCAATGATATTTTTCCAAACACCGGAAGCACCAGAAGTCACGAGGGACACGAGACCGATCGCGAGAAGTACGATACCTGCGATATGTTTGTAAACAGGGTAAACAGTTTCAAAATCGTTTTATGTCGCATATACTTTTGGAAATCTTGGAAACGTTCTGAGAAAGTTTTCGTTGCCAGAACAAAAACCAAATGAAAATGCTTTTAAAACGGTGCGATGAAAACGTTCTCTTTTAGGTGCACGCACAAGTAAATGAAAACGTTCTCTACGAGGCTACTTTCGGGTTATTGGGGAAAAACGGGATTTTTCTATTTGAGCACCAGGGAAAACAGTTTTGAATCGGAAATGTGCTGTGTGGGTACACGTCTCCTGCCGTAAACACTTTTAACTACATCTACGAAGAACCGTGAAAGCCACCACTAGGGTGTGCGGCACGGGGTGGTTCCAAACCAGGCATGCGGCACACGTCCCAGCACAAGTCCATTGTGATGACATCTGTAGTGTAGTGGTGCATGCTTGTGAGGCTTCGCCTCGTGACAAGCATTAGCGATTTATGCTAATGCATAATTCGTCTTAGTTACACTAACTCTAGGGTATAGTGTAATGCATGTTGGTGATTACTCACCCCCTGCCACACACCCCTGAGGTGGCTTTCAGGGTATTTTGTAGATGTAGATGAATTCAGAACCTCACACGCTCCCCCTGACGCTGGGCACAGGCCAAAACAGTCATGAGAACAGTGCGCAGGCCAACCGGAAACAGGGAGAGTGTTACGTAAATGAACATGCAAACAATGCTATACACACATCTAGTGGTTAAAATTACGGATACTGTTAATTTATGAATACTTTGAGATGCTACGGCACCCATCGGTTTTTTTTTTACCAATATTTACGGTGACCCCTTTACTTTATAACACTCTTCATGATCTACTCCCTGCCCTGCTATAGGCGGCTTGCGAAAAAATAAGTAGAATATTTTCAACAATGGTGAAAGAGCTCAAAGAAATTAGGTTATGATTAGAATACGCGAATAACTAGAGGTACAAATTTAAGAATTAATTATCACTGTTTGGAAACTTTCTTCCTGTACTTTTCCATTACTTCCACTAAAGTATGAATTTCTTTTTGTGTGTAACAGTAAAACCATTCAGTTCATAACCGTCATGACACGTCAACACAAATTAAATTTACATGATACGGGTAACAGACGAGATAATGTTTTAAGCGAACACCGGTCAATGTAAGTCAATATTACTAAATTACTTATATTTTTCCTATTGCATACACATTAACGGAAGGTAAATTGTACTTACCAGAACTTGACCAAGTACTGGCGATTTCTTGTATTGACGAAGAGAATGAAATAAGAAATAGGTTTCCAGTCAATAATCATGCCACCTGAGAAATAAATAAATGAAAATTATTTCATGAGCGGGTACTTATATCCATCTGCCCTTACACGAATGCTACATACCTAACTAAGATCAATATTAACTACACAAAACATTGACAGCGAAATAACTGAAAAGCATATCAGTTGAAATAGGACCATTAGGAAATATCGGAGATTAATAAGGTGTATTGTCAGATATTTTATAAAATAAAACATCTTTCTATTGCAGGTGCATTATAATTGGTTGAAAATAAATTCTAAATAGTTTTTCTATCCACTATCGCAATCTTAATTTTTAAAAATCATTAGACTTCCCTTTCACGATAGTAATCAGATAAATGAAAAAAAACAATACAGACCGTAACAACAGAAGATTCATTATGTCTGTACATATATATATAAAATAAGAGCAAATGTATAAAAAGTAAAAGAAATCGCAGGCACTGAGTCACAGAAGTAAGAACGAAAAAAGATGATAATACGAAGGATATTGAGAAAGAATTTCGACAGCTTCCTTGAAACAAATACAGGAGTAGAGTGAAACTTGAAACAGCAAACATGTAACCGACCAAAACCCTTAAACACAGCTCACGACCTCAGGAACATGCTACCGCAATGATGTAGAACGTAGAGACAGAAAATAAAGCACTATTTAAAAAAATGAACATAGTACTAGCAGCCAAGCTTAGTACAGAACCTGGTACTAACAGCACGCCGTGCACATTTTCTACATAAGTCTTGAGTCTCTGAACAATTGTTTAGTTTCAAAATACATATATATTAACGGTCCCTCTCCATTGTGATAATATCTTTAGAGGTTTAGATTTGTGCTGGGACGAGTGCTGCATGCCTGGTGTGGAATAACCCCGTGCCACACACCCTAGTGGTGGCTTAACACGGTATCATCATCCACTAGTAAAACCAATTTAGGGGTATGTGGCAGGGGTTGAGTGTTCACCAACGTGCATTGCACTATTACCTAGAGTTAGCGAAACTACGACTAATTATGCATAATCATAAATCGCTAATGCTTATCGCGAGGCGAAGCCTCACAAGCATGCACTACACCACAGATATGTTCACAATGGAGAGGGACCGTTATTATATATGTATTTTGCAACTACACAAATGGACAGACTCAAAACTTATGTAGAAAACACGCACGGCTTGATGTAAGTACTTGGTAAAAGATAAGGATTCAAGTATTAGGGAAAAATACTACTACAAAAAGCTACACTACCTATCGAAAAACCTAGATAAAATTATTGTTGGCAGCAATTATGGTCCCGTATTTTTCGTGGGAAAAATTACATTTTACATCTGTCCGTTCTGCAGTCTTGTCCCCTAATTTTATTGTTATGATCTGATCTACCGTAGTATGTCGGGTACCGTAGATACTTTGCAGATCATACAACATGGGAGAAATAATATTTAGGAAGATAAAAGAAGAAATGTTTTTGGAAATCATTTTCCAAAACGTGCAACACTTATAGCCTTTTTACCTGAATGAGTCGTAATGGAGAACGATTAAATTGTACTCAGTAGGATAATGGTGAAAAATAAATGCAATTTGGAATTTACGATTTCGGAACTGTGACAATGCGAAGTGAAACCTGTAAAGTTGTGTAATGCATGTTGGTGATTACTCACACCCTGCCACTCACCCCTGAGGTGGATTGCAGGGTATTTTGTAGATGTAGATGAATAGTTGCGATAGATTTAAGATGCCATTTTTCCCACAAACTATAAGGGTCCATAACAGCTGCCAATGAGACTTTTATCTAGGTTTGTCGTTAGGTAGTGTAGCTCTTAGTAGTAGTAGTACTCCCCAATACTTGAATCCTTATTTGTCACCTAGTACATACAAACAGCACGCCTAGCATGTTTTCTACATGGGTCTTGAGTCCCTGTCCATCTGTGTAGTTGTAGAATGCATGTTTATTGACGGTCACTCTTCATTTTGATGACACCTGTAGTGTAGTGGTGCATGTTTGTGAGGCCTCGCCTCGTGACAAGCATAAGCGACTTATGCTAACGTATAATTAGTCGTCGTTACACTAACTCTAGGGTATAGTGTAATGCATGTTGGTGATTACTCACCCCCTGCCACACACCCCTGAGGTGGCTTGCAGGGTATTTTGTAGATGTAGATGTAAGTACACGAGTGTCACTACTTACGTGCGAGAAAAAGTTAATAAGTTGATCGCTGGAAGCTTTTCGCAGGTGCAAAGCAGAGTCCTGGGTAGAGCGTCACAACCTCGAAAATGAAGCGATTCAGACAAACAGTGAGTCACAGTAGAACTGTCGATACTTGTTACTCCCAAGATGAACACCAGACGAGTGAGCTTCCCGATGTCATGAGCAGATGTCTTTCAAATATTGTCCCCTATGAGGCAGGCCTATCGGTGCCACCTTTCACAATTTCCTCCCCTCCTTTACCCCTCACTCCACCACCTCCCCTTCTGACGTCACAACTCGGGCCATCAACCTTCGTTACCTTAACAATAAGAAAACCAGGCACTATTACTAATGAGACCCCAAGACGTGTTCAACTCGGCCACTCTATTATTTTTGGGTTAAATGTAGTAAACTTGGACCATTTCACAGGTAGTTGCCAGTTGGGTGTGGTGCACCCCGCGAAGGGTCGTAATCCGAGACCCTTGCCCGAGCACTCAGGCCCAACGCTAACATCTCTCTCCCCGACCCACGCGGTAGGGGGCTACCGCAACAAAAACTGACCTTACCCAGTGTTATTTAAACTTTAACAATTACTCCATATTGTAACAAATACTATTATTCAGCCTACTCCCGATAATTGTGCAAATACGTACGTCTTTTAACTGTCGTTCTACGATGAAGAATAACAGTATTATAGAGTTTGTTAAAAATGTTATAGATTTTAGTGAAAAAATATCAACGTCGCTGTGACATGGAGGTGATTGCGCAAAGTTTGAATACGTTTTGGGTATTTTATAACGCATTCCTCATTGAGTGTACGTACGTCTATTGAGTGTAGTTTAGTTTTGGTGTATTGACATCGGATAACAATATTTAAAACATTATTTACCGAGTTGTTCCTGAAGGAAAGTTTCCAACATTATCTGTCACCCATTTTTATAGGTCAATCAACACTTTGTCCGCGATCACATCCGAATTCCCTTATCCAAAAACTTACGTCGATGTCTTATCCCTAAGATAATAATTTTTTAAGTTTTTTCTGTAGGAAATTTTATCAAAAGTACACTTGTAAATCTTCAAAATATCCTGAAAGCCCCTTCAAGGGTGTATACCAGGCGAGTAGTCGTCAACATGCACTCCACTAAACAATAAAGTTAGTGTAACTACGAATACCAAGCATTAGCATAAATGGGCAATGCTTGTCTCGAGGCGAAGGCTCACAAGCATGCACTATACTACAGATATGCTACCTATGGTAGAGGGACCGTTACTATTTATGTGTTTTTCAACTACAAGGCGACAGAGAGCGTGCCATGCTAAGATGAAAAAAATCATTCATGATGTATCTCCTAGTGATCGAGAGTTGATAATTAATAAATATAAGTTGTCTAAAGCCGCTACAAAGGAAGCGTTCAGAAATGCATTCACGAATTTTAAAAGGAAAACACTTGTAGAGCAGTTACGGGATGACTCAAAAGCATTTTGGTCTTATGTTAGGGAAGTTCAAGGTAAAAGATCTACCGTTTTTTCGCTAAGAAACGAAAATGGAGATGTGTTAACAAACAGTTCCGATAAAGCCAATTTATTAAATTCTTACTTCAAGAGCGTGTTCACCGAGTCATCTCAGAATTCATCGGTGGCGGTTGATAATCACTGCATACGAAAGATGCCTCCCCTTGATATTAGTGCTCACGGAATAGAAATTTTATTGAAATTGCTCAGTCCACATAAGTCACCTGGTCCAGACGAAATCCCTTCTCGCGTGTATAAAGAACTAGCGTCAGAAATTGCCCCCTACTTGCAGCTAATGTTCACAAAATCCATAAAGCGACACGGAGTACCAAATAACTGGAAAATTGCCAATGTAACGCCCATATTCAAAAGTGGAGACAAGGAACAGCCATGTAATTACAGACCGATATCTTTAACGTCCATTTCATGCAAAATCCTTGAACACATTGTTGTCAGCTCAGTAATGAAACACCTAGACACGCATAACTTGTTACTGAGAACTCAACACGGATTCAGGAAAGGTAGATCATGCGAAACTCAGTTAGCACTGTTTTCCCACGATATATTAGTCTCCGGAGAGGACAACAATCCAGTGGACGCGATTTTTCTTGATTTCAAAAAACCTTTTATTAAAGCGCCCCACGGAAAGTTATTAGTAAAACTAAAATCATACGGCCTAGACGATGATGTAATTTCCTGGATCAGAGAACTTTTGAGCGATCGCGTGCAAAGAGTAGTATTAGACGGCGTAGCCTCCAACGAAGTTAGAGTCACTTTTGGCGTCCCTCAGGGTAGTCTCATAAGCCCACTCCTCTTCCTACTCTATATCAACGATACTGGTGAAATAATAGACAGTAAACTTCGATTATTTGCAGACAACGCTGTAGTAAACAGGGAAATCCGTAGCAGTGAAGATAAGGATAAACTAACGAACGACCTTACTGCAATCCAAGCATGGTGCGATGCGTGGCAGCTAGAGTTAAATTTGAAAAAAATCGTAGTAATGAAATTCTGGGGGAAAAATAACTCCACACAACAGAGCTATTTCATTCAGGATACCCAATTAGAGACGGTAGAATCCATAAAATATCTAGGAGTTAGGCTCAATAATGATATATCGTGGAGTAAACATATTCGGGAAATAACAGGTCAAGCTGATCGTAAATCGGGATTTGTTAAAAGAATTCTAGGCAAGGGCGACGACAAAGTGAGACAAATAAGCTATTTCTCCCTCGTTAGACCCCATTTAGAATATGTTTCCAGTGTTTAGGATCCTCATGAAACAGGCTTAAAAACAGAGTTAGAACGTGTACAGAGAAGAGCAGCCAGGTACGTGAAAAGCCGTTACGATAGTCTTGTTAGTGTTACTGACCTCTTAGAAGAACTCGGATGGGAATCACTGTCAGACCGTAGATTGAAAACAAGACTAAATCTATTATGTAAATTCAAGAGTAGTTTATTTTCCGACGAAGTTGATCATATGTTACGACCGCGAACGTACTATGGTAGATTAGATCATAAAAATAAAATAAGAGAGATAGACTGTAGAACAGATAGATTTAAAATGTCGTTTTTTCCGCGAGCGATAAGAGACTATAACGGCTGTGTAATTACTTAGAAATAGATTAGTTGACTGGTAGTGTAGCTTACTAACTTATGTATTTCTTAAAGCATGTTTACGGAGTTTTATGGTGTTTCTTATTGCATTTTTTGCATGTTCTAGCTTCATAGGCAGATTGCCCTCTTAAGTAGCATGTAGAATATTAAGTGTCATCGTACATGTGTGGCGTGCATGTGGGGATTTTCTTGCATGCTGCATGATGGTTTTTAGTTAATGGTGGAATTGGTTAGCATCCTTAATATTCATGACCGTGCGGTGTTCATGTGGCGGTCCGCTTGCATGCTGCATTTTGGTGACTTGTCACCCCCTGCCAAATACCCTAGACGTGGCTCGCAGGGTAATATGTAGATGTAGATGTACATAAACGGACAAAGATTCAAGAATTGCGCTGAAAACAGGCAAGGTGTGCAGTAAGTTCTAGGTATATATACCAATTGCATGACTATATATCAATATATATATATATATATATATATATATATATATATATATATATATATATATATATATATATATATATATATTTATATATATATATATATTGATAGAGCGACATCGCTTGGTGGTTCGATGGCTGTTCCCTATCACCACATATAGGAAGATGGAAGGTAGTTTCATTACAAGGTTTCTGGCTGCTACAGGACAATGCTGATTTCAGGGCTGCTACCGTTATTTATTTTCTTGGCCGTTAATCAACTAGCTACCAATTTAAATATTAGTAGTAGGCTTGTTACTAATCTCAACTTTTCGAGCAGTCACATTTATTCAAAACGAATTCCTCGTTTCCAAACATAAATGGAACTGAACCTGATTTCAATCGAGAAATGATGAAATAAAATGGATATTGTGTGCCAATAAATCCTTCATTACTTTCTCCTTCCCCTTTTGCTGGCCTTCTTTACTTGCTGGCTGGCCAAGTTACTAAGTTGCTGTTAATCAACTAGCTACCAATTTAAATATTAGTAGTAGGCTTGTTACTAATCTCAACTTTTCGAGCAGACACATTTATTCAAAACGAATTCCTCGTTTCCAAACATAAATGGAACTGAACCTGATTTCAATCGAGAAATGATGAAATAAAATGGATATTGTGTGCCAATAAATCCTTCATTACTTTCTCCTTCCCCTTTTGCTGGCCTTCTTTACTTGCTGGCTGGCCAAGTTACTAAGTTGCTGTTAATCAACTAGCTACCAATTTAAATATTAGTAGTAGGCTTGTTACTAATCTCAACATTTCGAGCAGACACATTTATTCAAAACGAATTCCTCGTTTCCAAACATAAATGGAACTGAACCTGATTTCAATCGAGAAATGATGAAATAAAATGGATATTGTGTGCCAATAAATCCTTCATTACTTTCTCCTTCCCCTTTTGCTGGCCTTCTTTACTTGCTGGCTGGCCAAGTTACTAAGTTGCTGTTAATCAACTAGCTACCAATTTAAATATTAGTAGTAGGCTTGTTACTAATCTCAACTTTTCGAGCAGACACATTTATTCAAAACGAATTCCTCGTTTCCAAACATAAATTGAACTGATCCTGATTTAAATCGAGAAATGATGAAATAAAATGGATATTGTGTGCCAATAAATCCTTCATTACTTTCTCCTTCCCCTTTTGCTGGCCTTCTTTACTTGCTGGCTGGCCAAGTTACTAAGTTGCTGTTAATCAACTAGCTACCAATTTAAATATTAGAAGTAGGCTTTTTACTAATCTCAACTTTTCGAGCAGACACATTTATTCAAAACGAATTCCTCGTTTCCAAACATAAATGGAACTGATCCTGATTTCAATCGAGAAATGATGAAATAAAATGGATATTTTGTGCCAATAAATCCTTCATTACTTTCTCCTTCCCCTTTTGCTGGCCTTCTTTACTTGCTGGCTGGCCAAGTTACTAAGTTGCTGTTAATCAACTAGCTACCAATTTAAATATTAGTAGTAGGCTTGTTACTAATCTCAACTTTTCGAGCAGACACATTTATTCAAAACGAATTCCTCGTTTCCAAACATAAATGGAACTGAACCTGATTTCAATCGAGAAATGATGAAATAAAATGGAAATTGTGTGCCATTAAATCCTTCATTACTTTCTCCTTCCCCTTTTGCTGGCCTTCTTTACTTGCTGGCTGGCCAAGTTACTAAGTTGCTGTTAATCAACTAGCTACCAATTTAAATATTAGTAGTAGGCTTGTTACTAATCTCAACTTTTCGAGCAGACACATTTATTCAAAACGAATTCCTCGTTTCCAAACATAAATGGAACTGAACCTGATTTCAATCGAGAAATGATGAAATAAAATGGATATTGTGTGCCAATAAATCCTTCATTTCTTTCTCCTTCCCCTTTTGCTGGCCTTCTTTACTTGCTGGCTGGCCAAGTTACTAAGTTGCTGTTAATCAACTAGCTACCAATTTAAATATTAGTAGTAGGCTTGTTACTAATCTCAACTTTTCGAGCAGACACATTTATTCAAAACGAATTCCTCGTTTCCAAACATAAATGGAACTGAACCTGATTTCAATCGAGAAATGATGAAATAAAATGGAAATTGTGTGCCAATAAATCCTTCATTACTTTCTCCTTCCCCTTTTGCTGGCCTTCTTTACTTGCTGGCTGGCCAAGTTACTAGGTTGCTGTTAATCAACTAGCTACCAATTTAAATATTAGTAGTAGGCTTGTTACTAATCTCAACTTTTCGAGCAGACACATTTATTCAAAACGAATTCCTCGTTTCCAAACATAAATGGAACTGAACCTGATTTCAATCGAGAAATGATGAAATAAAATGGATAATGTGTGCCATTAAATCCTTCATTACTTTCTCCTTCCCCTTTTGCTGGCCTTCTTTACTTGCTGGCTGGCCAAGTTACTAAGTTGCTGTTAATCAACTAGCTACCAATTTAAATATTAGTAGTAGGCTTGTTACTAATCTCAACTTTTCGAGCAGACACATTTATTCAAAACGAATTCCTCGTTTCCAAACATAAATGGAACTGAACCTGATTTCAATCGAGAAATGATGAAATAAAATGGATATTGTGTGCCATTAAATCCTTCATTACTTTCTCCTTCCCCTTTTGCTGGCCTTCTTTACTTGCTGGCTGGCCAAGTTACTAAGTTGCTGTTAATCAACTAGCTACCAATTTAAATATTAGTAGTAGGCTTGTTACTAATCTCAACTTTTCGAGCAGACACATTTATTCAAAACGAATTCCTCGTTTCCAAACATAAATGGAACTGAACCTGATTTCAATCGAGAAATGATGAAATAAAATGGATATTGTGTGCCAATAAATCCTTCATTACTTTCTCCTTCCCCTTTTGCTGGCCTTCTTTACTTGCTGGCTGGCCAAGTTACTAAGTTGCTGTTAATCAACTAGCTACCAATTTAAATATTAGTAGTAGGCTTGTTACTAATCTCAACTTTTCGAGCAGACACATTTAATCAAAACGAATTCCTCGTTTCCAAACATAAATGGAACTGAACCTGATTTCAATCGAGAAATGATGAAATAAAATGGATATTGTGTGCCATTAAATCCTTCATTACTTTCTCCTTCCCCTTTTGCTGGCCTTCTTTACTTGCTGGCTGGCCAAGTTACTAAGTTGCTGTTAATCAACTAGCTACCAATTTAAATATTAGTAGTAGGCTTGTTACTAATCTCAACTTTTCGAGCAGACACATTTATTCAAAACGAATTCCTCGTTTCCAAACATAAATGGAACTGAACCAGATTTCAATCGAGAAATGATGAAATAAAATGGATATTGTGTGCCATTAAATCCTTCATTACTTTCTCCTTCCCCTTTTGCTGGCCTTCTTTACTTGCTGGCTGGCCAAGTTACTAAGTTGCTGTTAATCAACTAGCTACCAATTTAAATATTAGTAGTAGGCTTGTTACTAATCTCAACTTTTCGAGCAGACACATTTATTCAAAACGAATTCCTCGTTTCCAAACATAAATGGAACTGAACCTGATTTCAATCGAGAAATGATGAAATAAAATGGATAATGTGTGCCATTAAATCCTTCATTACTTTCTCCTTCCCCTTTTGCTGGCCTTCTTTACTTGCTGGCTGGCCAAGTTACTAAGTTGCTGTTAATCAACTAGCTACCAATTTAAATATTAGTAGTAGGCTTGTTACTAATCTCAACTTTTCGAGCAGACACATTTATTCAAAACGAATTCCTCGTTTCCAAACATAAATGGAACTGAACCTGATTTCAATCGAGAAATGATGAAATAAAATGGATATTGTGTGCCATTAAATCCTTCATTACTTTCTCCTTCCCCTTTTGCTGGCCTTCTTTACTTGCTGGCTGGCCAAGTTACTAAGTTGCTGTTAATCAACTAGCTACCAATTTAAATATTAGTAGTAGGCTTGTTACTAATCTCAACTTTTCGAGCAGACACATTTATTCAAAACGAATTCCTCGTTTCCAAACATAAATGGAACTGAACCTGATTTCAATCGAGAAATGATGAAATAAAATGGATATTGTGTGCCAATAAATCCTTCATTACTTTCTCCTTCCCCTTTTGCTGGCCTTCTTTACTTGCTGGCTGGCCAAGTTACTAAGTTGCTGTTAATCAACTAGCTACCAATTTAAATATTAGTAGTAGGCTTGTTACTAATCTCAACTTTTCGAGCAGACACATTTAATCAAAACGAATTCCTCGTTTCCAAACATAAATGGAACTGAACCTGATTTCAATCGAGAAATGATGAAATAAAATGGATATTGTGTGCCATTAAATCCTTCATTACTTTCTCCTTCCCCTTTTGCTGGCCTTCTTTACTTGCTGGCTGGCCAAGTTACTAAGTTGCTGTTAATCAACTAGCTACCAATTTAAATATTAGTAGTAGGCTTGTTACTAATCTCAACTTTTCGAGCAGACACATTTATTCAAAACGAATTCCTCGTTTCCAAACATAAATGGAACTGAACCAGATTTCAATCGAGAAATGATGAAATAAAATGGATATTGTGTGCCATTAAATCCTTCATTACTTTCTCCTTCCCCTTTTGCTGGCCTTCTTTACTTGCTGGCTGGCCAAGTTACTAAGTTGCTGTTAATCAACTAGCTACCAATTTAAATATTAGTAGTAGGCTTGTTACTAATCTCAACTTTTCGAGCAGACACATTTATTCAAAACGAATTCCTCGTTTCCAAACATAAATGCAACTGAACCTGATTTCAATCGAGAAATGATGAAATAAAATGGATATTGTGTGCCATTAAATCCTTCATTACTTTCTCCTTCCCCTTTTGCTGGCCTTCTTTACTTGCTGGCTGGCCAAGTTACTAAGTTGCTGTTAATCAACTAGCTACCAATTTAAATATTAGTAGTAGGCTTGTTACTAATCTCAACTTTTCGAGCAGACACATTTATTCAAAACGAATTCCTCGTTTCCAAACATAAATGGAACTGAACCTGATTTCAATCGAGAAATGATGAAATAAAATGGATATTATGTGCCAATAAATCCTTCATTACTTTCTCCTTCCCCTTTTGCTGGCCTTCTTTACTTGCTGGCTGGCCAAGTTACTAAGTTGCTGTTAATCAACTAGCTACCAATTTAAATATTAGTAGTAGGCTTGTTACTAATCTCAACTTTTCGAGCAGACACATTTATTCAAAACGAATTCCTCGTTTCCAAACATTAATGGAACTGAACCTGATTTCAATCGAGAAATGATGAAATAAAATGGAAATTGTGTGCCATTAAATCCTTCATTACTTTCTCCTTCCTCTTTTGCTGGCCTTCTTTACTTGCTGGCTGGCCAAGTTACTAAGTTGCTGTTAATCAACTAGCTACCAATTTAAATATTAGTAGTAGGCTTGTTACTAATCTCAACTTTTCGAGCAGACACATTTATTCAAAACGAATTCCTCGTTTCCAAACATAAATGCAACTGAACCTGATTTCAATCGAGAAATGATGAAATAAAATGGAAATTGTGTGCCAATAAATCCTTCATTACTTTCTCCTTCCCCTTTTGCTGGCCTTCTTTACTTGCTGGCTGGCCAAGTTACTAAGTTGCTGTTAATCAACTAGCTACCAATTTAAATATTAGTAGTAGGCTTGTTACTAATCTCAACTTTTCGAGCAGACACATTTATTCAAAACGAATTCCTCGTTTCCAAACATAAATGGAACTGAACCTGATTTCAATCGAGAAATGATGAAATAAAATGGATATTGTGTGCCAATAAATCCTTCATTACTTTCTCCTTCCCCTTTTGCTGGCCTTCTTTACTTGCTGGCTGGCCAAGTTACTAAGTTGCTGTTAATCAACTAGCTACCAATTTAAATATTAGTAGTAGGCTTGTTACTAATCTCAACTTTTCGAGCAGACACATTTATTCAAAACGAATTCCTCGTTTCCAAACATAAATGGAACTGAACCTGATTTCAATCGAGAAATGATGAAATAAAATGGATATTGTGTGCCAATAAATCCTTCATTACTTTCTCCTTCCCCTTTTGCTGGCCTTCTTTACTTGCTGGCTGGCCAAGTTACTAAGTTGCTGTTAATCAACTAGCTACCAATTTAAATATTAGTAGTAGGCTTGTTACTAATCTCAACTTTTCGAGCAGACACATTTATTCAAAACGAATTCCTCGTTTCCAAACATAAATTGAACTGATCCTGATTTAAATCGAGAAATGATGAAATAAAATGGATATTGTGTGCCAATAAATCCTTCATTACTTTCTCCTTCCCCTTTTGCTGGCCTTCTTTACTTGCTGGCTGGCCAAGTTACTAAGTTGCTGTTAATCAACTAGCTACCAATTTAAATATTAGAAGTAGGCTTTTTACTAATCTCAACTTTTCGAGCAGACACATTTATTCAAAACGAATTCCTCGTTTCCAAACATAAATGGAACTGATCCTGATTTCAATCGAGAAATGATGAAATAAAATGGATATTTTGTGCCAATAAATCCTTCATTACTTTCTCCTTCCCCTTTTGCTGGCCTTCTTTACTTGCTGGCTGGCCAAGTTACTAAGTTGCTGTTAATCAACTAGCTACCAATTTAAATATTAGTAGTAGGCTTGTTACTAATCTCAACTTTTCGAGCAGACACATTTATTCAAAACGAATTCCTCGTTTCCAAACATAAATGGAACTGAACCTGATTTCAATCGAGAAATGATGAAATAAAATGGAAATTGTGTGCCATTAAATCCTTCATTACTTTCTCCTTCCCCTTTTGCTGGCCTTCTTTACTTGCTGGCTGGCCAAGTTACTAAGTTGCTGTTAATCAACTAGCTACCAATTTAAATATTAGTAGTAGGCTTGTTACTAATCTCAACTTTTCGAGCAGACACATTTATTCAAAACGAATTCCTCGTTTCCAAACATAAATGGAACTGAACCTGATTTCAATCGAGAAATGATGAAATAAAATGGATATTGTGTGCCAATAAATCCTTCATTACTTTCTCCTTCCCCTTTTGCTGGCCTTCTTTACTTGCTGGCTGGCCAAGTTACTAAGTTGCTGTTAATCAACTAGCTACCAATTTAAATATTAGTAGTAGGCTTGTTACTAATCTCAACTTTTCGAGCAGACACATTTATTTAAAACGAATTCCTCGTTTCCAAACATAAATGGAACTGAACCTGATTTCAATCGAGAAATGATGAAATAAAATGGAAATTGTGTGCCAATAAATCCTTCATTACTTTCTCCTTCCCCTTTTGCTGGCCTTCTTTACTTGCTGGCTGGCCAAGTTACTAAGTTGCTGTTAATCAACTAGCTACCAATTTAAATATTAGTAGTAGGCTTGTTACTAATCTCAACTTTTCGAGAAGACACATTTATTCAAAACGAATTCCTCGTTTCCAAACATAAATGGAACTGAACCTGATTTCAATCGAGAAATGATGAAATAAAATGGATAATGTGTGCCATTAAATCCTTCATTACTTTCTCCTTCCCCTTTTGCTGGCCTTCTTTACTTGCTGGCTGGCCAAGTTACTAAGTTGCTGTTAATCAACTAGCTACCAATTTAAATATTAGTAGTAGGCTTGTTACTAATCTCAACTTTTCGAGCAGACACATTTATTTAAAACGAATTCCTCGTTTCCAAACATAAATGGAACTGAACCTGATTTCAATCGAGAAATGATGAAATAAAATGGAAATTGTGTGCCAATAAATCCTTCATTACTTTCTCCTTCCCCTTTTGCTGGCCTTCTTTACTTGCTGGCTGGCCAAGTTACTAAGTTGCTGTTAATCAACTAGCTACCAATTTAAATATTAGTAGTAGGCTTGTTACTAATCTCAACTTTTCGAGAAGACACATTTATTCAAAACGAATTCCTCGTTTCCAAACATAAATGGAACTGAACCTGATTTCAATCGAGAAATGATGAAATAAAATGGATAATGTGTGCCATTAAATCCTTCATTACTTTCTCCTTCCCCTTTTGCTGGCCTTCTTTACTTGCTGGCTGGCCAAGTTACTAAGTTGCTGTTAATCAACTAGCTACCAATTTAAATATTAGTAGTAGGCTTGTTACTAATCTCAACTTTTCGAGCAGACACATTTATTCAAAACGAATTCCTCGTTTCCAAACATAAATGGAACTGAACCTGATTTCAATCGAGAAATGATGAAATAAAATGGATATTGTGTGCCAATAAATCCTTCATTACTTTCTCCTTCCCCTTTTGCTGGCCTTCTTTACTTGCTGGCTGGCCAAGTTACTAAGTTGCTGTTAATCAACTAGCTACCAATTTAAATATTAGTAGTAGGCTTGTTACTAATCTCAACTTTTCGAGCAGACACATTTATTCAAAACGAATTCCTCGTTTCCAAACATAAATGGAACTGAACCTGATTTCAATCGAGAAATGATGAAATAAAATGGATATTGTGTGCCATTAAATCCTTCATTACTTTCTCCTTCCCCTTTTGCTGGCCTTCTTTACTTGCTGGCTGGCCAAGTTACTAAGTTGCTGTTAATCAACTAGCTACCAATTTAAATATTAGTAGTAGGCTTGTTACTAATCTCAACTTTTCGAGCAGACACATTTATTCAAAACGAATTCCTCGTTTCCAAACATAAATGGAACTGAACCTGATTTCAATCGAGAAATGATGAAATAAAATGGATATTGTGTGCCAATAAATCCTTCATTACTTTCTCCTTCCCCTTTTGCTGGCCTTCTTTACTTGCTGGCTGGCCAAGTTACTACGTTGCTGTTAATCAACTAGCTACCAATTTAAATATTAGTAGTAGGCTTGTTACTAATCTCAACTTTTCGAGCAGACACATTTAATCAAAACGAATTCCTCGTTTCCAAACATAAATGGAACTGAACCTGATTTCAATCGAGAAATGATGAAATAAAATGGATATTGTGTGCCATTAAATCCTTCATTACTTTCTCCTTCCCCTTTTGCTGGCCTTCTTTACTTGCTGGCTGGCCAAGTTACTAAGTTGCTGTTAATCAACTAGCTACCAATTTAAATATTAGTAGTAGGCTTGTTACTAATCTCAACTTTTCGAGCAGACACATTTATTCAAAACGAATTCCTCGTTTCCAAACATAAATGGAACTGAACCTGATTTCAATCGAGAAATGATGAAATAAAATGGATATTGTGTGCCATTAAATCCTTCATTACTTTCTCCTTCCCCTTTTGCTGGCCTTCTTTACTTGCTGGCTGGCCAAGTTACTAAGTTGCTGTTAATCAACTAGCTACCAATTTAAATATTAGTAGTAGGCTTGTTACTAATCTCAACTTTTCGAGCAGACACATTTATTCAAAACGAATTCCTCGTTTCCAAACATAAATGCAACTGAACCTGATTTCAATCGAGAAATGATGAAATAAAATGGATATTGTGTGCCATTAAATCCTTCATTACTTTCTCCTTCCCCTTTTGCTGGCCTTCTTTACTTGCTGGCTGGCCAAGTTACTAAGTTGCTGTTAATCAACTAGCTACCAATTTAAATATTAGTAGTAGGCTTGTTACTAATCTCAACTTTTCGAGCAGACACATTTATTCAAAACGAATTCCTCGTTTCCAAACATAAATGGAACTGAACCTGATTTCAATCGAGAAATGATGAAATAAAATGGATATTGTGTGCCAATAAATCCTTCATTACTTTCTCCTTCCCCTTTTGCTGGCCTTCTTTACTTGCTGGCTGGCCAAGTTACTAAGTTGCTGTTAATCAACTAGCTACCAATTTAAATATTAGTAGTAGGCTTGTTACTAATCTCAACTTTTCGAGCAGACACATTTATTCAAAACGAATTCCTCGTTTCCAAACATAAATGGAACTGAACCTGATTTCAATCGAGAAATGATGAAATAAAATGGAAATTGTGTGCCATTAAATCCTTCATTACTTTCTCCTTCCTCTTTTGCTGGCCTTCTTTACTTGCTGGCTGGCCAAGTTACTAAGTTGCTGTTAATCAACTAGCTACCAATTTAAATATTAGTAGTAGGCTTGTTACTAATCTCAACTTTTCGAGCAGACACATTTATTCAAAACGAATTCCTCGTTTCCAAACATAAATGCAACTGAACCTGATTTCAATCGAGAAATGATGAAATAAAATGGAAATTGTGTGCCAATAAATCCTTCATTACTTTCTCCTTCCCCTTTTGCTGGCCTTCTTTACTTGCTGGCTGGCCAAGTTACTAAGTTGCTGTTAATCAACTAGCTACCAATTTAAATATTAGTAGTAGGCTTGTTACTAATCTCAACTTTTCGAGCAGACACATTTATTCAAAACGAATTCCTCGTTTCCAAACATAAATGGAACTGAACCTGATTTCAATCGAGAAATGATGAAATAAAATGGATATTGTGTGCCATTAAATCCTTCATTACTTTCTCCTTCCCCTTTTGCTGTCCTTCTTTACTTGCTGGCTGGCCAAGTTACTAAGTTGCTGTTAATCAACTAGCTACCAATTTAAATATTAGTAGTAGGCTTGTTACTAATCTCAACTTTTCGAGCAGACACATTTATTCAAAACGAATTCCTCGTTTCCAAACATAAATGGAACTGAACCTGATTTCAATCGAGAAATGATGAAATAAAATGGATATTGTGTGCCATTAAATCCTTCATTACTTTCTCCTTCCCCTTTTGCTGGCCTTCTTTACTTGCTGGCTGGCCAAGTTACTAAGTTGCTGTTAATTAACTAGCTACCAATTTAAATATTAGTAGTAGGCTTGTTACTAATCTCAACTTTTCGAGCAGACACATTTATTCAAAACGAATTCCTCGTTTCCAAACATAAATGGAACTGAACCTGATTTCAATCGAGAAATGATGAAATAAAATGGATATTTTGTGCCAATAAATCCTTCATTACTTTCTCCTTCCCCTTTTGCTGGCCTTCTTTACTTGCTGGCTGGCCAAGTTACTAAGTTGCTGTTAATCAACTAGCTACCAATTTAAATATTAGTAGTAGGCTTGTTACTAATCTCAACTTTTCGAGCAGACACATTTATTCAAAACGAATTCCTCGTTTCCAAACATAAATGGAACTGAACCTGATTTCAATCGAGAAATGATGAAATAAAATGGAAATTGTGTGCCATTAAATCCTTCATTACTTTCTCCTTCCCCTTTTGCTAGCCTTCTTTACTTGCTGGCTGGCCAAGTTACTAAGTTGCTGTTAATCAACTAGCTACCAATTTAAATATTAGTAGTAGGCTTGTTACTAATCTCAACTTTTCGAGCAGACACATTTATTCAAAACGAATTCCTCGTTTCCAAACATAAATGGAACTGAACCTGATTTCAATCGAGAAATGATGAAATAAAATGGATATTGTGTGCCATTAAATCCTTCATTACTTTCTCCTTCCCCTTTTGCTGTCCTTCTTTACTTGCTGGCTGGCCAAGTTACTAAGTTGCTGTTAATCAACTAGCTACCAATTTAAATATTAGTAGTAGGCTTGTTACTAATCTCAACTTTTCGAGCAGACACATTTATTCAAAACGAATTCCTCGTTTCCAAACATAAATGGAACTGAACCTGATTTCAATCGAGAAATGATGAAATAAAATGGATATTGTGTGCCATTAAATCCTTCATTACTTTCTCCTTCCCCTTTTGCTGGCCTTCTTTACTTGCTGGCTGGCCAAGTTACTAAGTTGCTGTTAATTAACTAGCTACCAATTTAAATATTAGTAGTAGGCTTGTTACTAATCTCAACTTTTCGAGCAGACACATTTATTCAAAACGAATTCCTCGTTTCCAAACATAAATGGAACTGAACCTGATTTCAATCGAGAAATGATGAAATAAAATGGATATTTTGTGCCAATAAATCCTTCATTACTTTCTCCTTCCCCTTTTGCTGGCCTTCTTTACTTGCTGGCTGGCCAAGTTACTAAGTTGCTGTTAATCAACTAGCTACCAATTTAAATATTAGTAGTAGGCTTGTTACTAATCTCAACTTTTCGAGCAGACACATTTATTCAAAACGAATTCCTCGTTTCCAAACATAAATGGAACTGAACCTGATTTCAATCGAGAAATGATGAAATAAAATGGAAATTGTGTGCCATTAAATCCTTCATTACTTTCTCCTTCCCCTTTTGCTGGCCTTCTTTACTTGCTAGCTGGCCAAGTTACTAAGTTGCTGTTAATCAACTAGCTACCAATTTAAATATTAGTAGTAGGCTTGTTACTAATCTCAACTTTTCGAGCAGACACATTTATTCAAAACGAATTCCTCGTTTCCAAACATAAATGGAACTGAACCTGATTTCAATCGAGAAATGATGAAATAAAATGGATATTGTGTGCCATTAAATCCTTCATTACTTTCTCCTTCCCCTTTTGCTGGCCTTCTTTACTTGCTGGCTGGCCAAGTTACTAAGTTGCTGTTAATCAACTAGCTACCAATTTAAATATTAGTAGTAGGCTTTTTACTAATCTCAACTTTTCGAGCAGACACATTTATTCAAAACGAATTCCTCGTTTCCAAACATAAATGGAACTGAACCTGATTTCAATCGAGAAATGATGAAATAAAATGGAAATTGTGTGCCATTAAATCCTTCATTACTTTTTCCTTCCCCTTTTGCTGGCCTTCTTTACTTGCTGGCTGTTCAAGTTACTAAGTTGCTGTTAATCAACTAGCTACCAATTTAAATATTAGTAGTAGGCTTGTTACTAATCTCAACTTTTCGAGCAGACACATTTATTCAAAACGAATTCCTCGTTTCCAAACATAAATGGAACTGAACCTGATTTCAATCGAGAAATGATGAAATAAAATGGAAATTGTGTGCCATTAAATCCTTCATTACTTTCTCCTTCCCCTTTTGCTGGCCTTCTTTACTTGCTGGCTGGCCAAGTTACTAAGTTGCTGTTAATCAACTAGCTACCAAATTAAATATTAGTAGTAGGCTTGTTACTAATCTCAACTTTTCGAGCAGACACATTTATTCAAAACGAATTCCTCGTTTCCAAACATAAATGGAACTGAACCTGATTTCAATCGAGAAATGATGAAATAAAAGGAAATTGTGTGCCATTAAATCCTTCATTACTTTCTCCTTCCCCTTTTGCTGGCCTTCTTTACTTGCTGGCTGGCCAAGTTACTAAGTTGCTGTTAATCAACTAGCTACCAATTTAAATATTAGTAGTAGGCTTGTTACTAATCTCAACTTGTCGAGCAGACACATTTATTCAAAACGAATTCCTCGTTTCCAAACATAAATGGAACTGAACCTGATTTCAATCGAGAAATGATGAAATAAAATGGAAATTGTGTGCCAATAAATCCTTCATTACTTTCTCCTTCCCCTTTTGCTGGCCTTCTTTACTTGCTGGCTGGCCAAGTTACTAAGTTGCTGTTAATCAACTAGCTACCAATTTAAATATTAGTAGTAGGCTTGTTACTAATCTCAACTTTTCGAGCAGACACATTTATTCAAAACGAATTCCTCGTTTCCAAACATAAATGGAACTGAACCTGATTTCAATCGAGAAATGATGAAATAAAATGGATATTGTGTGCCATTAAATCCTTCATTACTTTCTCCTTCCCCTTTTGCTGGCCTTCTTTACTTGCTGGCTGGCCAAGTTACTAAGTTGCTGTTAATCAACTAGCTACCAATTTAAATATTAGTAGTAGGCTTTTTACTAATCTCAACTTTTCGAGCAGACACATTTATTCAAAACGAATTCCTCGTTTCCAAACATAAATGGAACTGAACCTGATTTCAATCGATAAATGATGAAATAAAATGGAAATTGTGTGCCATTAAATCCTTCATTACTTTCTCCTTCCCCTTTTGCTGGCCTTCTTTACTTGCTGGCTGGCCAAGTTACTAAGTTGCTGTTAATCAACTAGCTACCAATTTAAATATTAGTAGTAGGCTTGTTACTAATCTCAACTTTTCGAGCAGTCACATTTATTCAAAACGAATTCCTCGTTTCCAAACATAAATGGAACTGAACCTGATTTCAATCGAGAAATGATGAAATAAAATGGAAATTGTGTGCCATTAAATCCTTCATTACTTTCTCCTTCCCCTTTTGCTGGCCTTCTTTACTTGCTTGCTGGCCAAGTTACTAAGTTACTGTTAATCAACTAGCTACCAATTTAAATATTAGTAGTAGGCTTGTTACTAATCTCAACTTTTCGAGCAGACACATTTATTCAAAACGAATTCCTGGTTTCCAAACATAAATGGAACTGAACCTGATTTCAATCGAGAAATGATGAAATAAAATGGATATTTTGTGCCAATAAATCCTTCATTACTTTCTCCTTCCCCTTTTGCTGGCCTTCTTTACTTGCTGGCTGGCCAAGTTACTAAGTTGCTGTTAATCAACTAGCTACCAATTTAAATATTAGTAGTAGGCTTGATACTAATCTCAACTTTTCGAGCAGACACATTTATTCAAAACGAATTCCTCGTTTCCAAACATAAATGGAACTGAACCTGATTTCAATCGAGAAATGATGAAATAAAATGGATATTTTGTGCCAATAAATCCTTCATTACTTTCTCCTTCCCCTTTTGCTGGCCTTCTTTACTTGCTGGCTGGCCAAGTTACTAAGTTGCTGTTAATCAACTAGCTACCAATTTAAATATTAGTAGTAGGCTTGTTACTAATCTCAACTTTTCGAGCAGACACATTTATTCAAAACGAATTCCTGGTTTCCAAACATAAATGGAACTGAACCTGATTTCAATCGAGAAATGATGAAATAAAATGGATATTTTGTGCCAATAAATCCTTCATTACTTTCTCCTTCCCCTTTTGCTGGCCTTCTTTACTTGCTGGCTGGCCAAGTTACTAAGTTGCTGTTAATCAACTAGCTACCAATTTAAATATTAGTAGTAGGCTTGTTACTAATCTCAACTTTTCGAGCAGACACATTTATTCAAAAAGAATTCCTCGTTTCCAAACATAAATGGAACTGAACCTGATTTCAATCGAGAAATGATGAAATAAAATGGATATTTTGTGCCAATAAATCCTTCATT
Source organism: Pyrrhosoma nymphula (assembly GCA_963573305.1). Classification (NCBI taxonomy): domain Eukaryota; kingdom Metazoa; phylum Arthropoda; class Insecta; order Odonata; family Coenagrionidae; genus Pyrrhosoma; species Pyrrhosoma nymphula. The sequence continues at coordinate 65,348,640 of OY754340.1, read as the reverse complement.
ACTTTCTCCTTCCCCTTTTGCTGGCCTTCTTTACTTGCTGGCTGGCCAAGTTACAAAGTTGCTGTTAATCAACTAGCTACCAATTTAAATATTAGTAGTAGGCTTTTTACTAATCTCAACTTTTCGAGCAGACACATTTATTCAAAACGAATTCCTGGTTTCCAAACATAAATGGAACTGAACCTGATTTCAATCGAGAAATGATGAAATAAAATGGAAATTGTGTGCCATTAAATCCTTCATTACTTTCTCCTTCCCCTTTTGCTGGCCTTCTTTACTTGCTGGCTGGCCAAGTTACTAAGTTGCTGTTAATCAACTAGCTACCAATTTAAATATTAGAAGTAGGCTTTTTACTAATCTCAACTTTTCGAGCAGACACATTTATTCAAAACGAATTCCTGGTTTCCAAACATAAATGGAACTGAACCTGATTTCAATCGAGAAATGATGAAATAAAATGGATATTGTGTGCCAATAAATCCTTCATTACTTTCTCCTTCCCCTTTTGCTGGCCTTCTTTACTTGCTGGCTGGCCAAGTTACTAAGTTGCTGTTAATCAACTAGCTACCAATTTAAATATTAGTAGTAGGCTTGTTACTAATCTCAACTTTTCGAGCAGACACATTTATTCAAAACGAATTCCTGGTTTCCAAACATAAATGGAACTGAACCTGATTTCAATCGAGAAATGATGAAATAAAATGGATATTTTGTGCCAATAAATCCTTCATTACTTTCTCCTTCCCCTTTTGCTGGCCTTCTTTACTTGCTGGCTGGCCAAGTTACTAAGTTGCTGTTAATCAACTAGCTACCAATTTAAATATTAGTAGTAGGCTTTTTACTAATCTCAACTTTTCGAGCAGACACATTTATTCAAAACGAATTCCTGGTTTCCAAACATAAATGGAACTGAACCTGATTTCAATCGATAAATGATGAAATAAAATGGAAATTGTGTGCCATTAAATCCTTCATTACTTTCTCCTTCCCCTTTTGCTGGCCTTCTTTACTTGCTGGCTGGCCAAGTTACTAAGTTGCTGTTAATCAACTAGCTACCAATTTAAATATTAGTAGTAGGCTTGTTACTAATCTCAACTTTTCGAGCAGTCACATTTATTCAAAACGAATTCCTCGTTTCCAAACATAAATGGAACTGATCCTGATTTCAATCGAGAAATGATGAAATAAAATGGAAATTGTGTGCCATTAAATCCTTCATTACTTTCTCCTTCCACTTTTGCTGGCCTTCTTTACTTGCTGGCTGGCCAAGTTACTAAGTTACTGTTAATCAACTAGCTACCAATTTAAATATTAGTAGTAGGCTTGTTACTAATCTCAACTTTTCGAGCAGACACATTTATTCAAAACGAATTCCTGGTTTCCAAACATAAATGGAACTGAACCTGATTTCAATCGAGAAATGATGAAATAAAATGGATATTTTGTGCCAATAAATCCTTCATTACTTTTTCCTTCCCCTTTTGCTGGCCTTCTTTACTTGCTGGCTGGCCAAGTTACTAAGTTGCTGTTAATCAACTAGCTACCAATTTAAATATTAGTAGTAGGCTTGATACTAATCTCAACTTTTCGAGCAGACACATTTATTCAAAACGAATTCCTCGTTTCCAAACATAAATGGAACTGAACCTGATTTCAATCGAGAAATGATGAAATAAAATGGATATTTTGTGCCAATAAATCCTTCATTACTTTCTCCTTCCCCTTTTGCTGGCCTTCTTTACTTGCTGGCTGGCCAAGTTACTAAGTTGCTGTTAATCAACTAGCTACCAATTTAAATATTAGTAGTAGGCTTGTTACTAATCTCAACTTTTCGAGCAGACACATTTATTCAAAACGAATTCCTGGTTTCCAAACATAAATGGAACTGAACCTGATTTCAATCGAGAAATGATGAAATAAAATGGATATTTTGTGCCAATAAATCCTTCATTACTTTCTCCTTCCCCTTTTGCTGGCCTTCTTTACTTGCTGGCTGGCCAAGTTACTAAGTTGCTGTTAATCAACTAGCTACCAATTTAAATATTAGTAGTAGGCTTGTTACTAATCTCAACTTTTCGAGCAGACACATTTATTCAAAACGAATTCCTCGTTTCCAAACATAAATGGAACTGAACCTGATTTCAATCGAGAAATGATGAAATAAAATGGATATTTTGTGCCAATAAATCCTTCATTACTTTCTCCTTCCCCTTTTGCTGGCCTTCTTTACTTGCTGGCTGGCCAAGTTACAAAGTTGCTGTTAATCAACTAGCTACCAATTTAAATATTAGTAGTAGGCTTTTTACTAATCTCAACTTTTCGAGCAGACACATTTATTCAAAACGAATTCCTGGTTTCCAAACATAAATGGAACTGAACCTGATTTCAATCGAGAAATGATGAAATAAAATGGAAATTGTGTGCCATTAAATCCTTCATTACTTTCTCCTTCCCCTTTTGCTGGCCTTCTTAACTTGCTGGCTGGCCAAGTTACTAAGTTGCTGTTAATCAACTAGCTACCAATTTAAATATTAGAAGTAGGCTTTTTACTAATCTCAACTTTTCGAGCAGACACATTTATTCAAAACGAATTCCTGGTTTCCAAACATAAATGGAACTGAACCTGATTTCAATCGAGAAATGATGAAATAAAATGGATATTGTGTGCCAATAAATCCTTCATTACTTTCTCCTTCCCCTTTTGCTGGCCTTCTTTACTTGCTGGCTGGCCAAGTTACTAAGTTGCTGTTAATCAACTAGCTACCAATTTAAATATTAGTAGTAGGCTTGTTACTAATCTCAACTTTTCGAGCAGACACATTTATTCAAAACGAATTCCTCGTTTCCAAACATAAATGGAACTTAACCTGATTTCAATCGAGAAATGATGAAATAAAATGGAAATTGTGTGCCATTAAATCCTTCATTACTTTCTCCTTCCCCTTTTGCTGGCCTTCTTTACTTGCTGGCTGGCCAAGTTACTAAGTTGCTGTTAATCAACTAGCTACCAATTTAAATATTAGAAGTAGGCTTTTTACTAATCTCAACTTTTCGAGCAGACACATTTATTCAAAACGAATTCCTGGTTTCCAAACATAAATGGAACTGAACCTGATTTCAATCGAGAAATGATGAAATAAAATGGATATTGTGTGCCATTAAATCCTTCATTACTTTCTCCTTCCCCTTTTGCTGGCCTTCTTTACTTGCTGGCTGGCCAAGTTACTAAGTTGCTGTTAATCAACTAGCTACCAATTTAAATATTAGTAGTAGGCTTGTTACTAATCTCAACTTTTCGAGCAGACACATTTATTCAAAACGAATTCCTGGTTTCCAAACATAAATGGAACTGAACCTGATTTCAATCGAGAAATGATGAAATAAAATGGAAATTGTGTGCCATTAAATCCTTCATTACTTTCTCCTTCCCCTTTTGCTGGCCTTCTTTACTTGCTGGCTGGCCAAGTTACTAAGTTGCTGTTAATCAACTAGCTACCAATTTAAATATTAGAAGTAGGCTTTTTACTAATCTCAACTTTTCGAGCAGACACATTTATTCAAAACGAATTCCTCGTTTCCAAACATAAATGGAACTGATCCTGATTTCAATCGAGAAATGATGAAATAAAATGGATATTGTGTGCCAATAAATCCTTCATTACTTTCTCCTTCCCCTTTTGCTGGCCTTCTTTACTTGCTGGCTGGCCAAGTTACTAAGTTGCTGTTAATCAACTAGCTACCAATTTAAATATTAGTAGTAGGCTTGTTACTAATCTCAACTTTTCGAGCAGACACTTTTATTCAAAACGAATTCCTCGTTTCCAAACATAAATGGAACTGAACCTGATTTCAATCGAGAAATGATGAAATAAAATGGATATTTTGTGCCAATAAATCCTTCATTACTTTCTCCTTCCCCTTTTGCTGGCCTTCTTTACTTGCTGGCTGGCCAAGTTACTAAGTTGCTGTTAATCAACTAGCTACCAATTTAAATATTAGTAGTAGGCTTGTTACTAATCTCAACTTTTCGAGCAGACACATTTATTCAAAACGAATTCCTCGTTTCCAAACATAAATGGAACTGAACCTGATTTCAATCGAGAAATGATGAAATAAAATGGATATTTTGTGCCAATAAATCCTTCATTACTTTCTCCTTCCCCTTTTGCTGGCCTTCTTTACTTGCTGGCTGGCCAAGTTACTAAGTTGCTGTTAATCAACTAGCTACCAATTTAAATATTAGTAGTAGGCTTGTTACTAATCTCAACTTTTCGAGCAGACACATTTATTCAAAACGAATTCCTCGTTTCCAAACATAAATGGAACTGAACCTGATTTCAATCGAGAAATGATGAAATAAAATGGATATTGTGTGCCATTAAATCCTTCATTACTTTCTTCTTCCCCTTTTGCTGGCCTTCTTTACTTGCTGGCTGGCCAAGTTACTAAGTTGCTGTTAATCAACTAGCTATCAATTTAAATATTAGTAGTAGGCTTGTTACTAATCTCAACTTTTTGAGCAGACACATTTATTCAAAACGAATTCCTCGTTTCCAAACATAAATGGAACTGAACCTGATTTCAATCGAGAAATGATGAAATAAAATGGAAATTGTGTGCCAATAAATCCTTCATTACTTTCTCCTTCCCCTTTTGCTGGCCTTCTTTACTTGCTGGCTGGCCAAGTTACTAAGTTGCTGTTAATCAACTAGCTACCAATTTAAATATTAGTAGTAGGCTTTTTACTAATCTCAACTTTTCGAGCAGACACATTTATTCAAAACGAATTCCTCGTTTCCAAACATAAATGGAACTGAACCTGATTTCAATCGAGAAATGATGAAATAAAATGGAAATTGTGTGCCATTAAATCCTTCATTACTTTCTCCTTCCCCTTTTGCTGGCCTTCTTTACTTGCTGGCTGTTCAAGTTACTAAGTTGCTGTTAATCAACTAGCTACCAATTTAAATATTAGTAGTAGGCTTGTTACTAATCTCAACTTTTCGAGCAGACACATTTATTCAAAACGAATTCCTCGTTTCCAAACATAAATGGAACTGAACCTGATTTCAATCGAGAAATGATGAAATAAAATGGAAATTGTGTGCCATTAAATCCTTCATTACTTTCTCCTAACCCTTTTGCTGGCCTTCTTTACTTGCTGGCTGGCCAAGTTACAAAGTTGCTGTTAATCAACTAGCTACCAATTTAAATATTAGTAGTAGGCTTGTTACTAATCTCAACTTTTCGAGCAGACACATTTATTCAAAACGAATTCCTCGTTTCCAAACATAAATGGAACTGAACCTGATTTCAATCGAGAAATGATGAAATAAAAGGAAATTGTGTGCCATTAAATCCTTCATTACTTTCTCCTTCCCCTTTTGCTGGCCTTCTTTACTTGCTGGCTGGCCAAGTTACTAAGTTGCTGTTAATCAACTAGCTACCAATTTAAATATTAGTAGTAGGCTTGTTACTAATCTCAACTTGTCGAGCAGACACATTTATTCAAAACGAATTCCTCGTTTCCAAACATAAATGGAACTGAACCTGATTTCAATCGAGAAATGATGAAATAAAATGGAAATTGTGTGCCAATAAATCCTTCATTACTTTCTCCTTCCCCTTTTGCTGGCCTTCTTTACTTGCTGGCTGGCCAAGTTACTAAGTTGCTGTTAATCAACTAGCTACCAATTTAAATATTAGTAGTAGGCTTGTTACTAATCTCAACTTTTCGAGCAGACACATTTATTCAAAACGAATTCCTCGTTTCCAAACATAAATGGAACTGAACCTGATTTCAATCGAGAAATGATGAAATAAAATGGATATTGTGTGCCATTAAATCCTTCATTACTTTCTCCTTCCCCTTTTGCTGGCCTTCTTTACTTGCTGGCTGGCCAAGTTACTAAGTTGCTGTTAATCAACTAGCTACCAATTTAAATATTAGTAGTAGGCTTTTTACTAATCTCAACTTTTCGAGCAGACACATTTATTCAAAACGAATTCCTCGTTTCCAAACATAAATGGAACTGAACCTGATTTCGATCGAGAAATGATGAAATAAAATGGATATTTTGTGCCAATAAATCCTTCATTACTTTCTCCTTCCCCTTTTGCTGGCCTTCTTTACTTGCTGGCTGGCCAAGTTACTAAGTTGCTGTTAATCAACTAGCTACCAATTTAAATATTAGTAGTAGGCTTTTTACTAATCTCAACTTTTCGAGCAGACACATTTATTCAAAACGAATTCCTGGTTTCCAAACATAAATGGAACTGAACCTGATTTCAATCGATAAATGATGAAATAAAATGGAAATTGTGTGCCATTAAATCCTTCATTACTTTCTCCTTCCCCTTTTGCTGGCCTTCTTTACTTGCTGGCTGGCCAAGTTACTAAGTTGCTGTTAATCAACTAGCTACCAATTTAAATATTAGTAGTAGGCTTGTTACTAATCTCAACTTTTCGAGCAGTCACATTTATTCAAAACGAATTCCTCGTTTCCAAACATAAATGGAACTGAACCTGATTTCAATCGAGAAATAATGAAATAAAATGGAAATTGTGTGCCATTAAATCCTTCATTACTTTCTCCTTCCCCTTTTGCTGGCCTTCTTTACTTGCTGGCTGGCCAAGTTACTAAGTTACTGTTAATCAACTAGCTACCAATTTAAATATTAGTAGTAGGCTTGTTACTAATCTCAACTTTTCGAGCAGACACATTTATTCAAAACGAATTCCTGGTTTCCAAACATAAATGGAACTGAACCTGATTTCAATCGAGAAATGATGAAATAAAATGGATATTTTGTGCCAATAAATCCTTCATTACTTTCTCCTTCCCCTTTTGCTGGCCTTCTTTACTTGCTGGCTGGCCAAGTTACTAAGTTGCTGTTAATCAACTAGCTACCAATTTAAATATTAGTAGTAGGCTTGATACTAATCTCAACTTTTCGAGCAGACACATTTATTCAAAACGAATTCCTCGTTTCCAAACATAAATGGAACTGAACCTGATTTCAATCGAGAAATGATGAAATAAAATGGATATTTTGTGCCAATAAATCCTTCATTACTTTCTCCTTCCCCTTTTGCTGGCCTTCTTTACTTGCTGGCTGGCCAAGTTACTAAGTTGCTGTTAATCAACTAGCTACCAATTTAAATATTAGTAGTAGGCTTGTTACTAATCTCAACTTTTCGAGCAGACACATTTATTCAAAACGAATTCCTGGTTTCCAAACATAAATGGAACTGAACCTGATTTCAATCGAGAAATGATGAAATAAAATGGATATTTTGTGCCAATAAATCCTTCATTACTTTCTCCTTCCCCTTTTGCTGGCCTTCTTTACTTGCTGGCTGGCCAAGTTACTAAGTTGCTGTTAATCAACTAGCTACCAATTTAAATATTAGTAGTAGGCTTGTTACTAATCTCAACTTTTCGAGCAGACACATTTATTCAAAACGAATTCCTCGTTTCCAAACATAAATGGAACTGAACCTGATTTCAATCGAGAAATGATGAAATAAAATGGATATTTTGTGCCAATAAATCCTTCATTACTTTCTCCTTCCCCTTTTGCTGGCCTTCTTTACTTGCTGGCTGGCCAAGTTACAAAGTTGCTGTTAATCAACTAGCTACCAATTTAAATATTAGTAGTAGGCTTTTTACTAATCTCAACTTTTCGAGCAGACACATTTATTCAAAACGAATTCCTGGTTTCCAAACATAAATGGAACTGAACCTGATTTCAATCGAGAAATGATGAAATAAAATGGAAATTGTGTGCCATTAAATCCTTCATTACTTTCTCCTTCCCCTTTTGCTGGCCTTCTTTACTTGCTGGCTGGCCAAGTTACTAAGTTGCTGTTAATCAACTAGCTACCAATTTAAATATTAGAAGTAGACTTTTTACTAATCTCAACTTTTCGAGCAGACACATTTATTCAAAACGAATTCCTGGTTTCCAAACATAAATGGAACTGAACCTGATTTCAATCGAGAAATGATGAAATAAAATGGATATTGTGTGCCAATAAATCCTTCATTACTTTCTCCTTCCCCTTTTGCTGGCCTTCTTTACTTGCTGGCTGGCCAAGTTACTAAGTTGCTGTTAATCAACTAGCTACCAATTTAAATATTAGTAGTAGGCTTGTTACTAATCTCAACTTTTCGAGCAGACACATTTATTCAAAACGAATTCCTCGTTTCCAAACATAAATGGAACTTAACCTGATTTCAATCGAGAAATGATGAAATAAAATGGATATTTTGTGCCAATAAATCCTTCATTACTTTCTCCTTCCCCTTTTGCTGGCCTTCTTTACTTGCTGGCTGGCCAAGTTACTAAGTTGTTGTTAATCAACTAGCTACCAATTTAAATATTAGTAGTAGGCTTTTTACTAATCTCAACTTTTCGAGCAGACACATTTATTCAAAACGAATTCCTGGTTTCCAAACATAAATGGAACTGAACCTGATTTCAATCGATAAATGATGAAATAAAATGGAAATTGTGTGCCATTAAATCCTTCATTACTTTCTCCTTCCCCTTTTGCTGGCCTTCTTTACTTGCTGGCTGGCCAAGTTACTAAGTTGCTGTTAATCAACTAGCTACCAATTTAAATATTAGTAGTAGGCTTGTTACTAATCTCAACTTTTCGAGCAGTCACATTTATTCAAAACGAATTCCTCGTTTCCAAACATAAATGGAACTGAACCTGATTTCAATCGAGAAATGATGAAATAAAATGGAAATTGTGTGCCATTAAATCCTTCATTACTTTCTCCTTCCCCTTTTGCTGGCCTTCTTTACTTGCTGGCTGGCCAAGTTACTAAGTTACTGTTAATCAACTAGCTACCAATTTAAATATTAGTAGTAGGCTTGTTACTAATCTCAACTTTTCGAGCAGACACATTTATTCAAAACGAATTCCTGGTTTCCAAACATAAATGGAACTGAACCTGATTTCAATCGAGAAATGATGAAATAAAATGGATATTTTGTGCCAATAAATCCTTCATTACTTTCTCCTTCCCCTTTTGCTGGCCTTCTTTACTTGCTGGCTGGCCAAGTTACTAAGTTGCTGTTAATCAACTAGCTACCAATTTAAATATTAGTAGTAGGCTTGATACTAATCTCACTTTTCGAGCAGACACATTTATTCAAAACGAATTCCTCGTTTCCAAACATAAATGGAACTGAACCTGATTTCAATCGAGAAATGATGAAATAAAATGGATATTTTGTGCCAATAAATCCTTCATTACTTTCTCCTTCCCCTTTTGCTGGCCTTCTTTACTTGCTGGCTGGCCAAGTTACTAAGTTGCTGTTAATCAACTAGCTACCAATTTAAATATTAGTAGTAGGCTTGTTACTAATCTCAACTTTTCGAGCAGACACATTTATTCAAAACGAATTCCTGGTTTCCAAACATAAATGGAACTGAACCTGATTTCAATCGAGAAATGATGAAATAAAATGGATATTTTGTGCCAATAAATCCTTCATTACTTTCTCCTTCCCCTTTTGCTGGCCTTCTTTACTTGCTGGCTGGCCAAGTTACTAAGTTGCTGTTAATCAACTAGCTACCAATTTAAATATTAGTAGTAGGCTTGTTACTAATCTCAACTTTTCGAGCAGACACATTTATTCAAAACGAATTCCTCGTTTCCAAACATAAATGGAACTGAACCTGATTTCAATCGAGAAATGATGAAATAAAATGGATATTTTGTGCCAATAAATCCTTCATTACTTTCTCCTTCCCCTTTTGCTGGCCTTCTTTACTTGCTGGCTGGCCAAGTTACAAAGTTGCTGTTAATCAACTAGCTACCAATTTAAATATTAGTAGTAGGCTTTTTACTAATCTCAACTTTTCGAGCAGACACATTTATTCAAAACGAATTCCTGGTTTCCAAACATAAATGGAACTGAACCTGATTTCAATCGAGAAATGATGAAATAAAATGGAAATTGTGTGCCATTAAATCCTTCATTACTTTCTCCTTCCCCTTTTGCTGGCCTTCTTTACTTGCTGGCTGGCCAAGTTACTAAGTTGCTGTTAATCAACTAGCTACCAATTTAAATATTAGAAGTAGGCTTTTTACTAATCTCAACTTTTCGAGCAGACACATTTATTCAAAACGAATTCCTGGTTTCCAAACATAAATGGAACTGAACCTGATTTCAATCGAGAAATGATGAAATAAAATGGATATTTTGTGCCAATAAATCCTTCATTACTTTCTCCTTCCCCTTTTGCTGGCCTTCTTTACTTGCTGGCTGGCCAAGTTACTAAGTTGCTGTTAATCAACTAGCTACCGATTTAAATATTAGTAGTAGGCTTGTTACTAATCTCAACTTTTCGAGCAGACACATTTATTCAAAACGAATTCCTCGTTTCCAAACATAAATGGAACTTAACCTGATTTCAATCGAGAAATGATGAAATAAAATGGAAATTGTGTGCCATTAAATCCTTCATTACTTTCTCCTTCCCCTTTTGCTGGCCTTCTTTACTTGCTGGCTGGCCAAGTTACTAAGTTGCTGTTAATCAACTAGCTACCAATTTAAATATTAGAAGTAGGCTTTTTACTAATCTCAACTTTTCGAGCAGACACATTTATTCAAAACGAATTCCTGGTTTCCAAACATAAATGGAACTGAACCTGATTTCAATCGAGAAATGATGAAATAAAATGGATATTGTGTGCCATTAAATCCTTCATTACTTTCTCCTTCCCCTTTTGCTGGCCTTCTTTACTTGCTGGCTGGCCAAGTTACTAAATTGCTGTTAATCAACTAGCTACCAATTTAAATATTAGTAGTAGGCTTGTTACTAATCTCAACTTTTCGAGCAGACACATTTATTCAAAACGAATTCCTGGTTTCCAAACATAAATGGAACTGAACCTGATTTCAATCGAGAAATGATGAAATAAAATGGAAATTGTGTGCCATTAAATCCTTCATTACTTTCTCCTTCCCCTTTTGCTGGCCTTCTTTACTTGCTGGCTGGCCAAGTTACTAAGTTGCTGTTAATCAACTAGCTACCAATTTAAATATTAGAAGTAGGCTTTTTACTAATCTCAACTTTTCGAGCAGACACATTTATTCAAAACGAATTCCTCGTTTCCAAACATAAATGGAACTGATCCTGATTTCAATCGAGAAATGATGAAATAAAATGGATATTGTGTGCCAATAAATCCTTCATTACTTTCTCCTTTCCCTTTTGCTGGCCTTCTTTACTTGCTGGCTGGCCAAGTTACTAAGTTGCTGTTAATCAACTAGCTACCAATTTAAATATTAGTAGTAGGCTTGTTACTAATCTCAACTTTTCGAGCAGACACATTTATTCAAAACGAATTCCTCGTTTCCAAACATAAATGGAACTGAACCTGATTTCAATCGAGAAATGATGAAATAAAATGGATATTTTGTGCCAATAAATCCTTCATTACTTTCTCCTTCCCCTTTTGCTGTCCTTCTTTACTTGCTGGCTGGCCAAGTTACTAAGTTGCTGTTAATCAACTAGCTACCAATTTAAATATTAGTAGTAGGCTTGTTACTAATCTCAACTTTTCGAGCAGACACATTTATTCAAAACGAATTCCTCGTTTCCAAACATAAATGGAACTGAACCTGATTTCAATCGAGAAATGATGAAATAAAATGGATATTTTGTGCCAATAAATCCTTCATTACTTTCTCCTTCCCCTTTTGCTGGCCTTCTTTACTTGCTGGCTGGCCAAGTTACTAAGTTGCTGTTAATCAACTAGCTACCAATTTAAATATTAGTAGTAGGCTTGTTACTAATCTCAACTTTTCGAGCAGACACATTTATTCAAAACGAATTCCTCGTTTCCAAACATAAATGGAACTGAACCTGATTTCAATCGAGAAATGATGAAATAAAATGGATATTGTGTGCCATTAAATCCTTCATTACTTTCTCCTTCCCCTTTTGCTGGCCTTCTTTACTTGCTGGCTGGCCAAGTTACTAAGTTGCTGTTAATCAACTAGCTATCAATTTAAATATTAGTAGTAGGCTTGTTACTAATCTCAACTTTTCGAGCAGACACATTTATTCAAAACGAATTCCTCGTTTCCAAACATAAATGGAACTGAACCTGATTTCAATCGAGAAATGATGAAATAAAATGGAAATTGTGTGCCAATAAATCCTTCATTACTTTCTCCTTCCCCTTTTGCTGGCCTTCTTTACTTGCTGGCTGGCCAAGTTACTAAGTTGCTGTTAATCAACTAGCTACCAATTTAAATATTAGTAGTAGGCTTTTTACTAATCTCAACTTTTCGAGCAGACACATTTATTCAAAACAAATTCCTCGTTTCCAAACATAAATGGAACTGAACCTGATTTCAATCGAGAAATGATGAAATAAAATGGATATTGTGTGCCAATAAATCCTTCATTACTTTCTCCTTCCCCTTTTGCTGGCCTTCTTTACTTGCTGGCTGGCCAAGTTACTAAGTTGCTGTTAATCAACTAGCTACCAATTTAAATATTAGTAGTAGGCTTGTTACTAATCTCAACTTTTCGAGCAGACACATTTATTCAAAACGAATTCCTCGTTTCCAAACATAAATGGAACTGAACCTGATTTCAATCGAGAAATGATGAAATAAAATGGAAATTGTGTGCCAATAAATCCTTCATTACTTTCTCCTTCCCCTTTTGCTGGCCTTCTTTACTTGCTGGCTGGCCAAGTTACTAAGTTGCTGTTAATCAACTAGCTACCAATTTAAATATTAGTAGTAGGCTTGTTACTAATCTCAACTTTTCGAGCAGACACATTTATTCAAAACGAATTCCTCGTTTCCAAACATAAATGGAACTGAACCTGATTTCAATCGAGAAATGATGAAATAAAATGGATATTTTGTGCCAATAAATCCTTCATTACTTTCTCCTTCCCCTTTTGCTGGCCTTCTTTACTTGCTGGCTGGCCAAGTTACTAAGTTGCTGTTAATCAACTAGCTACCAATTTAAATATTAGTAGTAGGCTTGTTGCTAATCTCAACTTTTCGAGCACACACATTTATTCAAAACGAATTCCTCGTTTCCAAACATAAATGGAACTGAACCTGATTTCAATCGAGAAATGATGAAATAAAATGGATATTGTTTGCCATTAAATCCTTCATTACTTTCTCCTTCCCCTTTTGCTGGCCTTCTTTACTTGCTGGCTGGCCAAGTTACTAAGTTGCTGTTAATCAACTAGCTACCAATTTAAATATTAGTAGTAGGCTTGTTACTAATCTCAACTTTTCGAGCAGACACATTTATTCAAAACGAATTCCTCGTTTCCAAACATAAATGGAACTGAACCTGATTTCAATCGAGAAATGATGAAATAAAATGGAAATTGTGTGCCAATAAATCCTTCATTACTTTCTCCTTCCCCTTTTGCTGGCCTTCTTTACTTGCTGGCTGGCCAAGTTACTAAGTTGCTGTTAATCAACTAGCTACCAATTTAAATATTAGTAGTAGGCTTGTTACTAATCTCAACTTTTCGAGCAGACACATTTATTCAAAACGAATTCCTCGTTTCCAAACATAAATGGAACTGAACCTGATTTCAATCGAGAAATGATGAAATAAAATGGATATTGTGTGCCAATAAATCCTTCATTACTTTCTCCTTCCCCTTTTGCTGGCCTTCTTTACTTGCTGGCTGGCCAAGTTACTAAGTTGCTGTTAATCAACTAGCTACCAATTTAAATATTAGTAGTAGGCTTGTTACTAATCTCAACTTTTCGAGCAGACACATTTATTCAAAACGAATTCCTCGTTTCCAAACATAAATGGAACTGAACCTGATTTCAATCGAGAAATGATGAAATAAAATGGATATTGTTTGCCATTAAATCCTTCATTACTTTCTCCTTCCCCTTTTGCTGGCCTTCTTTACTTGCTGGCTGGCCAAGTTACTAAGTTGCTGTTAATCAACTAGCTACCAATTTAAATATTAGTAGTAGGCTTGTTACTAATCTCAACTTTTCGAGTAGACACATTTATTCAAAACGAATTCCTCGTTTCCAAACATAAATGGAACTGAACCTGATTTCAATCGAGAAATGATGAAATAAAATGGAAATTGTGTGCCAATAAATCCTTCATTACTTTCTCCTTCCCCTTTTGCTGGCCTTCTTTACTTGCTGGCTGGCCAAGTTACTAAGTTGCTGTTAATCAACTAGCTACCAATTTAAATATTAGTAGTAGGCTTGTTACTAATCTCAACTTTTCGAGCAGACACATTTATTCAAAACGAATTCCTCGTTTCCAAACATAAATGGAACTGAACCTGATTTCAATCGAGAAATGATGAAATAAAATGGATATTTTGTGCCAATAAATCCTTCATTACTTTCTCCTTCCCCTTTTGCTGGCCTTCTTTACTTGCTGGCTGGCCAAGTTACTAAGTTGCTGTTAATCAACTAGCTACCAATTTAAATATTAGTAGTAGGCTTGTTACTAATCTCAACTTTTCGAGCAGACACATTAAATCAAAACGAATTCCTCGTTTCCAAACATAAATGGAACTGAACCTGATTTCAATCGAGAAATGATGAAATAAAATGGAAATTGTGTGCCAATAAATCCTTCATTACTTTCTCCTTCCCCTTTTGCTGGCCTTCTTTACTTGCTGGCTGGCCAAGTTACTAAGTTGCTGTTAATCAACTAGCTACCAATTTAAATATTAGTAGTAGGCTTGTTACTAATCTCAACTTTTCGAGCAGACACATTTATTCAAAACGAATTCCTCGTTTCCAAACATAAATGGAACTGAACCTGATTTCAATCGAGAAATGATGAAATAAAATGGATATTGTTTGCCAATAAATCCTTCATTACTTTCTCCTTCCCCTTTTGCTGGCCTTCTTTACTTGCTGGCTGGCCAAGTTACTAAGTTGCTGTTAATCAACTAGCTACCAATTTAAATATTAGTAGTAGGCTTGTTACTAATCTCAACTTTTCGAGCAGACACATTTATTCAAAACGAATTCCTCGTTTCCAAACATAAATGGAACTGAACCTGATTTCAATCGAGAAATGATGAAATAAAATGGAAATTGTGTGCCAATAAATCCTTCATTACTTTCTCCTTCCCCTTTTGCTGGCCTTCTTTACTTGCTGGCTGGCCAAGTTACTAAGTTGCTGTTAATCAACTAGCTACCAATTTAAATATTAGTAGTAGGCTTGTTACTAATCTCAACTTTTCGAGCAGACACATTTATTCAAAACGAATTCCTCGTTTCCAAACATAAATGGAACTGAACCTGATTTCAATCGAGAAATGATGAAATAAAATGGATATTTTGTGCCAATAAATCCTTCATTACTTTCTCCTTCCCCTTTTGCTGGCCTTCTTTACTTGCTGGCTGGCCAAGTTACTAAGTTGCTGTTAATCAACTAGCTACCAATTTAAATATTAGTAGTAGGCTTGTTACTAATCTCAACTTTTCGAGCAGACACATTTATTCAAAACGAATTCCTCGTTTCCAAACATAAATGGAACTGAACCTGATTTCAATCGAGAAATGATGAAATAAAATGGAAATTGTGTGCCATTAAATCCTTCATTACTTTCTCCTTCCCCTTTAGCTGGCCTTCTTTACTTGCTGGCTGGCCAAGTTACTAAGTTGCTGTTAATCAACTAGCTACCAATTTAAATATTAGTAGTAGGCTTGTTACTAATCTCAACTTTTCGAGCAGACACATTTATTCAAAACGAATTCCTCGTTTCCAAACATAAATGGAACTGAACCTGATTTCAATCGAGAAATGATGAAATAAAATGGATATTTTGTGCCAATAAATCCTTCATTACTTTCTCCTTCCCCTTTTGCTGGCCTTCTTTACTTGCTGGCTGGCCAAGTTACTAAGTTGCTGTTAATAAACTAGCTACCAATTTAAATATTAGTAGTAGGCTTGTTACTAATCTCAACTTTTCGAGCAGACACATTTATTCAAAACGAATTCCTCGTTTCCAAACATAAATGGAACTGAACCTGATTTCAATCGAGAAATGATGAAATAAAATGGATATTTTGTGCCAATAAATCCTTCATTACTTTCTCCTTCCCCTTTAGCTGGCCTTCTTTACTTGCTGGCTGGCCAAGTTACTAAGTTGCTGTTAATCAACTAGCTACCAATTTAAATATTAGTAGTAGGCTTGTTACTAATCTCAACTTTTCGAGCAGACACATTTATTCAAAACGAATTCCTCGTTTCCAAACATAAATGGAACTGAACCTGATTTCAATCGAGAAATGATGAAATAAAATGGAAATTGTGTGCCAATAAATCCTTCATTACTTTCTCCTTCCCCTTTTGCTGGCCTTCTTTACTTGCTGGCTGGCCAAGTTACTAAGTTGCTGTTAATCAACTAGCTACCAATTTAAATATTAGTAGTAGGCTTGTTACTAATCTCAACTTTTCGAGCAGACACATTTATTCAAAACGAATTCCTCGTTTCCAAACATAAATGGAACTGAACCTGATTTCAATCGAGAAATGATGAAATAAAATGGATATTTTGTGCCAATAAATCCTTCATTACTTTCTCCTTCCCCTTTAGCTGGCCTTCTTTACTTGCTGGCTGGCCAAGTTACTAAGTTGCTGTTAATCAACTAGCTACCAATTTAAATATTAGTAGTAGGCTTGTTACTAATCTCAACTTTTCGAGCAGACACATTTATTCAAAACGAATTCCTCGTTTCCAAACATAAATGGAACTGAACCTGATTTCAATCGAGAAATGATGAAATAAAATGGATATTGTGTGCCAATAAATCCTTCATTACTTTCTCCTTCCCCTTTTGCTGGCCTTCTTTACTTGCTGGCTGGCCAAGTTACTAAGTTGCTGTTAATCAACTAGCTCACAATTTAAATATTAGTAGTAGGCTTTTTACTAATCTCAACTTTTCGAGCAGACACATTTATTCAAAACGAATTCCTCGTTTCCAAACATAAATGGAACTGAACCTGATTTCAATCGAGAAATGATGAAATAAAATGGAAATTGTGTGCCATTAAATCCTTCATTACTTTCTCCTTCCCCTTTTGCTGGCCTTCTTTACTTGCTGGCTGGCCAAGTTACTAAGTTGCTGTTAATCAACTAGCTACCAATTTAAATATTAGTAGTAGGCTTGTTACTAATCTCAACTTTTAGAGCAGACACATTTATTCAAAACGAATTCCTCGTTTCCAAACCTAAATGGAACTGAACCTGATTTCAATCGAGAAATGATGAAATAAAATGGATATTTTGTGCCAATAAATCCTTCATTACTTTCTCCTTCCCCTTTTGCTGGCCTTCTTTATTTGCTGGCTGGCCAAGTTACTAAGTTGCTGTTAATCAACTAGCTACCAATTTAAATATTAGTAGTAGGCTTGTTACTAATTTCAACTTTTCGAGCAGACACATTTATTCAAAACGAATTCCTCGTTTCCAAACATAAATGGAACTGAACCTGATTTCAATCGAGAAATGATGAAATAAAATGGATATTGTGTGCCAATAAATCCTTCATTACTTTCTCCTTCCCCTTTTGCTGGCCTTCTTTACTTGCTGGCTGGCCAAGTTACTAAGTTGCTGTTAATCAACTAGCTACCAATTTAAATATTAGTAGTAGGCTTGTTACTAATCTCAACTTTTCGAGCAGATACATTTATTCAAAACGAATTCCTCGTTTCCAAACATAAATGGAACTGAACCTGATTTCAATCGAGAAATGATGAAATAAAATGGATATTGTGTGCCAATAAATCCTTCATTACTTTCTCCTTCCCCTTTTGCTGGCCTTCTTTACTTGCTGGCTGGCCAAGTTACTAAGTTGCTGTTAATCAACTAGCTACCAATTTAAATATTAGTAGTAGGCTTGTTACTAATCTCAACTTTTCGAGCAGACACATTTATTCAAAACGAATTCCTCGTTTCCAAACATAAATGGAACTGAACCTGATTTCAATCGAGAAATGATGAAATAAAATGGATATTGTGTGCCAATAAATCCTTCATTACTTTCTCCTTCCCCTTTTCCTGGCCTTCTTTACTTGCTGGCTGGCCAAGTTACTAAGTTGCTGTTAATCAACTAGCTACCAATTTAAATATTAGTAGTAGGCTTGTTACTAATCTCAACTTTTCGAGCAGACACATTTATTCAAAACGAATTCCTCGTTTCCAAACATAAATGGAACTGAACCTGATTTCAATCGAGAAATGATGAAATAAAATGGATATTGTGTGCCAATAAATCCTTCATTACTTTCTCCTTCCCCTTTTGCTGGCCTTCTTTACTTGCTGGCTGGCCAAGTTACTAAGTTGCTGTTAATCAACTAGCTACCAATTTAAATATTAGTAGTAGGCTTGTTACTAATCTCAACTTTTCGAGCAGACACATTTATTCAAAACGAATTCCTCGTTTCCAAACATAAATGGAACTGAACCTGATTTCAATCGAGAAATGATGAAATAAAATGGATATTGTGTGCCAATAAATCCTTCATTACTTTCTCCTTCCCCTTTTGCTGGCCTTCTTTACTTGCTGGCTGGCCAAGTTACTAAGTTGCTGTTAATCAACTAGCTACCAATTTAAATATTAGTAGTAGGCTTGTTACTAATCTCAACTTTTCGAGCAGACACATTTATTCAAAACGAATTCCTCGTTTCCAAACATAAATGGAACTGAACCTGATTTCAATCGAGAAATGATGAAATAAAATGGATATTGTTTGCCATTAAATCCTTCATTACTTTCTCCTTCCCCTTTTGCTGGCCTTCTTTACTTGCTGGCTGGCCAAGTTACTAAGTTGCTGTTAATCAACTAGCTACCAATTTAAATATTAGTAGTAGGCTTGTTACTAATCTCAACTTTTCGAGCAGACACATTTATTCAAAACGAATTCCTCGTTTCCAAACATAAATGGAACTGAACCTGATTTCAATCGAGAAATGATGAAATAAAATGGAAATTGTGTGCCAATAAATCCTTCATTACTTTCTCCTTCCCCTTTTGCTGGCCTTCTTTACTTGCTGGCTGGCCAAGTTACTAAGTTGCTGTTAATCAACTAGCTACCAATTTAAATATTAGTAGTAGGCTTGTTACTAATCTCAACTTTTCGAGCAGACACATTTATTCAAAACGAATTCCTCGTTTCCAAACATAAATGGAACTGAACCTGATTTCAATCGAGAAATGATGAAATAAAATGGATATTTTGTGCCAATAAATCCTTCATTACTTTCT
Source organism: Pyrrhosoma nymphula (assembly GCA_963573305.1). Taxonomy (NCBI): domain Eukaryota; kingdom Metazoa; phylum Arthropoda; class Insecta; order Odonata; family Coenagrionidae; genus Pyrrhosoma; species Pyrrhosoma nymphula. The sequence continues at coordinate 65,329,359 of OY754340.1, read as the reverse complement.
CCTTCCCCTTTTGCTGGCCTTCTTTACTTGCTGGCTGGCCAAGTTACTAAGTTGCTGTTAATCAACTAGCTACCAATTTAAATATTAGTAGTAGGCTTGTTACTAATCTCAACTTTTCGAGCAGACACATTAAATCAAAACGAATTCCTCGTTTCCAAACATAAATGGAACTGAACCTGATTTCAATCGAGAAATGATGAAATAAAATGGAAATTGTGTGCCAATAAATCCTTCATTACTTTCTCCTTCCCCTTTTGCTGGCCTTCTTTACTTGCTGGCTGGCCAAGTTACTAAGTTGCTGTTAATCAACTAGCTACCAATTTAAATATTAGTAGTAGGCTTGTTACTAATCTCAACTTTTCGAGCAGACACATTTATTCAAAACGAATTCCTCGTTTCCAAACATAAATGGAACTGAACCTGATTTCAATCGAGAAATGATGAAATAAAATGGATATTGTTTGCCAATAAATCCTTCATTACTTTCTCCTTCCCCTTTTGCTGGCCTTCTTTACTTGCTGGCTGGCCAAGTTACTAAGTTGCTGTTAATCAACTAGCTACCAATTTAAATATTAGTAGTAGGCTTGTTACTAATCTCAACTTTTCGAGCAGACACATTTATTCAAAACGAATTCCTCGTTTCCAAACATAAATGGAACTGAACCTGATTTCAATCGAGAAATGATGAAATAAAATGGAAATTGTGTGCCAATAAATCCTTCATTACTTTCTCCTTCCCCTTTTGCTGGCCTTCTTTACTTGCTGGCTGGCCAAGTTACTAAGTTGCTGTTAATCAACTAGCTACCAATTTAAATATTAGTAGTAGGCTTGTTACTAATCTCAACTTTTCGAGCAGACACATTTATTCAAAACGAATTCCTCGTTTCCAAACATAAATGGAACTGAACCTGATTTCAATCGAGAAATGATGAAATAAAATGGATATTTTGTGCCAATAAATCCTTCATTACTTTCTCCTTCCCCTTTTGCTGGCCTTCTTTACTTGCTGGCTGGCCAAGTTACTAAGTTGCTGTTAATCAACTAGCTACCAATTTAAATATTAGTAGTAGGCTTGTTACTAATCTCAACTTTTCGAGCAGACACATTTATTCAAAACGAATTCCTCGTTTCCAAACATAAATGGAACTGAACCTGATTTCAATCGAGAAATGATGAAATAAAATGGAAATTGTGTGCCATTAAATCCTTCATTACTTTCTCCTTCCCCTTTAGCTGGCCTTCTTTACTTGCTGGCTGGCCAAGTTACTAAGTTGCTGTTAATCAACTAGCTACCAATTTAAATATTAGTAGTAGGCTTGTTACTAATCTCAACTTTTCGAGCAGACACATTTATTCAAAACGAATTCCTCGTTTCCAAACATAAATGGAACTGAACCTGATTTCAATCGAGAAATGATGAAATAAAATGGATATTTTGTGCCAATAAATCCTTCATTACTTTCTCCTTCCCCTTTTGCTGGCCTTCTTTACTTGCTGGCTGGCCAAGTTACTAAGTTGCTGTTAATAAACTAGCTACCAATTTAAATATTAGTAGTAGGCTTGTTACTAATCTCAACTTTTCGAGCAGACACATTTATTCAAAACGAATTCCTCGTTTCCAAACATAAATGGAACTGAACCTGATTTCAATCGAGAAATGATGAAATAAAATGGATATTTTGTGCCAATAAATCCTTCATTACTTTCTCCTTCCCCTTTAGCTGGCCTTCTTTACTTGCTGGCTGGCCAAGTTACTAAGTTGCTGTTAATCAACTAGCTACCAATTTAAATATTAGTAGTAGGCTTGTTACTAATCTCAACTTTTCGAGCAGACACATTTATTCAAAACGAATTCCTCGTTTCCAAACATAAATGGAACTGAACCTGATTTCAATCGAGAAATGATGAAATAAAATGGAAATTGTGTGCCAATAAATCCTTCATTACTTTCTCCTTCCCCTTTTGCTGGCCTTCTTTACTTGCTGGCTGGCCAAGTTACTAAGTTGCTGTTAATCAACTAGCTACCAATTTAAATATTAGTAGTAGGCTTGTTACTAATCTCAACTTTTCGAGCAGACACATTTATTCAAAACGAATTCCTCGTTTCCAAACATAAATGGAACTGAACCTGATTTCAATCGAGAAATGATGAAATAAAATGGATATTTTGTGCCAATAAATCCTTCATTACTTTCTCCTTCCCCTTTAGCTGGCCTTCTTTACTTGCTGGCTGGCCAAGTTACTAAGTTGCTGTTAATCAACTAGCTACCAATTTAAATATTAGTAGTAGGCTTGTTACTAATCTCAACTTTTCGAGCAGACACATTTATTCAAAACGAATTCCTCGTTTCCAAACATAAATGGAACTGAACCTGATTTCAATCGAGAAATGATGAAATAAAATGGATATTGTGTGCCAATAAATCCTTCATTACTTTCTCCTTCCCCTTTTGCTGGCCTTCTTTACTTGCTGGCTGGCCAAGTTACTAAGTTGCTGTTAATCAACTAGCTACCAATTTAAATATTAGTAGTAGGCTTTTTACTAATCTCAACTTTTCGAGCAGACACATTTATTCAAAACGAATTCCTCGTTTCCAAACATAAATGGAACTGAACCTGATTTCAATCGAGAAATGATGAAATAAAATGGAAATTGTGTGCCATTAAATCCTTCATTACTTTCTCCTTCCCCTTTTGCTGGCCTTCTTTACTTGCTGGCTGGCCAAGTTACTAAGTTGCTGTTAATCAACTAGCTACCAATTTAAATATTAGTAGTAGGCTTGTTACTAATCTCAACTTTTAGAGCAGACACATTTATTCAAAACGAATTCCTCGTTTCCAAACCTAAATGGAACTGAACCTGATTTCAATCGAGAAATGATGAAATAAAATGGATATTTTGTGCCAATAAATCCTTCATTACTTTCTCCTTCCCCTTTTGCTGGCCTTCTTTATTTGCTGGCTGGCCAAGTTACTAAGTTGCTGTTAATCAACTAGCTACCAATTTAAATATTAGTAGTAGGCTTGTTACTAATTTCAACTTTTCGAGCAGACACATTTATTCAAAACGAATTCCTCGTTTCCAAACATAAATGGAACTGAACCTGATTTCAATCGAGAAATGATGAAATAAAATGGATATTGTGTGCCAATAAATCCTTCATTACTTTCTCCTTCCCCTTTTGCTGGCCTTCTTTACTTGCTGGCTGGCCAAGTTACTAAGTTGCTGTTAATCAACTAGCTACCAATTTAAATATTAGTAGTAGGCTTGTTACTAATCTCAACTTTTCGAGCAGATACATTTATTCAAAACGAATTCCTCGTTTCCAAACATAAATGGAACTGAACCTGATTTCAATCGAGAAATGATGAAATAAAATGGATATTGTGTGCCAATAAATCCTTCATTACTTTCTCCTTCCCCTTTTGCTGGCCTTCTTTACTTGCTGGCTGGCCAAGTTACTAAGTTGCTGTTAATCAACTAGCTACCAATTTAAATATTAGTAGTATGCTTGTTACTAATCTCAACTTTTCGAGCAGACACATTTATTCAAAACGAATTCCTCGTTTCCAAACATAAATGGAACTGAACCTGATTTCAATCGAGAAATGATGAAATAAAATGGATATTGTGTGCCAATAAATCCTTCATTACTTTCTCCTTCCCCTTTTCCTGGCCTTCTTTACTTGCTGGCTGGCCAAGTTACTAAGTTGCTGTTAATCAACTAGCTACCAATTTAAATATTAGTAGTAGGCTTGTTACTAATCTCAACTTTTCGAGCAGACACATTTATTCAAAACGAATTCCTCGTTTCCAAACATAAATGGAACTGAACCTGATTTCAATCGAGAAATGATGAAATAAAATGGATATTGTGTGCCAATAAATCCTTCATTACTTTCTCCTTCCCCTTTTGCTGGCCTTCTTTACTTGCTGGCTGGCCAAGTTACTAAGTTGCTGTTAATCAACTAGCTACCAATTTAAATATTAGTAGTAGGCTTGTTACTAATCTCAACTTTTCGAGCAGACACATTTATTCAAAACGAATTCCTCGTTTCCAAACATAAATGGAACTGAACCTGATTTCAATCGAGAAATGATGAAATAAAATGGATATTTTGTGCCAATAAATCCTTCATTACTTTCTCCTTCCCCTTTTGCTGGCCTTCTTTACTTGCTGGCTGGCCAAGTTACTAAGTTGCTGTTAATCAACTAGCTACCAATTTAAATATTAGTAGTAGGCTTTTTACTAATCTCAACTTTTCGAGCAGACACATTTATTCAAAACGAATTCCTCGTTTCCAAACATAAATGGAACTGAACCTGATTTCAATCGAGAAATGATGAAATAAAATGGATATTGTGTGCCAATAAATCCTTCATTACTTTATCCTTCCCCTTTTGCTGGCCTTCTTTACTTGCTGGCTGGCCAAGTTACTAAGTTGCTGTTAATCAACTAGCTACCAATTTAAATATTAGTAGTAGGCTTGTTACTAATCTCAACTTTTCGAGCAGACACATTTATTCAAAACGAATTCCTCGTTTCCAAACATAAATGGAACTGAACCTGATTTCAATCGAGAAATGATGAAATAAAATGGATATTTTGTGCCAATAAATCCTTCATTACTTTCTCCTTCCCCTTTTGCTGGCCTTCTTTACTTGCTGGCTGGCCAAGTTACTAAGTTGCTGTTAATCAACTAGCTACCAATTTAAATATTAGTAGTAGGCTTTTTACTAATCTCAACTTTTCGAGCAGACAAATTTATTCAAAACGAATTCCTCGTTTCCAAACATAAATGGAACTGAACCTGATTTCAATCGAGAAATGATGAAATAAAATGGAAATTGTGTGCCATTAAATCCTTCATTACTTTCTCCTTCCCCTTTTGCTGGCCTTCTTTACTTGCTGGCTGGCCAAGTTACTAAGTTGCTGTTAATCAACTAGCTACCAATTTAAATATTAGTAGTAGGCTTTTTACTAATCTCAACTTTTCGAGCAGACACATTTATTCAAAACGAATTCCTCGTTTCCAAACATAAATGGAACTGAACCTGATTTCAATCGAGAAATGATGAAATAAAATGGAAATTGCGTGCCATTAAATCCTTCATTACTTTCTCCTTCCCCTTTTGCTGGCCTTCTTTACTTGCTGGCTGGCCAAGTTTCTAAGTTGCTGTTAATCAACTAGCTACCAATTTAAATATTAGTAGTAGGCTTTTTACTAATCTCAACTTTTCGAGCAGACACATTTATTCAAAACGAATTCCTCGTTTCCAAACATAAATGGAACTGAACCTGATTTCAATCGAGAAATGATGAAATAAAATGGAAATTGTGTGCCATTAAATCCTTCATTACTTTCTCCTTCCCCTTTTGCTGGCCTTCTTTACTTGCTGGCTGGCCAAGTTACTAAGTTGCTGTTAATCAACTAGCTACCAATTTAAATATTAGTGGTAGGCTTGTTACTAATCTCAACTTTTCGAGCAGACACATTTATTCAAAACGAATTCCTCGTTTCCAAACATAAATGGAACTGAACCTGATTTCAATCGAGAAATGATGAAATAAAATGGAAATTGTGTGCCATTAAATCCTTCATTACTTTCTCCTTCCCCTTTTGCTGGCCTTCTTTACTTGCTGGCTGGCCAAGTTACTAAGTTGCTGTTAATCAACTAGCTACCAATTTAAATATTAGTAGTAGGCTTTTTACTAATCTCAACTTTTCGAGCAGACAAATTTATTCAAAACGAATTCCTCGTTTCCAAACATAAATGGAACTGAACCTGATTTCAATCGAGAAATGATGAAATAAAATGGAAATTGCGTGCCATTAAATCCTTCATTACTTTCTCCTTCCCCTTTTGCTGGCCTTCTTTACTTGCTGGCTGGCCAAGTTACTAAGTTGCTGTTAATCAACTAGCTACCAATTTAAATATTAGTAGTAGGCTTTTTACTAATCTCAACTTTTCGAGCAGACACATTTATTCAAAACGAATTCCTCGTTTCCAAACATAAATGGAACTGAACCTGATTTCAATCGAGAAATGATGAAATAAAATGGAAATTGTGTGCCATTAAATCCTTCATTACTTTCTCCTTCCCCTTTTGCTGGCCTTCTTTACTTGCTGGCTGGCCAAGTTACTAAGTTGCTGTTAATCAACTAGCTACCAATTTAAATATTAGTGGTAGGCTTGTTACTAATCTCAACTTTTCGAGCAGACACATTTATTCAAAACGAATTCCTCGTTTCCAAACATAAATGGAACTGAACCTGATTTCAATCGAGAAATGATGAAATAAAATGGAAATTGTGTGCCATTAAATCCTTCATTACTTTCTCCTTCCCCTTTTGCTGGCCTTCTTTACTTGCTAGCTGGCCAAGTTACTAAGTTGCTGTTAATCAACTAGCTACCAATTTAAATATTAGTAGTAGGCTTGTTACTAATCTCAACTTTTCGAGCAGACACATTTATTCAAAACGAATTCCTCGTTTCCAAACATAAATGGAACTGAACCTGATTTCAATCGAGAAATGATGAAATAAAATGGAAATTGTGTGCCATTAAATCCTTCATTACTTTCTCCTTCCCCTTTTGCTGGCCTTCTTTACTTGCTGGCTGGCCAAGTTACTAAGTTGCTGTTAATCAACTAGCTACCAATTTAAATATTAGTAGTAGGCTTGTTACTAATCTCAACTTTTCGAGCAGACACATTTATTCAAAACGAATTCATCGTTTCCAAACATAAATGGAACTGAACCTGATTTCAATCGAGAAATGATGAAATAAAATGGAAATTGTGTGCCATTAAATCCTTCATTACTTTCTCCTTCCCCTTTTGCTGGCCTTCTTTACTTGCTGGCTGGCCAAGTTACTAAGTTGCTGTTAATCAACTAGCTACCAATTTAAATATTAGTAGTAGGCTTTTTACTAATCTCAACTTTTCGAGCAGACACATTTATTCAAAACGAATTCCTCGTTTCCAAACATAAATGGAACTGAGCCTGATTTCAATCGAGAAATTATGAAATAAAATGGAAATTGTGTGCCATTAAATCCTTCATTACTTTCTCCTTCCCCTTTTGCTGGCCTTCTTTACTTGCTGGCTGGCCAAGTTACTAAGTTGCTGTTAATCAACTAGCTACCAATTTAAATATTAGTAGTAGGCTTGTTACTAATCTCAACTTTTCGAGCAGACACATGTATTCAAAACGAATTCCTTGTTTCCAAACATAAATGGAACTGAACCTGATTTCAATCGAGAAATGATGAAATAAAATGGAAATTGTGTGCCATTAAATCCTTCATTACTTTCTCCTTCCCCTTTAGCTGGCCTTCTTTACTTGCTGGCTGGCCAAGTTACTAAGTTGCTGTTAATCAACTAGCTACCAATTTAAATATTAGTAGTAGGCTTGTTACTAATCTCAACTTTTCGAGCAGACACATTTATTCAAAACGAATTCCTCGTTTCCAAACATAAATGGAACTGAACCTGATTTCAATCGAGAAATGATGAAATAAAATGGAAATTGTGTGCCATTAAATCCTTCATTACTTTCTCCTTCCCCTTTTGCTGGCCTTCTTTACTTGCTGGCTGGCCAAGTTACTAAGTTGCTGTTAATCAACTAGCTACCAATTTAAATATTAGTAGTAGGCTTGTTACTAATCTCAACTTTTCGAGCAGACACATTTATTCAAAACGAATTCCTCGTTTCCAAACATAAATGGAACTGAACCTGATTTCAATCGAGAAATGATGAAATAAAATGGAAATTGTGTGCCATTAAATCCTTCATTACTTTCTCCTTCCCCTTTTGCTGGCCTTCTTTACTTGCTGGCTGGCCAAGTTACTAAGTTGCTGTTAATCAACTAGCTACCAATTTAAATATTAGTAGTAGGCTTGTTACTAATCTCAACTTTTCGAGCAGACACATTTATTCAAAACGAATTCCTCGTTTCCAAACATAAATGGAACTGAGCCTGATTTCAATCGAGAAATGATGAAATAAAATGGAAATTGTTTGCCATTAAATCCTTCATTACTTTCTCCTTCCCCTTTTGCTGGCCTTCTTTACTTGCTGGCTGGCCAAGTTACTAAGTTGCTGTTAATCAACTAGCTACCAATTTAAATATTAGTAGTAGGCTTGTTACTAATCTCAACTTTTCGAGCAGACACATTTATTCAAATCGAATTCCTCGTTTCCAAACATAAATGGAACTGAACCTGATTTCAATCGAGAAATGATGAAATAAAATGGAAATTGTGTGCCATTAAATCCTTCATTACTTTATCCTTCCCCTTTTGCTGGCCTTCTTTACTTGCTGGCTGGCCAAGTTACTAAGTTGCTGTTAATCAACTAGCTACCAATTTAAATATTAGTAGTAGGCTTGTTACTAATCTCAACTTTTCGAGCAGACACATTTATTCAAAACGAATTCCTCGTTTCCAAACATAAATGGAACTGAACCTGATTTCAATCGAGAAATGATGAAATAAAATGGATAATGTGTGCCAATAAATCCTTCATTACTTTCTCCTTCCCCTTTTTCTGGCCTTCTTTACTTGCTGGCTGGCCAAGTTACTAAGTTGCTGTTAATCAACTAGCTACCAATTTAAATATTAGTAGTAGGCTTGTTACTAATCTCAACTTTTCGAGCAGACACATTTATTCAAAACGAATTCCTCGTTTCCAAACATAAATGGAACTGAACCTGATTTCAATCGAGAAATGATGAAATAAAATGGATATTGTGTGCCAATAAATCCTTCATTACTTTCTCCTTCCCCTTTCTCTGGCCTTCTTTACTTGCTGGCTGGCCAAGTTACTAAGTTGCTGTTAATCAACTAGCTACCAATTTAAATATTAGTAGTAGGCTTGTTACTAATCTCAACTTTTCGAGCAGACACATTTATTCAAAACGAATTCCTTGTTTCCAAACATAAATGGAACTGAACCTTATTTCAATCGAGAAATGATGAAATAAAATGGATATTGTGTGCCAATAAATCCTTCATTACTTTCTCCTTCCCCTTTTGCTGGCCTTCTTTACTTACTGGCTGGCCAAGTTACTAAGTTGCTGTTAATCAACTAGCTACCAATTTAAATATTAGTAGTAGGCTTGTTACTAATCTCAACTTTTCGAGCAGACACATTTATTCAAAACGAATTCCTTGTTTCCAAACATAAATGGAACTGAACCTGATTTCAATCGAGAAATGATGAAATAAAATGGATATTGTGTGCCAATAAATCCTTCATTACTTTCTCCTTCCCCTTTTTCTGGCCTTCTTTACTTGCTGGCTGGCCAAGTTACTAAGTTGCTGTTAATCAACTAGCTACCAATTTAAATATTAGTAGTAGGCTTGTTACTAATCTCAACTTTTCGAGCAGACACGTTTATTCAAAACGAATTCCTCGTTTCCAAACATAAATGGAACTGAACCTGATTTAAATCGAGAAATGATGAAATAAAATGGATATTGTGTGACAATAAATCCTTCATTACTTTCTCCTTCCCCTTTTGCTGGCCTTCTTTACTTGCTGGCTGGCCAAGTTACTAAGTTGCTGTTAATCAACTAGCTACCAATTTAAATATTAGTAGTAGGCTTGTTACTAATCTCAACTTTTCGAGCAGACACATTTATTCAAAACGAATTCCTTGTTTCCAAACATAAATGGAACTGAACCTGATTTCAATCGAGAAATGATGAAATAAAATGGATAATGTGTGCCAATAAATCCTTCATTACTTTCTCCTTCCCCTTTTTCTGGCCTTCTTTACTTGCTGGCTGGCCAAGTTACTAAGTTGCTGTTAATCAACTAGCTACCTATTTAAATATTAGTAGTAGGCTTGTTACTAATCTCAACTTTTCGAGCAGACACATTTATTCAAAACGAATTCCTCGTTTCCAAACATAAATGGAACTGTACCTGATTTCAATCGAGAAATGATGAAATAAAATGGATATTGTGTGCCAATAAATCCTTCATTACTTTCTCCTTCCCCTTTTGCTGGCCTTCTTTACTTGCTGGCTGGCCAAGTTACTAAGTTGCTGTTAATCAACTAGCTACCAATTTAAATATTAGTAGTAGGCTTGTTACTAATCTCAAATTTTCGAGCAGACACATTTATTCAAAACGAATTCCTCGTTTCCAAACATAAATGGAACTGAACCTGATTTCAATCGAGAAATGATGAAATAAAATGGATATTGTGTGCCAATAAATCCTTCATTACTTTCTCCTTCCCCTTTTGCTGGCCTTCTTTACTTGCTGGCTGGCCAAGTTACTAAGTTGCTGTTAATCAACTAGCTACCAATTTAAATATTAGTAGTAGGCTTGTTACTAATCTCAAATTTTCGAGCAGACACCTTTATTCAAAACAAATTCCTCGTTTCCAAACATAAATGGAACTGAACCTGATTTCAATCGAGAAATGATGAAATAAAATGGATATTGTGTGCCAATAAATCCTTCATTACTTTCTCCTTCCCCTTTTGCTGGCCTTCTTTACTTGCTGGCTGGCCAAGTTACTAAGTTGCTGTTAATCAACTAGCTACCAATTTAAATATTAGTAGTAGGCTTGTTACTTATCTCAACTTTTCGAGCAGACACATTTATTCAAAACGAATTCCTTGTTTCCAAACATAAATGGAACTGAACCTGATTTCAATCGAGAAATGATGAAATAAAATGGATATTGTGTGCCAATAAATCCTTCATTACTTTCTCCTTCCCCTTTTTCTGGCCTTCTTTACTTGCTGGCTGGCCAAGTTAATAAGTTGCTGTTAATCAACTAGCTACCAATTTAAATATTAGTAGTAGGCTTGTTACTAATCTCAAATTTTCGAGCAGACACATTTATTCAAAACGAATTCCTCGTTTCCAAACATAAATTGGACTGAACCTGATTTCAATCGAGAAATGATGAAATAAAATGGATATTGTGTGCCAATAAATCCTTCATTACTTTCTCCTTCCCCTTTTGCTGGCCTTCTTTACTTGCTGGCTGGCCAAGTGACTAAGTTGCTGTTAATCAACTAGCTACCAATTTAAATATTAGTAGTAGGCTTGTTACTAATCTCAACTTTTCGAGCAGACACATTTATTCAAAACGAATTCCTCGTTTCCAAACATAAATGGAACTGAACCTTATTTCAATCGAGAAATGATGAAATAAAATGGATATTGTGTGCCAATAAATCCTTCATTACTTTCTCCTTCCCCTTTTGCTGGCCTTCTTTACTTGCTGGCTGGCCAAGCTACTAAGTTGCTGCTAATCAACTAGCTACCAATTTAAATATTAGTAGTAGGCTTGTTACTAATCTCAACTTTTCGAGCAGACACATTTATTCAAAACGAATTCCTCGTTTCCAAACATAAATGGAACTGAACCTGATTTCAATCGAGAAATGATGAAATAAAATGGATATTGTGTGCCAATAAATCCTTCATTACTTTCTCCTTCCCCTTTTGCTGGCCTTCTTTACTTGCTGGCTGGCCAAGTTACTAAGTTGCTGTTAATCAACTAGCTACCAATTTAAATATTAGTAGTAGGCTTGTTACTAATCTCAACTTTTCGAGCAGACACATTTATTCAAAACGAATTCCTCGTTTCCAAACATAAATGGAACTGAACCTGATTTCAATCGAGAAATGATGAAATAAAATGGATATTGTGTGCCAATAAATCCTTCATTACTTTCTCCTTCCCCTTTTTCTGGCCTTCTTTACTTGCTGGCTGGCCAAGTTACTAAGTTGCTGTTAATCAACTAGATACCAATTTAAATATTAGTAGTAGGCTTGTTACTAATCTCAACTTTTCGAGCAAACACATTTATTCAAAACGAATTCCTCGTTTCCAAACATAAATGGAACTGAACCTTATTACAATCGAGAAATGATGAAATAAAATGGATATTGTGTGCCAATAAATCCTTCATTACTTTCTCCTTCCCCTTTTGCTGGCCTTCTTTACTTACTGGCTGGCCAAGTTACTAAGTTGCTGTTAATCAACTAGCTACCAATTTAAATATTAGTAGTAGGCTTGTTACTAATCTCAACTTTTCGAGCAGACACATTTATTCAAAACGAATTCCTTGTTTCCAAACATAAATGGAACTGAACCTGATTTCAATCGAGAAATGATGAAATAAAATGGATATTGTGTGCCAATAAATCCTTCATTACTTTCTCCTTCCCCTTTTTCTGGCCTTCTTTACTTGCTGGCTGGCCAAGTTACTAAGTTGCTGTTAATCAACTAGCTACCAATTTAAATATTAGTAGTATAGGCTTGTTACTAATCTCAACTTTTCGAGCAGACACGTTTATTCAAAACGAATTCCTCGTTTCCAAACATAAATGGAACTGAACCTGATTTCAATCGAGAAATGATAAAATAAAATGGATAATGTGTGCCAATAAATCCTTCATTACTTTCTCCTTCCCCTTTTTCTGGCCTTCTTTACTTGCTGGCTGGCCAAGTTACTAAGTTGCTGTTAATCAACTAGCTACCAATTTAAATATTAGTAGTAGGCTTGTTACTAATCTCAACTTTTCGAGCAGACACATTTATTCAAAACGAATTCCTCGTTTCCAAACATAAATGGAACTGAACCTGATTTCAATCGAGAAATGATGAAATAAAATGGATATTGTGTGCCAATAAATCCTTCATTACTTTCTCCTTCCCCTTTTGCTGGCCTTCTTTACTTGCTGGCTGGCCAAGTTACTAAGTTGCTGTTAATCAACTAGCTACCAATTTAAATATTAGTAGAAGGCTTGTTACTAATCTCAACTTTTCGAGCAGACACATTTATTCAAAACGAATTCCTCGTTTCCAAACATAAATGGAACTGAACCTGATTTCAATCGAGAAATGATGAAATAAAATGGATAATGTGTGCCAATAAATCCTTCATTACTTTCTCCTTCCCCTTTTTCTGGCCTTCTTTACTTGCTGGCTGGCCAAGTTACTAAGTTGCTGTTAATCAACTAGCTACCAATTTAAATATTAGTAGTAGGCTTGTTACTAATCTCAACTTTTCGAGCAGACACATTTATTCAAAACGAATTCCTCGTTTCCAAACATAAATGGAACTGAACCTGATTTCAATCGAGAAATGATGAAATAAAATGGATATTGTGTGCCAATAAATCCTTCATTACTTTCTCCTTCCCCTTTTTCTGGCCTTCTTTACTTGCTGGCTGGCCAAGTTACTAAGTTGCTGTTAATCAACTAGCTACCAATTTAAATATTAGTAGTAGGCTTGTTACTAATCTCAACTTTTCGAGCAGACACATTTATTCAAAACGAATTCCTTGTTTCAAAACATAAATGGAACTGAACCTTATTTCAATCGAGAAATGATGAAATAAAATGGATATTGTGTGCCAATAAATCCTTCATTACTTTCTCCTTCCCCTTTTGCTGGCCTTCTTTACTTACTGGCTGGCCAAGTTACTAAGTTGCTGTTAATCAACTAGCTACCAATTTAAATATTAGTAGTAGGCTTGTTACTAATCTCAACTTTTCGAGCAGACACATTTATTCAAAACGAATTCCTTGTTTCCAAACATAAATGGAACTGAACCTGATTTCAATCGAGAAATGATGAAATAAAATGGATATTGTGTGCCAATAAATCCTTCATTACTTTCTCCTTCCCCTTTTTCTGGCCTTCTTTACTTGCTGGCTGGCCAAGTTACTAAGTTGCTGTTAATCAACTAGCTACCAATTTAAATATTAGTAGTAGGCTTGTTACTAATCTCAACTTTTCGAGCAGACACGTTTATTCAAAACGAATTCCTCGTTTCCAAACATAAATGGAACTGAACCTGATTTAAATCGAGAAATGATGAAATAAAATGGATATTGTGTGCCAATAAATCCTTCATTACTTTCTCCTTCCCCTTTTGCTGGCCTTCTTTACTTGCTGGCTGGCCAAGTTACTAAGTTGCTGTTAATCAACTAGCTACCAATTTAAATATTAGTAGTAGGCTTGTTACTAATCTCAACTTTTCGAGCAGACACATTTATTCAAAACGAATTCCTTGTTTCCAAACATAAATGGAACTGAACCTGATTTCAATCGAGAAATGATGAAATAAAATGGATATTGTGTGCCAATAAATCCTTCATTACTTTCTCCTTCCCCTTTTGCTGGCCTTCTTTACTTGCTGGCTGGCCAAGTTACTAAGTTGCTGTTATCAACTAGCTACCAATTTAAATATTAGTAGTAGGCTTGTTACTAATCTCAACTTTTCGAGCAGACACATTTATTCAAAACGAATTCCTTGTTTCCAAACATAAATGGAACTGAACCTTATTTCAATCGAGAAATGATGAAATAAAATGGATATTGTGTGCCAATAAATCCTTCATTACTTTCTCCTTCCCCTTTTGCTGGCCTTCTTTACTTGCTGGCTGGCCAAGTTACTAAGTTGCTGTTAATCAACTAGCTACCAATTTAAATATTAGTAGTAGGCTTGTTACTAATCTCAACTTTTCGAAGAGACACATTTATTCAAAACGAATTCCTTGTTTCCAAACATAAATGGAACTGAACCTGATTTCAATCGAGAAATGATGAAATAAAATGGATATTGTGTGCCAATAAATCCTTCATTACTTTCTCCTTCCCCTTTTTCTGGCCTTCTTTACTTGCTGGCTGGCCAAGTTACTAAGTTGCTGTTAATCAACTAGCTACCAATTTAAATATTAGTAGTAGGCTTGTTACTAATCTCAACTTTTCGAGCAGACACGTTTATTCAAAACGAATTCCTCGTTTCCAAACATAAATGGAACTGAACCTGATTTCAATCGAGAAATGATGAAATAAAATGGATATTGTGTGCCAATAAATCCTTCATTACTTTCTCCTTCCCCTTTTTCTGGCCTTCTTTACATGCTGGCTGGCCAAGTTACTAAGTTGCTGTTAATCAACTAGCTACCAATTTAAATATTAGTAGTAGGCTTGTTACTAATCTCAACTTTTCGAGCAGACACATTTATTCAAAACGAATTCCTTGTTTCCAAACATAAATGGAACTGAACCTGATTTCAATCGAGAAATGATGAAATAAAATGGATATTGTGTGCCAATAAATCCTTCATTACTTTCTCCATCCCCTTTTTCTGGCCTTCTTTACTTGCTGGCTGGCCAAGTTACTAAGTTGCTGTTAATCAACTAGCTACCAATTTAAATATTAGTAGTAGGCTTGTTACTAATCTCAACTTTTCGAGCAGACACATTTATTCAAAACGAATTCCTTGTTTCCAAACATAAATGGAACTGAACCTGATTTCAATCGAGAAATGATGAAATAAAATGGATAATGTGTGCCAATAAATCCTTCATTACTTTCTCCTTCCCCTTTTGCTGGCCTTCTTTACTTGCTGGCTGGCCAAGTTACTAAGTTGCTGTTAATCAACTAGCTACCAATTTAAATATTAGTAGTAGGCTTGTTACTAATCTCAACTTTTCGAGCAGACACATTTATTCAAAACGAATTCCTCGTTTCCAAACATAAATGGAACTGAACCTGATTTCAATCGAGAAATGATGAAATAAAATGGATATTGTGTGCCAATAAATCCTTCATTACTTTCTCCTTCCCCTTTTGCTGGCCTTCTTTACTTGCTGGCTGGCCAAGTTACTAAGTTGCTGTTAATCAACTAGCTACCAATTTAAATATTAGTAGAAGGCTTGTTACTAATCTCAACTTTTCGAGCAGACACATTTATTCAAAACGAATTTCTCGTTTCCAAACATAAATGGAACTGAACCTGATTTCAATCGAGAAATGATGAAATAAAATGGATAATGTGTGCCAATAAATCCTTCATTACTTTCTCCTTCCCCTTTTTCTGGCCTTCTTTACTTGCTGGCTGGCCAAGTTACTAAGTTGCTGTTAATCAACTAGCTACCAATTTAAATATTAGTAGTAGGCTTGTTACTAATCTCAACTTTTCGAGCAGACACGTTTATTCAAAACGAATTCCTTGTTTCCAAACATAAATGGAACTGAACCTGATTTCAATCGAGAAATGATGAAATAAAATGGATATTGTGTGCCAATAAATCCTTCATTACTTTCTCCTTCCCCTTTTGCTGGCCTTCTTTACTTGCTGGCTGGCCAAGTTACTAAGTTGCTGTTAATCAACTAGCTACCAATTTAAATATTAGTAGTAGGCTTGTTACTAATCTCAACTTTTCGAGCAGACACATTTATTCAAAACGAATTCCTTGTTTCCAAACATAAATGGAACTGAACCTGATTTCAATCGAGAAATGATGAAATAAAATGGATATTGTGTGCCAATAAATCCTTCATTACTTTCTCCTTCCCCTTTTGCTGGCCTTCTTCACTTGCTGGCTGGCCAAGTTACTAAGTTGCTGTTAATCAACTAGCTAACAATTTAAATATTAGTAGTAGGCTTGTTACTAATCTCAACTTTTCGAGCAGACACATTTATTCAAAACGAATTCCTTGTTTCCAAACATAAATGGAACTGAACCTTATTTCAATCGAGAAATGATGAAATAAAATGGATATTGTGTGCCAATAAATCCTTCATTACTTTCTCCTTCCCCTTTTTCTGGCCTTCTTTACTTGTTGGCTGGCCAAGTTACTAAGTTGCTGTTAATCTACTAGCTACCAATTTAAATATTAGTAGTAGGCTTGTTACTAATCTCAACTTTTCAAGCAGACACATTTATTCAAAACGAAGTCCTTGTTTCCAAACATAAATGGAACTGAACCTGATTTCAATCGAGAAATGATGAAATAAAATGGATATTGTGTGCCAATAAATCCTTCATTACTTTCTCCTTCCCCTTTTGCTGGCCTTCTTTACTTGCTGGCTGGCCAAGTTACTAAGTTGCTGTTAATCAACTAGCTACCAATTTAAATATTAGTAGTAGGCTTGTTACTAATCTCAACTTTTCGAGCAGACACATTTATTCAAAACGAATTCCTTGTTTCCAAACATAAATGGAACTGAACCTGATTTCAATCGAGAAATGATGAAATAAAATGGATATTGTGTACCAATAAATCCTTCATTACTTTCTCCTTCCCCTTTTGCTGGCCTTATTTACTTGCTGGCTGGCCAAGTTACTAAGTTGCTGTTAATCAACTAGCTACCAATTTAAATATTAGTAGTAGGCTTGTTACTAATCTCAACTTTTCGAGCAGACACATTTATTCAAAACGAATTCCTTGTTTCCAAACATAAATGGAACTGAACCTGTTTTCAATCGAGATATGATGAAATAAAATGGATATTGTGTGCCAATAAATCCTTCATTACTTTCTCCTTCCCCTTTTTCTGGCCTTCTTTACTTGCTGGCTGGCCAAGTTACTAAGTTGCTGTTAATCAACTAGCATCCAATTTAAATATTAGTAGTAGGCTTGTTACTAATCTCAACTTTTCGAGCAGACACATTTATTCAAAACGAATTCCTCGTTTCCAAACCTAAATGGAACTGAACCTGATTTCAATTGAGAAATGATGAAATAAAATGGATATTGTGTGCCAATAAATCCTTCATTACTTTCTCCTTCCCCTTTTGCTGGCCTTCTTTACTTGCTGGCTGGCCAAGTTACTAAGTTGCTGTTAATCAACTAGCTACCAATTTAAATATTAGTAGTAGGCTTGTTACTAATCTCAACTTTTCGAGCAGACACATTTATTCAAAACGAATTCCTTTTTTCCAAACATAAATGGAACTGAACCTTATTTCAATCGAGAAATGATGAAATAAAATGGATATTGTGTGCCAATAAATCCTTCATTACTTTCTCCTTCCCCTTTTGCTGGCCTTTTTTACTTGCTGGCTGGCCAAGTTACTAAGTTGCTGTTATCAACTAGCTACCAATTTAAATATTAGTAGTAGGCTTGTTACTAATCTCAACTTTTCGAGCAGACACATTTATTCAAAACGAATTCCTCGTTTCCAAACATAAATGGAACTGAACCTGATTTCAATCGAGAAATGATGAAATAAAATGGATATTGTGTGCCAATAAATCCTTCATTACTTTCTCCTTCCCCTTTTGCTGGTCTTCTTTACTTGCTGGCTGGCCAAGTTACTAAGTTGCTGTTATCAACTAGCTACCAATTTAAATATTAGTAGTAGGCTTGTTACTAATCTCAACTTTTCGAGCAGACACATTTATTCAAAACGAATTCCTTGTTTCCAAACATAAATGGAACTGAACCTTATTTCAATCGAGAAATGATGAAATAAAATGGATATTGTGTGCCAATAAATCCTTCATTACTTTCTCCTTCCCCTTTTGCTGGCCTTCTTTACTTGCAGGCTGGCCAAGTTACTAAGTTGCTGTTAATCAACTAGCTACCAATTTAAATATTAGTAGTAGGCTTGTTACTAATCTCAACTTTTCGAGCAGACACATTTATTCAAAACGAATTCCTTGTTTCCAAACATAAATGGAACTGAACCTGATTTCAATCGAGAAATGATGAAATAAAATGGATATTGTGTGCCAATAAATCCTTCATTACTTTCTCCTTCCCCTTTTTCTGGCCTTCTTTACTTGCTGGCTGGCCAAGTTACTAAGTTGCTGTTAATCAACTAGCTACCAATTTAAATATTAGTAGTAGGCTTGTTACTAATCTCAACTTTTCGAGCAGACACGTTTATTCAAAACGAATTCCTCGTTTCCAAACATAAATGGAACTGAACCTGATTTCAATCGAGAAATGATGAAATAAAATGGATATTGTGTGCCAATAAATCCTTCATTACTTTCTCCTTCCCCTTTTTCTGGCCTTCTTTACTTGCTGGCTGGCCAAGTTACTAAGTTGCTGTTAATCAACTAGCTACCAATTTAAATATTAGTAGTAGGCTTGTTACTAATCTCAACTTTTCGAGCAGACACATTTATTCAAAACGAATTCCTTGTTTCCAAACATAAATGGAACTGAACCTGATTTCAATCGAGAAATGATGAAATAAAATGGATATTGTGTGCCAATAAATCCTTCATTACTTTCTCCTTCCCCTTTTTCTGGCCTTCTTTACTTGCTTGCTGGCCAAGTTACTAAGTTGCTGTTAATCAACTAGCTACCAATTTAAATATTAGTAGTAGGCTTGTTACTAATCTCAACTTTTCGAGCAGACACATTTATTCAAAACGTATTCCTTGTTTCCAAACATAAATGGAACTGAACCTGATTTCAATCGAGAAATGATGAAATAAAATGGATAATGTGTGCCAATAAATCCTTCATTACTTTCTCCTTCCCCTTTTTCTGGCCTTCTTTACTTGCTGGCTGGCCAAGTTACTAAGTTGCTGTTAATCAACTAGCTACCAATTTAAATATTAGTAGTAGGCTTGTTACTTATCTCAACTTTTCGAGCAGACACATTTATTCAAAACGAATTCCTCGTTTCCAAACATAAATGGAACTGAACCTGATTTCAATCGAGAAATGATGAAATAAAATGGATATTGTGTGCCAATAAATCCTTCATAACTTTCTTTTTCCCCTTTTGCTGGCCTTCTTTACTTGCTGGCTGGCCAAGTTACTAAGTTGCTGTTAATCAACTAGCTACCAATTTAAATATTAGTAGAAGGCTTGTTACTAATCTCAACTTTTCGAGCAGACACATTTATTCAAAACGAATTCCTCGTTTCCAAACATAAATGGAACTGAACCTGATTTCAATCGAGAAATGATGAAATAAAATGGATAATGTGTGCCAATAAATCCTTCATTACTTTCTCCTTCCCCTTTTTCTGGCCTTCTTTACTTGCTGGCTGGCCAAGTTACTAAGTTGCTGTTAATCAACTAGCTACCAATTTAAATATTAGTAGTAAATTTGTTACTAATCTCAACTTTTCGAGCAGACACATTTATTCAAAACAAATTCCTTGTTTTCAAACATAAATGGAACTGAACCTGATTTCAATCGAGAAATGATGAAATAAAATGGATATTGTGTGCCAATAAATCCTTCATTACTTTCTCCCTCCCCTTTTGCTGGCCTTCTTTACTTGCTGGCTGGCCAAGTTACTAAGTTGCTGTTAATCAACTAGCTACCAATTTAAATATTAGTAGTAGGCTTGTTACTAATCTCAACTTTTCGAGCAGACACATTTATTCAAAACGAATTCCTTGTTTCCAAACATGCATGGAACTGAACCTGATTTCAATCGAGAAATGATGAAATAAAATGGATAATGTGTGCCAATAAATCCTTCATTACTTTCTCCTTCCCCTTTTTCTGCCCTTCTTTACTTGCTGGCTGGCCAAGTTACTAAGTTGCTGTTATTCAACTAGCTACCAATTTAAATATTAGTAGTAATCTTGTTACTAATCTCAACTTTTCGAGCAGACACATTTATTCAAAACGAATTCCTTGTTTCCAAACATAAATGGAACTGAACCTGATTTCAATCGAGAAATGATGAAATAAAATGGATATTGTGTGCCAAAAAATCCTTCATTACTTTCTCCTTCCCCTTTTTCTGCCCTTCTTTACTTGCTGGCTGGCCAAGTTACTAAGTTGCTGTTAATCAACTAGCTACCAATTTAAATATTAGTAGTAGGCATGTTACTAATCTCAACTTTTCGAGCAGACACATTTATTCAAAACGAATTCCTTGTTTCCAAACATAAATGGAACTGAACCTGATTTCAATCGAGAAATGATGAAATAAAATGGATATTGTGTGCCAATAAATCCTTCATTACTTTCTCCTTCCCCTTTTGCTGGCCTTCTTTACTTGCTGGCTGGCCAAGTTACTAAGTTGCTGTTAATCAACTAGCTACCAATTTAAATATTAGTAGTAGGCTTGTTACTAATCTCAACTATTCGAGCAGACACGTTTATTCAAAACGAATTCCTCGTTTCCAAACATAAATGGAACTGAACCTGATTTCAATCGAGAAATGATGAAATAAAATGGATATTGTGTGCCAATAAATCCTTCATTACTTTCTCCTTCCCCTTTTGCTGGCCTTCTTTACTTGCTGGCTGGCCAAGTTACTAAGTTGCTGTTAATCAACTAGCTACCAATTTAAATATTAGTAGTAGGCTTGTTACTAATCTCAACTTTTCGAGCAGACACATTTATTCAAAACGAATTCCTTGTTTCCAAACATAAATGGAACTGAACCTGATTTCAATCGAGAAATGATGAAATATAATGGATATTTGGTGCCAATAAATCCTTCATTACTTTCTCCTTCCCCTTTTGCTGGCCTTCTTTACTTGCTGGCTGGCCAAGTTACTAAGTTGCTGTTAATCAACTAGCTACCAATTTAAATATTAGTAGTAGGCTTGTTACTAATCTCAACTTTTCGAGCAGACACATTTATTCAAAACGAATTCCTTTTTTCCAAACATAAATGGAACTGAACCTTATTTCAATCGAGAAATGATGAAATAAAATGGATATTGTGTGCCAATAAATCCTTCATTACTTTCTCCTTCCCCTTTTGCTGGCCTTTTTTACTTGCTGGCTGGCCAAGTTACTAAGTTGCTGTTATCAACTAGCTACCAATTTAAATATTAGTAGTAGGCTTGTTACTAATCTCAACTTTTCGAGCAGACACATTTATTCAAAACGAATTCCTCGTTTCCAAACATAAATGGAACTGAACCTGATTTCAATCGAGAAATGATGAAATAAAATGGATATTGTGTGCCAATAAATCCTTCATTACTTTCTCCTTCCCCTTTTGCTGGTCTTCTTTACTTGCTGGCTGGCCAAGTTACTAAGTTGCTGTTATCAACTAGCTACCAATTTAAATATTAGTAGTAGGCTTGTTACTAATCTCAACTTTTCGAGCAGACACATTTATTCAAAACGAATTCCTTGTTTCCAAACATAAATGGAACTGAACCTTATTTCAATCGAGAAATGATGAAATAAAATGGATATTGTGTGCCAATAAATCCTTCATTA
This sequence comes from Pyrrhosoma nymphula, assembly GCA_963573305.1. Classification (NCBI taxonomy): domain Eukaryota; kingdom Metazoa; phylum Arthropoda; class Insecta; order Odonata; family Coenagrionidae; genus Pyrrhosoma; species Pyrrhosoma nymphula. The sequence goes on along the minus strand of OY754340.1, from coordinate 65,307,408 downwards.
CTTTCTCCTTCCCCTTTTGCTGGCCTTCTTTACTTGCAGGCTGGCCAAGTTACTAAGTTGCTGTTAATCAACTAGCTACCAATTTAAATATTAGTAGTAGGCTTGTTACTAATCTCAACTTTTCGAGCAGACACATTTATTCAAAACGAATTCCTTGTTTCCAAACATAAATGGAACTGAACCTGATTTCAATCGAGAAATGATGAAATAAAATGGATATTGTGTGCCAATAAATCCTTCATTACTTTCTCCTTCCCCTTTTTCTGGCCTTCTTTACTTGCTGGCTGGCCAAGTTACTAAGTTGCTGTTAATCAACTAGCTACCAATTTAAATATTAGTAGTAGGCTTGTTACTAATCTCAACTTTTCGAGCAGACACGTTTATTCAAAACGAATTCCTCGTTTCCAAACATAAATGGAACTGAACCTGATTTCAATCGAGAAATGATGAAATAAAATGGATATTGTGTGCCAATAAATCCTTCATTACTTTCTCCTTCCCCTTTTTCTGGCCTTCTTTACTTGCTGGCTGGCCAAGTTACTAAGTTGCTGTTAATCAACTAGCTACCAATTTAAATATTAGTAGTAGGCTTGTTACTAATCTCAACTTTTCGAGCAGACACATTTATTCAAAACGAATTCCTTGTTTCCAAACATAAATGGAACTGAACCTGATTTCAATCGAGAAATGATGAAATAAAATGGATATTGTGTGCCAATAAATCCTTCATTACTTTCTCCTTCCCCTTTTTCTGGCCTTCTTTACTTGCTTGCTGGCCAAGTTACTAAGTTGCTGTTAATCAACTAGCTACCAATTTAAATATTAGTAGTAGGCTTGTTACTAATCTCAACTTTTCGTGCAGACACATTTATTCAAAACGTATTCCTTGTTTCCAAACATAAATGGAACTGAACCTGATTTCAATCGAGAAATGATGAAATAAAATGGATAATGTGTGCCAATAAATCCTTCATTACTTTCTCCTTCCCCTTTTTCTGGCCTTCTTTACTTGCTGGCTGGCCAAGTTACTAAGTTGCTGTTAATCAACTAGCTACCAATTTAAATATTAGTAGTAGGCTTGTTACTAATCTCAACTTTTCGAGCAGACACATTTATTCAAAACGAATTCCTCGTTTCCAAACATAAATGGAACTGAACCTGATTTCAATCGAGAAATGATGAAATAAAATGGATATTGTGTGCCAATAAATCCTTCATTACTTTCTCCTTCCCCTTTTGCTGGCCTTCTTTACTTGCTGGCTGGCCAAGTTACTAAGTTGCTGTTAATCAACTAGCTACCAATTTAAATATTAGTAGAAGGCTTGTTACTAATCTCAACTTTTCGAGCAGACACATTTATTCAAAACGAATTCCTCGTTTCCAAACATAAATGGAACTGAACCTGATTTCAATCGAGAAATGATGAAATAAAATGGATAATGTGTGCCAATAAATCCTTCATTACTTTCTCCTTCCCCTTTTTCTGGCCTTCTTTACTTGCTGGCTGGCCAAGTTACTAAGTTGCTGTTAATCAACTAGCTACCAATTTAAATATTAGTAGTAAATTTGTTACTAATCTCAACTTTTCGAGCAGACACATTTATTCAAAACAAATTCCTTGTTTTCAAACATAAATGGAACTGAACCTGATTTCAATCGAGAAATGATGAAATAAAATGGATATTGTGTGCCAATAAATCCTTCATTACTTTCTCCCTCCCCTTTTGCTGGCCTTCTTTACTTGCTGGCTGGCCAAGTTACTAAGTTGCTGTTAATCAACTAGCTACCAATTTAAATATTAGTAGTAGGCTTGTTACTAATCTCAACTTTTCGAGCAGACACATTTATTCAAAACGAATTCCTTGTTTCCAAACATGCATGGAACTGAACCTGATTTCAATCGAGAAATGATGAAATAAAATGGATAATGTGTGCCAATAAATCCTTCATTACTTTCTCCTTCCCCTTTTTCTGCCCTTCTTTACTTGCTGGCTGGCCAAGTTACTAAGTTGCTGTTATTCAACTAGCTACCAATTTAAATATTAGTAGTAATCTTGTTACTAATCTCAACTTTTCGAGCAGACACATTTATTCAAAACGAATTCCTTGTTTCCAAACATAAATGGAACTGAACCTGATTTCAATCGAGAAATGATGAAATAAAATGGATATTGTGTGCCAAAAAATCCTTCATTACTTTCTCCTTCCCCTTTTTCTGCCCTTCTTTACTTGCTGGCTGGCCAAGTTACTAAGTTGCTGTTAATCAACTAGCTTCCAATTTAAATATTAGTAGTAGGCATGTTACTAATCTCAACTTTTCGAGCAGACACATTTATTCAAAACGAATTCCTTGTTTCCAAACATAAATGGAACTGAACCTGATTTCAATCGAGAAATGATGAAATAAAATGGATATTGTGTGCCAATAAATCCTTCATTACTTTCTCCTTCCCCTTTTGCTGGCCTTCTTTACTTGCTGGCTGGCCAAGTTACTAAGTTGCTGTTAATCAACTAGCTACCAATTTAAATATTAGTAGTAGGCTTGTTACTAATCTCAACTATTCGAGCAGACACGTTTATTCAAAACGAATTCCTCGTTTCCAAACATAAATGGAACTGAACCTGATTTCAATCGAGAAATGATGAAATAAAATGGATATTGTGTGCCAATAAATCCTTCATTACTTTCTCCTTCCCCTTTTGCTGGCCTTCTTTACTTGCTGGCTGGCCAAGTTACTAAGTTGCTGTTAATCAACTAGCTACCAATTTAAATATTAGTAGTAGGCTTGTTACTAATCTCAACTTTTCGAGCAGACACATTTATTCAAAACGAATTCCTTGTTTCCAAACATAAATGGAACTGAACCTGATTTCAATCGAGAAATGATGAAATATAATGGATATTTGGTGCCAATAAATCCTTCATTACTTTCTCCTTCCCCTTTTGCTGGCCTTCTTTACTTGCTGGCTGGCCAAGTTACTAAGTTGCTGTTAATCAACTAGCTACCAATTTAAATATTAGTAGTAGGCTTGTTACTAATCTCAACTTTTCGAGCAGACACGTTTATTCAAAACGAATTCCTTGTTTCCAAACATAAATGGAACTGAACCTGATTTCAATCGAGAAATGATGAAATAAAATGGATATTGTGTGCCAATAAATCCTTCATTACTTTCTCCTTCCCCTTTTTCTGGCCTTCTTTACTTGCTGGCTGGCCAAGTTACTAAGTTGCTGTTAATCAACTAGCTACCAATTTAAATATTAGTAGTAGGCTTGTTACTAATCTCAACTTTTCGAGCAGACACGTTTATTCAAAACGAATTCCTTGTTTCCAAACATAAATGGAACTGAACCTGAATTCAATCGAGAAATGATGAAATAAAATGGATATTGTGTGCCAATAAATCCTTCATTACTTTCTCCTTCCCCTTTTGCTGGCCTTCTTTACTTGCTGGCTGGCCAAGTTACTAAGTTGCTGTTAATCAACTAGCTACCAATTTAAATATTAGTAGTAATCTTGTTACTAATCTCAACTTTTCGAGCAGACACATTTATTCAAAACGAATTCCTTGTTTCCAAACATAAATGGAACTGAACCTGATTTCAATCGAGAAATGATGAAATAAAATGGATATTGTGTGCCAATAAATCCTTCATTACTTTCTCCTTCCCCTTTTTCTGCCCTTCTTTACTTGCTGGCTGGCCAAGTTACTAAGTTGCTGTAAATCAACTAGCTACCAATTTAAATATTAGTAGTAGGCTTGTTACTAATCTCAACTTTTCGAGCAGACACATTTATTCAAAACGAATTCCTTGTTTCCAAACATAAATGGAACTGAACCTGATTTCAATCGAGAAATGATGAAATAAAATGGATATTGTGTGCCAATAAATCCTTCATTACTTTCTCCTTCCCCTTTTGCTGGCCTTCTTTACTTGCTGGCTGGCCAAGTTACTAAGTTGCTGTTAATCAACTAGCTACCAATTTAAATATTAGTAGTAGGCTTGTTACTAATCTCAACTATTCGAGCAGACACGTTTATTCAAAACGAATTCCTCGTTTCCAAACATAAATGGAACTGAACCTGATTTCAATCGAGAAATGATGAAATAAAATGGATATTGTGTGCCAATAAATCCTTCATTACTTTCTCCTTCCCCTTTTTCTGCCCTTCTTTACTTGCTGGCTGGCCAAGTTACTAAGTTGCTGTTAATCAACTAGCTACCAATTTAAATATTAGTAGTAGGCTTGTTACTAATCTCAACTTTTCGAGCAGACACATTTATTCAAAACGAATTCCTTGTTTCCAAACATAAATGGAACTGAACCTGATTTCAATCGAGAAATGATGAAATAAAATGGATATTTGGTGCCAATAAATCCTTCATTACTTTCTCCTTCCCCTTTTGCTGGCCTTCTTTACTTGCTGGCTGGCCAAGTTACTAAGTTGCTGTTAATCAACTAGCTACCAATTTAAATATTAGTAGTAGGCTTGTTACTAATCTCAACTTTTCGAGCAGACACGTTTATTCAAAACGAATTCCTTGTTTCCAAACATAAATGGAACTGAACCTGATTTCAATCGAGAAATGATGAAATAAAATGGATATTGTGTGCCAATAAATCCTTCATTACTTTCTCCTTCCCCTTTTGCTGGCCTTCTTTACTTGCTGGCTGGCCAAGTTACTAAGTTGCTGTTAATCAACTAGCTACCAATTTAAATATTAGTAGTAGGCTTGTTACTAATCTCAACTTTTCGAGCAGACACGTTTATTCAAAACGAATTCCTTGTTTCCAAACATAAATGGAACTGAACCTGAATTCAATCGAGAAATGATGAAATATAATGGATATTGTGTGCCAATAAATCCTTCATTACTTTCTCCTTCCCCTTTTGCTGGCCTTCTTTACTTGCTGGCTGGCCAAGTTACTAAGTTGCTGTTAATCAACTAGCTACCAATTTAAATATTAGTAGTAGGCTTGTTACTAATCTCAACTTTTCGAGCAGACACATTTATTCAAAACGAATTCCTTGTTTCCAAACATAAATGGAACTGAACCTGATTTCAATCGAGAAATGATGAAATAAAATGGATATTGTGTGCCAATTAATCCTTCATTACTTTCTCCTTCCCCTTTTGCTGGCCTTCTTTACTTGCTGGCTGGCCAAGTTACTAAGTTGCTGTTAATCAACTAGCTACCAATTTAAATATTAGTAGTAGGCTTGTTACTAATCTCAACTTTTCGAGCAGACACATTTATTCAAAACGAATTCCTTGTTTCCAAACATAAATGGAACTGAACCTTATTTCAATCGAGAAATGATGAAATAAAATGGATATTGTGTGCCAATAAATCCTTCATTACTTTCTCCTTCCCCTTTTGCTGGCCTTCTTTACTTGCTGGCTGGCCAAGTTACTAAGTTGCTGTTAATCAACTAGCTACCAATTTAAATATTAGTAGTAGGCTTGTTACTTATCTCAACTTTTCGAGCAGACACATTTATTCAAAACGAATTCCTTGTTTCAAAACATAAATGGAACTGAACCTGATTTCAATCGAGAAATGATGAAATAAAATGGATATTGTGTGCCAATAAATCCTTCATTACTTTCTCCTTCCCCTTTTGCTGGCCTTCTTTACTTGCTGGCTGGCCAAGTTACTAAGTTGCTGTTAATCAACTAGCTACCAATTTAAATATTAGTAGTAGGCTTGTTACTAATCTCAACTTTTCGAGCAGACACATTTATTCAAAACGAATTCCTTGTTTCCAAACATAAATGGAACTGAACCTGATTTCAATCGAGAAATGATGAAATAAAATGGATATTGTGTGCCAATAAATCCTTCATTACTTTCTCCTTCCCCTTTTTCTGGCCTTCTTTACTTGCTGGCTGGCCAAGTTACTAAGTTGCTGTTAATCAACTAGCTACCAATTTAAATATTAGTAGTAGGCTTGTTACTAATCTCAACTTTTCGAGCAGACACATTTATTCAAAACGAATTCCTCGTTTCCAAACATAAATGGAACTGAACCTGATTTCAATCGAGAAATGATGAAATAAAATGGATATTGTGTGCCAATAAATCCTTCATTACTTTCTCCTTCCCCTTTTGCTGGCCTTCTTTACTTGCTGGCTGGCCAAGTTACTAAGTTGCTGTTAATCAACTAGCTACCAATTTAAATATTAGTAGTAGGCTTGTTACTTATCTCAACTTTTCGAGCAGACACATTTATTCAAAACGAATTCCTCGTTTCCAAACATAAATGGAACTGAACCTGATTTCAATCGAGAAATGATGAAATAAAATGGATATTGTGTGCCAATAAATCCTTCATTACTTTCTCCTTCCCCTTTTTCTGGCCTTCTTTACTTGCTGGCTGGCCAAGTTACTAAGTTGCTGTTAATCAACTAGCTACCAATTTAAATATTAGTAGTAGGCTTGTTACTAATCTCAACTTTTCGAGCAGACACATTTATTCAAAACGAATTCCTCGTTTCCAAACATAAATGGAACTGAACCTGATTTCAATCCAGAAATGATGAAATAAAATGGATATTGTGTGCCAATAAATCCTTCATTACTTTCTCCTTCCCCTTTTGCTGGCCTTCTTTACTTGCTGGCTGGCCAAGTTACTAAGTTGCTGTTAATCAACTAGCTACCAATTTAAATATTAGTAGTAGGCTTGTTACTAATCTCAACTTTTCGAGCAGACACATTTATTCAAAACGAATTCCTTGTTTCCAAACATAAATGGAACTGAACCTGATTTCAATCGAGAAATGATGAAATAAAATGGATATTGTGTGCCAATAAATCCTTCATTACTTTCTCCTTCCCCTTTTTCTGGCCTTCTTTACTTGCTGGCTGGCCAAGTTACTAAGTTGCTGTTAATCAACTAGCTACCAATTTAAATATTAGTAGTAGGCTTGTTACTAATCTCAACTTTTCGAGCAGACACATTTATTCAAAACGAATTCCTCGTTTCCAAACATAAATGGAACTGAACCTGATTTCAATCGAGAAACGATGAAATAAAATGGATATTGTGTGCCAATAAATCCTTCATTACTTTCTCCTTCCCCTTTTGCTGGCCTTCTTTACTTGCTGGCTGGCCAAGTTACTAAGTTGCTGTTAATCAACTAGCTACCAATTTAAATATTAGTAGTAGGCTTGTTACTTATCTCAACTTTTCGAGCAGACACATTTATTCAAAACGAATTCCTCGTTTCCAAACATAAATGGAACTGAACCTGATTTCAATCGAGAAATGATGAAATAAAATGGATATTGTGTGCCAATAAATCCTTCATAACTTTCTTTTTCCCCTTTTGCTGGCCTTCTTTACTTGCTGGCTGGCCAAGTTACTAAGTTGCTGTTAATCAACTAGCGACCAATTTAAATATTAGTAGTAGGCTTGTTACTAATCTCAACTTTTCGAGCAGACACATTTATTCAAAACGAATTCCTCGTTTCCAAACATAAATGGAACTGAACCTGATTTCAATCGAGAAATGATGAAATAAAATGGATATTGTGTGCCAATAAATCCTTCATTACTTTCTCCTTCCCCTTTTGCTGGCCTTCTTTACTTGCTGGCTGGCCAAGTTACTAAGTTGCTGTTAATCAACTAGCTACCAATTTAAATATTAGTAGTAGGCTTGTTACTAATCTCTTAACATTTCGAGCAGACACATTTATTCAAAACGAATTCCTTGTTTCCAAACATAAATGGAACTGAACCTGATTTCAATCGAGAAATGATGAAATAAAATGGATATTGTGTGCCAATAAATCCTTCATTACTTTCTCCTTCCCCTTTTGCTGGCCTTCTTTACTTGCTGGCTGGCCAAGTTACTAAGTTGCTGTTAATCAACTAGCTACCAATTTAAATATTAGTAGTAGGCTTGTTACTAATCTCAACTTTTCGAGCAGACACATTTATTCAAAACGAATTCCTTGTTTCCAAACATAAATGGAACTGAACCTGATTTCAATCGAGAAATGATGAAATAAAATGGATATTGTGTGCCAATAAATCCTTCATTACTTTCTCCTTCCCCTTTTTCTGGCCTTCTTTACTTGCTGGCTGGCCAAGTTACTAATTTGCTGTTAATCAACTAGCTACCAATTTAAATATTAGTAGTAGGCTTGTTACTAATCTCAACTTTTCGAGCAGACACATTTATTCAAAACGAATTCCTCGTTTCCAAACATAAATGGAACTGAACCTGATTTCAATCGAGAAATGATGAAATAAAATGGATATTGTGTGCCAATAAATCCTTCATTACTTTCTCCTTCCCCTTTTGCTGGCCTTCTTTACTTGCTGGCTGGCCAAGTTACTAAGTTGCTGTTAATCAACTAGCTCCCTACTGGAAATCTCTACTGAATTCAGTAGACAAAATCTACTGAAATGAACTGAACTCTACTGAACTCTAATGAACTTAGGGCAATAGGCTACTGAACTCAACTGAACGGGGTCCAGTTGCCTACTGAAATGAACTGAACTCCAACTGAAGAGTGTTCAGTTGCCTACTGAAATGAACTGCACTTTACTGAACTCCAACTGAAGAATGTTTAGTTGCCTACTGAAATGAACTGAACTCTACTGAATTCTATTTTTTCAACTGAAGAACATTCATCTGCATCCTGAAATGAACTGAACTCAACTGAAATGCAAGGAAATCTTGTTTTTGGTTCCTGCAAGTAAAAATACTAGCAGGAACTGAGTGCCTACTGAAATAAATGGTTTTCCTTGTGACAATTCAAAGATAACATCTATTAATTTATATCTATATCACAGTATAAACAAAGACAGTAGTAGTAATGACATGAGAAGCAGCGAATGGCCAACAAGCCTATCAAGCAGCCAATTTTGGACCCATATAGGCAACCTCTTGAAACCCAGCATTGGCAACCCTACATACACTACCACATAAGGGTTTCATATGAAACCCTTAATATTGCCAAGATTACAGGATTCAATTATAGACTAGCAGATATAAATTTTATATTTCAACAAATCCAATTAATATGCGTGTAATTTTCGTGATGCTTGTGAAGTTATAGCAGTGTAGTTGCGATCAAACAATTAACTTATGAAAAATTAACCCTTAATTATTAGTCCAGCTTATTTAGGCTTTTTGAATGCATTACAACATAGTCAGTTATAAATATATACATTTTTTAAATTTTTTTCTGACTTGGAATCGGCCATCATTCCATCTTCACATCACCATTGTGGTGTCAAATTCTATATTTTTCCTGTTTCCTATCCTCTATCTAATCTCCCTAACTAATTGTTTTTTTTAGTTCCATATAGGTGTAGGTACAGAGTACGTCTTATTATGAGTTTCCACTAGAATATTCCTCAGGAATATTCCAAGAATCTCACTAGTCTGTTCTGCAAGGGATGCAGCTGAATTTAGAAGGAATTCAGGAGAATGTTCAGTAGGCTATGGAATACAGTAGAATGTTCAGTAAGCTACGGAGTACAATAGAATGTACAGCAGGCTTATGAATTCCCTATTGAAAATGCCCCATTGGTTTCCTATACTGTTTTCAGAAAATACTATAGGAATTATGTACATTCCTATAGGAATTAAAATTTCCTACAGGAACAATGAAGGTTCCTATAGGAACAATAAATTTCCTATGGGAACAATAACTTTCCTATAGGAACAATACATTTCTTATAGGTACAAGAAATTTTCCTATAGGAGTGGGAAATTTTCCTGCAGGAACAAGAAAAATTTCCTATAGGAAAATTTTTCATTCCCATAGGAAAATTTCTCGTTCCTAAAGGAAATTTATTGTTCCTATAGGAAATTTATTGTTCCTATAGGAAAGTTATTGTTCCCATAGGAAATTTTAATTCCCATAGGAATGTACATAATTCCTATAGTATTTTCTGAAAACACTAGGAAACCAATGGGGCATTTTCAATAGGGTTCAGTAGAATCCCAGTGAACACACATGGCTTCAGCAGAGCTTCACAAGGATGTCAGCGCTGCAAGTGCAGCACATGTCAAATGAAGCGCGTCAGCAGCGCTCTAAGAGAGTGATTTATCGAGAAACGCATTTGATACGCATCGCAACTCGTGTTTGAAGCCGCAAGTTGCGGACGAGCTGCCACAGCGCTGAAGGGAGTCATTTGAATAAGTAGAGATGGTGAAAGTCTCAATCGAAAGAGGAAGATATAAACACTCATTCTTTAAATATTTAGTATTTGTATCCTTTGTTTTTTTATTACATGAAATATATATCCTTGATACATATTAACATGTTTAGCCTGAAGTTCATTCTTCGACCGAAAATTTGGCATAAATGGGAAGCTTTGAAACGATTCGGAGAGACTTGGGTTCTGCCAGTAACAACAATTCATTCATAGCTTTGTGTAATTAATTTCCGTTATACACTAAAATATTGTTACAATTTTATTGGTACATTCGTCAGTTTTCTCATTTCTACGTTCGTAACATTGATAATACATGCATATTCACGTTCGTAGCATTTCTGCGAGTAAGTTACGTCTTCATTGAAATGTAAACAAACGTGTGACAATTGGAAAATATCTTGTTTATTCTCATTAATGTTGACTTTATATTCATTTAATGTGGCAACATTGGTTTCAATTAATTAATGCCTGAAAACTGTTATCGTGATTGGTTGGTACGTTACCATAAACTATCACGGCATTTACATTTAAAAGTTAGTTCTCGCAAACACATTTACGCACGGGAATGGCCGTATATATACAACTTTCTAGCAACGCATGCATCAGTTACGAGTTGAATATGACGTAGAGATTAGCACGATAGGCATGCGATGTACCGTAGACATACCGTAGGAAGAAGCGAGATTCAAGATGAGTCTATATAATCTGGAGATAGATAGGGAAAAATAATTCCCATTAATAAACTTTTTTTCAGGGATGTTTAGTAGGCTAATGAATTCAGTAGAAGTTCAGTAGGCTAATGAATTCAGTAGAATGTTCAGTAGGCTTATGAATTCAGTAGAAGTTCAGTAGACTGTTTCAAAAAGCAGGTTGGCTACTGAATTCAGTAGGAAAAATTTCCAGTAGGGCTACCAATTTAAATATTAGTAGTAGGCTTGTTACTAATCTCAACTTTTCGAGCAGACACATTTATTCAAAACGAATTCCTCGTTTCCAAACATAAATGGAACTGAACCTGATTTCAATCGAGAAATGATAAAATAAAATGGATATTGTGTGCCAATAAATCCTTCATTACTTTCTCCTTCCCCTTTTTCTGGCCTTCTTTACTTGCTGGCTGGCCAAGTTACTAAGTTGCTGTTAATCAACTAGCTACCAATTTAAATATTAGTAGTAGGCTTGTTACTAATCTCAACTTTTCGAGCAGACACATTTATTCAAAACGAATTCCTCGTTTCCAAACATAAATGGAACTGAACCTGATTTCAATCGAGAAATGATGAAATAAAATGGATATTGTGTGCCAATAAATCCTTCATTACTTTCTCCTTCCCCTTTTGCTGGCCTTCTTTACTTGCTGGCTGGCCAAGTTACTAAGTTGCTGTTAATCAACTAGCTACCAATTTAAATATTAGTAGTAGGCTTGTTACTAATCTCAACTTTTCGAGGAGACACATTTATTCAAAACGAATTCCTTGTTTCCAAACATAAATGGAACTGAACCTGATTTCAATCGAGAAATGATGAAATAAAATGGATATTGTGTGCCAATAAATCCTTCATTACTTTCTCCTTCCCCTTTTTCTGGCCTTCTTTACTTGCTGGCTGGCCAAGTTACTAAGTTGCTGTTAATCAACTAGCTACCAATTTAAATATTAGTAGTAGGCTTGTTACTAATCTCAACTTTTCGAGCAGACACATTTATTCAAAACGAATTCCTCGTTTCCAAACATAAATGGAACTGAACCTGATTTCAATCGAGAAATGATGAAATAAAATGGATATTGTGTGCCAATAAATCCTTCATTACTTTCTCCTTCCCCTTTTTCTGGCCTTCTTTACTTGCTGGCTGGCCAAGTTACTAAGTTGCTGTTAATCAACTAGCTACCAATTTAAATATTAGTAGTAGGCTTGTTACTAATCTCAACTTTTCGAGCAGACACATTTATTCAAAACAAATTCCTCGTTTCCAAACATAAATGGAACTGAACCTGATTTCAATCGAGAAATGATGAAATAAAATGGATATTGTGTGCCAATAAATCCTTCATTACTTTCTCCTTCCCCTTTTTCTGGCCTTCTTTACTTGCTGGCTGGCCAAGTTACTAAGTTGCTGTTAATCAACTAGCTACCAATTTAAATATTAGTAGTAGGCTTGTTACTAATCTCAACTTTTCGAGCAGACACATTTATTCAAAACGAATTCCTCGTTTCCAAACATAAATGGAACTGAACCTGATTTCAATCGAGAAATGATGAAATAAAATGGATATTGTGTGCCAATAAATCCTTCATTACTTTCTCCTTCCCCTTTTGCTGGCCTTCTTTACTTGCTGGCTGGCCAAGTTACTAAGTTGCTGTTAATCAACTAGCTACCAATTTAAATATTAGTAGTAGGCTTGTTACTAATCTCAACTTTTCGAGCAGACACATTTATTCAAAACGAATTCCTTGTTTCCAAACATAAATGGAATTGAACCTGATTTCAATCGAGAAATGATGAAATAAAATGGATATTGTGTGCCAATAAATCCTTCATTACTTTCTCCTTCCCCTTTTGCTGGCCTTCTTTACTTGCTGGCTGGCCAAGTTACTAAGTTGCTGTTAATCAACTAGCTACCAATTTAAATATTAGTAGTACCCTGCTAAAAATGTCTACTGGTTTCAGTAGGATTTTCTACTGAGTCCTACTGAACTCTACTGCACTCTATTGGACTCTACTGGATCCCAACTGTTTTCTACTGTTATGGGTACAGTAGCCTACTGAATTGTATTGGTTTCTATAATCCAACTGAACTCTACTGTTTTCTACTGTTCAGATAGGTAGGAACACATAGGTACAGACAGATATATATAGGTAGTTAATAAATGGCAATACAAAATTTAATCAATAGAAGGACATTGTACTTTGGTGCATAAACAATCAAATAGGTATACATGATTAAAAATTCAAAAAGACAAACAAATTTACATATTATAACAAAAATGTTTAAATGGAACTAAGATTACATACTCATAATTATCAACCTGAATGTGAACTGAGACACATTTAATAGTGGAAAATTGTGCACAAAACTTCCCTCTTCTACCAACTACAATTTTCAGGTTATACCTAGGCCACAGACATTTAATGTGCGAAGCGGCTTGAGAACAACATAAAGTTCCACATGTGCATCCCCCACAGCAACTATATGAACAATTTTACCTAATTATCCCTCAACAAGTTCAACATAGGAGTCATTCTTCTGGCCCAAGCCTCTCCCTGGCGAAAATGTTCCGCTTCCTCGACCGGTCATGAAGGGTACACGAAGCGGTGATTCGCTTAAGGAAGCGAATCAACGTTCGGTGTAGGTACAGTTCTTTTACTGTTGAAGTACCGTGCACAATGTACCCTGCGATATTATTCCACTTACTGCCTTCGTTCGCCTATATTACGCCATAATACGAGTTGATTATTGCACATTTGAAACGAGTATATACAATGTGAAACGAGGTAGTTTGTTACTAGCTGAAACCATGCAATACGATGAAACAACCTATTCCTCTCTAGGTAAGACAAGGAGATTCAAGAAGAATCAAGCTGCCCCGAAACGACAGTTACTGGTTGATACCATATATATCGAGGTAATATTACCTCGATTTATGGCCCATAGGCTGTGGGTTTGCAAAGTGTGCCCCCTGAGGGTTGTGCCTCTGGCAGCCGCCTGCCTGGCCAGCCCCTAGCTACGACGCTGAAGCTAACGTGCGGGAATTGGAAAAATCTTGTTTATCCGCAGTAATATTGCATTTATATTCATACTATGTGGCAACATAGAATAACAGTTATCTGGCATTAATTAATGGCAAATAAATTTTATCAAGATTTTATGGTATTTCCTCAAACCATCACGGAATTTTTATTTAATGATAATAGTTCTCGAAGACACATTTATCCACGGAAGTTACTAGATATATACGTCTTTCTCAACGCCTTCTCATCAGTAATGGGAGCGAGCACAGGTACGTCGAGCCGAATTGTTAGGCAGGGTTCGTAGCGTTAGGTAGGAAATACACTGCGACGAAGTAAATCATGCCATTGCGCAGTAGTATTAAAGTGAGTAGTGGCTTATTATATTTTTAGTAGTAAAAACAGTAGAAAACAGTAGCAGTACAGTAGAGCTACTGTAAACAGTAGAAAACAGTGGCAGTACAGTAAACCTACTGTAAACAGTAGAAAACAGTAGGATTACAGTAGACTTACTGAAAACAGTAGAGTGTTCCAAAAAGCCTATAGGCTACTGTAAACAGTAGGAGAAATTTCCAGCAGGGTAGGCTTGTTACTAATCTCAACTTTTCGAGCAGACACATTTATTCAAAACGAATTCCTCGTTTCCAAACATAAATGGAACTGAACCTGATTTCAATCGAGAAATGATGAAATAAAATGGATATTGTGTGCCAATAAATCCTTTATTACTTTCTCCTTCCCCTTTTTCTGGCCTTCTTTACTTGCTGGCTGGCCAAGTTAAAAAGTTGCTGTTAATCAACTAGCTACCAATTTAAATATTAGTAGTAGGCTTGTTACTAATCTCAACTTTTCGAGCAGACACATTTATTCAAAACGAATTCCTCGTTTCCAAACATAAATGGAACTGAACCTTAATTCAATCGAGAAATGATGAAATAAAATGGATATTGTGTGCCAATAAAACCTTCATTACTTTCTCCTTCCCCTTTTGCTGGCCTTCTTTACTTGCTGGCTGGCCAAGTTACTAAGTTGCTGTTAATCAACTAGCTACCAATTTAAATATTAGTAGTAGGCTTGTTACTAATCTCAACTTTTCGAGCAGACACATTTATTCAAAACGAATTCCTCGTTTCCAAACATAAATGGAACTGAACCTGATTTCAATCGAGAAATGATGAAATAAAATGGATAATGTGTGCCAATAAATCCTTCATTACTTTCTCCTTCCCCTTTTTCTGGCCTTCTTTACTTGCTGGCTGGCCAAGTTACTAAGTTGCTGTTAATCAACTAGCTACCAATTTAAATATTAGTAGTAGGCTTGTTACTAATCTCAACTTTTCGAGCAGACACGTTTATTCAAAACGAATTCCTCGTTTCCAAACATAAATGGAACTGAACCTGATTTCAATCGAGAAATGATGAAATAAAATGGATATTGTGTGCCAATAAATCCTTCATTACTTTCTCCTTCCCCTTTTGCTGGCCTTCTTTACTTGCTGGCTGGCCAAGTTACTAAGTTGCTGTTAATCAACTAGCTACCAATTTAAATATTAGTAGTAGGCTTGTTACTAATCTCAACTTTTCGAGCAGACACGTTTATTCAAAACGAATTCCTTGTTTCCAAACATAAATGGAACTGAACCTGAATTCAATCGAGAAATGATGAAATAAAATGGATATTGTGTGCCAATAAATCCTTCATTACTTTCTCCTTCCCCTTTTGCTGGCCTTCTTTACTTGCTGGCTGGCCAAGTTACTAAGTTGCTGTTAATCAACTAGCTACCAATTTAAATATTAGTAGTAGGCTTGTTACTAATCTCAACTTTTCGAGCAGACACGTTTATTCAAAACGAATTCCTTGTTTCCAAACATAAATGGAACTGAACCTGATTTCAATCGAGAAATGATGAAATAAAATGGATATTGTGTGCCAATAAATCCTTCATTACTTTCTCCTTCCCCTTTTTCTGGCCTTCTTTACTTGCTGGCTGGCCAAGTTACTAAGTTGCTGTTAATCAACTAGCTACCAATTTAAATATTAGTAGTAGGCTTGTTACTAATCTCAACTTTTCGAGCAGACACATTTATTCAAAACGAATTCCTCGTTTCCAAACATAAATGGAACTGAACCTGATTTCAATCGAGAAATGATGAAGTAAAATGGATATTGTGTGCCAATAAATCCTTCATTACTTTCTCCTTCCCCTTTTGCTGGCCTTCTTTACTTGCTGGCTGGCTAAGTTACTAAGTTGCTGTTAATCAACTAGCTACCAATTTAAATATTAGTAGTAGGCTTGTTACTAATCTCAACTTTTCGAGCAGACACATTTATTCAAAACGAATTCCTTGTTTCCAAACATAAATGGAACTGAACCTGATTTCAATCGAGAAATGATGAAATAAAATGGATATTGTGTGCCAATAAATCCTTCATTACTTTCTCCTTCCCCTTTTTCTGGCCTTCTTTACTTGCTGGCTGGCCAAGTTACTAAGTTGCTGTTAATCAACTAGCTACCAATTTAAATATTAGTAGTAGGCTTGTTACTAATCTCAACTTTTCGAGCAGACACATTTATTCAAAACGAATTCCTCGTTTCCAAACATAAATGGAACTGAACCTGATTTCAATCGAGAAATGATGAAATAAAATGGATATTGTGTGCCAATAAATCCTTCATTACTTTCTCCTTCCCCTTTTTCTGGCCTTCTTTACTTGCTGGCTGGCCAAGTTACTAAGTTGCTGTTAATCAACTAGCTACCAATTTAAATATTAGTAGTAGGCTTGTTACTAATCTCAACTTTTCGAGCAGACACATTTATTCAAAACGAATTCCTCGTTTCCAAACATAAATGGAACTGAACCTGATTTCAATCGAGAAATGATGAAATAAAATGGATATTGTGTGCCAATAAATCCTTCATAACTTTCTTTTTCCCCTTTTGCTGGCCTTCTTTACTTGCTGGCTGGCCAAGTTACTAAGTTGCTGTTAATCAACTAGCGACCAATTTAAATATTAGTAGTAGGCTTGTTACTAATCTCAACTTTTCGAGCAGACACATTTATTCAAAACGAATTCCTCGTTTCCAAACATAAATGGAACTGAACCTGATTTCAATCGAGAAATGATGAAATAAAATGGATATTGTGTGCCAATAAATCCTTCATAACTTTCTTTTTCCCCTTTTGCTGGCCTTCTTTACTTGCTGGCTGGCCAAGTTACTAAGTTGCTGTTAATCAACTAGCGACCAATTTAAATATTAGTAGTAGGCTTGTTACTAATCTCAACTTTTCGAGCAGACACATTTATTCAAAACGAATTCCTCGTTTACAAACATAAATGGAACTGAACCTGATTTCAATCGAGAAATGATGAAATAAAATGGATATTGTGTGCCAATAAATCCTTCATTACTTTCTCCTTCCCCTTTTGCTGGCCTTCTTTACTTGCTGGCTGGCCAAGTTACTAAGTTGCTGTTAATCAACTAGCTACCAATTTAAATATTAGTAGTAGGCTTGTTACTAATCTCAACTTTTCGAGCAGACACATTTATTCAAAACGAATTCCTTGTTTCCAAACATAAATGGAACTGAACCTGATTTCAATCGAGAAATGATGAAATAAAATGGATATTGTGTGCCAATAAATCCTTCATTACTTTCTCCTTCCCCTTTTGCTGGCCTTCTTTACTTGCTGGCTGGCCAAGTTACTAAGTTGCTGTTAATCAACTAGCTACCAATTTAAATATTAGTAGTAGGCTTGTTACTAATCTCAACTTTTCGAGCAGACACATTTATTCAAAACGAATTCCTTGTTTCCAAACATAAATGGAACTGAACCTGATTTCAATCGAGAAATGATGAAATAAAATGGATATTGTGTGCCAATAAATCCTTCATTACTTTCTCCTTCCCCTTTTTCTGGCCTTCTTTACTTGCTGGCTGGCCAAGTTACTAAGTTGCTGTTAATCAACTAGCTACCTATTTAAATATTAGTAGTAGGCTTGTTACTAATCTCAACTTTTCGAGCAGACACATTTATTCAAAACGAATTCCTCGTTTCCAAACATAAATGGAACTGAACCTGATTTCAATCGAGAAATGATGAAATAAAATGGATATTGTGTGCCAATAAATCCTTCATTACTTTCTCCTTCCCCTTTTGCTGGCCTTCTTTACTTGCTGGCTGGCCAAGTTACTAAGTTACTGTTAATCAACTAGCTACCAATTTAAATATTAGTAGTAGGCTTGTTACTAATCTCAACTTTTCGAGCAGACACATTTATTCAAAACGAATTCCTTGTTTCCAAACATAAATGGAACTGAACCTGATTTCAATCGAGAAATGATGAAATAAAATGGATATTGTGTGCCAATAAATCCTTCATTACTTTCTCCTTCCCCTTTTTCTGGCCTTCTTTACTTGCCGGCTGGCCAAGTTACTAAGTTGCTGTTAATCAACTAGCTAACAATTTAAATATTAGTAGTAGGCTTGTTACTAATCTCAACTTTTCGAGCAGACACGTTTATTCAAAACGAATTCCTTGTTTCCAAACATAAATGGAACTGAACCTGATTTCAATCGAGAAATGATGAAATAAAATGGATATTGTGTGCCAATAAATCCTTCATTACTTTCTCCTTCCCCTTTTGCTGGCCTTCTTTACTTGCTGGCTGGCCAAGTTACTATGTTGCTGTTAATCAACTAGCTACCAATTTAAATATTAGTAGTAGGCTTGTTACTAATCTCAACTTTTCGAGCAGACACATTTATTCAAAACGAATTCCTCATTTCCAAACATAAATGGAACTGAACCTGATTTCAATCGAGAAATGATGAAATAAAATGGATATTGTGTGCCAATAAATCCTTCATTACTTTCTCCTTCCCCTTTTTCTGCCCTTCTTTACTTGCTGGCTGGCCAAGTTACTAAGTTGCTGTTAATCAACTAGCTACCAATTTAAATATTAGTAGTAGGCTTGTTACTAATCTCAACTTTTCGAGCAGACACGTTTATTCAAAACGAATTCCTCGTTTCCAAACATAAATGGAACTGAACCTGATTTCAATCGAGAAATGATGAAATAAAATGGATATTGTGTGCCAATAAATCCTTCATTACTTTCTCCTTCCCCTTTTGCTGGCCTTCTTTACTTGCTGGCTGGCCAAGTTACTAAGTTGCTGTTAATCAACTAGCTACCAATTTAAATATTAGTAGTAGGCTTGTTACTAATCTCAACTTTTCGAGCAGACACATTTATTCAAAACGAATTCCTTGTTTCCAAACATACATGGAACTGAACCTGATTTCAATCGAGAAATGATGAAATAAAATGGATAATGTGTGCCAATAAATCCTTCATTACTTTCTCCTTCCCCTTTTTCTGCCCTTCTTTACTTGCTGGCTGGCCAAGTTACTAAGTTGCTGTTAATCAACTAGCTACCAATTTAAATATTAGTAGTAGGCTTGTTACTAATCTCAACTTTTCGAGCAGACACATTTATTCAAAACGAATTCCTCGTTTCCAAACATAAATGGAACTGAACCTGATTTCAATCGAGAAATGATGAAATAAAATGGATATTGTGTGCCAATAAATCCTTCATTACTTTCTCCTTCCCCTTTTTCTGGCCTTCTTTACTTGCTGGCTGGCCAAGTTACTAAGTTGCTGTTAATCAACTAGCTACCAATTTAAATATTAGTAGTAGGCTTGTTACTAATCCCAACTTTTCGAGCAGACACATTTATTCAAAACGAATTCCTCGTTTCCAAACATAAATGGAACTGAACCTGATTTCAATCGAGAAATGATGAAATAAAATGGATATTGTGTGCCAATAAATCCTTCATAACTTTCTTTTTCCCCTTTTGCTGGCCTTCTTTACTTGCTGGCTGGCCAAGTTACTAAGTTGCTGTTAATCAACTAGCGACCAATTTAAATATTAGTAGTAGGCTTGTTACTAATCTCAACTTTTCGAGCAGACACATTTATTCAAAACGAATTCCTCGTTTCCAAACATAAATGGAACTGAACCTGATTTCAATCGAGAAATGATGAAATAAAATGGATATTGTGTGCCAATAAATCCTTCATTACTTTCTCCTTCCCCTTTTTCTGGCCTTCTTTACTTGCTGGCTGGCCAAGTTACTAAGTTGCTGTTAATCAACTAGCTACCAATTTAAATATTAGTAGTAGGCTTGTTACTAATCTCAACTTTTCGAGCAGACACATTTATTCAAAACGAATTCCTCGTTTCCAAACATAAATGGAACTGAACCTGATTTCAATCGAGAAATGATGAAATAAAATGGATATTGTGTGCCAATAAATCCTTCATAACTTTCTTTTTCCCCTTTTGCTGGCCTTCTTTACTTGCTGGCTGGCCAAGTTACTAAGTTGCTGTTAATCAACTAGCGACCAATTTAAATATTAGTAGTAGGCTTGTTACTAATCTCAACTTTTCGAGCAGACACATTTATTCAAAACGAATTCCTCGTTTCCAAACATAAATGGAACTGAACCTGATTTCAATCGAGAAATGATGAAATAAAATGGATATTGTGTGCCAATAAATCCTTCATAACTTTCTTTTTCCCCTTTTGCTGGCCTTCTTTACTTGCTGGCTGGCCAAGTTACTAAGTTGCTGTTAATCAACTAGCGACCAATTTAAATATTAGTAGTAGGCTTGTTACTAATCTCAACTTTTCGAGCAGACACATTTATTCAAAACGAATTCCTTGTTTCCAAACATAAATGGATCTGAACCTGATTTCAATCGAGAAATGATGAAATAAAATGGATATTGTGTGCCAATAAATCCTTCATTACTTTCTCCTTCCCCTTTTGCTGGCCTTCTTTACTTGCTGGCTGGCCAAGTTACTAAGTGCTGTTAATCAACTAGCTACCAATTTAAATATTAGTAGTAGGCTTGTTACTAATCTCAACCTTTCGAGCAGACACATTAATTCAAAAAGAATTCCTTGTTTCCAAACATAAATGGAACTGAACCTGATTTCAATCGAGAAATGATGAAATAAAATGGATATTGTGTGCCAATAAATCCTTCATTACTTTCTCCTTCCCCTTTTTCTGGCCTTCTTTACTTGCTGGCTGGCCAAGTTACTAAGTTGCTGTTAATCAACTAGCTACCAATTTAAATATTAGTAGTAGGCTTGTTACTAATCTCAACTTTTCGAGCAGACACGTTTATTCAAAACGAATTCCTTGTTTCCAAACATAAATGGAACTGAACCTGATTTCAATCGAGAAATGATGAAATAAAATGGATATTGTGTGCCAATAAATCCTTCATTACTTTCTCCTTCCCCTTTTTCTGGCCTTCTTTACTTGCTGGCTGGCCAAGTTACTAAGTTGCTGTTAATCAACTAGCTACCAATTTAAATATTAGTAGTAGGCTTGTTACTAATCTCAACTTTTCGAGCAGACACATTTATTCAGAACGAATTCCTCGTTTCCAAACATAAATGGAACTGAACCTGATTTCAATCGAGAAATGATGAAATAAAATGGATATTGTGTGCCAATAAATCCTTCATAACTTTCTTTTTCCCCTTTTGCTGGCCTTCTTTACTTGCTGGCTGGCCAAGTTACTAAGTTGCTGTTAATCAACTAGCGACCAATTTAAATATTAGTAGTAGGCTTGTTACTAATCTCAACTTTTCGAGCAGACACATTTATTCAAAACGAATTCCTCGTTTCCAAACATAAATGGAACTGAACCTGATTTCAATCGAGAAATGATGAAATAAAATGGATATTGTGTGCCAATAAATCCTTCATTACTTTCTCCTTCCCCTTTTTCTGGCCTTCTTTACTTGCTGGCTGGCCAAGTTACTAAGTTGCTGTTAATCAACTAGCTACCAATTTAAATATTAGTAGTAGGCTTGTTACTAATCTCAACTTTTCGAGCAGACACATTTATTCAAAACGAATTCCTCGTTTCCAAACATAAATGGAACTGAACCTGATTTCAATCGAGAAATGATGAAATAAAATGGATATTGTGTGCCAATAAATCCTTCATAACTTTCTTTTTCCCCTTTTGCTGGCCTTCTTTAGTTGCTGGCTGGCCAAGTTACTAAGTTGCTGTTAATCAACTAGCGACCAATTTAAATATTAGTAGTAGGCTTGTTACTAATCTCAACTTTTCGAGCAGACACATTTATTCAAAACGAATTCCTCGTTTCCAAACATAAATGGAACTGAACCTGATTTCAATCGAGAAATGATGAAATAAAATGGATATTGTGTGCCAATAAATCCTTCATTACTTTCTCCTTCCCCTTTTTCTGCCCTTCTTTACTTGCTGGCTGGCCAAGTTACTAAGTTGCTGTTAATCAACTAGCTACCAATTTAAATATTAGTAGTAGGCTTGTTACTAATCTCAACTTTTCGAGCAGACACGTTTATTCAAAACGAATTCCTCGTTTCCAAACATAAATGGAACTGAACCTGATTTCAATCGAGAAATGATGAAATAAAATGGATATTGTGTGCCAATAAATCCTTCATTACTTTCTCCTTCCCCTTTTGCTGGCCTTCTTTACTTGCTGGCTGGCCAAGTTACTAAGTTGCTGTTAATCAACTAGCTACCAATTTAAATATTAGTAGTAGGCTTGTTACTAATCTCAACTTTTCGAGCAGACACATTTATTCAAAACGAATTCCTTGTTTCCAAACATACATGGAACTGAACCTGATTTCAATCGAGAAATGATGAAATAAAATGGATAATGTGTGCCAATAAATCCTTCATTACTTTCTCCTTCCCCTTTTTCTGCCCTTCTTTACTTGCTGGCTGGCCAAGTTACTAAGTTGCTGTTAATCAACTAGCTACCAATTTAAATATTAGTAGTAGGCTTGTTACTAATCTCAACTTTTCGAGCAGACACATTTATTCAAAACGAATTCCTCGTTTCCAAACATAAATGGAACTGAACCTGATTTCAATCGAGAAATGATGAAATAAAATGGATATTGTGTGCCAATAAATCCTTCATTACTTTCTCCTTCCCCTTTTTCTGGCCTTCTTTACTTGCTGGCTGGCCAAGTTACTAAGTTGCTGTTAATCAACTAGCTACCAATTTAAATATTAGTAGTAGGCTTGTTACTAATCCCAACTTTTCGAGCAGACACATTTATTCAAAACGAATTCCTCGTTTCCAAACATAAATGGAACTGAACCTGATTTCAATCGAGAAATGATGAAATAAAATGGATATTGTGTGCCAATAAATCCTTCATAACTTTCTTTTTCCCCTTTTGCTGGCCTTCTTTACTTGCTGGCTGGCCAAGTTACTAAGTTGCTGTTAATCAACTAGCGACCAATTTAAATATTAGTAGTAGGCTTGTTACTAATCTCAACTTTTCGAGCAGACACATTTATTCAAAACGAATTCCTCGTTTCCAAACATAAATGGAACTGAACCTGATTTCAATCGAGAAATGATGAAATAAAATGGATATTGTGTGCCAATAAATCCTTCATTACTTTCTCCTTCCCCTTTTTCTGGCCTTCTTTACTTGCTGGCTGGCCAAGTTACTAAGTTGCTGTTAATCAACTAGCTACCAATTTAAATATTAGTAGTAGGCTTGTTACTAATCTCAACTTTTCGAGCAGACACATTTATTCAAAACGAATTCCTCGTTTCCAAACATAAATGGAACTGAACCTGATTTCAATCGAGAAATGATGAAATAAAATGGATATTGTGTGCCAATAAATCCTTCATAACTTTCTTTTTCCCCTTTTGCTGGCCTTCTTTACTTGCTGGCTGGCCAAGTTACTAAGTTGCTGTTAATCAACTAGCGACCAATTTAAATATTAGTAGTAGGCTTGTTACTAATCTCAACTTTTCGAGCAGACACATTTATTCAAAACGAATTCCTCGTTTCCAAACATAAATGGAACTGAACCTGATTTCAATCGAGAAATGATGAAATAAAATGGATATTGTGTGCCAATAAATCCTTCATAACTTTCTTTTTCCCCTTTTGCTGGCCTTCTTTACTTGCTGGCTGGCCAAGTTACTAAGTTGCTGTTAATCAACTAGCGACCAATTTAAATATTAGTAGTAGGCTTGTTACTAATCTCAACTTTTCGAGCAGACACATTTATTCAAAACGAATTCCTTGTTTCCAAACATAAATGGATCTGAACCTGATTTCAATCGAGAAATGATGAAATAAAATGGATATTGTGTGCCAATAAATCCTTCATTACTTTCTCCTTCCCCTTTTGCTGGCCTTCTTTACTTGCTGGCTGGCCAAGTTACTAAGTTGCTGTTAATCAACTAGCTACCAATTTAAATATTAGTAGTAGGCTTGTTACTAATCTCAACCTTTCGAGCAGACACATTAATTCAAAAAGAATTCCTTGTTTCCAAACATAAATGGAACTGAACCTGATTTCAATCGAGAAATGATGAAATAAAATGGATATTGTGTGCCAATAAATCCTTCATTACTTTCTCCTTCCCCTTTTTCTGGCCTTCTTTACTTGCTGGCTGGCCAAGTTACTAAGTTGCTGTTAATCAACTAGCTACCAATTTAAATATTAGTAGTAGGCTTGTTACTAATCTCAACTTTTCGAGCAGACACGTTTATTGAAAACGAATTCCTTGTTTCCAAACATAAATGGAACTGAACCTGATTTCAATCGAGAAATGATGAAATAAAATGGATATTGTGTGCCAATAAATCCTTCATTACTTTCTCCTTCCCCTTTTTCTGGCCTTCTTTACTTGCTGGCTGGCCAAGTTACTAAGTTGCTGTTAATCAACTAGCTACCAATTTAAATATTAGTAGTAGGCTTGTTACTAATCTCAACTTTTCGAGCAGACACATTTATTCAGAACGAATTCCTCGTTTCCAAACATAAATGGAACTGAACCTGATTTCAATCGAGAAATGATGAAATAAAATGGATATTGTGT
Organism: Pyrrhosoma nymphula; assembly: GCA_963573305.1. Lineage (NCBI taxonomy): Eukaryota > Metazoa > Arthropoda > Insecta > Odonata > Coenagrionidae > Pyrrhosoma > Pyrrhosoma nymphula. Next base: position 65,282,540 of record OY754340.1, on the reverse strand, counting down.
GCCAATAAATCCTTCATAACTTTCTTTTTCCCCTTTTGCTGGCCTTCTTTACTTGCTGGCTGGCCAAGTTACTAAGTTGCTGTTAATCAACTAGCGACCAATTTAAATATTAGTAGTAGGCTTGTTACTAATCTCAACTTTTCGAGCAGACACATTTATTCAAAACGAATTCCTCGTTTCCAAACATAAATGGAACTGAACCTGATTTCAATCGAGAAATGATGAAATAAAATGGATATTGTGTGCCAATAAATCCTTCATTACTTTCTCCTTCCCCTTTTTCTGGCCTTCTTTACTTGCTGGCTGGCCAAGTTACTAAGTTGCTGTTAATCAACTAGCTACCAATTTAAATATTAGTAGTAGGCTTGTTACTAATCTCAACTTTTCGAGCAGACACATTTATTCAAAACGAATTCCTCGTTTCCAAACATAAATGGAACTGAACCTGATTTCAATCGAGAAATGATGAAATAAAATGGATATTGTGTGCCAATAAATCCTTCATAACTTTCTTTTTCCCCTTTTGCTGGCCTTCTTTACTTGCTGGCTGGCCAAGTTACTAAGTTGCTGTTAATCAACTAGCGACCAATTTAAATATTAGTAGTAGGCTTGTTACTAATCTCAACTTTTCGAGCAGACACATTTATTCAAAACGAATTCCTCGTTTCCAAACATAAATGGAACTGAACCTGATTTCAATCGAGAAATGATGAAATAAAATGGATATTGTGTGCCAATAAATCCTTCATAACTTTCTTTTTCCCCTTTTGCTGGCCTTCTTTACTTGCTGGCTGGCCAAGTTACTAAGTTGCTGTTAATCAACTAGCGACCAATTTAAATATTAGTAGTAGGCTTGTTACTAATCTCAACTTTTCGAGCAGACACATTTATTCAAAACGAATTCCTTGTTTCCAAACATAAATGGAACTGAACCTGATTTCAATCGAGAAATGATGAAATAAAATGGATATTGTGTGCCAATAAATCCTTCATTACTTTCTCCTTCCCCTTTTGCTGGCCTTCTTTACTTGCTGGCTGGCCAAGTTACTAAGTTGCTGTTAATCAACTAGCTACCAATTTAAATATTAGTAGTAGGCTTGTTACTAATCTCAACTTTTCGAGCAGACACGTTTATTCAAAACGAATTCCTCGTTTCCAAACATAAATGGAACTGAACCTGATTTCAATCGAGAAATGATGAAATAAAATGGATATTGTGTGCCAATAAATCCTTCATTACTTTCTCCTTCCCCTTTTTCTGGCCTTCTTTACTTGCTGGCTGGCCAAGTTACTAAGTTGCTGTTAATCAAATAGCTACCAATTTAAATATTAGTAGTAGGCTTGTTACTAATCTCAACTTTTCGAGCAAACACATTTATTCAAAACGAATTCCTCGTTTCCAAACATAAATGGAACTGAACCTGATTTCAATCGAGAAATGATGAAATAAAAAGGATATTGTGTGCCAATAAATCCTTCATTACTTTCTCGTTCCCCTTTTGCTGGCCTTCTTTACTTGCTGGCTGGCCAAGTTACTAAGTTGCTGTTAATCAACTAGCTACCAATTTAAATTTTAGTAGTAGGCTTGTTACAAATCTCAACTTTTCGAGCAGACACGTTTATTCAAAACGAATTCCTTGTTTCCAAACATAAATGGAACTGAACCTGATTTCAATCGAGAAATGATGAAATAAAATGGATATTGTGTGCCAATAAATCCTTCATTACTTTCTCCTTCCCCTTTTGCTGGCCTTCTTTACTTGCTGGCTGGCCAAGTTACTAAGTTGCTGTTAATCAACTAGCTACCAATTTAAATATTAGTAGTAGGCTTGTTACTAATCTCAACTTTTCGAGCAGACACATTTATTCAAAACGAATTCCTTGTTTCCAAACATAAATGGAACTGAACCTGATTTCAATCGAGAAATGATGAAATAAAATGGATATTGTGTGCCAATAAATCCTTCATTACTTTCTCCTTCCCCTTTTGCTGGCCTTCTTTACTTGCTGGCTGGCCAAGTTACTAAGTTGCTGTTAATCAACTAGCTACCAATTTAAATATTAGTAGTAGGCTTGTTACTAATCTCAACTTTTCGAGCAGACACGTTTATTCAAAACGAATTCCTTGTTTCCAAACATAAATGGAACTGAACCTGATTTCAATCGAGAAATGATGAAATAAAATGGATATTGTGTGCCAATAAATCCTTCATTACTTTCTCCTTCCCCTTTTGCTGGCCTTCTTTACTTGCTGGCTGGCCAAGTTACTAAGTTGCTGTTAATCAACTAGCTACCAATTTAAATATTAGTAGTAGGCTTGTTACTAATCTCAACTTTTCGAGCAGACACATTTATTCAAAACGAATTCCTTGTTTCCAAACATAAATGGAACTGAACCTGATTTCAATCGAGAAATGATGAAATAAAATGGATATTGTGTGCCAATAAATCCTTCATTACTTTCTCCTTCCCCTTTTGCTGGCCTTCTTTACTTGCTGGCTGGCCAAGTTACTAAGTTGCTGTTAATCAACTAGCTACCAATTTAAATATTAGTAGTAGGCTTGTTACTAATCTCAACTTTTCGAGCAGACACGTTTATTCAAAACGAATTCCTTGTTTCCAAACATAAATGGAACTGAACCTGATTTCAATCGAGAAATGATGAAATAAAATGGATATTGTGTGCCAATAAATCCTTCATTACTTTCTCCTTCCCCTTTTGCTGGCCTTCTTTACTTGCTAACTGGCCAAGTTACTAAGTTGCTGTTAATCAACTAGCTACCAATTTAAATATTAGTAGTAGGCTTGTTACTAATCTCAACTTTTCGAGCAGACACGTTTATTCAAAACGAATTCCTTGTTTCCAAACATAAATGGAACTGAACCTGAATTCAATCGAGAAATGATGAAATAAAATGGATATTGTGTGCCAATAAATCCTTCATTACTTTCTCCTTCCCCTTTTGCTGGCCTTCTTTACTTGCTGGCTGGCCAAGTTACTAAGTTGCTGTTAATCAACTAGCTACCAATTTAAATATTAGTAGTAGGCTTGTTACTAATCTCAACTTTTCGAGCAGACACATTTATTCAAAACGAATTCCTTGTTTCCAAACATAAATGGAACTGAACCTGATTTCAATCGAGAAATGATGAAATAAAATGGATATTGTGTGCCAATTAATCCTTCATTACTTTCTCCTTCCCCTTTTGCTGGCCTTCTTTACTTGCTGGCTGGCCAAGTTACTAAGTTGCTGTTAATCAACTAGCTACCAATTTAAATATTAGTAGTAGGCTTGTTACTAATCTCAACTTTTCGAGCAGACACGTTTATTCAAAACGAATTCCTTGTTTCCAAACATAAATGGAACTGAACCTGATTTCAATCGAGTAATGATGAAATAAAATGGATATTGTGTGCCAATAGATCCTTCATTACTTTCTCCTTCCCCTTTTGCTGGCCTTCTTTACTTGCTGGCTGGCCAAGTTACTAAGTTGCTGTTAATCAACTAGCTACCAATTTAAATATTAGTAGTAGGCTTGTTACTAATCTCAACTTTTCGAGCAGACACATTTATTCAAAACGAATTCCTTGTTTCCAAACATAAATGGAACTGAACCTGATTTCAATCAGGAAATGATGAAATAAAATGGATATTGTGTGCCAATAAATCCTTCATTACTTTCTCCTTCCCCTTTTGCTGGCCTTCTTTACTTGCTGGCTGGCCAAGTTACTAAGTTGCTGTTAATCAACTAGCTACCAATTTAAATATTAGTAGTAGGCTTGTTACTAATCTCAACTTTTCGAGCAGACACATTTATTCAAAACGAATTCCTCGTTTCCAAACATAAATGGAACTGAACCTGATTTCAATCGAGAAATGATGAAATAAAATGGATATTGTGTGCCAATAAATCCTTCATTACTTTCTCCTTCCCCTTTTGCTGGTCTTCTTTACTTGCTGGCTGGCCAAGTTACTAAGTTGCTGTTAATCAACTAGCTACCAATTTAAATAATAGTAGTAGGCTTGTTACTAATCTCAACTTTTCGAGCAGACACATTTATTCAAAACGAATTCCTCGTTTCCAAACATAAATGGAACTGAACCTGATTTCAATCGAGAAATGATGAAATAAAATTGATATTGTGTGCCAATAAATCCTTCATTACTTTCTCCTTCCCCTTTTGCTCGCCTTCTTTACTTGCTGGCTGGCCAAGTTACTAAGTTGCTGTTAATCAACTAGCTACCAATTTAAATAATAGTAGTAGGCTTGTTACTAATCTCAACTTTTCGAGCAGACACATTTATTCAAAACGAATTCCTCGTTTCCAAACATAAATGGAACTGAACCTGATTTCAATCGAGAAATGATGAAATAAAATGGATATTGTGTGCCAATAAATCCTTCATTACTTTCTCCTTCCCCTTTTGCTGGCCTTCTTTACTTGCTGGCTGGCCAAGTTACTAAGTTGCTGTTAATCAACTAGCTACCAATTTAAATAATAGTAGTAGGCTTGTTACTAATCTCAACTTTTCGAGCAGACATATTTATTCAAAACGAATTCCTCGTTTCCAAACATAAATGGAACTGAACCTGATTTCAATCGAGAAATGATGAAATAAAATGGATATTGTGTGCCAATAAATCCTTCATTACTTTCTCCTTCCCCTTTTGCTGGCCTTCTTTACTTACTGGCTGGCCAAGTTACTAAGTTGCTGTTAATCAACTAGCTACCAATTTAAATATTAGTAGTAGGCTTGTTACTAATCTCAACTTTTCGAGCAGACACATTTATTCAAAACGAATTCCTCGTTTCCAAACATAAATGGAACTGAACCTGATTTCAATCGAGAAATGATGAAATAAAATGGATATTGTGTGCCAATAAATCCTTCATTACTTTCTCCTTCCCCTTTTGCTGGCCTTCTTTACTTGCTGGCTGGCCAAGTTACTAAGTTGCTGTTAATCAACTAGCTACCAATTTAAATAATGGTAGTAGGCTTGTTATTAATCTCAACTTTTCGAGCAGACATATTTATTCAAAACGAATTCCTCGTTTCCAAACATAAATGGAACTGAACCTGATTTCAATCGAGAAATGATGAAATAAAATGGATATTGTGTGCCAATAAATCCTTCATTACTTTCTCCTTCCCCTTTTGCTGGCCTTCTTTACTTGCTGGCTGTCCAAGTTACTAAGTTGCTGTTAATCAACTAGCTACCAATTTAAATATTAGTAGTAGGCTTGTTACTAATCTCAACTTTTCGAGCAGACACATTTATTCAAAACGAATTCCTCGTTTCCAAACATAAATGGAACTGAACCTGATTTCAATCGAGAAATGATGAAATAAAATGGATATTGTGTGCCAATAAATCCTTCATTACTTTCTCCTTCCCCATTTGCTGGCCTTCTTTACTTGCTGGCTGGCCAAGTTACTAAGTTGCTGTTAATCAACTAGCTACCAATTTAAATATTAGTAGTAGGCTTGTTACTAATCTCAACTTTTCGAGCAGACACATTTATTCAAAACGAATTCCTTGTTTCCAAACATAAATGGAACTGAACCTGATTTCAATCGAGAAATGATGAAAAAAAATGAATATTGTGTGCCAATAAATCCTTCATTACTTTCTCCTTCCCCTTTTGCTGGCCTTCTTTACTTGCTGGCTGGCCAAGTTACTAAGTTGCTGTTAATCAACTAGCTACCAATTTAAATATTAGTAGTAGGCTTGTTACTAATCTCAACTTTTCGAGCAGACACATTTATTCAAAACGAATTCCTCGTTTCCAAACATAAATGGAACTGAACCTGATTTCAATCGAGAAATGATGAAATAAAATGGATATTGTGTGCCAATAAATCCTTCATTACTTTCTCCTTCCCCTTTTGCTGGCCTTCTTTACTTGCTGGCTGGCCAAGTTACTAAGTTGCTGTTAATCAACTAGCTACCAATTTAAATATTAGTAGTAGGCTTGTTACTAATCTCAACTTTTCGAGCAGACACATTTATTCAAAACGAATTCCTCGTTTCCAAACATAAATGGAACTGAACCTGATTTTAATCGAGAAATGATGAAATAAAATGGATATTGTGTGCCAATAAATCCTTCATTACTTTCTCCTTCCCCTTTTGCTGGCCTTCTTTACTTGCTGGCTGGCCAAGTTACTAAGTTGCTGTTAATCAACTAGCTACCAATTTAAATATTAGTAGTAGGCTTGTTACTAATCTCAAATTTTCGAGCAGACACATTTATTCAAAACGAATTCCTTGTTTCCAAACATAAATGAAACTGAACCTGATTTCAAACGAGAAATGATGAAATAAAATGGATATTGTGTGCCAATAAATCCTTCATTACTTTCTCCTTCCCCTTTTGCTGGCCTTCTTTACTTGCTGGCTGGCCAAGTTACTAAGTTGCTGTTAATCAACTAGCTACCAATTTAAATATTAGTAGTAGGCTTGTTACTAATCTCAAATTTTCGAGCAGACACATTTATTCAAAACGAATTCCTCGTTTCCAAACATAAATGGAACTGAACCTGATTTCAATCGAGAAATGATGAAATAAAATGGATATTGTGTGCCAATAAATCCTTCATTACTTTCTCCTTCCCCTTTTGCTGGCCTTCTTTACTTGCTGGCTGGCCAAGTTACTAAGTTGCTGTTAATCAACTAGCTACCAATTTAAATATTAGTAGTAGGCTTGTTACTAATCTCAACTTTTCGAGCAGACACATTTATTCAAAACGAATTCCTTGTTTCCAAACATAAATGGAACTGAACCTGATTTCAATCGAGAAATGATGAAATAAAATGGATATTGTGTGCCAATAAATCCTTCATTACTTTCTCCTTCCCCTTTTTCTGGCCTTCTTTACTTGCTGGCTGGCCAAGTTACTAAGTTGCTGTTAATCAACTAGCTACCAATTTAAATATTAGTAGTAGGCTTGTTACTAATCTCAACTTTTCGAGCAGACACATTTATTCAAAACGAATTCCTCGTTTCCAAACATAAATGGAAATGAACCTGATTTCAATCGAGAAATGATGAAATAAAATGGATATTGTGTGCCAATAAATCCTTCATTACTTTCTCCTTCCCCTTTTTCTGGCCTTCTTTACTTGCTGGCTGGCCAAGTTACTAAGTTGCTGTTAATCAACTAGCTACCAATTTAAATATTAGTAGTAGGCTTGTTACTAATCTCAACTTTTCGAGCAGACACATTTATTCAAAACGAATTCCTCGTTTCCAAACATAAATGGAATTGAACCTGATTTCAATCGAGAAATGATGAAATAAAATGGATATTGTGTGCCAATAAATCCTTCATTACTTTCTCCTTCCCCTTTTTCTGGCCTTCTTTACTTGCTGGCTGGCCAAGTTACTAAGTTGCTGTTAATCAACTAGCTACCAATTTAAATATTAGTAGTAGGCTTGTTACTAATCTCAACTTTTCGAGCAGACACATTTATTCAAAACGAATTCCTCGTTTCCAAACATAAATGGAACTGAACCTGATTTCAATCGAGAAATGATGAAATAAAATGGATATTGTGTGCCAATAAATCCTTCATTACTTTCTCCTTCCCCTTTTGCTGGCCTTCTTTACTTGCTGGCTGGCCAAGTTACTAAGTTGCTGTTAATCAACTAGCTACCAATTTAAATATTAGTAGTAGGCTTGTTACTAATCTCAACTTTTCGAGCAGACACATTTATTCAAAACGAATTCCTTGTTTCCAAACATAAATGGAACTGAACCTGATTTCAATCGAGAAATGATGAAATAAAATGGATATTGTGTGCCAATAAATCCTTCATTACTTTCTCCTTCCCCTTTTGCTGGCCTTCTTTACTTGCTGGCTGGCCAAGTTACTAAGTTGCTGTTAATCAACTAGCTACCAATTTAAATATTAGTAGTAGGCTTGTTACTAATCTCAACTTTTCGAGCAGACACATTTATTCAAAACGAATTCCTCGTTTCCAAACATAAATGGAACTGAACCTGATTTCAATCGAGAAATGATGAAATAAAATGGATATTGTGTGCCAATAAATCCTTCATTACTTTCTCCTTCCCCTTTTTCTGGCCTTCTTTACTTGCTGGCTGGCCAAGTTAAAAAGTTGCTGTTAATCAACTAGCTACCAATTTAAATATTAGTAGTAGGCTTGTTACTAATCTCAACTTTTCGAGCAGACACATTTATTCAAAACGAATTCCTCGTTTCCAAACATAAATGGAACTGAACCTGAATTCAATCGAGAAATGATGAAATAAAATGGATATTGTGTGCCAATAAAACCTTCATTACTTTCTCCTTCCCCTTTTGCTGGCCTTCTTTACTTGCTGGCTGGCCAAGTTACTAAGTTGCTGTTAATCAACTAGCTACCAATTTAAATATTAGTAGTAGGCTTGTTACTAATCTCAACTTTTCGAGCAGACACATTTATTCAAAACGAATTCCTCGTTTCCAAACATAAATGGAACTGAACCTGATTTCAATCGAGAAATGATGAAATAAAATGGATAATGTGTGCCAATAAATCCTTCATTACTTTCTCCTTCCCCTTTTTCTGGCCTTCTTTACTTGCTGGCTGGCCAAGTTACTAAGTTGCTGTTAATCAACTAGCTACCAATTTAAATATTAGTAGTAGGCTTGTTACTAATCTCAACTTTTCGAGCAGACACGTTTATTCAAAACGAATTCCTCGTTTCCAAACATAAATGGAACTGAACCTGATTTCAATCGAGAAATGATGAAATAAAATGGATATTGTGTGCCAATAAATCCTTCATAACTTTCTTTTTCCCCTTTTGCTGGCCTTCTTTACTTGCTGGCTGGCCAAGTTACTAAGTTGCTGTTAATCAACTAGCGACCAATTTAAATATTAGTAGTAGGCTTGTTACTAATCTCAACTTTTCGAGCAGACACGTTTATTCAAAACGAATTCCTCGTTTCCAAACATAATTGGAACTGAACCTGAATTCAATCGAGAAATGATGAAATAAAATGGATATTGTGTGCCAATAAATCCTTCATTACTTTCTCCTTCCCCTTTTTCTGGCCTTCTTTACATGCTGGCTGGCCAAGTTACTAAGTTGCTGTTAATCAACTAGCTACCAATTTAAATATTAGTAGTAGGCTTGTTACTAATCTCAACTTTTCGAGCAGACACGTTTATTCAAAACGAATTCCTCGTTTCCAAACATAAATGGAACTGAACCTGATTTCAATCGAGAAATGATGAAATAAAATGGATATTGTGTGCCAATAAATCCTTCATAACTTTCTTTTTCCCCTTTTGCTGGCCTTCTTTACTTGCTGGCTGGCCAAGTTACTAAGTTGCTGTTAATCAACTAGCTACCAATTTAAATATTAGTAGTAGGCTTGTTACTAATCTCAACTTTTCGAGCAGACACATTTATTCAAAACGAATTCCTCGTTTCCAAACATAAATGGAACTGAACCTGATTTCAATCGAGAAATGATGAAATAAAATGGATATTGTGTGCCAATAAATCCTTCATAACTTTCTTTTTCCCCTTTTGCTGGCCTTCTTTACTTGCTGGCTGGCCAAGTTACTAGGTTGCTGTTAATCAACTAGCGACCAATTTAAATATTAGTAGTAGGCTTGTTACTAATCTCAACTTTTCGAGCAGACACATTTATTCAAAACGAATTCCTTGTTTCCAAACATAAATGGATCTGAACCTGATTTCAATCGAGAAATGATGAAATAAAATGGATATTGTGTGCCAATAAATCCTTCATTACTTTCTCCTTCCCCTTTTGCTGGCCTTCTTTACTTGCTGGCTGGCCAAGTTACTAAGTTGCTGTTAATCAACTAGCTACCAATTTAAATATTAGTAGTAGGCTTGTTACTAATCTCAACTTTTCGAGCAGACACATTTATTCAAAACGAATTCCTTGTTTCCAAACATAAATGGAACTGAACCTGATTTCAATCGAGAAATGATGAAATAAAATGGATATTGTGTGCCAATAAATCCTTCATTACTTTCTCCTTCCCCTTTTTCTGGCCTTCTTTACTTGCTGGCTGGCCAAGTTACTAAGTTGCTGTTAATCAACTAGCTACCAATTTAAATATTAGTAGTAGGCTTGTTACTAATCTCAACTTTTCGAGCAGACACATTTATTCAAAACGAATTCCTCGTTTCCAAACATAAATGGAACTGAACCTGATTTCAATCGAGAAATGATGAAATAAAATGGATATTGTGTGCCAATAAATCCTTCATTACTTTCTCCTTCCCCATTTGCTGGCCTTCTTTACTTGCTGGCTGGCCAAGTTACTAAGTTGCTGTTAATCAACTAGCTACCAATTTAAATATTAGTAGTAGGCTTGTTACTAATCTCAACTTTTCGAGCAGACACATTTATTCAAAACGAATTCCTCGTTTCCAAACATAAATGGAACTGAACCTGATTTCAATCGAGAAATGATGAAATAAAATGGATATTGTGTGCCAATAAATCCTTCATTACTTTCTCCTTCCCCTTTTTCTGGCCTTCTTTACTTGCTGGCTGGCCAAGTTACTAAGTTGCTGTTAATCAACTAGCTACCAATTTAAATATTAGTAGTAGGCTTGTTACTAATCTCAACTTTTCGAGCAGACACATTTATTCAAAACGAATTCCTCGTTTCCAAACATAAATGGAACTGAACCTGATTTCAATCGAGAAATGATGAAATAAAATGGATATTGTGTGCCAATAAATCCTTCATTACTTTCTCCTTCCCCTTTTGCTGGCCTTCTTTACTTGCTGGCTGGCCAAGTTACTAAGTTGCTGTTAATCAACTAGCTACCAATTTAAATATTAGTAGCAGGCTTGTTACTAATCTCAACTTTTCGAGCAGACACATTTATTCAAAACGAATTCCTCGTTTCCAAACATAAATGGAACTGAACCTGATTTCAATCGAGAAATGATGAAATAAAATGGATATTGTGTGCCAATAAATCCTTCATTACTTTCTCCTTCCCCTTTTGCTGGCCTTCTTTACTTGCTGGCTGGCCAAGTTACTAAGTTGCTGTTAATCAACTAGCTACCAATTTAAATATTAGTAGTAGGCTTGTTACTAATCTCAACTTTTCGAGCAGACACATTTATTCAAAACGAATTCCTCGTTTCCAAACATAAATGGAACTGAACCTGATTTCAATCGAGAAATGATGAAATAAAATGGATATTGTGTGCCAATAAATCCTTCATAACTTTCTTTTTCCCCTTTTGCTGGCCTTCTTTACTTGCTGGCTGGCCAAGTTACTAAGTTGCTGTTAATCAACTAGCGACCAATTTAAATATTAGTAGTAGGCTTGTTACTAATCTCAACTTTTCGAGCAGACACATTTATTCAAAACGAATTCCTCGTTTCCAAACATAAATGGAACTGAACCTGATTTCAATCGAGAAATGATGAAATAAAATGGATATTGTGTGCCAATAAATCCTTCATAACTTTCTTTTTCCCCTTTTGCTGGCCTTCTTTACTTGCTGGCTGGCCAAGTTACTAAGTTGCTGTTAATCAACTAGCGACCAATTTAAATATTAGTAGTAGGCTTGTTACTAATCTCAACTTTTCGAGCAGACACATTTATTCAAAACGAATTCCTCGTTTCCAAACATAAATGGAACTGAACCTGATTTCAATCGAGAAATGATGAAATAAAATGGATATTGTGTGCCAATAAATCCTTCATTACTTTCTCCTTCCCCTTTTGCTGGCCTTCTTTACTTGCTGGCTGGCCAAGTTACTAAGTTGCTGTTAATCAACTAGCTACCAATTTAAATATTAGTAGTAGGCTTGTTACTAATCTCAACTTTTCGAGCAGACACATTTATTCAAAACGAATTCCTTGTTTCCAAACATAAATGGAACTGAACCTGATTTCAATCGAGAAATGATGAAATAAAATGGATATTGTGTGCCAATAAATCCTTCATTACTTTCTCCTTCCCCTTTTGCTGGCCTTCTTTACTTGCTGGCTGGCCAAGTTACTAAGTTGCTGTTAATCAACTAGCTACCAATTTAAATATTAGTAGTAGGCTTGTTACTAATCTCAACTTTTCGAGCAGACACATTTATTCAAAACGAATTCCTTGTTTCCAAACATAAATGGAACTGAACCTGATTTCAATCGAGAAATGATGAAATAAAATGGATATTGTGTGCCAATAAATCCTTCATTACTTTCTCCTTCCCCTTTTTCTGGCCTTCTTTACTTGCTGGCTGGCCAAGTTACTAATTTGCTGTTAATCAACTAGCTACCAATTTAAATATTAGTAGTAGGCTTGTTACTAATCTCAACTTTTCGAGCAGACACATTTATTCAAAACGAATTCCTTGTTTCCAAACATAAATGGAACTGAACCTGATTTCAATCGAGAAATGATGAAATAAAATGGATATTGTGTGCCAATAAATCCTTCATTACTTTCTCCTTCCCCTTTTGCTGGCCTTCTTTACTTGCTGGCTGGCCAAGTTACTATGTTGCTGTTAATCAACTAGCTACCAATTTAAATATTAGTAGTAGGCTTGTTACTAATCTCAACTTTTCGAGCAGACACATTTATTCAAAACGAATTCCTCATTTCCAAACATAAATGGAACTGAACCTGATTTCAATCGAGAAATGATGAAATAAAATGGATATTGTGTGCCAATAAATCCTTCATTACTTTCTCCTTCCCCTTTTTCTGCCCTTCTTTACTTGCTGGCTGGCCAAGTTACTAAGTTGCTGTTAATCAACTAGCTACCAATTTAAATATTAGTAGTAGGCTTGTTACTAATCTCAACTTTTCGAGCAGACACGTTTATTCAAAACGAATTCCTCGTTTCCAAACATAAATGGAACTGAACCTGATTTCAATCGAGAAATGATGAAATAAAATGGATATTGTGTGCCAATAAATCCTTCATTACTTTCTCCTTCCCCTTTTGCTGGCCTTCTTTACTTGCTGGCTGGCCAAGTTACTAAGTTGCTGTTAATCAACTAGCTACCAATTTAAATATTAGTAGTAGGCTTGTTACTAATCTCAACCTTTTCGAGCAGACACATTTATTCAAAACGAATTCCTTGTTTCCAAACATACATGGAACTGAACCTGATTTCAATCGAGAAATGATGAAATAAAATGGATAATGTGTGCCAATAAATCCTTCATTACTTTCTCCTTCCCCTTTTTCTGCCCTTCTTTACTTGCTGGCTGGCCAAGTTACTAAGTTGCTGTTAATCAACTAGCTACCAATTTAAATATTAGTAGTAATCTTGTTACTAATCTCAACTTTTTGAGCAGATACATTTATTCAAAACGAATTCCTCGTTTCCAAACATAAATGGAACTGAACCTGATTTCAATCGAGAAATGATGAAATAAAATGGATATTGTGTGCCAATAAATCCTTCATTACTTTCTCCTTCCCCTTTTTCTGGCCTTCTTTACTTGCTGGCTGGCCAAGTTACTAAGTTGCTGTTAATCAACTAGCTACCAATTTAAATATTAGTAGTAGGCTTGTTACTAATCTCAACTTTTCGAGCAGACACATTTATTCAAAACGAATTCCTCGTTTCCAAACATAAATGGAACTGAACCTGATTTCAATCGAGAAATGATGAAATAAAATGGATATTGTGTGCCAATAAATCCTTCATAACTTTCTTTTTCCCCTTTTGCTGGCCTTCTTTACTTGCTGGCTGGCCAAGTTACTAAGTTGCTGTTAATCAACTAGCGACCAATTTAAATATTAGTAGTAGGCTTGTTACTTATCTCAACTTTTCGAGCAGACACATTTATTCAAAACGAATTCCTCGTTTCCAAACATAAATGGAACTGAACCTGATTTCAATCGAGAAATGATGAAATAAAATGGATATTGTGTGCCAATAAATCCTTCATTACTTTCTCCTTCCCCTTTTTCTGGCCTTCTTTACATGCTGGCTGGCCAAGTTACTAAGTTGCTGTTAATCAACTAGCTACCAATTTAAATATTAGTAGTAGGCTTGTTACTAATCTCAACTTTTCGAGCAGACACATTTATTCAAAACGAATTCCTCGTTTCCAAACATAAATGGAACTGAACCTGATTTCAATCGAGAAATGATGAAATAAAATGGATATTGTGTGCCAATAAATCCTTCATAACTTTCTTTTTCCCCTTTTGCTGGCCTTCTTTACTTGCTGGCTGGCCAAGTTACTAAGTTGCTGTTAATCAACTAGCGACCAATTTAAATATTAGTAGTAGGCTTGTTACTAATCTCAACTTTTCGAGCAGACACATTTATTCAAAACGAATTCCTCGTTTCCAAACATAAATGGAACTGAACCTGATTTCAATCGAGAAATGATGAAATAAAATGGATATTGTGTGCCAATAAATCCTTCATAACTTTCTTTTTCCCCTTTTGCTGGCCTTCTTTACTTGCTGGCTGGCCAAGTTACTAGGTTGCTGTTAATCAACTAGCGACCAATTTAAATATTAGTAGTAGGCTTGTTACTAATCTCAACTTTTCGAGCAGACACATTTATTCAAAACGAATTCCTTGTTTCCAAACATAAATGGATCTGAACCTGATTTCAATCGAGAAATGATGAAATAAAATGGATATTGTGTGCCAATAAATCCTTCATTACTTTCTCCTTCCCCTTTTGCTGGCCTTCTTTACTTGCTGGCTGGCCAAGTTACTAAGTTGCTGTTAATCAACTAGCTACCAATTTAAATATTAGTAGTAGGCTTGTTACTAATCTCAACTTTTCGAGCAGACACATTTATTCAAAACGAATTCCTTGTTTCCAAACATAAATGGAACTGAACCTGATTTCAATCGAGAAATGATGAAATAAAATGGATATTGTGTGCCAATAAATCCTTCATTACTTTCTCCTTCCCCTTTTTCTGGCCTTCTTTACTTGCTGGCTGGCCAAGTTACTAAGTTGCTGTTAATTAACTAGCTACCAATTTAAATATTAGTAGTAGGCTTGTTACTAATCTCAACTTTTCGAGCAGACACGTTTATTCAAAACGAATTCCTTGTTTCCAAACATAAATGGAACTGAACCTGATTTCAATCGAGAAATGATGAAATAAAATGGATATTGTGTGCCAATAAATCCTTCATTACTTTCTCCTTCCCCTTTTTCTGGCCTTCTTTACTTGCTGGCTGGCCAAGTTACTAAGTTGCTGTTAATCAACTAGCTACCAATTTAAATATTAGTAGTAGGCTTGTTACTAATCTCAACTTTTCGAGCAGACACATTTATTCAGAACGAATTCCTCGTTTCCAAACATAAATGGAACTGAACCTGATTTCAATCGAGAAATGATGAAATAAAATGGATATTGTGTGCCAATAAATCCTTCATAACTTTCTTTTTCCCCTTTTGCTGGCCTTCTTTACTTGCTGGCTGGCCAAGTTACTAAGTTGCTGTTAATCAACTAGCGACCAATTTAAATATTAGTAGTAGGCTTGTTACTAATCTCAACTTTTCGAGCAGACACATTTATTCAAAACGAATTCCTCGTTTCCAAACATAAATGGAACTGAACCTGATTTCAATCGAGAAATGATGAAATAAAATGGATATTGTGTGCCAATAAATCCTTCATTACTTTCTCCTTCCCCTTTTTCTGACCTTCTTTACTTGCTGGCTGGCCAAGTTACTAAGTTGCTGTTAATCAACTAGCTACCAATTTAAATATTATAGTAGTAGGCTTGTTACTAATCTCAACTTTTCGAGCAGACACATTTATTCAAAACGAATTCCTCGTTTCCAAACATAAATGGAACTGAACCTGATTTCAATCGAGAAATGATGAAATAAAATGGATATTGTGTGCCAATAAATCCTTCATAACTTTCTTTTTCCCCTTTTGCTGGCCTTCTTTACTTGCTGGCTGGCCAAGTTACTAAGTTGCTGTTAATCAACTAGCGACCAATTTAAATATTAGTAGTAGGCTTGTTACTAATCTCAACTTTTCGAGAAAACACATTTATTCAAAACGAATTCCTCGTTTCCAAACATAAATGGAACTGAACCTGATTTCAATCGAGAAATGATGAAATAAAATGGATATTGTGTGCCAATAAATCCTTCATAACTTTCTTTTTCCCCTTTTGCTGGCCTTCTTTACTTGCTGGCTGGCCAAGTTACTAAGTTGCTGTTAATCAACTAGCGACCAATTTAAATATTAGTAGTAGGCTTGTTACTAATCTCAACTTTTCGAGCAGACACATTTATTCAAAACGAATTCCTTGTTTCCAAACATAAATGGAACTGAACCTGATTTCAATCGAGAAATGATGAAATAAAATGGATATTGTGTGCCAATAAATCCTTCATTACTTTCTCCTTCCCCTTTTGCTGGCCTTCTTTACTTGCTGGCTGGCCAAGTTACTAAGTTGCTGTTAATCAACTAGCTACCAATTTAAATATTAGTAGTAGGCTTGTTACTAATCTCAACTTTTCGAGCAGACACGTTTATTCAAAACGAATTCCTCGTTTCCAAACATAAATGGAACTGAACCTGATTTTAATCGAGAAAAGATGAAATAAAATGGATATTGTGTGCCAATAAATCCTTCATTACTTTCTCCTTCCCCTTTTTCTGCCCTTCTTTACTTGCTGGCTGGCCAAGTTACTAAGTTGCTGTTAATCAAATAGCTACCAATTTAAATATTAGTAGTAGGCTTGTTACTAATCTCAACTTTTCGAGCAAACACATTTATTCAAAACGAATTCCTCGTTTCCAAACATAAATGGAACTGAACCTGATTTCAATCGAGAAATGATGAAATAAAAAGGATATTGTGTGCCAATAAATCCTTCATTACTTTCTCGTTCCCCTTTTGCTGGCCTTCTTTACTTGCTGGCTGGCCAAGTTACTAAGTTGCTGTCAATCAACTAGCTACCAATTTAAATTTTAGTAGTAGGCTTGTTACTAATCTCAACTTTTCGAGCAGACACGTTTATTCAAAACGAATTCCTTGTTTCCAAACATAAATGGAACTGAACCTGATTTCAATCGAGAAATGATGAAATAAAATGGATATTGTGTGCCAATAAATCCTTCATTACTTTCTCCTTCCCCTTTTGCTGGCCTTCTTTACTTGCTGGCTGGCCAAGTTACTAAGTTGCTGTTAATCAACTAGCTACCAATTTAAATATTAGTAGTAGGCTTGTTACTAATCTCAACTTTTCGAGCAGACACATTTATTCAAAACGAATTCCTCGTTTCCAAACATAAATGGAACTGAACCTGATTTCAATCGAGAAATGATGAAATAAAATGGATATTGTGTGCCAATAAATCCTTCATTACTTTCTCCTTCCCCTTTTGCTGGCCTTCTTTACTTGCTGGCTGGCCAAGTTACTAAGTTGCTGTTAATCAACTAGCTACCAATTTAAATAATAGTAGTAGGCTTGTTACTAATCTCAACTTTTCGAGCAGACACGTTTATTCAAAACGAATTCCTTGTTTCCAAACATAAATGGAACTGAACCTGATTTCAATCGAGAAATGATGAAATAAAATGGATATTGTGTGCCAATAAATCCTTCATTACTTTCTCCTTCCCCTTTTGCTGGCCTTCTTTACTTGCTGGCTGGCCAAGTTACTAAGTTGCTGTTAATCAACTAGCTACCAATTTAAATATTAGTAGTAGGCTTGTTACTAATCTCAACATTTCGAGCAGACACATTTATTCAAAACGAATTCCTTGTTTCCAAACATAAATGGAACAGAACCTGATTTCAATCGAGAAATGATGAAATAAAATGGATATTGTGTGCCAATAAATCCTTCATTATTTTCTCCTTCCCCTTTTGCTGGCCTTCTTTACTTGCTGGCTGGCCAAGTTACTAAGTTGCTGTTAATCAACTAGCTACCAATTTAAATATTAGTAGTAGGCTTGTTACTAATCTCAACTTTTCGAGCAGACACGTTTATTCAAAACGAATTCCTTGTTTCCAAACATAAATGGAACTGAACCTGATTTCAATCGAGAAATGATGAAATAAAATGGATATTGTGTGCCAATAAATCCTTCATTACTTTCTCCTTCCCCTTTTGCTGGCCTTCTTTACTTGCTGGCTGGCCAAGTTACTAAGTTGCTGTTAATCAACTAGCTACCAATTTAAATATTAGTAGTAGGCTTGTTACTAATCTCAACTTTTCGAGCAGACACGTTTATTCAAAACGAATTCCTTGTTTCCAAACATAAATGGAACTGAACCTGAATTCAATCGAGAAATGATGAAATAAAATGGATATTGTGTGCCAATAAATCCTTCATTACTTTCTCCTTCCCCTTTTGCTGGCCTTCTTTACTTGCTGGCTGGCCAAGTTACTAAGTTGCTGTTAATCAACTAGCTACCAATTTAAATATTAGTAGTAGGCTTGTTACTAATCTCAACTTTTCGAGCAGACACATTTATTCAAAACGAATTCCTTGTTTCCAAACATAAATGGAACTGAACCTGATTTCAATCGAGAAATGATGAAATAAAATGGATATTGTGTGCCAATTAATCCTTCATTACTTTCTCCTTCCCCTTTTGCTGGCCTTCTTTACTTGCTGGCTGGCCAAGTTACTAAGTTGCTGTTAATCAACTAGCTACCAATTTAAATATTAGTAGTAGGCTTGTTACTAATCTCAACTTTTCGAGCAGACACGTTTATTCAAAACGAATTCCTTGTTTCCAAACATAAATGGAACTGAACCTGATTTCAATCGAGAAATGATGAAATAAAATGGATATTGTGTGCCAATAGATCCTTCATTACTTTCTCCTTCCCCTTTTGCTGGCCTTCTTTACTTGCTGGCTGGCCAAGTTACTAAGTTGCTGTTAATCAACTAGCTACCAATTTAAATATTAGTAGTAGGCT
This sequence comes from Pyrrhosoma nymphula, assembly GCA_963573305.1. Lineage (NCBI taxonomy): Eukaryota > Metazoa > Arthropoda > Insecta > Odonata > Coenagrionidae > Pyrrhosoma > Pyrrhosoma nymphula. The sequence continues at coordinate 65,263,627 of OY754340.1, read as the reverse complement.
TGTTACTAATCTCAACTTTTCGAGCAGACACATTTATTCAAAACGAATTCCTTGTTTCCAAACATAAATGGAACTGAACCTGATTTCAATCGAGAAATGATGAAATAAAATGGATATTGTGTGCCAATAAATCCTTCATTACTTTCTCCTTCCCCTTTTGCTGGCCTTCTTTACTTGCTGGCTGGCCAAGTTACTAAGTTGCTGTTAATCAACTAGCTACCAATTTAAATATTAGTAGTAGGCTTGTTACTAATCTCAACTTTTCGAGCAGACACATTTATTCAAAACGAATTCCTCGTTTCCAAACATAAATGGAACTGAACCATATTTCAATCGAGAAATGATGAAATAAAATGGATATTGTGTGCCAATAAATCCTTCATTACTTTCTCCTTCCCCTTTTGCTGGCCTTCTTTACTTGCTGGCTGGCCAAGTTACTAAGTTGCTGTTAATCAACTAGCTACCAATTTAAATAATAGTAGTAGGCTTGTTACTAATCTCAACTTTTCGAGCAGACACATTTATTCAAAACGAATTCCTCGTTTCCAAACATAAATGGAACTGAACCTGATTTCAATCGAGAAATGATGAAATAAAATGGATATTGTGTGCCAATAAATCCTTCATTACTTTCTCCTTCCCCTTTTGCTCGCCTTCTTTACTTGCTGGCTGGCCAAGTTACTAAGTTGCTGTTAATCAACTAGCTACCAATTTATATAATAGTAGTAGGCTTGTTACTAATCTCAACTTTTCGAGCAGACACATTTATTCAAAACGAATTCCTCGTTTCCAAACATAAATGGAACTGAACCTGATTTCAATCGAGAAATGATGAAATAAAATGGATATTGTGTGCCAATAAATCCTTCATTACTTTCTCCTTCCCCTTTTGCTGGCCTTCTTTACTTGCTGGCTGGCCAAGTTACTAAGTTGCTGTTAATCAACTAGCTACCAATTTAAATAATAGTAGTAGGCTTGTTACTAATCTCAACTTTTCGAGCAGACATATTTATTCAAAACGAATTCCTCGTTTCCAAACATAAATGGAACTGAACCTGATTTCAATCGAGAAATGATGAAATAAAATGGATATTGTGTGCCAATAAATCCTTCATTACTTTCTCCTTCCCCTTTTGCTGGCCTTCTTTACTTGCTGGCTGGCCAAGTTACTAAGTTGCTGTTAATCAACTAGCTACCAATTTAAATATTAGTAGTAGGCTTGTTACTAATCTCAACTTTTCGAGCAGACACATTTATTCAAAACGAATTCCTCGTTTCCAAACATAAATGGAACTGAACCTGATTTCAATCGAGAAATGATGAAATAAAATGGATATTGTGTGCCAATAAATCCTTCATTACTTTCTCCTTCCCCTTTTGCTGGCCTTCTTTACTTGCTGGCTGGCCAAGTTACTAAGTTGCTGTTAATCAACTAGCTACCAATTTAAATAATAGTAGTAGGCTTGTTATTAATCTCAACTTTTCGAGCAGACATATTTATTCAAAACGAATTCCTCGTTTCCAAACATAAATGGAACTGAACCTGATTTCAATCGAGAAATGATGAAATAAAATGGATATTGTGTGCCAATAAATCCTTCATTACTTTCTCCTTCCCCTTTTGCTGGCCTTCTTTACTTGCTGGCTGTCCAAGTTACTAAGTTGCTGTTAATCAACTAGCTACCAATTTAAATATTAGTAGTAGGCTTGTTACTTATCTCAACTTTTCGAGCAGACACATTTATTCAAAACGAATTCCTCGTTTCCAAACATAAATGGAACTGAACCTGATTTCAATCGAGAAATGATGAAATAAAATGGATATTGTGTGCCAATAAATCCTTCATTACTTTCTCCTTCCCCATTTGCTGGCCTTCTTTACTTGCTGGCTGGCCAAGTTACTAAGTTGCTGTTAATCAACTAGCTACCAATTTAAATATTAGTAGTAGGCTTGTTACTAATCTCAACTTTTCGAGCAGACACATTTATTCAAAACGAATTCCTTGTTTCCAAACATAAATGGAACTGAACCTGATTTCAATCGAGAAATGATGAAAAAAAATGAATATTGTGTGCCAATAAATCCTTCATTACTTTCTCCTTCCCCTTTTGCTGGCCTTCTTTACTTGCTGGCTGGCCAAGTTACTAAGTTGCTGTTAATCAACTAGCTACCAATTTAAATATTAGTAGTAGGCTTGTTACTAATCTCAACTTTTCGAGCAGACACATTTATTCAAAACGAATTCCTCGTTTCCAAACATAAATGGAACTGAACCTGATTTCAATCGAGAAATGATGAAATAAAATGGATATTGTGTGCCAATAAATCCTTCATTACTTTCTCCTTCCCCTTTTTCTGGCCTTCTTTACTTGCTGGCTGGCCAAGTTACTAAGTTGCTGTTAATCAACTAGCTACCAATTTAAATATTAGTAGTAGGCTTGTTACTAATCTCAACTTTTCGAGCAGACACATTTATTCAAAACGAATTCCTCGTTTCCAAACATAAATGGAACTGAACCATATTTCAATCGAGAAATGATGAAATAAAATGGATATTGTGTGCCAATAAATCCTTCATTACTTTCTCCTTCCCCTTTTGCTGGCCTTCTTTACTTGCTGGCTGGCCAAGTTACTAAGTTGCTGTTAATCAACTAGCTACCAATTTAAATAATAGTAGTAGGCTTGTTACTAATCTCAACTTTTCGAGCAGACACATTTATTCAAAACGAATTCCTCGTTTCCAAACATAAATGGAACTGAACCTGATTTCAATCGAGAAATGATGAAATAAAATGGATATTGTGTGCCAATAAATCCTTCATTACTTTCTCCTTCCCCTTTTGCTCGCCTTCTTTACTTGCTGGCTGGCCAAGTTACTAAGTTGCTGTTAATCAACTAGCTACCAATTTATATAATAGTAGTAGGCTTGTTACTAATCTCAACTTTTCGAGCAGACACATTTATTCAAAACGAATTCCTCGTTTCCAAACATAAATGGAACTGAACCTGATTTCAATCGAGAAATGATGAAATAAAATGGATATTGTGTGCCAATAAATCCTTCATTACTTTCTCCTTCCCCTTTTGCTGGCCTTCTTTACTTGCTGGCTGGCCAAGTTACTAAGTTGCTGTTAATCAACTAGCTACCAATTTAAATAATAGTAGTAGGCTTGTTACTAATCTCAACTTTTCGAGCAGACATATTTATTCAAAACGAATTCCTCGTTTCCAAACATAAATGGAACTGAACCTGATTTCAATCGAGAAATGATGAAATAAAATGGATATTGTGTGCCAATAAATCCTTCATTACTTTCTCCTTCCCCTTTTGCTGGCCTTCTTTACTTGCTGGCTGGCCAAGTTACTAAGTTGCTGTTAATCAACTAGCTACCAATTTAAATATTAGTAGTAGGCTTGTTACTAATCTCAACTTTTCGAGCAGACACATTTATTCAAAACGAATTCCTCGTTTCCAAACATAAATGGAACTGAACCTGATTTCAATCGAGAAATGATGAAATAAAATGGATATTGTGTGCCAATAAATCCTTCATTACTTTCTCCTTCCCCTTTTGCTGGCCTTCTTTACTTGCTGGCTGGCCAAGTTACTAAGTTGCTGTTAATCAACTAGCTACCAATTTAAATAATAGTAGTAGGCTTGTTATTAATCTCAACTTTTCGAGCAGACATATTTATTCAAAACGAATTCCTCGTTTCCAAACATAAATGGAACTGAACCTGATTTCAATCGAGAAATGATGAAATAAAATGGATATTGTGTGCCAATAAATCCTTCATTACTTTCTCCTTCCCCTTTTGCTGGCCTTCTTTACTTGCTGGCTGTCCAAGTTACTAAGTTGCTGTTAATCAACTAGCTACCAATTTAAATATTAGTAGTAGGCTTGTTACTTATCTCAACTTTTCGAGCAGACACATTTATTCAAAACGAATTCCTCGTTTCCAAACATAAATGGAACTGAACCTGATTTCAATCGAGAAATGATGAAATAAAATGGATATTGTGTGCCAATAAATCCTTCATTACTTTCTCCTTCCCCATTTGCTGGCCTTCTTTACTTGCTGGCTGGCCAAGTTACTAAGTTGCTGTTAATCAACTAGCTACCAATTTAAATATTAGTAGTAGGCTTGTTACTAATCTCAACTTTTCGAGCAGACACATTTATTCAAAACGAATTCCTTGTTTCCAAACATAAATGGAACTGAACCTGATTTCAATCGAGAAATGATGAAAAAAAATGAATATTGTGTGCCAATAAATCCTTCATTACTTTCTCCTTCCCCTTTTGCTGGCCTTCTTTACTTGCTGGCTGGCCAAGTTACTAAGTTGCTGTTAATCAACTAGCTACCAATTTAAATATTAGTAGTAGGCTTGTTACTAATCTCAACTTTTCGAGCAGACACATTTATTCAAAACGAATTCCTCGTTTCCAAACATAAATGGAACTGAACCTGATTTCAATCGAGAAATGATGAAATAAAATGGATATTGTGTGCCAATAAATCCTTCATTACTTTCTCCTTCCCCTTTTTCTGGCCTTCTTTACTTGCTGGCTGGCCAAGTTACTAAGTTGCTGTTAATCAACTAGCTACCAATTTAAATATTAGTAGTAGGCTTGTTACTAATCTCAACTTTTCGAGCAGACACATTTATTCAAAACGAATTCCTCGTTTCCAAACATAAATGGAACTGAACCTGATTTCAATCGAGAAATGATGAAATAAAATGGATATTGTGTGCCAATAAATCCTTCATTACTTTCTCCTTCCCCTTTTGCTGGCCTTCTTTACTTGCTGGCTGGCCAAGTTACTAAGTTGCTGTTAATCAACTAGCTACCAATTTAAATATTAGTAGTAGGCTTGTTACTAATCTCAAATTTTCGAGCAGACACATTTATTCAAAACGAATTCCTTGTTTCCAAACATAAATGAAACTGAACCTGATTTCAATCGAGAAATGATGAAATAAAATGGATATTGTGTGCCAATAAATCCTTCATTACTTTCTCCTTCCCCTTTTTCTGGCCTTCTTTACTTGCTGGCTGGCCAAGTTACTAAGTTGCTGTTAATCAACTAGCTACCAATTTAAATATTAGTAGTAGGCTTGTTACTAATCTCAAATTTTCGAGCAGACACATTTATTCAAAACGAATTCCTCGTTTCCAAACATAAATGGAACTGAACCTGATTTCAATCGAGAAATGATGAAATAAAATGGATATTGTGTGCCAATAAATCCTTCATTACTTTCTCCTTCCCCTTTTGCTGGCCTTCTTTACTTGCTGGCTGGCCAAGTTGCTAAGTTGCTGTTAATCAACTAGCTACCAATTTAAATATTAGTAGTAGGCTTGTTACTAATCTCAACTTTTCGAGCAGACACATTTATTCAAAACGAATTCCTTGTTTCCAAACATAAATGGAACTGAACCTGATTTCAATCGAGAAATGATGAAATAAAATGGATATTGTGTGCCAATAAATCCTTCATTACTTTCTCCTTCCCATTTTTGCTGGCCTTCTTTACTTGCTGGCTGGCCAAGTTACTAAGTTGCTGTTAATCAACTAGCTACCAATTTAAATATTAGTAGTAGGCTTGTTACTAATCTCAACTTTTCGAGCAGACACATTTATTCAGAACGAATTCCTCGTTTCCAAACATAAATGGAACTGAACCTGATTTCAATCGAGAAATGATGAAATAAAATGGATATTGTGTGCCAATAAATCCTTCATTACTTTCTCCTTCCCCTTTTGCTGGCCTTCTTTACTTGCTGGCTGGCCAAGTTACTAAGTTGCTGTTAATCAATTAGCTACCAATTTAAATATTAGTAGTAGGCTTGTTACTAATCTCAACTTTTCGAGCAGACACATTTATTCAGAACGAATTCCTCGTTTCCAAACATAAATGGAACTGAACCTGATTTCAATCGAGAAATATTGAAATAAAATGGATATTGTGTGCCAATAAATCCTTCATTACTTTCTCCTTCCCCTTTTGCTGGCCTTCTTTACTTGCTGGCTGGCCAAGTTACTAAGTTGCTGTTAATCAACTAGCTACCAATTTAAATATTAGTAGTAGGCTTGTTACTAATCTCAACTTTTCGAGCAGACACATTTATTCAAAACGAATTCCTTGTTTCCAAACATAAATGGAACTGAACCTGATTTCAATCGAGAAATGATGAAATAAAATGGATATTGTGTGCCAATAAATCCTTCATTACTTTCTCCTTCCCATTTTTGCTGGCCTTCTTTACTTGCTGGCTGGCCAAGTTACTAAGTTGCTGTTAATCAACTAGCTACCAATTTAAATATTAGTAGTAGGCTTGTTACTAATCTCAACTTTTCGAGCAGACATATTTATTCAAAACGAATTCCTCGTTTCCAAACATAAATGGAACTGAACCTGATTTCAATCGAGAAATGATGAAATAAAATGGATATTTTGTGCCAATAAATCCTTCATTACTTTCTCCTTCCCCTTTTGCTGGTCTTCTTTACTTGCTGGCTGACCAAGTTACTAAGTTGCTGTTAATCAACTAGCTACCAATTTAAATATTAGTAGTAGGCTTGTTACTAATCTCAACTTTTCGAGCAGACACATTTATTCAAAACGAATTCCTTGTTTCCAAACATAAATGGAACTGAACCTGATTTCAATCGAGAAATGATGAAATAAAATGGAAATTGTGTGCCAATAAATCCTTCATTACTTTCTCCTTCCCCTTTTGCTGGCCTTCTTTACTTGCTGGCTGGCCAAGTTACTAAGTTGCTGTTAATCAACTAGCTACCAATTTAAATATTAGTAGTAGGCTTGTTACTAATCTCAAATTTTCGAGCAGACACATTTATTCAAAACGAATTCCTTGTTTCCAAACATAAATGGAACTGAACCTGATTTCAATCGAGAAATGATGAAATAAAATGGATATTGTGTGCCAATAAATCCTTCATTACTTTCTCCTTCCCCTTTTGCTGGCCTTCTTTACTTGCTGGCTGGCCAAGTTACTAAGTTGCTGTTAATCAACTAGCTACCAATTTAAATATTAGTAGTAGGCTTGTTACTAATCTCAAATTTTCGAGCAGACACATTTATTCAAAACGAATTCCTCGTTTCCAAACATAAATGGAACTGAACCTGATTTCAATCGAGAAATGATGAAATAAAATGGATATTGTGTGCCAATAAATCCTTCATTACTTTCTCCTTCCCCTTTTGCTGGTCTTCTTTACTTGCTGGCTGACCAAGTTACTAAGTTGCTGTTAATCAACTAGCTACCAATTTAAATATTAGTAGTAGGCTTGTTACTAATCTCAACTTTTCGAGCAGACACATTTATTCAAAACGAATTCCTTGTTTCCAAACATAAATGGAACTGAACCTGATTTCAATCGAGAAATGATGAAATAAAATGGATATTGTGTGCCAATAAATCCTTCATTACTTTCTCCTTCCCCTTTTGCTGGCCTGCTTTTCTTGCTGGCTGGCCAAGTTACTAAGTTGCTGTTAATCAACTAGCTACCAATTTAAATATTAGTAGTAGGCTTGTTACTAATCTCAAATTTTCGAGCAGACACATTTATTCAAAACGAATTCCTTGTTTCCAAACATAAATGGAACTGAACCTGATTTCAATCGAGAAATGATGAAATAAAATGGATATTGTGTGCCAATAAATCCTTCATTACTTTCTCCTTCCCCTTTTGCTGGCCTTCTTTACTTGCTGGCTGTCCAAGTAGAATCTAGTGAAGTAAACACCAAAAACTATTCATTTGTTATCATGATTTTCTATGCATATGCGTTAGAAGTAAGCTACATAGCACATGGATTGAAACTGAAATATATCGACTACAAACATAAAAAACCAACGCATTTATATCGATTATGAGTTATTTTAATTACCGTTAGAATCCCTAAGTTACATTATTTACTGATATTCATTTAGATTCGTCTACCTCTTAGAGATTTTTACAGTTTTCGTACACATGCACTATCATTTAATGTAGAATATAGGAATCCCACTGCCCGCGAATATTTTTTGCTATGTGCGAAAAATTACTTATTCGGCCATCATTTCTTACAGCTGTTATACTTTTTAACTTATAGACCAATTCAGTAAAGATTAGAAGTACTTGATCATTGCATCGGCTTGAATATTGCTCGTAACCAGGAGAAGTATGATATATGGTTCGCAGCATGTTGCTCTCGCATTCATGTTTTACAGAGAAAAATGATGTGTGAAACTTACTTGCAACCCGTTGGAAATTTTCAATTTCAATGCTTTTTTCAACTTTAACGATCCACTAAATCAATCATAGGTTTCGCCATTTTTTTATTCCTTATTTCTAGTATTTTTAAGTATTTTCTTGGACTTTGAAAGCATATTCATTACGCTTTTACATTTTTTCCAAAGCATCAATATCAAAATATCCCCGAGTTCCAGACCAGAAAGGATTTAATTATGTATGTTATTAAAAGAGTAAAATAATACGTTATCATGCATAAAAACGATCCTTCTCGAATAATTAAGCAAGAGCTAACAACAAGAAATGGATCACCATTCTGACATACACCTTGAACTGACTTTGTGTGTGCCCAACGTGTTAATAACCTTAAAGAACAAATGGTTTTCTCAATTAAAATTCTTCATAAGCCAAAAAGAAATATATATTTATTCTTCAGTCACTTGTGGTAAAGATCCGCGATCCGAGAAAAATATTCTTTTCATTTAAGCATGAGAAGTCATGGGACACAACAGTTCACGTTTGCGAAAATGCCTCCGAAAAAAATATTCTTTTCTCGTGAAATAATAAATTGAAATTAATCTCATTTCAAGAGAGCCATTACCATAAAATCTTTTCTTTTATGAAAGACGAGTAACACGAATTTCCTAAAAATCCTATTAAATCTCATCGACCAGGAAATATTTGTGCAAAACATTTGCTGGTGCAGCAGTCCCTTGGAGTAGCGAGAAGCAACGCTCAGTTTATCGTGCGTAGAATCTGAGAATGTTTTTCTTTCTGAAGGTAGCAAAGAAGCTGCCTGTGTTCAAGATTTGCTTATTGACCTGTGTGTCTTTGAGGGAAGTGTCGTGATTCACATTAATAACCAAAGTGCTATCAAATTAGCCTTAAATCCAGTGTCACACAACCGCAATAAACACCTATATGTGCGATATCATTTTATAAGAAATCTTGTTCACAGTGGGAAAATTAAACTGAATTATATTCCAACAGAAACAATGCCAGCTGACGTGATGACCTAGTATTTTTTTTGCCGAAGCATAATATATGTGTTACAAATATTTGCATAAACAATATGTAATTATCTATGTTATTCAGGTTTCTGGTTCTGCGATTAAATTATTCATTATTATGCGACAGTTTCGCCGTACTATGCTGCAGGCTTCGTCGGGCTTTTAAGAACAACAATGGTCTTTTTAAAAAGTAAATAAAAAACAGTTTTAAAGAAAGAAAGAAAGAAAGTAAACAGTAAACAAAGAAAGCAGTTACTTTCCACGGCTCATAAGGGAGGCGATTGAAATAGAAAAAAGACCAAATAACATCAATAGAGAGGATAGTTATAAACTCCCTTATACTCCTGGAAGAGACTCATTCGAAATTAAGTTTTTTACTTCTCAAAATCATTAACTGCTGGAATTGTTTATTTACTTTTTAAAAAGACCATTGTTGTTCTTAAAAGCCCGACGAAGCCTGCAGCATAGTACGGCGAAACTGTCGCATAATAATAAATAATTTAATCGCAGAACCAGAAACCTGAATAACATAAATATGAGCTGCGAACATCTTCAAAAAAAGTTTAATACATAATTATCATTTTTCCTGCGTTCCCAGATTAAGAGGAAGTGTTAAAATGTACCATATTATTTGGTAACCTGCGTAGTTGGTAGCGCTGGAGTTCGCTACTGCACAGTCACTTGTTTTGTACAAAATTTTGGCGCATAGTGCAATTAACTCTCGTGCTGTTTCTCATTGAATCAAGTCGTTTTATTCCTCTGCTCTTCCCCACCTCAATAGCAGGTCGTTGCCCACACTGCTCGATTGCATTTTAACCTAGAAATAGATGCGCAGCAATATGTTACGGTTGAAGTATTGAATTCGTTTCGCTATGTAAGATGTTTAAGTTGGATGTAAAAGAAGTTAACATTGTGGGGTAGTTGATTAGGATTTATAAAACTCCTTCCCCGACATTAAAATAAACTAAATGTTTGGTTCAAAGAAATTGCCGGAGAAAAAACTATGCAATCACATATTTGCAAACCGAGTTCCTGGAACATCCTTTTACCGGAAAATTAAGCGCGGCTTTAAGTGGCAAGACTTTTTAAGTGAAGAATTTCGCCAGTTTTCTACTCTTTTGTATATCATAACCAAAAAGCTGTGAATATTATTTGCATTTGCCAGAGTCTGTTTTGCTCTGACCCTGGATATGAGACTGACAAATCCTCAAGCTTCCAGTATACTTCGCCATCATTCGAGGCCCTGCCGATATTACATAATTTAATACACGCAAAATGATGTAAAAGGTTTAAAAAAAGAGGAAATTCGAGTAACAAGAGCTCTATAGAGTTTACATGAGTATATTGGGAATGACGGCGAGTATTATGAGGGGAAGGAACGGTGGGGAAAGATTTATATTCAGTCGCGAAAATCGGAAAACTATCTCCTCATTCCTTTCTGACGAAGAGACAAAGCAGTGGACAAACCTTGTTTTGAATTGGTAAGAAATTTATTTCAGATTATTGACATCTAGGCAATGTTTTAATATTTTCACCACCCGAGACATAATTATTTGAGTGAATCTGAAATGTTTTCGTATTGGCATGGCTTGGTAAAAACATATAAACATAAATCAGAGCATTCGAGAAAAGCATAATAAGCGTTAAAGATCTAAATATATTCCCACGACGCCATTAACTTCCAGAATAGGCCAACCTGAAGAACTTATTTATTGCTGTCAGACCAGGAAACAAGTTCTCTTCTTATAACTTCCTCTACGACGCCCTATTATAGTACATCTCAGCCGTATATTTTACTCTCATGCATTGCTTCGTACACGCTCTACTATTCGTGTGACTCCGATGATTGTTTCTCTTAACCCTTTCCCTACTAACGCCGAATATATTCGGCTTTAAGTTTCTTGACCAGGAGACGAAGGCCGAATATATTCGTCGGAGATTTTTCTGGCCAAGGGAACGAACGCCGAATATATTTGGCTTTTTGCTCATCCCCCCCCCTTTTATGACGGTCACGGGTACGCGAAGGCTTACAATTAGTTTTGGGACCCAACGCAGCTGGGGTTAGGCCTCACCCACGAAATCCGGGAGCAGGTACCTGTACCCCTCGTCGTATATTACCCCTCTTTGTGGAAAGGGACCGCGGTCATACGATTGTTTATTCAGTCATTTTGCAAAATTTATGTTTATTATTATTTCAGAAATTATAAACTAAGAATTGAATTATCTGTCTTTTGATGAGCGTTTACAATTTTTAAACGAAATTCTACGATAAATATTAACTGAAATCTCAATTACAGTATGATACCAACACTTGATAATGCATAACCGGAATAGTTCATTTCAATATTTTGTTGTTAAATGAGTAAACATCCATTAAAATTTATTTTCGGATTGGAAATGATTGTTGCATTCAATCCGTTAATATTGACCGTAGAGCTTCGTTTAAAATTTGACATTGCACAGAAAAAAACTAGGAAAGGAATTTAAGAGCAAGCAACAATTATGCATGTAGCTAATACATAAAAACAAATCATAAGTTGACCGCAAAACAATGCCGCATGGAGGGTTTTAAACCCGGAAAGGAGGTAGGCCAACTACCCTCAGAGTTCGAGATAATGCTGAGTCCCTGCTGAGACGGGTCGAAAAAGGTTGGGGTCTGGGGGTGTGTGATTACCTGCGAGATCCTTCTTAACGGACGCCCCGCAAAAATGCTCCGTACAGAGGGTACGAAAAAGTCTCTTGGAGCTCAGTGTAGCAGTCATGCTAAAGAGAGAATTCCACCGTCTCGAAAAAGTCTCTTGCGCAGCATTTACTCATGACTCACCGTAGTCTAGCCGTTCCTCTCACACCATTCATTCCACCAACAAATATCTGTCTAATCATTTGCTTCTCATCCATTCTCCCATCACAATCAAAACAAAGAAGCACAGTCCTTTCATACAAAATAATTACCAGAGCGTGCAGCCCACAGTGTTTTACGACCCACACATTCCTTACCCTATCCATCCTTCTAATTCCGAAAACATTTCTCAGGATCCCCATTTCCACTGCATTTCGCCTACCCTTATGTTTATCCTTACAAACCCTGATTTCACGGTCATATGATAATGTCGAGTAGAAAACAATTTTGCACACGTTCGTGACGTATTCATGATGTACTCTAACCAAGGGCCTGATTCTGATGCTTTCCCGATGCTCAACTTTTCCACCAAAACGTCACATGTTCCACCTTCCACCAGAGAATCGTTCACTACATCGTTCATCGTTCAATGACTGGTGGAAAGTCAAGCTTCCCTTCAACCCGTCATCCACTTGGTGGAACAGCGCTAGTGTCGTGGTGTAAACTTTCCGACGGAAGTAATCGTGCGGAAGGTAGACATTTTTTTTGTTCGCGGTTTCGAGGTAAGTTGGAAATCGGCATAAGTTTGTTATGTTCCGCTCTCCAGAGGGGGTCATTGAGCCGTTCATTTAACGGATCAAGAGTCGTTCAATGAACGAATGGTGGAACTTTCCACCAGTCTTCCACTGGTGGAAGATCAGAATCGGGCCCCTGATGCTTTCCCGATGTTCAATTGTTCCACCAAAACGTCATTAGTTTCCACCAAAACGCCATGACTACGTCACACTTTCCACCATCCACCAGAGAATCGTTCACTACATCGTTCATCGTTCAATGACTGGTGGAAAGTCAAACTTCCCTTCCACCCGTCATGCACTTGGTGGAACGTGGTGGAAACTCTCCGTCGGAGGTAAGCGTTCGGACAGTAAACATTGTTTTCTTCACGTTTTCGAGGTAAGTTGGACATCGGCATAAGTTTGTGACGTTCGGAATTACACACATTAGCAAGAATTTGCAATTTCCCTTGATAGTATTTTTACATATGTCTTTATACTTTGTTAACCACATATTTAACGTATTCACGAAAAGCCTTTTCCTCTAAACCATGATTGTTAAGTGGTGATGCTTTGTCATGTTTGGTTTTTTTTATGCTGTTTTGGCACACGTTATTAAGATTCTTCGCTTGAAATGAAAGGGCAAAATGTTGATACGGATTAATTTCATTTGGTGTCCCTCTTATACACTTAATTTAGATGGACTGGGAAGTGGAGATTGGAATCTTGGTGGCAAGGGCCCAATTTTCCGTTATAAAATCCTTCTGGACACAACTCACTCTACGGTTTCCTAAAGGTTCCATAGATCAATTTGGTTTATTAACAACACACGCTACGACCGATTGATACAACACCATTGAATTCAGAATACGCGATGATGTTAGAAATAGCAAGAATGAACATCAATTATCTAATGAAATTATGAAAACAAATATTAATCCTTCTGAAAACTAATTTAAAAGAGTATTGCGGAGTTCTCAGATGCCTATCTCCGTTCCAAACGTTGACAAATCTAAATAATATAAACTAAACCTTATGACTCACCAATCTCTTCTTCCATTTTTTGCGCCAATACCTCAAAAAACAAAGACAAACACGTAGCGATGCATGGGAAAGCGACCACAAAACTGAGCCAACGGCTCTCCAGAGGGGGTCATTGAGCCGTTCATTGAACGGAACAAGAGTCATTCAATGAACGAATGGTGGAACTTTCCACTAGTGGAACATCAGAATTGGGCCCCAGAGGTAAGCCATTCACTTTTTTCACTTTTTCATCGGAAACATTCTTCTCACTGTTCGCTTGAAATAGTCCATTTTTTTTTTATTCCGCTAAGTAAATGTTGCGTATGTGTTTCCTTCACGTAAGGTCTGAAGGCTCGCGGCCCGAGCATATGCTAAGGAAACCATCCAACTCCTCTTCATTAACAATCAGCCCTGTAACGAACTACACACCTATTCTAATATACCTATAGCAGATAATCTTAAATGAAAGTCACCTCCCGACGTTCAAAACGCCACACATTTACGACAGCAATTGAAAGTTAAGATTAAATCCTTTTATAAGGTCCAAAAAGGTATATTCCATACATAAGTCAATAACATTTTACAGAACCCGACATACTACGGTATCTCTAGGCATGTACGCTGTTGATACGTACATTAATACAAATGGATCCTCAGACATTGGTAGCATAACTGCAGTGCAGTTAATGTTGGAAGAGTTTCAAACCCCGACAAGTATTCACGGTTTTTTGCTATTTTAGCAGCAGTTGTATTATCATAAAATTGATTACAATACAGTTTGTTGTCTATGCTTGTCATAGCTCACCCCAAGCCACGCCCATGAGATGGTACTACGTATATGCAGGGGTAAGGGTCAAGGCCCAATGTGATTGGGCCCATAATAAAAGTAATAATTTATTTACTCCCAAAAATTGGTACAAACTAGTGATGGAAAAATCGATTTCGATTAAAATCGAAAATCAAGTTTTAATAGTCAAAGATAGAGGAAATCGAGATCGAGTCATGATATTCGAGTTTCGATCCAAACTCGATTTTTCAACTTCGATCTTGACCATTTCGTACCGTTTCGCGATCAGAGAGCTGAGTATGATAACGCCATCCGTCCCATGTGAAAGACTTTTCTCTAAAGCCGGTAAAATTGGAAAGGCACGCCCTAGACCACCAAGAAAGCATCTCAATCAGTTTATCTTTCTTAAAATTTTAGTGAAGCTCCAAGCGGTGATCCCCAAAATTTAATGTGCGTGCATTTGTAAATTTTTACTACTAATAGATAATTCAAGAATTTATTCTAAGTACATTTTTAGGGATTTTTTTATACTACTCAAATATGTATTATGAGCGGCGTTCAAATGAATAATAAACATGTTTTAGTACAAACTGTATTTTTTTCTAATAGAGCCGTCGATTTTTTCGATTAATCGATCTTTTGTTTCAAATTTCGATTTTTGTTCAAAAGTCGAGCTTTTCATTTCGATTAAAAATCGATTGCTCGAAAAATCGATTTTGATCGAAATTTTTCCATCACTAGTACAAACTAGTAACAAACAAATGAGCGGGAGTTTTAGGTTGCCTCCAAGGCCATAAGGCCAAAATTGAGCCACCAGCAAATTACAAAAAATATGTACCATTAAAATAAATGAAGTAACTGTTACATAATTAAAGTTCAAATTAGAATACCATCAAATAAATGTTCAACATTTTCTTGAGAAAAAAGCCAGTCTTTGGAAAGTTTTAACATTTTTTCTAGAATTATAATTATTTTCATTTCAGCGGACAGTATATTAAATATATTTGGCTCCATATAGAGAAAGGAAAGTTTATATGATGTTAATCTTGATATGACTAAGTGGGCGTTATAGTTTTAGAACCAATTTTTAATTTAGACTGTTAGCGCTGTGTGACACGTAACCACAAATCGCATCTAGAATTGATTTTCATCACAGTTGAAGAACAAAGCCCAAATGCAGAATGAGACCCCAATTAAGTTTCAAGAGAAAAAAACAGAACTTAACATCATAACTAACGCGTAGATTACGAGCTTGCTGACATGCGCTACAGTTACATGCGACCGTATATTAACGAGGAATGACAATCCGTCCGGAAATACGAATCATTTGGATCAAGATTTCACATGCCATTTGATGTAAGTAATAATATAAGTTAAATCCAGTCTCATTGCCTCCTGACATTAACGGGAAATTTGAGATTTATTTCGAGCTTGAAAGAATCCATTGAACTAAATTGACTCCCGTGGCAAAGGATGGTGGTGGGTTTTATACCTAATTGTGATTTTATTATCAAATATTTCATTAGTTGCCAAAGGTCACGCTTCGACCCTCACATTCCAAATCCTTATGCTCACTGCCATATCTATCACAAATGGATAGTTATTAGTTTGACAAGAACAGTTACAATGATTTCTGTATTTCAATGTGCTACAAAATACATTTCCTCTCTGTAGTGACTTTTTTTGCATAAATTTATATAAATTACGTAATTAATTATTAAATTCATAATGTACCTAAAAAAAAACAAGTAACAAAAAACATACTAAATATAAGAAGAAGAAACAAAGAGATATAACTTTCCGCCATAAAAATAAAACACACGTAATTCTTTAAACAATCGCATTGAGTAGCAATGCGACTGTTGTCAAACTTAGACTGTAAACTTTTCTTCATACGCATTAACACTGCGAATATTTGTACTGTTATACTAATTAAAATGTAATTAGCCCAATAAATTATCAGGTATGCCTACGACAGCTCCTACGTAATAATGATATAATATTTAAGCAAAATTCGTTGCTGACCTTACATTTACCATTCCCTTCATTTGTTTTCATCCTTAATGTATTATTACGTTAAAGAACCAATATACGTCATCTTTTTCAATCAATAAATTTGACATGTCATTAATAACACACGCAGAACATAACTGCTACACCTTTCACAAATGTATCTCGCACAATTTAGAGCAGCACATCAGCATATGACATATTCGGATTGTCACCTAAATTCATGAGCATATCACAGAATTGCAGCTTTGCAGGAAATGAAATGGTCAGGAAATGGAATAATGCAATCAGGAGATCACATCGTCTTATACAGTGGAGGAAACAATGGAAGGAATGGAACAGGTTTCATCATAGAAAACTGTATTAAACCTGCCATCTTAAAATTCAATCCTGTTAACGATCGAATTTCCTCCCTTCGATTAAAAGCTAGGTTTTTCAACATAACAATATTTTCTGTATATTCACCTAAAGACGACACTGAGGAGGATGTTAAAGATGAATTTTATAGTAAACTAGAGGAGGAATATGGAAAAATATCTAATCATGATGTCAAAATAATTTGTGGAGACTTAAATGCCAAGATTGGCAGGGAGGAGCAATTCAGATAAACAATAGGGAAAGAAAGTCTTCATCTACAAAGCAACAATAATGGATAGCGTGTGATCGACTTTGCCACAAGCAAGAATATGGTAGTTAGGAGTACTTGGCTGCAGAGAAAAGATATTAATGAAGCCACATGGTGCTCACCAGATGGCAAAACATGCAAACAGATTGACCACGTACTCATAGAGAAAAGACACGCAACGGACACACTTGAAGTGAGCAGTTGCAGAGGTGCCGACTGGGACTCAGACCACTACTTAGTAAGAATAAAGTATAGGCAAAAGATTGATGTAGCTAGAACAAACAAGAGAACCATGAATGAGAGATATGATGTTGAAAAATTAATCAAAGATGAAGATAAGAAAGAAGAGTACCAAATAAAAATAGCCACTAGTCTTCAGGAAAACAAGAAAGAGTGGGAAGGAAGTGATCTAGAAGGAAAATGGAATGTTATGAAAAAAGCGATAAGAAATACAGCTAAGGAAGTAGTTGGTTACATTCAAAGAAAAAAAAGGGAAGAGTGGTATGACAACGATTGTGCGTTAGCAATTGAAGAACGAAACCTAGCTAGAAAGAAAATGCTACAAAAAAGAACTAAACAAACAGTCAATGACTACAGGCAAAAAAGGAGGATTGCATCTAGAGAATGCAGAAGGAAGAAAAGAATATTCGAGAAACAAAAAATCACAGAACTAGAAAATATGAGAGATAAAAGAGAAATAAGGAAATTTTATCAGAGAGTGAAAGAAACAAAAAAGGGTTTTGAGCCTAACTCTGTTTTCTGCAAAGACTTAGATGGAAATCTCATAGGAGACAAAAAGAACATATTAGCCAGATGGCGAGACCATTTTGAACAGCAGTTAAACAGGAATGAAAGCGATGTATTACCACAAGTGAATGTAAATGAAAAAGGAATTGCGGACTTAGAAGAAGACTATGAGAAAAGTGAAATTACCAGGAGCCCAAGTATGGAGGAAGTCATAAAAGCAATTAAAAAACTGAAAAATAACAAGGCTCCAGGGGAGGATAGTATAACTGCTGAAATGGTCAAAAATGGCGGATCAGCTGTAGAACAACATATGCATGAGATTATTAAAATTATATGGAAAGAAGAGAAAATGCCTGAAGACTGGAACATGGGAATCATACATCCTGTCCACAAGAAAGGTGATAAATCTAAATGTGAGAACTACAGGCCAATAACACTACTTAGTATAGCATCCAAAATGTTTAGCAACATTTTAGCTTCAAGACTCAAACCGTTCATTGAACAAAAAGTTGGAGTTTATCAATGTGGTTTTCGGAAGAATCGTTCTACCACTGATCTGATTTTTATTATGAGAGAAATATACGAGACGTTTTATGAACACAACATAGAAGTACATAGCCTATTTATAGATTACAAGCAGGCTTTTGATTCTGTCAAAAGGAGTGCACTATATGACGTCATGGAAGAATTTAACATCCCCTCTAAATTAATAAAACTCATAAAAAAGACACTAGACAATACTAAAAGCAAAGTTAAAGTGAATGGAGAACTATCATCTCAGTTTGAAGTCAAAAGAGGAGTCAAACAAGGAGATGCATTATCATCAATGTTATTCATATTGGCTTTGGAGAAGGCAATGAGACAGCTCCCAATAAATCCTGGAGGAACAATAATGAACCGACAAACCCAATGTGTTGCCTATGCTGATGACCTGGCTGTAGTCTCAAGAAACAAACACTCAATGGAAGAGATTTTTATTTCTATTGAAGCCGCATCGAAAACACTGGGATTAAAAATTAATGAAGACAAAACAAAATATTTGAAAATGGAAAGAAATCAAGAAAAAACTAGAGAACCAACAATAAAAATCAACAATAAACATTTTCAAAGAGTGGAAAGCTTCAGATATCTGGGATCCTTGCTAACAGCAAAAAATCAGATTTCCCTTGAAATTCAAGACAGGTTACACATAGGTAATAAATGCTATTATGCACTGCAGCCTATTTTCAGGTCAAGAAATATTTCAAGAAACACCAAAACAATCATATACAAGACAGTGCTAAGACCTGTTGTCCTCTATGCCTCTGAAACATGGACACTAACAGTTACACAAGAAGATATAATCAGGAGATGGGAAAGAAAGATTCTCAGAAGAATATACGGTGCTGTGATAGATGCAGGATTATGGAGAATAAGAACAAATGCTGAAGTCTATGAACCATATGGTGAACTGGACATCATATCAGTTATAAAGCAAGGAAGACTTCGTTGGGCTGGCCATGTGCAACGCATGGAGGAAAGCAGGGCAGCCAAAAAGGTCTTCAATGGCACTCCAGGAGGGAGGAGAAGAAGATGAAGACAACGAAAGCGGTGGCTTGACGATATAGAGACAGACCTGAGAAAACTGGGAGTCAAGAGATGGAGGCGTGTTGCAGAGGATAAAGAAGAATGGGGGCAGATAATTCTGAAGGCCAGAGCCCTACATGGGCTGTAGCGCCAATAATGATGACGATGATGATATCACAGATTTCGCCGTGCACAGATATTGCTCAAATAACTCCTAAAGATCGCCTCAAACTAAGCATTGGAAAACATATTTTTTAAAGTTCAACTTTATGCAATACGTCATTTATGAAATCAATCTTTTCGAAGAGGTAATTAGAAGGGGGCGGAGGGTGGGGGTGAGAAGGGGAGTGGGAAGATGTATATTTTCTTGGGCAGTGAAAATGTATCTGCATAACTTGCAGCTTGCCTTCCGCGTTGTATTATTTTGGATAATGAAACCCCAACGGTCCAGCTGCTTCATTTAAACCACTCCGCTGAAACTCAAATCATGATCTTTAAGTGTAACATTTACACTCGCGCGCAAGGTAGTTACTGTCCCGTTAACGCCTAGAGTACCATATATGGTACGTAATGCAGGGTGAATCTTCGGCGGCACTAATATGTACTTACATTGCTACATTTGCTTCGAAATTCCGTCGATAGAACGGTGAGTCTTTCCTCGATGCATAGCAGTTTGCCTGGTTTCTTTCTGTTAGAATTAGTTGTCAATGTGCATGGTTTGAGGAAGGAGTGTGATAGACTACAAGCTGAATTAGGGAATTATGGCGTTGTATTTGAGGTAAGTCTTCCATTTCTTCTTTGATAACAGCTTTTGTGCACTTATCATTCATCTCCTTCAAAGTAAACATATATTTCTACCCGTATGTCGATCACTAAGACTCTTATGCTATTTTTGTGGTAATTGTGCGTGAAAAACATTTGGTGTACCTTATATGGTACGCTAGGCGCCTACGTGATCATTTAGGATCCTCGAGATTTTTTCTGAATTTTTGTGTAATACTGCAGCTATAGCTGTACAAACTTGATCATATTCGTTTGAAATACTATTTTTTCTACAATGCAGGTTATTTTAGACAGCATTTTGCTAAGCTGTAAATTATCCTGTTGAGATTTGTTTTCGAAACTCCTCCAAAAAAGATCTTTACTCAAGATACCGCTATTGGATAGTAAATGACAGGGCCGCATATCTTTGAACCGAATTTTATGTTTTACATTGTTTAATTTATTTTTGACAAAGGTTTGATTCTTATAGCTATTCCCAATACTTTCATGGTTTTAGGACCCTTACACTTGAAGATGTTCTTATGGTATTGATGGAAGAAGAGACATTAGATGTGAGAGAGATATTTGTTGAACCACCAGAGCCAAATATCAATTCAGACGGATGATTATAGGATTTAAATTGAGATAGGATTACAGTAATAAATTGTCGGAGTGGCATGCACGAGGGACGTCGTGGAGGGTTGGTCGATGGAGAGGAGAGATAAAATAACATGATTTGAAAACTCTGCCAACATAACTGCGTATAACTGGAATGACAAACAGTTTTGGATTAAAATAGTGACAGTGTCCACAACCTAACGGAAAAAACCCTGATTATCAATTACATTATAAGCTAATCACAAAAAAGGTCAGGATATTAAATTGGAGAAAGTGCAAAGAAAATCAGCCAGGTATGTGTTAGGAAGATATATAAGAAAACGGAAAGTGTTGAGAAAATGATCCTCGAACTAGGATGGGAATTATCTTAAAGCAAAGGAGGAAAAGGAGCAGGCTATGTGGGATGTATAGAAGAATAGTGATACCGGAGAAAGAGCATGGGATGACCTAGGGAAGGAAATATTGCCAAGCCAAACTTTGTTGGAAAGAATTATCACCAATTTAAGATAAAGTGCCGATCACAAAGGACTAACGTCAAGAAGTTTTCATACCTAAATAGAAGAATACTTGAATGGAACGATCTACCAGCAATGCTTCTCGAACCCTTCCCAAAAAATGTAAATATATTGAAGAATAGGTTGAAAAAGGATGTTTTTATCATTTAATTGTAAGGTATTGTTAACCAGGGGGATGATGCATATTTTTCGTACCTTGTTTATCTATGTTACCACCGGGCCAATTGTCCACTTGTAACATTGTCAATATTTTAATAATAATAATCAGAGGTAAACTGCTGACGCAAAAGAAATATTGAACATTTTGAAGTTAGTAATGAAGGTTTTCTACCTGAAAAACCCTTTTAGCCGAACGAGGATAATAATGATGATAACGTCCAATGATAATAACCTTCTCCGCTACAGCCACCTTGATCCGCTACCACTTCATGGACTATTTTGTCTGTGCCAGCGGTTTTTGCTGTTCGACCGTTTGCTCGGTGTTCGTATTCTATAAGCCTCCGCAAGAGGAGTAACAACAGTTAGGATTCAGTGACAAGTACGCGTGTACACATGTCCCAAATCCAATTCGTAGAATGATGCAACCAATTGAAAATACTGACTCTATATCCTCGGCTGAGTGCGTGGAGGATTTCCGCAGACATTCGGCCAACCAATGCTGTATTCAGGGATGTGACCCGAAAAGGCACGTTACGTTTCGTTCCGTTACTTGGGAGGCACCCGAACTCGGAGTCCGAGCCTCGGCGTTGGAGACCCAACGCTTCACCGCGGGTGGTTTATAGCACCAACTGACCAGTCACACTCTTGTTTATAACTTATTAAAATGAAACATAAATCACAAAGCTATGTTCGTCTTAGTGTTGCACAAGTAACGCTGATGAAAATGTTTTTTTTTCATCGCAGTCATACGATATAAATTAACCAATTTACGTGCTTTAGTAATTTAATGTACTTTAAACTGGCTTGGTTTACTAATGCACGTAAAATGGTTAATATCTATCGTATAACTGTGTTTTAAAAAACATTTTAATCAATGTGAATAGTACAACACAAACATGAACATAATTGTGCGATTTGTGTTTAACTTTAAGAAGTTATAAACTATAGTTTGACTGGTCAGTTGGTGCTGTAAACCACCCACGGTGAAGGGTTCGGTCTCCTAGAAAGCCGATGCTCGGACTCCGAGTCGGGTGCCTCCCAAGGAACGGAGCGAAACGTAAAATGCCTTTTCGGGTCACATCCCTGGCTGTATTTTCCAGAAGGGAAGATATAAGGGATTTCTTTTCCTCTTGCGCGTGAATCCGACGATGGAGCGATAGAGATAAGGTTAGTGGGACATGTAGACGCAGCGGTCTCGAGGCGTCGCGTGTTCACTTTATCACTCACCTGCGTTGACAGCAAAGGATAACTGAAGATCGCTCTATTGATTCTGCTTCTTCATCCACTTTCAAAAGGAGACTAGTGTGTTATTGTGTTCACTGTTCTTGATCCTGGATTAACACTAGAAGGACCAGACCCGTCATTTTGACGGGTAACCTCTACTTACTTAATCATATTTCCTATAATTTTTTTTCCGGTCGACTTAATTTTTTCTGAATTTTATTTATTTTGTTATTATAGGGGAGGATGCGGCGGAAGGCCGCATCCTCCCCTTCCTCCAACACGCGGTAACGGACAGAGGATGCCCCTCGCTCCGCGAGTGTGTTTCCGATGCGGGAAGCCCGGATATTTTGTGCGGGAATGCAGGGAAAGGGATGTTAATAGACGAGATGCACTCGTAGGAAATCAAGGTATGCTGGATGGATGCTTTAACACTAGAAGGACCAGACCCGTCATTTTGACGTGTAACCTCTACTTACTTAATCATATTTCCTATAATTTTTTTTCCGGTCGTCTTAATCTTTCCTGACTTTTATTTATTTTGTATGGTACGTACCCTGTTAAAATATAATTTAAATTTTTCACATAGAGATGGAGTTATACCACCTGTCTACCATAAAAGACCAACACCCGTCAAAATGACGGGTTAGGCGTTCCTATTTTATTTGTAACGGTAACGCGTGTTTTATCCAGGAAATCACTACACTATATTACGTCTGGCCTTTTTGATGTTTTATTTAAAGAAAGTTAGTTTAGTTTTTGATGTTTTAGTTAGGTAAAGAAAAGGCAGAGAAGGGTTATATCGTGCGTGGGTGGCCTTACAGCGCATATATGAGTGTGGCGTCAGTAGCTTTCGCAAGGCTTACGGGAGCAGTGCTTCTTCCTCGAAATTGTTTGTAAAAAAATTCTCATTTGTATTAATAAATAAAGAAAATGTTTATATTTAATGAAGTTATCAATTAATTTTAACATAAACGAAGAAATATTTAAAAAATTACTACCCGTCAAAATGACGGGTAATGGTCCTTCTAGGTAGCCATACAACCCCGGTCCTTCTAGTGTTAAATCGGAAACGTTGTGGTTAATTCACCGATCAGTTGGGTGCAATATTGATTATTATCATTTAAATTCTGGCATATTTGCTTCTTACACACAATAAGTGTAAGCGTAAGTGTACTGTCATGATTATTACTAATAAGATTTTTCACTGTGCTTCTTAATGAGTGAATATAAGAGTTTGCGGTGAAGTCAGCTGATCTTAGGCATTATGACGTTTCATGTTTGTTTCGTAATACATCACCTAGTAATGTTAAAAAAGTACGGTTTCGGTTTGCTAAATGTATGAGGTCTCATAATCAGTATAAAACCACAAAGTTGTGATTAGTAGGTAAATTTTTAGAAAAAGTCAAGCGAAAACCTTTTCCCCCAGCGCCTAGAAGTAATTGTACTGGATCATGATAACTTATTGTTTACATCCCAGAAAGGAATAGCCAATTCATAGTGATAGACGAGGAAGCATTAGACATTGATGTTTCTATTATTTACCATGATATGTAGCTCGGACATTCCTACTTCAAATATAAACGCGTCGCGATTACTTCGAATGTAAGCATAGCCTGTCCTTGAATGCAAAAACTGTAAATTTTAAAAGGTTGGTTCTACAAACAATGGTTGAGATTTAATTACACATACACATACACACACAGACAGCAGTTTTATTTATGCATATATATATATATATATATATATATATATATATATGCATAAATACATACGTACGTTACATATATATATATATATATATATATATATATATATATATATATATATATATATATATGCATAAATACATACGTACGTTACATATATATATATATATATATATATATATGTAACGAGACACAAGAATAACACTATATCTTCAATCTTTATTCACTCGCACTTTCTTCATCCTTTCTCCACCATGTCCCGTCTCACACTGCCCTCCCCTCAAGTCCCCTCTCCACCACCGTCCTTCCCCTCAAGTCCACACACACTCACCTCCTCATCCGTTCCCTCCCCGCCACCGTCCTTCCCCTCAAGTCCACATTCTCGCCCCTCTCCCGCCATGTCCAACGCTTCCCCTCCGTGGCTGCCCCTTATGTATCATACTACGCGTCACACGGCACAATACATTGTCGCGTAATATATATATATATATATATATATATATATATATATATATATATATATATATATATATATATATATATATATATATATATATATATATATAATATCTTCTGAGAAACCGCACTCGGCGAATAAAATCACAAATATAAATATACTTTTAAAACACAGGCACACGAAAATTAGAAGGACACTCACAGAATAATTTGCGGACGTTTCGACGGTCAAGCCGCCATCGTCAACGACAAGAGCTTGTCTTGTCTTGTCGTTGACGATGGCGGCTTGACCGTCGAAACGTCCGCAAATTATTCTGTGAGTGTCCTTCTAATTTTCGTGTGCTTGTATATATATATATATATATATATATATATATATGTGTATATGCATAAATAAAACAGTGATACACTAAACAAACACAGAAACACGCAATTTTGCCGCCGATTCCGTCATCGTGACGCAATCGCTTCCCAAATCTATGAAACCTGCAACTGTTTTCCCATCGATCTGTACCCTTTTATGGTACTCATCTTTCAGATCGGAATGATCTTGAAGGATTCTTCGAACGTTGCGGCTCTCTTCTCGTCGGGGGGTCACCCTTGGGCACTGCCTCGCCATATGACCCTCTTTACCGCATGAGTAGCATAGGAATTATGGGGTCTTGGCACATTCTCTGGCCAAATGTCCTTCCTCGTTGCAATTATAGCACTTTATTCCTCAGGGGCTACCCTTTCCTGGTCCTGGCCTATCTCCTCCCGTTACCGAGACCGTCTCTGGTGTAAACCCTCGCGGATTTTGCGGCCTCATCGGTTGATCCACACTAGGTCGGTTTCTCTCGCAAATATTCTCATATCTCATTATGCTACGTAGTAGATGTTCTATCGAAGTGAATTCGACCAATGACAAAAATTTGCCAAGGTCCCTATCTCCGATGCCGCCCAGAATGTATTTTATCAAAGAGCTATCCTCCACTTCCCCTTTCTTCGCAATGGCCTTCATGGTGTACACATACATCTCGTACGTCTCATTTCTACCCTTTTGTCTTCTCATCAGCTCTAGATGTACGTCCGCCTGATCGACAAACGATGGGAACCCACTCACCAACTTATCTTTGAAGTCCGTCCAAGTCCTCAAGTCTTCAACAACACTATCGAACCAGAACTTAGCGGCCCCACCAAGTTTCCCTACTGCTTGAGTCAGTAGCATGGCATTACTCCACAAGTGCGCGTCCGCAATACCCTCAACGTTTTTAACCCACTGTGTTCCCGTCATCCCATTCCTCTCCGACGGATTAAAGATAGGTAACAGCTTCTCCGCCAGATCCCTACACGACATCGATGACGCCTCATTCCCTTCCCTCCGTGAAATCATCGCCCTCTCACGATTTAGAAGTTATCTTGCTCTTTGAACTAACTCCCATTCTCTCCTCAACAGCTCTCTTTCTCGCGTATTTTCTTCTTGACTTTCCACCACTTGTCTGTCATCGTCAAAACGCATCTCAGCTACACCCCCAGAAATCAGCCCTAACTCTCTTCCGACTCCATCGATGCCGCCCTCCACCTTCACTTCCTGTAAATCGCCGCCAAAATTCCAGCCCCTATCAGTCCTCTCTCTCTGTTCTGACATTGTCGCGCCGCTCTTCACCTCGCGTAGAGTCAAGGTCATTCACGCCGCCTGCCGACTCCTCGAGTGGCGGGAAACCGCCAGACACGCGTTCTTCGCGGGAACAGAGTTCGATAGACCTCGTAACTAGTGATGGGTCGGTCGTGAGAGATCGAATTCCGAGAGCAAGTTCTCTTAAAAGAAAGATCGATGAACGACTTCTCTCCAATGACCGAGGCGATCTTCACCGATCGCGACAGGAATGATTGCATGACATCAAATATCGATCACGAGACTTGAGACCGACCAAAAAAATCTTGAGTGAGTTTTATAACGAGAGATTCCAGAGTTACTCGCTCTTTCGTGAGATGTAGGCAGTTATTCGATGCTCCGCTCGGTTGCGCTAACAAAGACGCAGCGTAATAACAGTCAACAATTTACATCACGACATAAATATCTTGCATCGAGAGAGTTTTACCAGTTTTGCTGGCTCGCTTTTTAGTAGAATAATAACATCATTAAAAATGAAGACCGAATCCGTTACACTGTCGGCAAATAGACAGCTGGGTTAAGATTCAAAAGGAATGCAATGGAAATTAAACATGATCCAGGTACTTATCCGTTTGTTAATTCGCCAAGCAATGCATTATTTGTTACTGCGTTGGCTATGTAGTGCCGTTATTTATTACGTGCAATAGGTTAATCGTCACTTGTAAGTAGTATAGTACAATACTATATCCCTATGAATTGTTTTCCTTTGCCGCGACGAGTCGTAAATTGTGTGATAATTAAATATCTGAGTCTATGACGTGATCGCTTAGAAATCAAACCTGATACCCATGCCGCTGTATTATATATATACCGGCCGTTTATATAAACAACTGTGATTCATATTGCCAATGCATTTTAAAAATTCAACTCCGCTCCTCTCTCTTCAATCACTTTTTGTAGACTTAGATGGTGTTGCTGTCAATCAAGAATGTTTCCAGTGCTTCATTGGATGTCCGTTGGCTTTCCCTTCGTCTGAATTTTCTTCCCATATGTCTTCCGAAGTACCGGCGTGTTAAAATCACCGGTGAATTCATCCAGAATTGTTTGTTTTTGGAATGCAGTTTGCTTTTGGTGTTATTTCAAATATTTTTAACTGCAATCTCATCAGCGAATCCTTTTTTCGGAGAATAAAATTTCGTATGTGCCAATAACTCTCCTTTTCATTTAGAGGAATGGTATTTGAAGAACTTGATTCAGGGAATAATAGCGTGATTCCAGTTAATATAGGTTAGATCCAAACACCGTTCGAGACATGATAACTGCAAATTATGATTACCCACAGGTAATTTGATTCATACTTTCATCATTATACTTTTGTAGTGAATAGTAAGTTAAAAAAATGTACATAGGCTTGATCAGTAAATATCAGTATGAGTTTCCGGAATTTCATTTGCATTTGCACTGAGTGTAGCTTCAATAAACGGTACAATGTAAATATCGTAATACTGTAATTGGTTGTAAGCAAAAATGAATTACATGAGTGGGCCATTACATCAGCCTTAGGCATCCCATTGAAATGGGCAAGGAGTTATTTCAATCAAAATGTACCAACATGTTTAGTAAGGCAATATATGACTTAATACCACCGATACTGTGTCACTTTAAATTGGCATAAATGCTGTATGTGACCAATTAAATAAATAAAGACTGTATTTCTGCGTGCAATAGAGCATCATATACTGTAAAATAGTGCTGGAAATTTGTAATCATCGTATCATCCATCAAAGTGTGTATTCGAACATAGCTTGTACACAGGAGCTTAGACCATATTCATTTAAAATTTAATTCCTTGGAAAGGACAAATTAAAATTTCTGATAGTACTAATTACTCATTGCACATCCAAAATCCCTGGTTAATATTTGGCAGGAAAATTTAGAAGGAACCTGCAGGAAGTTAGCAGAACATTCATGAGGATAATCAGAAACCTATAGTGGCAAAGAAAATCTTATATTAGTTTAAAAACTGATGCCTATCTTAAACATTGGTGGAGTAATGCAATTATAGCATTGGACTGTTATCAACGTCTATTCATTCTACATGCAGTTATCATTCCACATTCACTTTAATTCTTATATTTGCCTGACCATGACATTTTACCACCATTATAATGGTATACAGATAGCTTAACAGACATATATATTTCAGTGGTCAGTTACCACTCCACCCTTCCTGCTTCAAAAATTTCTTTCCTTAAAATGATTCAATTTAGTTCTGCGCATCACATCCATACATTTCAATTGCCTATATTTTTCCTACCTCTCCCAACGAAGCAAACCTTTCCCTTCAAAAGTGCCTTTCAGGACCTCATTTCCTCTTAATTACCTACTATCTGACATAAAGTGGACTCCTAAATTTCCTTCACTGTTATATGTAACTTCAATGCCTAGTCAAGTATCTCTTAACTTCTCTTCTATCTTACTTTCATTATCCTTCTCGAGAGCCACTCCTCATATAACTTTAGTCTAATCTCACCCTCTCAACATTAGCCAATGGTTTAGATCCACCGAAGTCCACAACCCTTTATAAAACCTTCCAAACCAACCTTTTGTTTGCATCCTATATCAGGACTTGAGGCATTACATATCCCCCATAATTCTTGAATATTGCTGATATTTAATATCATGAGTAGGACACCTCGTTCCACTAAAATTCTGCCCCAGTTACAACTTTATTCCACTATTTGTTTTTTGCTATTTGTCTTAAGCCTGTAATGGTTTCTACTCAATGACCATTCTCAATCTATACTCTGGAGTGAGCTGGCAAGCCACTTACCATGAGGAAAAATATCCACAGATGCTGAGTGGACTATGTTCCCTTCGTTCCTGCTCTTCGTCCAATCTGGCATGTGTGAGCCTAACAGCTATAATTACCCTTGTTAATTTCTACTACAGGTAAACAATACATCATAGCATGTCCTTTGATAACAGTTGATTAATATTCATAAATTTACCAAAGATCATGACAATAGGAGTCGACTTAAGACTAAATCATATTGGGGTTTCAAGGAACATATTCAAAATAACCCAAGTAGTAATTGTAAAAAACCTACACCAACATTTATTCCACTTATTGATTATTAAAAATAAATGAATCTATGAATGGTTGCACAACCCTTAGTTTTCATCACCCCTGATGACAATGACTGAGTCAGACATCGAAACGTCAGCCTACATGGAGACCATCACCCTGTTGGAAACCCGAGAAAGCTTCTTAGGTTCCTCATATCAGTGAAATAAATAATATTAATAATATGTAACAGCATTCATTAAGCATGAAGCATTATAGACCAAATCCATTTTACACTAAAATTTTGTTATAAGTGAAAAATCATTGATTACCTACCATTGCTTTATTATCCATCCATGACCCTCTTCTCCATTAACTTCTTCAATTTATAAAAGGGTGTTACCAAAACTATGAGTGCATACTTGACTTAAATTATGACAGACATTAAATTAAATGAAAGCATAAAAAAATAATTTTATTCTGATCAAGTTGACTTTAAGTCACACAGGAACGACATCTGTACACTTAAGTTGACTGCTAAGTAATTGAGTACCTGGATAACTTGAGGCACACAACTTATCACATGATATTGTTTGCTCTCTGCTGTTAGTGATGTCTGTTTGGATTTGGAAACTGGCTCTCTTCTAATAATTTACTCCATAATACCCTATATTGGCATATATCCTTTGCCTCTATTGCATTCATACATTACTTCATTCACACTCTCTCCTATTCTTAAGACTCCTAATCTTCCTCCTTTAATGTCTCTTCCACCACATCATGAACCCACAATTTTTTCCATCTTCCTCTTACGCTATTCACTCCTCAATCACAATCCTGTTCCAATACTCAACTCTAATCTATTATTTAAACATTGCCAAACCCACAGAGAATAATCCTTTCATAAAGTCCATTACGGTAGCATGAAGGAAGAGATATTTTCAAAATGTCACAAGAAAATTAATAAAAAGATATTAGCTTTAGTTCCCATAAGTATCCAGTAAGTATATCAAGCAAAAATCAACATGAAATACACTCAGAATCTTTACTCTTAAAAATCCAAGATGGTATGTATATTGTTCTAGCAAATTCAATGATTGCATGGGGGAAATAAACATTTGTCACAGTATGCACAGCTGATTTTTCTTCTTTGAATCAAAACTAGGTATGACATACAACTGTTATAACTCATATGATATGTAAACACTACTGTTTTCTGATTACAGTTCTATAATATAGAGAGAACTGGCAGAGTGGATATTGGTCTGAAGTTATTGATGGCTATAACCATTGATAAGCACTAAACCATTGTGTAAATTAATAATTGATCAGAGGCTATTCCTTGCAAAGATAATAACCATATATATTGAGGTCAGATATTTAGTAAACATTCTTATAACCTGATTGTTCCATGCATTTCATAAAATCTACAGAGTAAACTAGTTATAACTTTGCCTAGATATAGTATTCCCTACCTGTTACATGATATAGTCTAGTAAATGGCAACTATAGTTGCAATAGAGTAGCAATCAGATAGCAGAGAAACTCACTGACGCTTACATATTTTATTGCATTGGTGCTTCTTAATGATAGCAGCAATATCATCTAGAGGAAGAACGAATGTAGTGGGTTTAAAATTAGCACTGTCAGTGCCAAACAATTTAAGAAGAGTCATCACATCCTGCAATCAGTTTTTAAATCCCTACTCATACACATCATTATAACAAATATTTTGTGTGTATTAGGCATTTCTTATAGCTTAGAAGCAATATATGTTAACACTTACTGATAAGAATTTGATATGTATAACTGTTTAATACCCTGTAAGACATAACTATAATAATCAAATCATTTTCGTAACCAATTAACATCTCCAATGTACGGGCAAAAGCATTTTGTGAGGGGGAATTAATATAGCACTAAAGATTCAATATT
This sequence comes from Pyrrhosoma nymphula, assembly GCA_963573305.1. NCBI lineage: Eukaryota > Metazoa > Arthropoda > Insecta > Odonata > Coenagrionidae > Pyrrhosoma > Pyrrhosoma nymphula. The sequence goes on along the minus strand of OY754340.1, from coordinate 65,232,164 downwards.
ATAACAAAGTGCATTTTTACTGAATATACATTTTATTGAAAGGTACGCAGGTACATATACAAACCATCATTTAATAATATGCTTTTTAAACATTTAGAATCTATGTGGCATTGCGAAAAACATATTTACTGAACATCAATATAATTGACTAGTTTGATTAGTTATCTAAGTGACGAAGTGCATGGTGAAACCCCAACGATTTTAATCGATGGCAACAAACGAAGCATGTTTTGTAAGGAGCGTTTTACATTAGATATAAATCACTCAAGTGGCTGAAAAAATTCATATATTTCAACAAATATTGAGAATAGTAAACGTGAAGTCCTATTCAGTTCACTTTGGCACAAGAAGTGCTTCACGAGAAGAAAACAAGGTAAAGAAGAGTTAGGGTCCAGTCTGGGAGAAATTTTTTTTTGAGAAACATAGAAAAGTGAAGGGTATCAAAGAAATGTGAAAGGAAAGTGAAAGGATGGCGCATTTAATAAATGTAAGAAAGAAAGCCGTGAGATTCTTAGTTTTTGAGAAAATAAATGTTGAAAATGACAAAATTCGCGTATTTTTGGTGATATTTTGACGCCATATTGCGAGATTTTATGAAGTCCCGGTAGAGGGATATGGACTTATTTCACGTCTGAAAGATGGTATTCACAACAACGTTGCGGGTCTGTGGAGTGGAACAGGGGTGTTAGGGTGGGACGGTACGTGGCCTCGAAAAGGCCATTTCCGAACGGAAAGATAGGTTATTTGGCGGATAGTTACGTTTTATTTTCACGAATACCCTTTTGAACCAACGGGGCGGCCCTGCGGGCCGCCCCGTTGGTGATTACACAACCCACCCCAATGGTGATTGCTTTGCGTAAAATTATGGCGAGAGGCGAGTTCGTGATGAATGTTTCGTATGGAAGGAGTGAAATGAGGTACCTTCAAAGATTATAGGGTAGCTCCGAGAGGATACCCGTCCCTCTTGAGTGTGATAAAGCCATCGAAAAGCGGGAATAGTTTTAAGTTGAAGGCGGGAAAAATCATGGGTGGTGGATATAGAAAATGAAGAAACTGCTCGACCGCTGCGCCGTCTGGGGGAACTAGGAGGAAAACGTCAGTATTTCCAACATGGCGTCGAGAAATTGATTCACATCACAGGTTTAAGTGAATAGTTTACGAAAGAAAAAGGATTTATGAAGCAAATGAAAGGTTAGTATAAATGCGCATATGTAGCGTAGCAATATAAGTGAAATAGGTGGTATTAGGTGATCGGGAAGCAGGTGAAAATAATTTTCTCCCAGACTGGACGCTAACTCACCTTTACCGAAAACAACATCACGACAGAAGCAACTTCACAAAAAAGTATTCATCGTAGGACTGATTGTTATTATTAGAATCACAGATATATATATACACAGCGAATGTCTTGGACTCCTGTATTTGCACTAATACCCTGAATGTATGCTTTATATTTACGATGTAAACAATAAACGACGAATATTACGTTAACCTATGAACAAATCTTCGATTTTGGCATTTATTAATGTTGTAAGCACTCGACGATCACGAGACAGTATTTCAGAAGCACAGTAACTAAATTATAGATATATAGTACGATGTAAACAAACCTTTACCAAAGTTGAACGTTCGCTTTTTTACATGCAATTCACTCTTACACAAACACAGCAGCAAACTATGAGATTATTTCAGGGGGTACTGTAACTTAAACATCTACGACGTAAACAAACAAAAACCCACCATTAACTTCACTATATAGGCTATTTTTGAAGCACTAACTCTTGGTAAATTTACGACATAAACAATAACTTTAGCATAAGTTGAACATACACTTTCTTCGTGTAACTCACGTCCAGAAACACAACGCAATATTATGCCATTTCAGAAGCACAGAAACTTTTATAACCTCCATGGTGTATTTCCTGTCATAACACATCCATTAGGAGCGTAAGTCTACCTAACACAAATAACCTTTAAATATCAAAATATCACCACAAGAACACACGCAATACATCACAGCACATATAACATGTAATCACTGAATTTCCATAATTGCATTGTCACTTAAATACACGATAAACCATCGTTTCAATATTCTCGACAAATATTACGTCTCGTGAACAAGTGAAACAGACTGTAATTGAAAATTGAATTTTAGTGCTACAGTCGGATAATTTGCTTTAAATTCTTACAGCCAAAAGAAAACGTTGATCGTTTCGAACTACATACCAAAATAAAATTTCGCTACTAAATTAGTATTAATCATTGGTTTCTATAATGAGTTGTTAATAATTTGGGTAAAGGTGAGTTAGCGTCTAGTCTGGGAGAAAATTAATTTCACCTGCTTCCCGATCACCTTATACCACCTATTTCACTTATATTGCTACGCTACATATGCGCATTTATACTAACCTTTCATTTGCTTCATAAATCCTTTTTCTTTCGTAAACTATTCACTTAAACCTGTGATGTGAATCAATTTCTCGACGCCATGTTGGAAATACTGACGTTTTCCTCCTAGTTCCCCCAGACGACGCAGCGGTCGAGCAGTTTCTTCATTTTCTATATCCACCACCCATGATTTTTCCCGCCTTCAACTTAAAACTATTCCCGCTTTTCGATGGCTTTATCACACTCAAGAGGGACGGGTATCCTCTCGGAGCTATCCTATAATCTTTGAAGGTACCTCATTCCACTTCCTCCATACGGAAAATTCATCACCAACTCTCCTCTCGCCATAATTTTACGCAAAGCAATCACCATTGGGGTGGGTTGTATAATCACCAACGGGGCGGCCCGCAGGGCCGCCCCGTTGGTTTAAAAGGGTATTCGTGAAAATAAAACGTAACTATCCGCCAAATAACCTATCTTTCCGTTCGGAAATGGCCTTTTTGAGGTCGCGTACCGTCCCACCCTAGTACCCCTGTTCTACTCCTCAGACCCGCAACGTTATTAGGTATGTGATCTTTCAGACGTGAAATTAGTCCGTATCCCTCTACCGGGACTTCAGAAAATCTCGCAATATGGCGTCAAAATATCACCAAAAATACGCGAATTTGGTCATTTTCAACATTTATTTTCTCAAAAACTAAGAATCTCACGACTTTCTTTCTTACATTTATGAAATGCGCAATCCTTTCACTTTCCTTTCACATTTCTCTGATACCCTTCACTTTTCTATGTTTCTCACAAAACATTTTCTCCCAGACTGGACCCTAACTCTTCTTTACCATAATTTGTGGTCGATAAAATGTCACTCTTCAATAGTTTTGTAATCAAGTGGGATATTCCTAATATTCTTCGTATAACTATACTTAAAATCACAAACCAAGAGCATTGTGTAAAAACAAAACAAACCTTCGCACGATTGCACAATTGTGCTTTCAATTGTTTTCAAAGAATTACCCACAACTCCACGGAAACCGGCACTGAACGAGGTAGCTGCACTGAAACTCTGTGCCTGCTCTGTGCTATCAAGAGCAAAGCTGTACACCTCGGTCATGCTTACAGTATGAAACTCACGAACGACCAGATTTTTTATCTATCACGATTTTCCTGAGAGATCATTGATCGTAGGCAACTTGGACTGCTCACTAGCTGGAAAATCGGTCTCTCTGATCGACGATCGAAGATCGAATCACAAGCGGGAGTGACCGACGCGACCGAAATCTCTCAAAAGACCGACTTTGCCCATCACTAGCTGTGCTGGCTTCATGCGTTCGCAAGCAGAATACAGCGCTGAGAAACACTTGACATCCAACCCAGCCCCATTGCCAAGTTCAGTGCGCTTTCATTGTCGTTTTGTTTCATTTTTTTGAAGCCGTACGATAGCAACGCGAGTGAAGAGAAGGTGGTCTCAGTTGAAAGTTGTGGAGTGGGTGGTTTACGTCACAAAGTTCCATCGCTCGCCCTGGCCGTGCTCTGTTTACAAGGGGATGAGCGTTGACGCCGGGGTGCAATCGTGGTGAGTTTGGTAGCGGCCTCCGAAATGACAGGAAACATGTGTTCCGTGGCTGTGTGTAACAACAGCATTTACGAGGATGGAAGTGTTAGTGGGAGAGGAAAAAATATCATACTTTAGTTTCCCGAAAGATCCGCGTCTAAAGCAGATATATGTCGATGCCTGCAAGAGGAAGAATCAGTAGAACCCGAGTAATAGGTTTATTTGCTCCGATCACTTTCGAGAAGAAGATTTGAAAAGGAGTATGATGGTGGATATGAATTTTGCTTGCCATAAGAAAATACTGGAACCTTGTAGTTTCCCTACAGTAAATTTATTGCTTAGCAAAAATGTTACCAGAAGTCCGACTCCTCGTGCCAGACGGCAAAAGAGAAGATAAAACAAATTTACTGTGCGGGAGTTGTTTGAAGAAGATGGAGCAAAAGAGTCGGATACAATGCATAATGAGGTATGAATCAATAACAACTGACAGACGATTTAAATGATAAAGACTACATAGATCGCTTGCTCTCTTTAATTATCCTCTTTTGTTTCATGGAAAAAAAGATACTCTGGAGGAGAAGTTCTCCGCTCTTTTAAGAGATCATGACACGTTGACTGAAGATAACAACGTAATTTATTTCGATTATTTATCTGTTTTATGCCTGTTGGTCTTGATAGATATTAATAATTATCACTCTGCAATTATGCTACCTATCTTATTTGCTCACAGAGTTAAAAACTCCACTGCCAGGAACTAGAACAAAGGTCTTCAACCAGTGGCCCGCGGGCCGCTTGCGGTCCGGGTAAGCTTTTTTGACGGCCCGCCGATAGTTTGCCTAAATTAAATTTTTATATATTTTAATTTCGAGAGCTTAAAAAATCATAGATTTAAAAAAATATATAAGATACTTAAATACTGACGCGCGTCATTCCTATGAGTCGGTTTTGTTTTACTCTCACACATACCTACTGGATGTACGCGCGTCAGTGAGATGACTTGACTGTCAACTCACTGGCACTAGACTCGGAGCATAGGGCGATGAGCGTACGCACCTCCTACTAACATCGTCATACCTCACACGCACACAGCACAGCTTCATGACAGCATTCACTACGCCGCAACGCAACGACGGAAGTGCGGGGTTCGCTCGCTCAGTACGTTACCGAGAGCTGAACGGTAAGCACGTCACATCTTGAGCAGGTACATTGTAAACATTGAACGTGTGTTATGGCAGCAATTACAAGTAAAAAACGCAAGTTCGCGGATGAGCACAGATCATTTCAAGATAATTGGACGACCTTGTATTTATTTCCTTGCGTTGGAGAAAAACCCATTTGCCTCGTATGCAACGAATCAGTTTCTGTGTTCAAAGAGTATAATATCAAACGACATTATGACTCCAAACATTCCTTTAACTTTGTCCATCCTCAAGGAAAGTTTCGCATTGATAAGGTGGAGGCTCTGAAAAAAAAACTTAAACGACAGCAGCATTCTTTTGACAAACAGAATGAAGACAGTGAAGCTAGCGTAAAAGTGAGTTATATTACATCAGAGAAAATTGCACGCAAGTCAAAACCATTTACTAACGGCGAATTCATAAGAGAATGCATGGTGGCAGCAACAGAAGTGGTATGTCCCTCACAAAAGCAACTTTTTTCCAAAATAAGTCTTTCTGGTGTAACAGATGTAAGGATGATAGAACAATTGGCTGGCGATGTCGAAATAAAATTAACTGAATACAGAAATAAATTTGTTTACTACTTCGTTGCTCTCGATGAAAGTACAAATTTAACTGACATCGCTCAGCTGGCTGTGTTTATTCGCGGCATTGACAGTAATTTTGTTGTTACTGAAGAAATGGCTGCTCTAGTTCCAATGAAAGGCTCTGCGAGAGGATGTGATTTGTTTCAATCATTTAAAACGGTGATAAACATGTATAACCTCAAGTTATCAAATATGGCTGGGATCTCGACAGACGGTGCACAGGCTATGGTTGGCAACAACGAAGGATTTGTGGCTTTATTAAAGAAAAACTATCCTGATGCCTCCTACGTACAGTTTCATTGCATTATTTATAAGAAAAATTAAGTGCAAAGTCCGTCAATATTCAAGATGTATTGAGTGATGTGGTAAAACATGTTAACATCATCAAATCTCGGGGCCTAAATCACAGACAATTTCAAGAGTTTTTGATAGAAACAAATGCTGAAAATGGCGACATTACATATTTCTGTGATGTTCGTTGGCTCAGCAGAGGCAAAATGTTGATAGGTGTATTTGATTTGCGGAAGGAAATTGCAGCATTCATGCAAAGTAAGAATAAAGCGGTCCCACATTTCGCTGATGAAATATGGTTGAGTATTTTGGGTTTTCTTACCAATATTTCATCTCATCTAAACGATTTAAATAAGAAGCTACAAGGAAAAGATAATTTGGTTCAAGAATTATTTAATCCTTTAAAAGCGTTTTATAAGAAACTGGACTTTTGGATCAATCAGTTTTTAATAAATGTTACCATTCATGTTCTTCATTTGTCGTCTTGCCAGATTTTCATATATTGTCATATGACAGCCATATGACGTATTGCCAGAGGAAAGGAATGGAGTATGCCTGAACTAAACAGTATGGAGAAATAAATACTCACGAAAAGAGTCAAAAACAGGAATATACAAAGCATTTACCAGACCTTTAATGACATATTCCATGGAAACTACAGCACAAACAAGTAAAACAAAACAGAAAATACAGACTGCAGAAATTACTGTACTGAGAAAAATAATGGACAATGCAATCATTAGAAAGGATTTCTAACGAAAATTTCAGAGACCCATGTAAGGCACCTCCAATAACGGAATGGACACGCAAAAGGAATGAATAATGGAATGAACATATGTATATCAAGAATGGACGACTCAAGAATCGTCAAGATAGCAAGGGACCGAATACCATTAAGAATGAAGGGCGTATAGGACGACCACGCAGGAGATGGTCCAAAAACCTCAGTTAGAAAAGGCATAATGATAAAGAATAGGCAAAAATGCCTTCTAAGAAAAAGAGTGTCATTTGCTTTTAGAACCATTTCGAAATCCACCTAACGCCACAGACATATGGACATTCTTATTTGGTTCCCTTGCTCTGTACAAATTGTTCATGGCGACTCCTGATGAGGGAAGCACTGAGTTACAGTAGCAGTGTGAATGCGTGTAGGGTTGCTACTTTTTGATTCTTACGATAGTATAGTCTCAACTGAGCATTACTATCATCAAGGCAATCGCAATCGATTGTACCGCATGCCAGCAGATGGTATGAGATTTGGTTGCTCGGACGGAGAAATTTACTGCTAGTCACTTCCCACGCCAGCTCTGTATGGAGGTAAGTCAGCTAAGTTTCCGAAAATTGAAGATGAAGACGTTTCCGCGTAAAGGGAAGAATGTGCCAGCATAATCTCTCGTATCTTTTTTTATTAATCCTCCACTTACCTTCCATCACGTATTACTTGAGGTACGTGGAAAAGTTTTTTTAAAGGTATTTTGGAAATTTGAGAGCAAAAAATAATATTTTTGTATAAAAATGAATTAATTATATGGTGGAACAAAATATGTTCGGTGTTCTTCATGTTGACCTCAAAGACTAATAGTTTAGTTTTCTCGACGGTCAGCCGGAGGTTTAAGATAGTTTTTAACTGCCAGCCAGCACTTCGGAATTCAAGAAATTACATCTTCATGGCAAAATCATGATTATACAACGCAGTATTAAACAATGCAGTATCAAAAACAACAGAAAGGTTGCACTGTTCAAGAAATTTATTTAAAGCCAACAAAAAAACAATACAATACTAAAAACAACACACATTACCCGTGCATAAATACACGAAAATCTAGCTACCTAGAACTACTTTAGAATATGTTTTAACTTACGCGTCAGAATCTTCATATTTTAGTCACATTTCCCAGAAGGTGGACGTAAAATATAGGCGAGCGTAAGACTAGCCACACATTGCACCAAAACTGATAATACAGACATGAGTTTAATTTTAGTGCAATGTTTAAAATGCTGCCAGTCTTACGCTTGTGTATTTACTACATCCAAATTCTTAAAAAAATGGACTACTATGTTTACATTCCGACGCAGAAGTTTTATAAAATTGATTCTATGGCAATACCAGGCGACAAGATTTATATGTGTACATTGCTAGCTGTGCCCGGTATGCGTTGCAATGCCTCTTTTTCTAAGTAGGCACACACATACAAACCAGACACATTTACATGAACAAAATAAATAAAAAACAATGATTTTTCGTTCATTGAATTAAAGTTGAAAAATTTATTCAGTTCTTTGGGGATAGACAATATTTTTGGTCTTACCGCCCTCTGCGAAAACCAATAAATATTTCGGCTGTCCACCTCGTGCGCATGCAGCATATAACTAGCCATGTGATAAGCATGGATTTTTAAAATTAAATCCACACACTTGAAGCGATTTACCTAGTACCTTGTTGATGGTAATTGAGAAGGCAAGGCAAACGGGGAACTGTAGTCATTTGACTAATACTATCAAACTAGTCACTGAACATGATCTTTAAGTGGCGCAGGCGTGACTAGCCATTCATGAAATCTCTATCAACCCTCCAGCGGGCGCGCTGTGGCACAAAGTGCAATATTGTTTCGTTTTGTTGTCATGTTAACAATAGTGGAAGGTCAGTGACCCACATGCACCAATTATTCCTTCTTTGTAACACGGTAAAGATTTCTACTGGAAATTGTAGCGCAAGGCTTCACACATTTCTTAATAAAACGTATTAGTATCTGATGTGGTCGTCTTTGTTTCACTCTGTGAAACGCGCGCCTGACGATGAAATTCGATCCAATAATGGAACTAATTAATCAACATTGTTACTTTCTCTACGATGTAGTGTGATGTGAGTAGTTAGGAATATAAGGATTTTCACCATTCCTCCTCTGATATACGGTTGAGCTAACATCTAAACGTGTAGTGATTAGAAGCAGCTGTATGCGGAGAGAGAAACCTTTGGGAATTGAGCTGTGGTATTATCTTTAATGCGAGCCCTATTATGTGATTATAATTTTAGGAATAATTTCCATTGCATATTTTTGTCTTTTTATTTCATGGATTTATCTCTACCAGCTAGCAGTATAATATTCTTGATAAGTTATCGAAATGAAGAGATGAAAATTGAAGAAGTGAGCGAGAAAGCAAGTAAGAAACGCGGAAAGTGTGTATTGTGTGGCCGTGGAAAGTACATATCAACGACAATCAAATGTGGGAAAAGCAATGACTTCCATTGCCAAAAGCACTGTGAAACAGTAACTACGTGCCAACAGTGTATATAAATGACGTAACAAAGCATAAAGAGATACAATCTTTCTAATATTCTATTTGAGTTTTAGGCATTGCGTAAAAATAAAAAATATATAGCAGATGTTTTAAATGGTAAAAGTGTTTGCAAAAATATGTATTGTATGAATTAACTAAGTAAAACATTATAAACAAAACAAGGAAAGGAATGTACCCTTCTTTATTCCAGTTTTTGTTACTAATATAAGCAGAAAACAAAGTGTGGCACTGAGTGCCACGCGCGCCCGCTAGTGTCAGAGAATATGGCGCGCCCGCTGGAGGGTTAAATGGCTATTCACGCTGGTTGCTGTCGGAGCGCCGACTAGCCCTCGGGGCACAAACGACCTCTTCTTCCCCCCCCCGCCTACCATTAGCCGCGGAACACGTAGCGCGACGTGCTTTATGGCCCCTTCTCCTTCCCAAGCTTATTGGTTATTAAATCGGAGCGCTTCATTCGGAGGAGCTGGACATCTTGGTGCCGCGGAGTCAGCGGGATATGTGTGCCATGATGTCATAGCGTACGCTCCGAAGGGAGGTCAGAGCTCCTGATAAGAAGGTGGCCCAGAATATCGTTGGAAGCTGGCGAGGACCACTCCTTTCCTACCCCATCCCTTACCCTTTTCCTACGATATAAAAGGGAAGACACTCTTGCCTCGGGGCAGTCGGCACTGTTACCGTAAGGTGACCACTCGGTGTGCGTACGCTTCGGCTGGGCTATCGCAAGGTGACCACGCACATCGTTTCGCCGACTTCCCGGCTGGGTCATCGTGAGGTGACCGGCGATGAGAGTGCCTTCGGGGGGGTCATACTAATTTGTGACCACGCGATTCGTTCGCCGATATTCGGCGCTGCTGAACCTTCCCTTCCTGTCACTCGGAACCCACCCACCAGTGCAAGTTCCTTTCCAGGCCAGGTGTTCACCCAGGCAGTTGTACGTACGATCATCAATGAATTCTCTCAATTAAATTGACGCTGTGTATTTCTGACTCGGCCTTTTCATTTAGTACATAGAACCTACCCACTATGGCGTCAACCCCTGCGACATAGTGGTGTCAGGTGTGTTCGGGTCAGTGCGGTTGATATGGGGTGTAATAAGTAAATATCCTTTTCGAGAGGGAATGATTTGCATTTTTTTGTCTCTCTAAGTTCTGCCTATCCCTCTCTTTCTCATTTTCACTTGCATAATGTGTCTCAGAATGCTATCATTTAAGTTTTGCCAACCGCAGCCCACTATGGGTATGGCCTCTACGTGCTAAATTTTGTTTATGGGATTCAGATTATATTTTTATTCTTGATCAGTCATTATTGCTAACATGGCTTGGTTAAATCGCTGGAATTTCGGGTGCTGCGACTATTCGTTTACCTCCCATGAATCCAACTCTAGAGTACAACTAGGTTTTTTAATCGATTTTACGTCCACTGTCAACACAATTTTTCCAGAAGAAAATGAAGCAAGTGTCCAAACGCCAGCGCAACCTCTAGCTCTTTGGGATCAGATTCATCTCATTCCCACTTTTAGTGGGGATGATGAACTTAGTGTAGAGAAATTTCTTGATAGCGTGCGCCTTGTAAGCCATCTTAGCGGGTGGACGGAAGCTCAAACGTTATGGATCGCACGGCTCCGCCTAGGTGGAACGGCGGCTGATTTTGTCTCTGCTAACCCCCATGTAATAGGCTCATACGAGGCATTCTCATCAAACCTTAGAAAGAGATTTTCTCCAAGGTTCTCTCCAATAATTCTGGAGTGAATGATCAGTACTTGCGTCCAAAAGCCGATAGAAAGTGTTGCAGAATACTCAACAAGATTGCGAAGTATCGCTCGTAAGCTACGCGAGTCATGGGGTGAGAAAGATTCTGAAATGTCAAGTTAAATGATGGATAGCAGACTTCGTGCGCAATTCCTTACAGGTTTGCGAGAGGAAATAGGCCGATTTGTATTGGTACGCGATCCTAAGAACATTATTGAAGCGGAAAGCTTTGCGACAGTGGAAGAAGCAAGCGTCCGAAATTTCGCTGTCAATAGGGAATTTCAGTCACCATACTCTTTTGAGGCTATGTATCTCCAAGCTCCGCACGCGTTGCTACCGCCCGGAAGGCAGCAGGAGAATGCATGCTCTCCTTATTTTTTACGATCCCATGAATCAACTTGGCGCCCTGAAGAGCGGATTAATGCAGCGCAAGCCGGCGGAAGGCCGCCTCCTCCCCCTCCTCCAACACGCGATAACGGACCGAGGATGCCCCTTGCTCCGCGAGTGTGTTTCCGATGCGGGAAGCCCGGAAATTTTGTGCGGGAATGCAGGGAAAGGGATGTTAATAGACGGGATGCACCCGGAAGAAATCATGGTAGGCGGGATGGATGCTTTAACACTAGAAGGACCAGACACGTCATTTTGACGTGTAACCTCTACTTACTTAGTCATATTGCCTGTAATTTCTTCTCTGTCGTCTTAATTTTTTCTGACTTTTATTTATTTTGTATGGTACGTATCCTGTTAAAATATAATTTAATTTTTTCTCATCGAAATGGAGTTATACCACCTGTCTACCTTAAAGGACCAGCACCCGTCAAAATGACGGGTTAGGCGTTTCTATTTTATTTGTAACGGTAACGCGTGTTTTATCCAGGAAATCACTACACTATATTACGTCTGGCCTTTTTGATGTTTTAGTTAAAGAAAGTTAGTTTAGTTTTTGATGTTTTAGTTAGGTAAAGAAAAGGCAGAGAAGGGTTATATCGTGCGTGGGTGGCTTTACAGCGCATATATGAGTGTGGCGTCAGTAACTTTCGAAAGGCTTACGGGAGCAGTGCTTCTTCCTCGAAATACTTTGTGAAAAATTACTCATTTGTATTGATAAATAAAGAAAAAGGTTATATTTAATGAAGTTATCAATTATTTTTAACATAAACGAAGAAATATTTAAAATTGTTACTACCCGTCAAAATGAAGGTTAATGGTCCTTCAAGATAGCCATACAACCCCGGTCCTTCTAGTGTTAGTTGCGGGGGCAAATACCACGCCGCGAGGGACTGCCCTCTCATGCTTTGCGGCTATTGTCGTAAAAGTGGCCATCTTCCCGTACGATGTCCGACGCGAGAAATATCCCACGGCGCGGGAAACGCTGTAACCTGACCGAGGGGTCGGGGACGAATTAGTTTTGGCGGTATCCCCAGAAAACGGCTGGACAGTGTCAGTCAATATATTTGGCAGGTTTTATCAGTTCCTTGTGGATACTGGGGCCGCAGTAACGATACTTCAGAGCAGAAAATTTCCATGCAATCAATTAATCATTTCTGATTACCCGTCGCGGGTTAGGAGCGCGTCGGGCCATCCATTGTCAATACTTAGACAAAGTTGTGTGCCATTTTGTATAAAAGGCAAGTTATACTCACACGACACGATACTGGTAGATCTAGGCAATACAAAGTATGACGGTATTCTGGGTCTCGATTTTATGGTTCGTTATGTGACCAGTATTTCATTTTAGACGAACGAAAGATAAGGACGATTCAGGGTCACGAAATCAATCTAAATACCGGCGATGATAAATTCAGTCGTCTTGAATAATTGAACAATAAGCCCATTACTCCGCAGGGAGGTGACTTGAACTTTCATTTGCCAAATGACGATCGTATGGGCGTAGGATCTTCCGATTCGATATCCTTCGATGACGTGAGGATGGAGAAAACGGAAGATCTTATAGTGCTTCAGGAAGAGGCAACTGAATTTAACACGCAATTGGGAAACATACTTGCAGGAGGAAGCCCAAAAGAAATCTCTCATGATTCAATATCGTTTGACGACGAAGAGGTAGTAGGATTTACGAATAAAATTGCAACACAGTTGGGTACCAGGGTGGTGAATTCATTGATAGATTAGAGTATAGAGGAGGACGGCTGGGAAGTAATGCCGAGTGTTTTGTGTAATAATGGGGAAAAAGAGCATACCGTTGTAAAATTTACGAATGCGACCGATTTACGGGGAATTGAAGAGGTCAAGGTTGAGTTATCGCTGACAGAGAAGGCACATTTGGCCGTCGATTATGTTACTGACGAGGTTTTGCCAGGGTTCCACCGACTTCGCTTTTGAGGAAAATGAGTGCGGTGATGATTGTGTCGTGCCGTCAGTCGTTGAATCGAGCGATGTTCCTTCTCTTCACGGTGGCGATGAAGACAAAATTCAAGTCCATGCTAGTCGAAGGATTAGCATTTCAGGTTGTTCGCATTCGGTTGTATTAAATGGTTTTGTGTTAGAAGAATCAATAAGGGTACCCCCATTTTCTATTCAGGTATCAAAAGTGAAGAGTGGAATAGTAGAAGGTGAGGTCATGCGAGTAATTAAGACGGAAAGTGATATGTTAATTTTACCGAGTGTGGTATCCGTGTCGCATGATGGCACCCTACCCCTACTGCTATGCAATTTGAGTGGTAATATACAAACGATAAGGCAAGGGCACTTTATTGAGGTTGAAAAATTCAGTGACGAAATCAGCGGGTCCTCCGTTAACGAGATGGATGGAGAGGACGAAAATGTTTGGCCCGAGTCGCAAACAGTTTCCGAAAAGATTTGATTTCGCTTGACGATTTTGCGGACGCTCCTCCTGAGGCTATTGAATCAACAAAGGGACTTCTACGTGAATATGAAGACTTATTCGTACATGGCAAATATAGGTTAGGTTGCACAAACCTCGCGCAACATAAAATTGATGTGAGAAATTCTGAACCAATCAAAAAACGACCCTATCGCGTTCCGCACTCTCAAAGAGCTGCTCTAGAGGAAGCTATTCAAGATATGCTCGATCAGAGAGTTATCTCACCATCCACTAGCCCATGGTCAGCGCCCCTAATTTTAGTGAAAAAGAAATCCACCCCAGGAGGTCAAGTAAAATACCGCCCATGCATAGATTACCGCGATTTGAATAGCGTCTCAAAAAAGGAAGTATTTCCCATTCCCAACATGGACGAAATATAAATTTCTGTTGCTGAAAAGGCAGAAAAATTGTCGAATTTAGGGATAAAAACGCAATACTTGAGAAAAACGAAGAGTGTAAGAAAATTGAATGAAGGTATTAACTACCTACTTTATTCTTTTATGCGTTCCATGATAAATGTTTTCCATCCAATATATTGGGTGCAAGTAATTTAAAAAAGCCAATAAAGAAACGCCTGCAACGATTTCAATGTAATTCTCAATGGAGTAAAAGTTAACAATAATGGGGTAAAAACAACCCCTAAAATTGAAATGCAATTAATTGATAATCCTTTGTGGGTGCGCGCACAACAACTCACCTTAGTTTCATCGTAATCTGACCCATTAATGCCCAATGGGTCGTTAGCGACCCACTTCGAAAAAAAATTATAACTCATAAAATATTTTCGGATTTAGTGTTAAAATATTTTTATTAGTTTGTTAAAACATTAAGCTTATATTATTCAACGAATATACAAATTTAAGCGCATAACATCATTTACAGTATTTTTTTAAAAACATCATTGTGATGCAACCGTGCCTCTCCTTGAACAATGAATTTTTAAATATTGTTATCCATGAAATATTTTTCCCTAATGGTCATTATTATCTAGTATAAGTTCAAAGAAAGTAAATGATAAGCTTTTTTTCATATAAGTAGAGTGGGAACGAAAATATTTGGGTTTAATCTTGCATGGGTCGCTAACGACCCATTGGGCACAACACCGAAGACCATGCTCCCCGAGCCTGGTTGTATTTCACATGCAGACGTTTCGGTTTAAATGCCCAATTCAGAACTTTCATAGAGTATTTGGACATTGTATCATGTTATAGGCTTGTGGCAAATGTATTTCAATATGCTTTTTACGAATCACCTACATTATGCCTGAATGACAATTGCACCCTCGCAATACATGCATCGGCGGTGAAGCCATCGAATGCATTGGGCTGTGGCGCGTCGTCCATCGACGCCACGGCCACTAAGGAAACCCGGCGGGTACCACGAACCCTTTCCCGGGCCCGCGTTTTTCGTGTGTGACCCCAGACGTGACCCATACATGCTCGCTGTATGTGAGGAACATCACGTGGAGGGCATTTCTTACGCGGGAAGCAAACCGTTCAGAAGGGTAGACGGCTGCTAGAAGCATGGAAGGCAAGGGAATGACTTACCGGAAAACCTTGTAAGTACTCAAAAGATTTATTTTAATTAATTGAAATAAATACTCTCCTTGCATTTAAAATTGAAAATAGTATATCATATACATTTTAATTCACAATTCATCTCTATGTTGAGTTTATATACCATTATAAGTATACATCACCACCACTGCATTAGCTAATATTTCATATTTCGATCTAAAGGTTAAAGGTATGACAGTTGCGGAAATATTAGAAGCGCTGGAGATTACTGATCCAAACGAAATCCCGCATACAGGGGCTGACATTTATATTGAGGCTCCTGTTGATGGAGCTGAATCAGAGGGTGACTCTGGTGACGAGGAATGCTGTGACCCCGATCGACTGTCTCGTCGCCAACTTCAGGCCAAGGCAGATCTTATCATTTCCCTTCCTCAGGACGACGAGGGAGATGAAGGTGATATCCCATCACTCCAGATACCCACCCCAAGTGCAAGTGCAACAAATACTGCAAGTATATCAAAACATTCGTCGGGACAGTGTAAGGCTAGAAGAAAAGGCCACCGTACTGAACGTGGCAGAGTTGAAATGGTTCACACGAACTGGGAACACGGGGATATATCCCCAGTCTCTGATGTTTCCGTAAAGATGAATCATAAAACTCTGCCCAATTTACGGATGATTCATATCCAATTCATTTTTGGGAAGCATTTATTAGCGAGGAACTAATAACTGAGATCGTGAAATTAACCATTGAAAACGCTGTTTCAAAGAATTTTCCGAATTTTCAACTAACTGTTGAGGAGATGTACTGTTTCATTGGTGTATTATATTTGACTGGTTATGTCCCGCTTCCCCGCCGACGCATGTATTGGGAGAGTGCAGATGATGTACGGAATTCATTAGTTGTAAATTCAATGAGGAGAAACCGATTCGAGGAGATTTTAAGATTTTTACATGTATGCAAAAATTATGTTATAACTCCAGGCGACAGAATGGCTAAAGTGAGACCTTTCCTAAATAAGTTGAATGAATCATTCATTGCAAACGCTCCAGATGAGAGGCATGTATCAGTTGACGAGTCCATGATTCCTTATTTCGGAAGGCATGGGTGCAAACAATACATTAGGGGAAAACCAATACGTTTTGGTTTTAAAGCTTGGGTAGCCGCCGAACGTCAGGGATACTGTCTTGACGTAGATTTATACCAGGGAAAACAGGCTGGGGACATCCGACCACCTAATATAGGGCTTGGTGAGTCCGTTGTCCTAAAGAAAGCAGATGTTCTCAAGGAAAATTTTCCTGAGGTGAATTTCTTTTTCTATTTTGACAACTTTTTTACCAGTGCAAAGCTTTTGTCAGCATTAGCATCTCGTGGCATATTGGGAACAGGTACTGTCCGATCAAATAGAATGGATCGCTGCCCCTTGCCTAGTAAGAAAGATATGGAAAAATGTGAGAGGGGAAAATTTGAGGCACGAATTAACAAAGTGGAAAATATAGTTGCAGTTGCATGGAAGGATAATAATCTCGTGAATGTTATGTCTAATGCTCACGGTATTCACCCAATCCATCAAGTCTCTAGATATTCACTGTCAAAAAAAGGTAAAGTTAGTGTACCACAACCACATTTAATTGATCAGTACAACCAAAACATGGGGGGTGTGGACCTCCTAGATAGGTTTATAGCAGAGTATAGAATTGCAATAAGAGGGAAGAAATGGTATATCCCTATTTTATTTTGGTTGTTGGACATGGCCATGATCAATGCATGGATTCTGAGTAATAGCCATGGCAGTTTTCGATGGCTTATCATTTAGGAGGCAAGTAGTCCAGATCATTCTTCACAAGTATGGTACTGAGCCTAAACTTCCTGGTCCAACAAGTTCTGTGGAGAAAGTAGGGAAGCCAGCCCGGTTACATCACGGTGGCCATTTGATTATTGCAGGGCAACCTAGGCGCCGATGTGCAGTTTGCCGCAGCAAAACTGTCAGGGCATGCCGAAGATGTGGGGTACCGCTTCATAATACATGATTTTCTGACTATCACACGTGACCTCAAATGTTTTAACACCGATTTTTAAAGGTATTTTTCAAGTGGAAGCTGTTAATTTTATACATAATTTTCCTATTGAAAGTCCTAATTGTGTTTTCACTATACCTACGCCTTTGCTGACAGTTAATGACATAAATGTGCATGATTATATGACTCATTTCAGATTACGTATATATATATGGATAAAAACCATGCAGTTTCATCCTTTCTTTTTTTTTGCATTATATTTTTAGGGTTACACAATTTCATGCCTTTACAAATGTGTCAGAATCCTGTTGTTTTGTATCTTCAAGAAAGTTATTTATTGAACTCTAGTAATGAATTTGTTAAACTCTTGCCAATTATTTGCTATGTCAAAAGAAGTAATAGTTCTTGCAGGAAAACTGTAGCAAATTTCAATTGATATTAATTATTTGTTTAATTTAGAATGATATTGTTCTGACCAAAGTGTTCGTGAATAAAATCTTTTCTCTAATATATCGGAGTAATGCCAAGGTCATGTATTATTATTAAAAACAATGATTTTTTTAAAAAAGTTAAAATATTTATATATGTAATTAATTCAACTATATTAATACGTAGAATTGTAAGTTAAAACCAATATAAAAGTTAAGTAAATCACAGCACAGATCATTTCAAGATAATTGGACGACCTTGTATTTATTTCCTTGCTTTGGAGAAAAACCCATTTGCCTCGTATGCAACGAATCAATTTCTGTGTTCAAAGAGTATAATATCAAACGACATTATGACTCCAAACATTCCTTTAACTTTGTCCATACTCAAGGAAAGTTTCGCATTGATAAGGTGGAGGCTCTGAAAAAAAAACTTAAACGACAGAAGCATTCTTTTGACAAACAGAATGAAGACAGTGAAGCTAGCGTAAAAGTGAGTTATATTACATCAGAGAAAATTGCACGCAAGTCAAAACCATTTACTAACGGCGAATTCATAAGAGAATGCATGGTGGCAGTACCAGAAGTGGTATGTCCCTCACAAAAGCAACTTCTTTCCAGAATAAGTCTTTCTGGTGTAACAGTTGTAAGGATGATAGAATAATTGGCTGGCGATGTCGAAATAAAATTAATTGAATACAGATCGAAATTTGTTTACTACTCCGTTGCTCTTGATGAAAGTACAAATTTAACTGACATCGCTCAGCTGGCTGTGTTTATTCGCGGCATTGAGAGTAATTTTGTTGTTACTGAAGAAATGGCTGCTCTAGTTCCAATGAAAGGCAATGCAATAGGATGTGATTTGTGTCAATCATTTAATACGGTGTTTAACAGGCATAAACTCAAGTTATCAAAATATGGCTGGGATCTCGACAGACGGTGCACAGGCTATGGTTGACAACAACAAAGGATTTGTGGCTTTATTAAAGAAAAACTATCCTGATGCCTCCTACGTACAGTTTCATTGCATTATTTATCAGGAAAATTTATGTGCAAAGTCCGTCAATATTCAAGATGCAATGAGTGATGTGGTAAAAATGTTAACTTCAACTAATCTCGGGGCCTAAATCACAGACAATTTCAAGGGTTTTTGATAGAAACAAATGCTGAAAATGGCGACATTACATATTTCTGTGATGTTCGTTGGCTCAGCAGAGGCAAAATGTTGATAGGTGTATTTGATTTGCGGGAGGAAATTGCAGCATTGATGCAAAGTAAGGATAAAGCTGTCCCACATTTCGCTGATGAAATAAGGTTGAGTATTTTGGGTTTTCTTTCCAATATTTCATCTCATCTAAACGATTTAAATAAGAAGCTACAAGGAAAAGATAATTTGGTTCAAGAATTATTTGATCCTTTAAAAGCGTTTTATAAGAAACTGGACTTGTGGATCAATCAGTTTTTAAAAAATGTTACCATTCATGTTCTTCATTTGTCGTCTTGCCAGATTTTCATGTTGTCATATGACAGCCATATGACGTATTGCCAGAGGAAAGGAATGGAGTATGCCTGAACTAAACAGTATGGAGAAATAAATACTTACGAAAAGAGTCAAAAACAGGAATATACAAAGCATTTACCAGACCTTTAATGACATATTCCATGGAAACTACAGCACAAACAAGTAAAACAAAACAGAAAATACAGACTGCAGAAACAGGGTGTCCGGTGAATCTCAATTTCTTTTTTCCCTGAGTTTTCCAGGTTTTCCAGGAAAATGTTTTGCATTTTCCAGGGTCTTGCTGCACTTTGTTTCTAACATATTTTTAATGAATTTCTAATAAAATCGGCATAATTTTGCAACATGAAAAAACGAAAAATGTCGGTCCCTACTTTGAGTTAAAAACGTAAGAGTATACAAGGAATGTGGAGTATTACGGGTTTTATTTCAACCAACAAATAAACAAAAACGGTTAACTGACAACAAAATTCTGAGTCAGGTGCAATTTGAACACAATAAAGTAGATTTAGACTAGTTTGATAAAGAACATGTAAATAAAAGAAACTGGTGTGACATTTTTCAATGAATGCATTTCCGATTCAATTTCAGCAACAAATTTCTCGGCTTTTCAAGAAATTACGTTATTTTGGTTTGCAGCTCTTGAAACTTTTGCAGTATGTACCTCTTTCTTATTCTTCTTCTCCTGAGTCCTTGGTACCTTTCCTCTTCTCCCAAAAGGCTTCACTGTACTTTACATGAACATTTCGTAAACTGTGAATTAATTGCTTTGTGATAGGTACGGATCTGACGGCCAAAAGCATTTAATTATGTTCAACAAAATTGTATTTTTTGGACAATACACGAATTTAAATTAGGTTGGATTGCCCCTGTACAGTGGCCCTGTCGACTACGAACCCGAGGGCCGTGATTTCCATACGCAGTGACCGCAAAATGTATTTCCGCTCCTTCAAAAACATTTCTGCAAACATTAAAACGAGGAGGGTGGAGATTATTTGGAAAGGATTATCAATTACATATATAACAATACCCAATTATCCATTTAGGTTTCCGGCCGAATGGTTTTCGCATAATGCGGGAAATGCCACTGCGCATGCTCAGACGTTTAAATTTCTCGTAAATTTGGCCACACCAAGAATTCCATTCGTACGGCTCTTCGAACAGAATCTTGATTTCCGCGTGAAATTCTGTTTCCGGTGACAGATTTCGGCATCAATTCCGATTCCATTCGTAGCGGCCATTTTACATGGGAATTATTCCGTGTGGAATTTGCCTTGTTATGCAATCGGCCCCCTAGACTGCGCATAGGGAGAGTGGTGTGGGATGACGAAGCACAAGCTGAGAGCGGGCGCACAGCTATGAAAAGAGTATTAAATGAACAGGGAGCGCAAGGCTACGCTGAGCCGAGTATAATGCAAGCAAAGGCGCACTCTGCCTTAATGGAAATCGGCTAACATGCATTTTCCAGGGTTTTTCGGAAAAATACAAAAATTCCCTGAGTATTCCCTGAGTTTTCCAGAACATAATATTTCCCTGAGTTTTCCCGGTTTTCAAGGTTTTCCAGGTCGCCGGACACCCTGAGAAATTACTGTACTGAGAAAAATAATGGACAATGCAATCATTAGAAAGGATTTCTAACGAAAATTTCAGAGACCCATGTAAGGCACCTCCAATAACGGAATGGACACGCAAAAGGAATGAATAATGGAATGAACATATGTATATCAAGAATGGACGACTCAAGAATCGTCAAGATAGCAAGGGACCGAATACCATTAAGAATGAAGGGCGTATAGGACGACCACGCAGGAGATGGTCCAAAAACCTCAGCTGGAAAAGGCATAATGATAAAGAATAGGCAAAAATGCCTTCGAAGAAAAAGAGTGTCATTTGCTTTTTAAACCATTTCGAAATCCTCCTAACGCCACAGGCATATGGACATTCATATTTGGTTCCCTTGCTCTGTACGAATTGTTCATGGCGACTCCTGATGAGTGAAGCACTGAGTTACAGTAGCAGTGTGAATGAGTGTAGGGTTGCTACTTTTACTACGTTGATTCTTACGATTGTATAGTCTCAACTGAGCATTACTATCATCAAGGCAATCGCAATCGATTGTACCGCATGCCAGCAGATGGTATGAGATTTGGTTGCTCGGACGGAGAAATTTACTGCTAGTCACTTCCCACGCCAGCTCTGTATGGAGGTAAGTCAGCTAAGTTTCCGAAAATTGAAGATGAAGACGTTTCCGCGTAAAGGGAAGAATGTGCCAGCATAATCTCTCGTATCTTTTTTTATTAATCCTCCACTTACCTTCCATCACGTATTACTTGAGGTACGTGGAAAAGTTTTTTTAAAGGTATTTTGGAAATTTGAGAGCAAAAAATTATATATTTGTATAGAAATTAATTAATTATATGGTGGAACAAAATTTATTCCGTGTTCTTCATGTTGATCTCAAAGACTTAACAGTTTAGTTTTCTCAACGGTCAGCCGGAGGTTTAAAATAATTTGTAACTGCCAGCCAGCACTTCGGAATTCAATAAATGTCATCTTCATGGCAAAATCACGATTATAGAACGCAGTATTAAGCAATGCAGTATCAAAAACAACAGAAAGGTTGCACTGTTCAAGAAATTTATTTAAAGCCAACAAAAAACAATACAATACTAAAAACACCATACATTACACGTGCATAAATACACGAAAATCTAGCTACCTGGAACTACTTTAGAATATGTTTTAACTTACGCGTCAGAATCTTCATATTTTAGTCACATTTCTCAGAGGGTGGACGTAAAAAATAAGCGAGCGTAAGACTAGCCACACATTGCACCAAAACTGATAATACAGACATGAGTTTAATTGTAGTGCAATGTTTAAAATACTGCCAGTCTTATGCTTTTGTATTTACTACATCTAAATTCTTTAAAAAATGGACTACAATGTTTACATTCCGACGCAGAAGTTTTATAAAATTCATTCTGTGGCAATACCAGGCGACAAGATCTATATATTGCTAGCTGTGCCCAGTATGCGTTGCAATCCCTCTTTTTCTAAGTAGGCACACACATACAAACCAGACACATTTACATGAACAAAATAAATAAAAAACAATGATTTTTCGTTCATTGAATTAAAGTTGAAAAATTTATTCAGTTCTTTGGGGATAGACAATATTTTTGGTCTTACCGCCCTCTGCGAAAACCAATAAATATTTCGGCTGTCCAGCTCTTGCGCATGCAGCATATAACTAGCCATGTGATAAGCATGGATTTTTAAAATTAAATCCACACACTTGAAGTGATTTACCTAGTACCTTGTTGATGGTAATTGAGAAGGCAAGGCAAACGGGGAACTGTAGTCATTTGACTAATACTATCAAACTAGTCACTGAACATGATCTTTAAGTGGCGCAGGCGTGACTAGCCATTCATGAAATCTCTATCAACCCTCCAGCGGGCGCGCTGTGGCACAAAGTGCAATATTGTTTCGTTTTGTTGTCATGTTAACAATAGTGGAAGGTCAGTGACCCACATGCACCAATTATTCCTTCTTTGTAACACGGTAAAGATTTCTACTGGAAATTGTAGCGCAAGGCTTCACACATTTCTTAATAAAACGTATTAGTATCTGATGTGGTCGTCTTTGTTTCACCCTGTGCAACGCGCGCCTGGTGATGAAATTCGATCCAATAGTGGAACTAACTGATCAACATTGTTACTTTCTCTTGGATGTAGTGTGATGTGAGTAGTTAGGAATATAAGGATTTTCACCATTCCTCCTCTGATATATGGTTGAGCTACCATCTAAACGTGTAGTGATTAGAAGCAGCTGTATGCGGAGAGAGAAACCTTCGGAAATTGTGCTGTGGTATTATCTTCAATGCGAGCCCTATTATTTGATTATAATTTTAGGAATAATTTCCATTGCATATTTTTGTCTTTTTATTTCATGGATTTATCTCTACCAGCTAACACTAAAATATTCTTGATAAGTTATCGAAATGAAGAGATGAAAATTGAAGAAGTGAGCGAGAAAGCAAGTAAGAAACGCGGAAAGTGTGTATTGTGTGGCCGTGGAAAGTACATATCAACGACAATCAAATGTGGGAAGTGCAATGACTTCCATTGCCAAAAGCACTGTGAAACAGTAACTACGTGCAAACAGTGTATATAAATGACGTAACAAAGCATAAAGAGATACAATCTTTCTAATATTCTATTGGAGTTTTAGGCATTGCGTAAAAATAAAAAATATATAGCAGATGTTTTAAATGGTAAAAGTGTTTGCAAAAATATGTATTGTATGAATTAACTAAGTAAAACATTATAAATAAAACAAGGAAAGGAATGTACCCTTCTTTATTCCAGTTTTTGTTACTAATATAAGCAGAAAACAAAGTGTGGCACTGAGTGCCACGCGCGCCCGCTAGTGTCAGAGAATATGGCGCGCCCGCTGGAGGGTTAAATGGCTATTCACGCTGGTTGCTGTCGGAGCGCCGACTAGCCCTCGGAGCACAAACGACCTCTTCTTCCCCCCCCCCCCCTATCATTAGCCGCGGAACACGTAGCGCGACGTGCTTTATGGCCCCTTCTCCTTCCCAAGCTTATTGGTTATTAAGGGCGCGTTCCGAAATTCACTGGCAGTACTGGCAGTGCTGCCAAACCGTTCCGAAATCTACTGGCAGTACCGCACAGTTACCAATGACGTCAGTCAATTGATGACGTTTCTCACTGTGAACTCTACTGCCGCTACTGCGGCCCAAGAGCAGCAGCAGCGTCAGTAGCAGCAGACGGCCGTCGAACAAATGGCGGAAAAATCAAATCTACAACGTTAGTAAATAATATCATAAGAGTTTAGAGACACTGCTTCGAACATTATAATGTTTATATCGGCGAGAGAGAAAAGTCTCGATGCACTTAAATAGCTAACAACATCTTATTAGCGTATAATAGTTTATAAAACGCATTTATTTTTCAAGTAGTACAGGTGAATATTTCAATCGGATAAAAGCGTTAATAAAATGATGAGGGAGTGAACAACATCAGAAGTGATACAAGTAGAGAAGCAATTATATTTGGAAATGTCAGTAACTTGTGAAATTAGGTACCAAAAATTAATTTAGTGTCATGAATAATCGTGTTACACGTAATTATATACAGCTTCTTACTAGAGTGGTAACTTAGCATAACACTGGTATTTATAATAATTGTCGGTTAACGTAATTTGTTGCATGGATTTAATTGTTAGGGAAAATATTCTGCGATGCAATCCTCAACGACCCGTATATTTTCCTAATTATCGATATCACTCTAGGAAACGCTTCGTACGACTGGCCATGAAGAATATCCAGGGCTTGACAAATATATTCTAAGATTTTCTTATTAGCCCAAGATTCAAACTGCTCACTATGAATTCGATAGTGTTAATTATAACGGAGATTTGTTTATAATAACACAGGGTTTTTTCTCCATGCTCGGGTAGCTGACGCGAATTCATTTTATTCTCGTCAGAGAAAGTAACCAATCAGTATCTATAAAGTAGCATTAAGTAGCAAGGCAATGAAAATTAGAATACAATTAGCATGTCCTTTATCAATGTCATAGGTATTAGCATTAAGAGTTAACGCATTGAAAGATCGCTTATAATAAATAACCACGCAATTCGGCCATATTGAATTTCAAGCCACTGCCGACCGTTCCGAAATTCATGCTACTGCAGCAGCCGCTGTACAGTTTCGCGTTCCGTTTCACGGCAGTACAGGCAGTACTGCCAGTGAAATACGGAACGCTCCCTAAATCGGAGCGCTTCATTCGGAGGAGCTGGACATCTTGGTTCCGTGGAGTCAGCGGGATATGCGTGCCATGATGTCATAGCGTACGCTCAGAATGGAGGCCATAGCTCCTGATAAGAAGGTGGCCCAGAATATCGTTGGAAGCTGGCGAGGACCACTCCGTTCCTACCCCATCCCTTACCCTTTTCCTAGGATATAAAAGGGAAGACACTCTTGCCTCGGGGCAGTCGGCACGGTTATCGTAAGGTGACCACTCGGTGTGCGTACGCTTCGGCTGGGTTATCTCAAGGTGACCACGCACATCGTTTCGCCGACTTCCCGGCTGGGTCATCGTGAGGTGACCGGCGATGAGCGTGCCTTCGGGGGGGTCATACTAATTTGTGACCACGCGATTCGTTCGCCGATATTCGGCGCTGCTGAACCTTCCCTTCCTGTCACTCGGAACCCACCCAACAGTGCAAGTTCCTTTCCAGGCCAGGTGTTCACCCAGGCAGTTGTACGTACGATCCTCAATGAATTCTCTCCATTAAATTGACACTGTGTATTTCTGACTCGGCCTTTTCATTTAGTACATAGAACCTACCCACTATGGCGTCGACCCCTGCGACATAGTGGTGTCAGGTGTGTTCGGGTCAGTGCGGTTGATATGGGGTGTAATAAGTAAATATCCTTTTCGAGAGGGAATGATTTGCATTTTTTTGTCTCTCTAAGTTCTGCCTATCCCTCTCTTTCTCATTTTCACTTGCATAATGTGTCTCAGAATGCTATCATTTAAGTTTTGCCAACCGCAGCCCACTATGGGTATGGCCTCTACGTGCTAAATTTTGTTTATGGGATTCAGATTATATTTTTATTCTTGATCAGTCATTATTGCTAACATGGCTTGGTTAAATCGCTGGAATTTCGGGTGCTGTGACTATTCGTTTACCTCCCATGAATCCAACTCTAGAGTACAACTAGGTTTTTTAATCGATTTTACGTCCACTGTCAACACAATTTTTCCAGAAGAAAATGAAGCAAGTGTCCAAACGCCAGCGCAACCTCTAGCTCTTTGGGATCAGATTCATCTCATTCCCACTTTTAGTGGGGATGATGAACTTAGTGTAGAGAAATTTCTTGATAGCGTGCGCCTTGTAAGCCATCTTAGCGGGTGGACGGAAGCTCAAACGTTATGGATCGCACGGCTCCGCCTAGGTGGAACGGCGGCTGATTTTGTCTCTGCTAACCCCCATGTAATAGGCTCATACGAGGCATTCTCATCAAACCTTAGAAAGAGATTTTCTCCAAGGTTCTCTCCAATAATTCTGGAGAGAATGTTCAGTACTTGCGTCCAAAAGCCGATAGAAAGTGTTGCAGAATACTCAACAAGATTGCGAAGTATCGCTCGTAAGCTACGCGAGTCATGGGGTGAGAAAGATTCTGAAATGTCAAGTAAAATGATGGATAGCAGACTTCGTGCGCAATTCCTTACAGGTTTGCGAGAGGAAATAGGCCGATTTGTATTGGTACGCGATCCTAAGAACATTATTGAAGCGGAAAGCTTTGCGACAGTGGAAGAAGCAAGCGTCCGAAATTTCGCTGTCAATAGGGAATTTCAGTCACCATACTCTTCTGAGGCTATGTATCTCCAAGCTCCGCACGCGTTGCTACCGCCCGGAAGGCAGCAGGAGAATGCATGCTCTCCTTATATTTTTACGATCCCATGACTCAACTTGGCGCCCTGAAGAGCGGGTTAATGCAGCGCAAGCCGGCGGAAGGCCGCCTCCTCCCCTTCCTCCAACACGCGGTAACGGACAGAGGATGCCCCTCGCTCCGCGAGTGTGTTTCCGATGCGGGAATCCGGGACATTTTGTGCTGGAATGCAGGGAAAGGGATGTTAATAGACGGGATGCACCCGGAAGAAAACAAGGTAGGCGGGATGGATGCTTTAACACTAGAAGAACCAGACACGTCATTTTGACGGGTAACCTCTACTTACTTAATCATATTTCCTATAATTTTTTTTCCGGTCGACTTCATTTTTTCTGACTTTTATTTATTTTGTATGGTACGTACCCTGTTAAAATATAATTTAATTTTTACACATAGAAATGGAGTTATACCACCTGTCTACCTTAAAGAACCAACACCCGTCAAAATGACGGGTTAGGCGTTTCTATTTTATTTGTAACGGTAACGCGTGTTTTATCCAGGAAAGCACTACACTATATTACGTCTGGCCTTTTTGATGTTTTAGTTAAAGAAAGTTAGTTTAGTTTTTCATGTTTTAGTTAGGAAAAGAAAAGGCAGAGAAGGGTTATATCGTGCGTGGGTGGCTTTACAGCGCATATATGAGTGTGGCGTCAGTAAGTTTCGAAAGGCTTACGGGAGCAGTGCTTCTTCCTCGAAATCCTTTGTAAAAAATTACTCATTTGTATTGATAAATAAAGAAAAAGGTTATATTTAATGAAGTTATCAATTATTTTTAACATAAACGAAGAAATATTTAAAATTGTTACTACCCGTCAAAATGAAGGTTAATGGTCCTTCTAGGTAGCCATACAACCCCGGTCCTTCTAGTGTTAGTTGCGGGGGCAAATACCACGCCGCGAGGGACTGCCCTCTCATGCTTTGCGGCTATTGTCGTAAAAGTGGCCATCTTCCCGTACGATGTCCGACGCGAGAAATATCCCACGGCGCGGGAAACGCTGTAACCTGACCGAGGGGTCGGGGACGAATTAGTTTTGGCGGTATCCCCAGAAAACGGCTGGACAGTGTCAGTCAATATATTTGGCAAGTTTTATCAGTTCCTTGTGGATACTGGGGCCGCAATCACGATGCTTCATAGCAGAAAATTTCCATGCAATCAATTAATCATTTCTGATTACCCGTTGCGGGTTAGGAGCGCGTCGGGCCATCCATTGTCAATACTTAGACAAAGTTGTGTGCCATTTTGTATAAAAGGCAAGTTATACTCACACGACACGATACTGGTAGATCTAGGCAATACAAAGTATGACGGTATTCTGGGTCTCGATTTTATGGTTCGTTATGTGACCAGTATTTCATTTTAGACGAACGAAATATAAGGACGATTCAGGGTCACGAAATCAATCTAAATACCGGCGATGATAAATTCAGTCGTCTTGAATAATTGAACAATAAGCCCATTACTCCGCAGGGAGGGGACTTGAACTTTCATTTGCCAAATGACGATCGTTTGGGCGTAGGATCTTCCGATTCGATATCCTTCGATGACGTGAGGATGGAGAAAACGGATGATCTTATAGTGCTTCAGGAAGAGGCGACTGAATTTAACACGCAATTGGGGAACATACTTGCAGGAGGAAGACCTAAAGAAATCTCTCATGATTTAGTATCGTTTGACGACGAAGATGTAGTAGGATTTTCGAATCATATTGCAACACAGTTGGGTACCAGGGTGGTGAATTCATTGATAGATTAGAGTATAGAGGAGGACGGCTGGGAAGTAATGCCGAGTGTTATGTGTAATAATGGGGAAAATGAGCATACCGTTGTAAAA
The DNA here is from genome assembly GCA_963573305.1 of Pyrrhosoma nymphula. Lineage (NCBI taxonomy): Eukaryota > Metazoa > Arthropoda > Insecta > Odonata > Coenagrionidae > Pyrrhosoma > Pyrrhosoma nymphula. Next base: position 65,203,472 of record OY754340.1, on the reverse strand, counting down.
TTTACGAATGCGACCGATTTACGGGGAATTGAAGAGGTCAAGGTTGAGTTATCGCTGATAGAGAAGGCACATTTGGCCGTCGATTATGTTACTGACGAGGTTTTTCAGGGTTCCACCGACTCCGCGTTTGAGGAAAATGAGTGCGGTGATGATTGTGTCAGTTGTTGAATCGAGCGATGTTCCTTCTCTTCACGGTGGCGATAGAGACAAAATTCAAGTCCATGCTAGTCGAAGGATTAGCATTTCAGGTTGTTCGCATTCGGGTGTATTAAAAGGTTTTGTGTTAGAAGAATCAATGAGGGTACCCCCATTTTCTATTCAGGCATCAAAAGTGAAGAGTGGAATAGTAGAAGGTGAGGTCATGCGAGTAATTAAGACGGAAAGTGATATGTTAATTTTACCGAGTGTGGTATCCGTGGCGCATGATGGCACCCTACCTCTACTGTTATGCAATTTGAGTGGTAATATACAAACGATAAGGCAAGGGCACTTTATTGAGGTTGAAAAATTCAGTGACGAAATCAGCGGGTCCTCCGTTAACGAGATGGATGGAGAGGACGAAAATGTTTGGCCCGAGTCGCAAACAGTTTCCGAAAAGATTTGATTTCGCTTGTCGATTTTGCGGACTGAGGCTCCTGAGGCTATTGAATCAATAAAGGGACTTCTACGTGAATATGAAGGCATATTCATACATGACAAATATAGGTTAGGTTGCACAAACCTCGCGCAACATAAAATTGATGTGAGAAATTCTGAACCGATCAAAAAACCGACCCTATCGCGTTCCGCACTCTCAAAGAGCTGCTCTAGAGAAAGCAATTCAAGATATGCTCGATCAGGGAGTTATCTCACCATCCACTAGCCCATGGTCAGCGCCCCTAATTTTAGTGAAAAAGAAATCCACCCCAGGAGGTCAAGTAAAATACCGCCCATGCATAGATTACCTCGGTTTGAATAGCGTCTCAAAAAAGGAAGTATTTCCCATTCCCAACATGGACGAACTATAAATTTTTATTGCTGAAAAGGAAGAAAAATTGTCGAATTTAGAGATAAAAACGCAATACTTGAGAAAAACGAAGAGTGTAAGAAAATTGAATGAATGTATTACCTACCTACTTCATTCTTTTATGCGTTCTATGATAAATGTTTTCCATCCAATATATTGCGTGCAAGTAATTTAAAGAAGCCAATAAAGAAACGCCTGCAACGATTTCAATGTTATTCTTATGGGAGTAAAAGTTAACAATAATGGGGTAAAAACAACCCCTAAAATTGAAATGCAATTAATTCATAATCCTTCGTGGGTGCGCGCACAACAGCTCACCTTAGTTTCATCGTAATCTTATTAATGGTATTGGAACGCATAGAAGAAGGAAAAACGTAAATTTATTTTTATATACTATAAGGTGTACCGACCAACCTAAGTGTAAAGATAGATGAATTTGTTCACACTGCTTATAAGGCGGTATGGACGTCATTGCCATGATTTAAGGCGGCTCAAGAAACGACCGGATGTTGACAAGCTGTCATTGAGAGGAGAATACAAATGGAAGCTAACGAGGGAGGGAAAACAGAACGGACGCTATGGAAACAGCACAAGACCTTAAGAGATACGCTGAGCATGAGACCGAAATAGCTGTGCTGGCTTCATGCGTTCGCAAGTAGAATACAGCGCTGAGAAACACTTGACATCCAACCCAGCCCCATTGCCAAGTTCAGTGCGCTTTCATTGTCGTTTTGTTTCATTTTCTGAAGTCGTACGATAGGTGGCATTACTGAGGACTCTGATGCATGTACAAGAACCTTGCATATATATTGTCACTTTGTTTAAAAATAGCGGCTTGTTTGGGAATTCCGATTGTTGGTAAAGAAGAATATTGATTGCTCCATCGAAAATGGGTAAAAGATCGCGCTTTGTTCCTAGATGCTCCACAGGGTATTCCAAAACATTCAAAGAGAACAAAATTTTTGGTGTGAAGAATAAAAGCTTGATTAAGGCTAATGTAAGCACTCTTTTGTATTCTTCACGTTCCCGTATAGCAAGGCATGGTCGATACTGATGATTGTTGAAAGTGAGCAACTTAACATACGCGAACGTGATGCGCACTCGGCAATATCATCGCTCATTTGTTTGTGACGCGATCTTTAAGTTGTAACGATTGGTATCTAATTACATTAGAAAGAGAAAAATGTTGATTGTTGCAATAAGAAAATAAATACGGTTTAGATTTCTATTTATAACGAAGGAATTTAATAATTATTACCGATGCATCCATTGTAGAACTTTTATTATTTTGACAGAATTTGTTTCTTCACAATGAGATTTAAATTTTTTGATGTGATAATTGAAGGTATGTATTACCGAATTCAAGTACTTGTGAATTACGCTCATTATCCATACCGACCCTAATAATTTTGTTTTGTAGCCGTTCTCTATCATATATATTATTTCTCAAGGGCTTTTTTTGTCGGTACGCCATAACTTCCTTAATATTTCATCAATTTTCATGAATGAGGCATCATTTTAAAGCTATTCTTAACCGCTACACCGGAAAATATACAAATTACTCACATTTCAGTTGTTTTTCGAAAAAATACAATAAAAAAACGGTTTTTGAAACCCCGCCCTCGACCTATCGATCACATATCGAGAACATCGAGATATATCGAAATGAAACCGATTTATATTTCATGCATCTATTATCTCAATCCGCATTTAGTTTCGACTTCAAATATTGATTTAAGGTATTCGATCCGCTGATCTAGGTATTTATAAAATGAACTAAATTAATCAAAACTTGAATTTATATTTACTTCCCCAAACCGCTCGCAGTCATTTGTTTTTACTTAGTCCATGACGACCCACTTACCTCGTCTCTGCTCTCTACGGTAAACAAACCCGGCGATTAAATCAGATTATTCACTTCAAAGAAATCTACACAAGTTCAACTCAAGAGTAAGTACCATATGGTTTCTATCGCACTAACTACACGGTACTAACTATACGGTATGCACTTCAATTAAGTGGCATTTGAGGAGGAACAGTGCGAATGCTTCGCACGGGTCGACTAGTATAAACATATTTCTCAACGCCAAATCATTTTCAAATGATTTACTTTCATCTGTTGAACCCCTAGTGATGGAAAATTTGAAACGTAGATCTTGTTACGAAATCATCGCAGTCGCACGGCTGCCGTAGATTTTCGGGATAAAACCTGAAGGGGTTTTATGTTATTCAATTCATATATATCGTATGTGGTTAGCATTATTATTTGACGGAAAGAACCGTCAGTTGCTTCCTAACTAGCCGTAATTTCCCACAGTACGAAATAAACAAAAGTATATACCGCATTTGTTTACATTGGGATGATAGGGATCATCTGATTCCATGCAATACGTTACGACAGTAGGCGCCACGATTGACATCTTCAAAAAAGGTATCGTGCCGAAGTTAGGAGTCTGTTATCCTTATTTTAGTCCCCATGATCCAACCACTGCTTAAATCGGTGGATTGCTGGAAATAAGAGATGAGCCACGTAAACATGATAGGAATCAATATTGGAGTCAATATGATGAGCCGATGGTACTTCTTAAATTTCCGAGTTTGGCTTTCTGTGGAGCGATGGAAACAATTTTTTTTCTTGCTCGGCCTTCACTTGTGCTTCAACTATCACGTAAGACGATTAATGCCAATTTTGACCCTTCCCTATGTAAAACATTGTAAGATTTTTCCAACCCCCCCCCCTCCCTCTATGTCTTACGTAAGAGGTTAGATACTTGCATCTACTTTACGTTAAATGCTCGCTTTCTGCAGTTTCATCTTTCCATAGAAGTCATCGTACAGCTTTGAGCACTGGATATCGTATAATTATGCAATGTTGGAGTACCACATTCATTTAACATGGAGGTAATGTAGCTAGCCATTCAGGCGACAGAATACCATTGGTGTAGCAGGATTACGAAAAATACGCCACTAACAAATAGACGCTATATGTCACTGCTAAATGTCATCCAGAAACGATAGAAACAATGTTTAATTACGGACAAAAATCTTACGTAAATTGGTTCCATACCCCCTGCCCTCTTCCCCCTACAGAAGACAATGTAATGTGACCCCCCCCCCCCCGAAAACGTCTTACGTAATACTCGACTGGCTCCTTACCTCCTGACACTATAAAATTGCAGCAAAACCTGGGTATGTCAATACAAACATGTAGGCTAAATGCAGTGATAATTAGGAATTGATAAGCGTTCACTTCAAAAGTAGGTTTTATAGGGTAATATAATTAATAAAGTTAAAAATGGACGCTACTATGTCAGGGAAAACCCAGCTGGCCGGTCCCTTGTAACAATTCAACCCGGTTATCCAGCTGTGGGGAAGGGTTTGGTAAAGGAAAGGGTAGGGTAGGAAAGGCTGCAATGTTTGGCACACTTGCATCATGTAAGATAAACGGATCCCGTCACAAAACCTGGGATTCTATCACTCAAGGCGTGCACAGACAAACGCAATTACTTGGATTGTGCTTTTCTTCATGTCTTAGAGCTGGAAGCCAGAGCCTTTTTGGTCGACGGAAGGCGGTGACGGAACTCCTTAATTCGTGGCCAAAACGAGATAAAATAAGTTCATATTTAGCATTTTAGTGATCAGGGACGGATACAGACTAACATTTAAGGAGGGGTCATGACTGTCCTTTCCCCCTCCCTTACCTCTTGGGGGAAATTTTTTGAAAATTCTAATCAAATTTTTGTTGCAGTTTTTTACGCATTCCAGAATGTTAATTTCGTATAAGTTACAAAATATTAATAATAATAACTGCCATAGGTCAATTTCAATTTCTTAGTTATTAAAAAAAAGCAAATAAACAATTTGAGAAAAAAAAAACTAAAAATTAAAGGGTTTTACAGAAATTTACCAGAAAATGTTATAAAGTTATAGAAAAACTTCAATTTTCTTTGTTAAAAATATTCCAAAAAATAACATAATATGATTGAAAAGTGAGCTATGAACAATAATGTAAGAGTCTTACATTAAAAGAATATCTCATATGTACTTCTATAATATATTGTACCTCTCTGTGTTGAAGAAAGAAAACAGCAATTAGGAACAAAAAAAACCAGTATAAACTCAGTATGGATAATATATTATATAATAATTTACAATGGTAAGTCCTGGTGCCTCTTTGTATCAGAGAATCTTAGGAATAATGGCTTCTGGGTCCAGTGGAATTTATCGATGGACCTACATAAGAGCAAGGCCAGTGTGTCTTTCCTCACCGATATCAGCCCGAAAACAAGTCTTCAGACGACGCAGGGTAGAAAAACAGTGCCCAACGGTCGCTGCACTGACTGGAAGTGAGGCCAGAATCCGCGGACGTTTGTGGGTGGTTAATGTCAATACCGCAGTTTTTCTGTTCCCAAAACGGAATCTGGGAGTTATTCTCTGTTCTTCAATACCCGCTTCAACTTTTGAACCTACAATAAGAACTCTTGCATTGCAGTTCTAACATAATATAAGATCCTGATAAATATTTACAATTTCTCTCATATCGGCTTAATCTTTTGATTTTATTTCAATTTTGGGCAAGAAGGCTGGAAGATTAAATAAATTCATAACATCCGTTGAAAGTCTGTCTTTTAAGTCTGTGATGACGTTGTCCAAAAGTGGTATACAAACAGATCATTGGAAATATTTCTCACACGACTCGGCAGGGTGGTTTCGACGGCTGGTTTGGAGGGAAACATGTCACGGTATCTTTGAATTAACATGTAATTCTTCAGCTATTTCCCGTGCTTCATAATAGAGGCAACTCCTTAGTAATTTCTTACTTACTTAACTAGTAATATCTTTAAGGATGGATACACCCTTTTCTCGCTTTGCTTCAAGTATGCTTTTAGTGTATTCTATTGCATCACTGCCGTTTTTTAAATAAAAGAAGCTTTCCCCTTCAAGATGAATGAATATCCTCCAACATTTCTGCAACTCGAGATTCGGTGTCTTTTCGGAGCTACGTGCGTCCAAAGTTAGCAAAAACACGTTGTTTTTTTTAATATTACAAGTCAATATAATTTTTTTTAGAAAATTAAAAGCCTAAGATACTCGTAGGTAACTTAATGACCATTATTTGAGTCGTTGTAATTTCGATTTGATTATTTTATTTGCGTTTTTTGTAATGTGTGTGAGGTGAGAAATTCAAAATAGACAATAGAAATATTGTACCCATTCACTGTGATGGTTTGACACAGCCTACGAGACTACCCACTACTTAAATGGAATAAGCACTGAGACACTTCATATAACATAAAACAGCACTTCACTTAATTATATTTCACTTCATTTTCACAAACATTGGGACATGGAGTCGTATCCTTAGGGAGTTGAACATGAAATAGTAACACTTAAGGTGGCTGGAGCGATTTTTGTATGTATACAGATTTGCGTGAAACTTTGCATACGTGTCCTTATTAGTAATATCTATCGATAAAAGTGAAAAAAACTGCATGCTACCGATTTGGTTTCCTGGCAATTCAATGATATTTTAACTAGTACTCTTATAGCACACGGCATATATTTTGAAATAATTCGATTGCTTATGTACAGATTTTCTCCTAAATGCGAAATAATACTTTTCATATTATTATAATAGCTGCTAACAAATATCAAGGTATCATGCCGAGTAAGAAAAGCGTGTTTAGATATGAATTTCGAATTTCGCGCCGCAAATCCAAGTCAAAACAATGCTTTAATTATGGCGAAAATTTGAAATACAACTCTTGCATCATATACATTACTGCATGGTTGGCAATTTACAACGTATAAACTGGTGTACTTAAGTGAAATGTGGTCAAAGAATATTTTTATCGATTTGCTTGAAAAGTTATTAGAATGTGCCTTCAACGACTCACGATTACCGCTCCAACCACCTTAACACAGCAGAAGAAGTACCCAGGGGACAACTTTGGGCAATCTCACTGATAACTTAGTAGTTCAAAGTTCTTTTCATTGTAAACTGTACCTCGGAGGATTTATAAAGTTTTGTTGATATTGTCGTTGTTACTACACAAGTAAAAAGGCATTACAAAGGTTAAAGCTGGTGAGCCGTCCGCCTCGCCCGTTGGCGAGCGCCACCCCCCCCCCCCCCTCCATCCTCCGGAAAGTGGTTCCCGTGGTGGTGCTACGCAAGGACGAGCCGTGCACCTCGCCCGATAGCGAGCCCCCCCCCCTCCTCCCTGGGGAGGAGTCGGGAGCGGTGCGCCTGGGCCGAGGGCTTTCGGTCTTTCTGGTGGGGCATGCCGAGTCCAATGGGACCTCCCGTATTTAAGTGGAGGCGGAGTCCGCGCTCGGGGGAGTCTTGCTGTCGAGCTTGTGTTGCCGAGACGCCTAGAGGAGCTCCCCCTCGTCAACGGCACGACGCGTCTGTGCACGGTCATCGGCTGTCCGGTCCTCGGAAGGTATCGCCGCCTCACCTCTCCCCCTCCATTGCCCCTTTTCCTCTGGTTTCCAGCGATCACCCTCCTCTCCTTCCGCCTTAGCGAGCTCGCTTGTCGTTATAATTTAAGTAAATTGTCTGGCCTACGCGTGTTGTTTTTGTTGGTCCACCCCACGAGCCCTTGGGCAGTTCAAAATTGGAGGATGGAGGGGGGGGGGGGGCGCTCGCCAACGGGCGAGGCGGACGGCTCACTGGAGAATGAAACAGAGCGGTGTTTTCTTCTTAAATGCACACTCCATAAGGTTATGGGCCCAGAATTGCAACGCACATAAAGAAGAACGCAGTGGCATAAATACAATTGAGAAGAAAAGAATAAAAGAAGAAGTAGCGGAGTCCGAATGATTTTTCAATGATGTCCTCAGAAACTCATGGCGATAGGATGACAGTACAGAAGTTAAACGATAAGAATTCACAGCCATGCAACTTCAAGCGGGAGATGGTTCTTATAGGAGAAGGTACGTGGAAAACGGTGAGTGAAGATAAACAAGGATGACCAGAGGCTGGATGGAAAGCAAAAGACAAAACCGGGACTTTTAGTCGATGAGTGGAAAGTAATCCTAATTTGTTACGCTTTTTGTCTTTTTTGTAGTATATATGATTGAATACCATTGAATTTGTTTCAGGAGTTCTGAAACGCAACCTTATTTTCAAGTTGAACTCTTAAGAATTTTTTATTTTGTTAGTTTTCCTTAAGATTTGTAAAGAATCTAGTTCATGAGTTTAATTATACAGCAAATTATCTTGATATATATGAGTTGTATTACTTTCTCTGTAGCACCCAGTTTAGGAACATGCAAAGTTGCTTCTAAGAATGTGCAGACATGCATATGCTCTGCAACACATAATTAACACTAACTTTAGATAGTCCATAGTTAAGTCTTCAAAGAACATTAAAAGAACATTCGGAAATGACTTAGTGCAGGTCAGAACATTCTTTGCATATTCTTTTCACTAGTGCACCAGCATGTGCTATGCACTGTCTATGTGCGCCACCGAGCATGTTCTTTGCATATACTTTGAGGATGTATTTTGAACTAACGGTAGTGCATTTGAGAACATACTTTGCATATACTTTTGCTCACTGGGTAGTAATACGAGAGCCGTTTTTTTTCAACCTCCGATCACCCAGTATGGATGCCACGCGAGCGGCAGAAAGCGGGAATGCACTTGTAGGCAACTGCGCAACTCTCGCACTACACACTCCGCCATTGTCGACATCAAAGCGTCAGTTTGCGTTCCGCTACAACCACTTAAACGTGGACGCCATCATTGATTCTCCCGCCAAGTGTGAATCGTTTTGATCGATAACAATGCTCGTCCACACACTGCTGGTGCAACTCAGCGCCTCCTCGACCAATTTCAATGGGACATTTTCGATCATCCGCCGTATAGTCCTGACCTAGCACCCAGTGCCTTTCATCTTTTTCCTGAGCTGAAGACATGGCTAGGAGGGAAGCGCTTCCAAACCAATGAAGATCTTCAAAACAACGTCAATGCTCATTTTAATTCACTGGCGGCAACATTTTTTGAAGAGGGCATTTGAAAACTTGTTCACAGATATGATAAATGTCACAATCTATTCGGTGATTATGTTGAAAAGTAACCGTAAATGTACCAAACTTTTGGTAATAAAATGATTGTTTTACATGAACTTGTCTTTCATTCATAGCCTATCGGAGGTTGGAAAAAAACGGCCCTCGTATATAAAAGAAGAAGTCCTGACTGACTGACTGATTCATCAACGCACAGCCCAAACTACTTGAGATGGAACCGTGAAATTTTGAAGATATATACGTTCCGTGAAGTACAGGCGCACTAAGAAAGGAGTTTTGGGTTGGTTTTTACCCAAATATTGTTAACATTTACTTCCATGAGAAAAGCATTGGATTCGGTGCAGGTGTTTCTTTATAAGCTTTTTAAATGACTTGTACAGATGGGAATTCTGATCATAGAACGCATAAAATAATGTTGTATTCAATTCATTCATTAAATTTTCTTATACGCTTCGTTTTTGTCCAAGTATTGCGTTTTTTACAATAAATTCATCAATTTTTTTCCTTTTCAACAATAGAAATTTCCTTGGCAACCAGGCGTGAATATCCATGTAATAGCGATTTCACGAATGGCTATTCACGCCTGCATCATTCAAAGACCAGGTTCGGTGACTAATTTGATAGTGTTTACCCCAAACTCACTATTTGAATTTAATGGCTTTTACATAGTATCAGCATTGAGCACATCACATTGAATTGTGTGGAATTCACAGTGAAAATATCATCCGCCTGGACTGGGATTCGAACCCAGACCCCTCGACTTCGCGCCGAGTGCTCTACCAGTTAAGCTACCCAGGCGTCATCCCTCACTGTGAGTTTCATGGAGGCTATAAGGAACGAGTTGTCTTCAAAGGTTGACCGTGCATACAATGCCATGAGAACGCTAAGCTCTACTGTCCACGAGGTAAAGCCAAACTTAAAACACACAGGTGTGTACTTTGATAAATTCAATGAACTGCGGAACTGGCCGCGCAGTAACTTTCACGTTTTTTTTCACCGTGGAATTTCACACACTGGTGACTCCGTTAAAGTTACAGCCAGTTCCATAGTTAATTTGAATACGTCACATTGATTCTTATAGTGACATACAACGTTTTTCATGTTTTCTCTCTCTCGCTGAATTTTAACGGGCACCCTCATCTTGCCCTTGTTAGCATTATTTATAGCCGCAGTAGGTATGTAATCTCATTACCGAGTAGTATACTTAAAATTTTTCTGGTTCTGAAATTGATATTGAATATTTATACCATCAAAGATATTATGAGAATTTGAACTTAAAACCATGATGCGTGGAAGCATTTATTTGTCCAAGAATAACGAACGAAAAAGGATCAAACTTTTAGTTTTACAAAAGCATGCATACTTTATACATTATTTATAATATTATTATTACATATAAGCGAATTTCAATGAGAATTCACTCCGAAGTTCCAACATGAGCTGTAAAATAATACCTGAATATAGCACGCGTCATGCATTGATTCTTATTAATGAAGGTATATGACATCTCTCACAGAAACTCAATGAGCATGCTCATTTTGCCCTTATTAATATTATTAAGCACTATTTCTGGGCCAAGATTTTGTAATAATATTACCAAATATGTGCTTTTTTACCAATTTTTTTTCTATTCTTCTGAAATATCTATAAAATATGCCATTTTAAATATTCTCTAAATTAAACCTCAAATTACATGTCATGTATATTTTTTTAGCCAAGAAAATGTAAAATGCTTAACATTAGCCCATTTTTTAAATGCATTAACGGCGCAATTAATTCGCAGCTTCCCGTGCGAAGACGGGTAGGGTGGCCCAAAAAAAACTTTTTTTTTAAAGTTTGTGCGGGACTACATTTTATGGTGCAATTTCCTGTTTAAACGACCCACAAAAAAAATTCGGCTCGATTGCACAATATTTGACCCTGTCGAAACGCGTTCAAACATTTTCGGCTCGGATGTAGGAAATTTTGCCTACTGTACAGGGACTATTTTACGTTTTCTCCTGTATTCTACTGCATAAAATGTTGTTAAAAAGAATAAATACAATCCTTGTTGATAAAAATTACTATTTAAAATGAGTTATTTTATTATTAATTTGTTAAAAATGGTTTACATATAATTTACATGTACCTAGACCGTTTTCTTTTATATATTTATCAAACATTCTTCTATGCTTCTGCATCACTAGTAGCAAATGCTGTCTCTCACGTTCATTACAGGTAAGATTTTTCTTTAACAGATAATGTTTGATAAGGGACACACCCCTTTCGGCGGTGTCATTAACGACTTAAATATGTTTTACAACATTAAAGCCTTTCAGGTACCTTTCATCGCAAATCGAATCTTCAGGGTCTCTTGACAAAATGATCAATGATCAATGATAAATGATCAATCAATGATCAATGATCAATCAATGATCAATGCCCGTAATGTCGAAGAAACGTCGAGAATTAGAGGGAACGAAATCGCTCAATTCCAAATTCTTAATTCCACGATTGGGAGGAAGTTGCGATCGAGGGCTGCAAACATCCAGCACTTCCTTTAAAAAAGAGCTGACCATCGCCCTCTTACAAGACAATGACACATTAGGATCAAACAAAGATAAGCAAACTAATGTTTCTGATAAATACCACAAATGGTTGCAAAATATTTTGAATATTGCTTGCTAGTGTTTCTCTTTGATACTGGCCAACGTATTTATAAGTTCGAGATCACGTGCTGCTTAAGCATAAGCTTCGTGTAAGCTTCCAATTAAAAAAAAAATATATATATATATATATATATATATAATCATCATCAGAAGATACAAGGGAAAGGAGGGAGAAGAAGAAGAAAAAGAGGAAGAGTAGGAGGAAAACAGTGGTAAAAATAGGAACTTGGAACGTAAGGACCATGATGAGGGCCGGGAAGCTTGAAAATATTAAGCAGGAAATGGAAAAAGGAAAAATAGATGCTTTGGGATTGTGCGAGGTTAGATGGAAGGATAGCGGGGACTATTGGAGTGATAACTACAGGGTGATCTATAGTGGGGGAGATGAGAGTCCACGGGGGGTAGGCATGGTACTGAACACAAAATTGGGACTGAGGGTGGTAAACATTGAACAGGTGAACGACAGGATACTAGTGGTAGAAATAAAAGCACGCCCGACGAATTTCGTACTGGTCCAGGTATACATGCCTACGAGCAACCATAGGGAGGAAGAGGTGGAAGAGGTGTACGAGCAAGTAGAAGAAATAATTAGAGAAGTGCCGGGGAAGAAAAACCTGATAGTGATGGGTGACTGGAATGCAGTGGTGGGAGAAGGGAGGGACGGATTAGAAGTAAGAGGGTTTGGGCTAGGAAGAAGAAATGATCGCGGGGAAAAGGCAGTTGAATTTTGTAGAAGAAATAAATTAGAAGTGACAAACACTTGGTTTAAACATCACCCCAGGCGTAGGTACACATGGAAAAAGCCGGGTGACACTGGGAGATACCAAATTGAGTATATAATGGTGAGGCAGAGATTTAGGAACAGTGTAAAAAACTCTCGTAGCTATCCAGGGGCGGATACGGACTCGGATCATAACTTGGTGATGATGAAGTGTGCAGTTAGATTCAAAAGGCTTTGTAAAGGTAGGAAGATAAAGAGGTAGAACCTTGAAGCATTAAAAGGGTTGAAAAGGAGGGAATACCAAGAGCTAGTAGAAAAGAACATAGGTGAAGAGAAGCGGATGGGAACCATAGAGAAGAGATGGGAGGTTATAAAAACAGGCATCGCAAGAGCGGCAGAGAAAACAATAGGAACGGTGGAAAAGAAGAGGGTTAAGAAGCAGTGGGTTACAGAAGAAATGATAAAGAAAATGGAGGAGAGAAGGATATGGAAAAACGTGAACACCGACGTAGGGAAGAGGAAGTACAAGGAATTGAATAATAAACTCAGGCGAGTGACCAATCGGGCAAAAGAAAACTGGTGGAAGGGACAATGTGAGCAAATGGAAAAGATGCAGGAGGAGGGGGAAGTGGGCGCTTTGTACGCCAAGGTGAAAATGCTATCGGGTGGTAAGAGAGGTCAAGCGATACCAAAGGTTAAGGACAAAACAGGAAAGATATTAATCGAACAGGAAGATATCCAAGAAAGGTGGAGAGAATACGTAGAGGAGCTATATGACAGCGAGAATAGACCCCTTAGCCTAGATCTAGAGGACGAAGGAACAATAGATAAAGATAACCTCGGACCAGAGTTACTTGAGAGTGAAATAGAGAGGGCACTAAGAGAGATGAAGGGTGGAAAAGCCGTGGGAACCGATAACCTACCTTCGGAGCTACTGAAGAATCTAGGTAGTAGGGGGAGAAAATCGTTTTTCGAACTTATTCACAGGATCTACGAGGAAGGAGTATGGCCAGAGGATTTCGTGAAAACAGTATTAATACCTATCCCAAAGAAGAAGAAAGCGTCAGAATGCGAGGAGTATAGAACAATCAGTTTAATTTCGCACGCAGCAAAAGTGTTGCTTAGAATACTAAATAGAAGGTTGGAGAGCAGAGCAAAGTGCTATTTAGGCGATGACCAATTTGGGTTTAGGAAGGGGAGGGGAACCAGAGATGCGATTGCGGTAATGAGGACACTTATAGATAGAAACATAGAGCATAATCAGGATATTTTCGCTTGTTTTGTAGATTTCGAAAAGGCGTTTGACAGAGTAAACTGGGAGAAACTAATGCAGATACTGGGGAAAATAGGAATAGATTGGCGTGATAGGAGAATCATCCGAAACTTATATATGGGGCAGAGGGCTCATGTAAGGGTAGCGGACGGTGAATCAGGGTGGGCAGTTATAGGTCGCGGGTGCGGCAAGGGTGCCCGTTGTCGCCTTTACTTTTTAACATCTATGCTGAGGAAATGGTAAGAGAGGCATGGGATGAGCTAGACGTGGGAATGAAAGTAGGAGGCCAGTGGATAAAGTCGGTTAGATTCGCAGACGACCAGGCGTTGGTGAGTCGGTCATCGAAAGGACTGCAAACTTTAGTAGATGCACTGGAAACGCAGTGTGAGAAATACGGAATGAAGATAAATAATAGGAAAACAAAAGTGATTAGATTCTCTAGGACAAAGAAAGCGAAGCTGGTGATAAGAGTAGGAAGTCACAAACTGGAGCAAGTTGAACAATTTAATTACTTGGGTAGTACGCTAGAAGAAAGAGGACATAGTAGCAAAGACATTAGGAGGAGAATAGCGCTAGCGAAGGAAGCGTACAATAATAGAAGGGAGCTGATGACGGGGACCTTAAGTAAGGATGTAAAAAAGAGGCTAGTAAAGAGCTTGATATGGAGTGTGGCGTTGTATGGGGCGGAAACGTGGACCTTGAGAAAAGAAGACGAAAATAGGCTGAAGGCTTTTGAGATGTGGGTGTGGAGGAGGATGGAGAATGGACGGGAAGGAAGACAAATGAGGAAGTGCTTGACATGGTGGGCGAGGAGAGGAAACTTATAGATGAGATTAGGGGAAGGCAGGGTAGGTGGCTGGAAGGGGTAATGAGGGACGATGGTTTGCTGAAGGTCGTGATAGAGGGAAGGATGTTGGGTAAGCGGGGAAGGGGAAGGAAGAGAATCGGTTTTATGGACGGGATGAAGAAAGGTAGGACTTATGCTGAGATGAAGAAAGAAATACTAGAGGTAGGTAGGGCGCAGCACGTGTAAGAGTTCGTTGGATATTCTCTGACTTTCATCACAACCTACCTCTAACCGGTAGATTACTGTAATGAATGAATATATATATATATATATATATATATATATATATATATATATATATATATATATATAAATTCAAACTTACAGGAGGTAGGAGAAATAGGAAAAGATAAAGAATTCGTTCTTACGGAACGTTTCGAACCAGTTGGTCCTTCGTCAGCTCTAGAAGGTTCTAGAGCTGACGAAGGACCAACTGGTTCGAAACGTTCCGTAAGAACGAATTCTTTATCTTTTCCTATTTCTCCTACCTCCTGTAAGTTTGAATTTATATATTTGTGGCCAATTGGCGAAAACTTCCAAAGATTATATATATATATATATATATATATATATATATATATATATATATATATATATATATATATATATAAAACTTCCAGGAGAATCACTCGGGTGATAAATATACAATATGCCAAGAGGGTGGCCGATAAAAATATACACACGGAAAAAAGAACACTTACAAATAAAAACTTCCGATACTTCGGTGAAAATATTCGCTCCACCTTTCTCTAGGAGAAGAGTAGGAATGAGCTGTCATTGCTATGTCATTCCTACTCTTCTCCTAGAGAAAGGTGGAGCGAATATCTTCACCGAAATATCGGAAGCTTTTATTTGTAAGTGTTCTTTTTTCCGTGTGTATATTTTTATCGGCCACTCTCTTGGCATATTGTGTATATATATATATATATATATATATATATATATATATATATATATATATGTGACGGAACGTGCTGGGCGTTTGACCAAAAACCCTTTCTTTCGTCCGCCGCAGAATCTTACGGCCGGGCCGTCCCCCACTTCCCTCGTCCCTCTCAATTAGTTAAAGAAAGCCTCCCTAAGGAAGGAAGGAAGTCTTACTTCGCTTGTGAAGTAAAAAAGGGTGCCACGCATGACCGCGGTCAAGCTACTCGAATGGTAGAAGAGATTGGAAATTACTTTCTCAGGGGGAGATCTTGATAGGTAGGGACGCCTTACCCCCACGATCGCGACGGCGTACGATGCCACACGAACAGGAATACCGCGCTCTCGTTCAGGGAGAAAAAGACTCGCAGTAGCTATGAGAAATTGAACCCTTTTATTTGAACACACAAGAAAAATGTACACTATTATATCCTAATGAGGGATGAATGCACTGGTGATTTGCGAAACATTAATGAAAAATACCCAGCAATGACTGGCTTAACTATGAACTAATGATGTAAGAGACAAAAGTTGAACAAATTAACATAAAACTGAATGAAACCCTTCAAATGATATTTACAAGCTCCTCGTCCTTTCGTTCGAAGTATAATTATGGACCTTTTGGACGGGAGAAAGTGATACAAAATTAATCAGATTAAACTGATTATCAAATCTGTGGTGAGCCCTTTTCGGCCTCTCAAAAAGTTCACGTGGGTGAAACGGTGGAGTTGGCAAATTCGTCTTCGCCACGGTTCACTGCGGGTCGACGGCGGGGAAGGGATTCACTTGACCGTTGACCGGTCTGGGTCAGGGGTGGATGTGATCAGTACTTAGGCTTTGTAGAGGTGCTTGGTGCATGTCCGGAGAAGCGTGGGTTTCCCGGCCCTGGGGTGAGAAGGTATCGGCACCTGGCTCGGCCCGACCTTCGTCGTCCTCTTAGAGCCAACGGGGAAATTATTCTTCCGCCGCGGGGTCGTTCGTTGGATGGGATGTCTTTCCTCCCATGCGACGACTTTTCCGCAGACTCTCCTCTCCGGTTCCACACCTTATGGCTGCCTCGATTAAGCACGACTGTCCTTCCGCCTGCCTCGAGCTGTCATGCCCGTGTGTCTCCCTCGAGCTCTCTTGTCCGTCTCTCCTGACGGCTCCCTGTCGTCGTTCTCTCTCTTTCTACCTAGTCATGTGTTTACCCATCATACCCTTACACCAAAAAACAATTGATACTTGATATTTACAAAACCTTGGGCGGCAGGTTCAAATTGCCGAGCGAGCCGTTTCCTCCCTGATCGCCAGCCTAGGATCTCCTCAGCGACGCGTCATTAAAAAAAAGAGAATCACGCCAACACGAGCGGACCGTTACAATATATATATATATATATATATATATATATATATATATATATGTAATTACACGTTATTGCATCAGGTGGAACGTGGTGGCCTAATGGGCCTTGGCTACTGATCGAAGGGTACCGGGTTCGAATCCGGGTGAAGCCTTTGGACGACCCCGTAAATACAAATCCTCGGAGTGCGAGGTGGCCAAGGGAAAGGAACTGGCCCCCCTTACCCTGAATGTGAGAATTTCACAATCTTATTCCGGGGTGAGCTCTACCCTCAACTATCCCAATCAAACTTCGGGTTGAATCACTTGAGTGAGTGAGTGATTATTGCATTTTCATCCAGCCATGTTCTGAGCAATGTTTAAAGTTTCAAGTCTCTAGCTCATCGGGAAGTTAGTTTAAATCGATTGTAAACTTTGTACCTGAACAGACAGACAAGAACTCAACCTAATAAAACCCTTTTTTATAAAATTAATGACATAACCTCATAAAAATAAAGTATTTATTACACTTCCTTTATTTTCACATGCATTACGTCGTGTTTTATTGTCTCATATTTTAAGGGAGTTGTATTATATTGCATCGTGACATCGCTAATAATTTTAATTTGTGAGAGGAAATCATTCTATCTTCACTGATATGTAATACTCTTCAGACATTCGACACAACCATTAGGAACATTAGAAATTCGATGTGACATTTATATTCATTTTTGAACATTCAATAGCGATAATCGAAACTGTTGGATCTCACCATGGTCCATCTCCCACAACGACCAAGGGCTAAGTGCTAGCTTTGATCGCCGTAATTCATAAATAATTAGTGAATAAAATATTTAAAACAAAGTTTGGATGGTAATGCGATGATGAAGACAAAATTTATAAAGACCTAAGTGAAAACGGATATGAAAAAAAAGAAGAAAAATAATTTCCCCATCAGGGAATCGAACACCACACCTTCCGCTCCAATGGGTCTGTAGTACGTACACAGACAAGCAGACAGACAGTGTAAGCTGTAAAGCAAAAAAAGAGACTTTCCAAGCTATCCGCGCCGCTCTTTTGAATATCATTGGTGGTTAATGTTCGATTTCATTCGATAACAATAGAATATTTAGGCAGAGACCATCGTAATAAATTATTTCCGATCAAGTTTCCAGTTTGTAATTGCTTTTGAGATGGTTGTAGCTGTAACCGATGGTAATTTACTGCACATGTCATTGTGTGTAACTTATCAAACGAGTCGAAAATGTACTAGGACCATATTTCATTGAAGTACATCTGTTTGTGTGGCAAAATTTACCATCCACGCAGCAAAAATGATACAAATTAATTAAATTTTAATTTTTTCCCCTTAATTAACGAATGAAATGGCTCCAGTTTTAGGCGCAGCATTCGAAACATAGGCGAGAATTATATTTAAATTATTTAGTTTTAAATATTTGACTCGGCGTGACATCTTGATATGATAAGCAATCATTACAATTTTAAGAAATATGTTATTTCACGTTTATAAGTCAATCTGAAGATATTTATGTAAGCAAGTTATTACGGAACATATCACATGCTGCGTTAAAATGGCATTGAATAGTCAAAAAACCAAATCTATAAAAATCAGTTTGTTTTCACTTATATCTGTAGATATCACTAATAATAGCACGTATTCAAAGTTGCACGCAAGTCTGTGAATAGACGAAAATCATCCTTGCCATCTAAAATGTCATTTGAATCGTATTTTGGATACCTACTTGTAGAAAAAACTCCCTCGGATTGATATGAAAATAAAATCCTGCCTTTCCTCGCTACTACACTTATCACAAATCGAACTTGAAACTGAAATTTTTTAAATGCATGAATTTACAAAAATTGAAATATAATATTTTGCTAACGAAAATAAATAATTTCCGCTTTCTATAAAAACTGCTTTAAAGAATGAACTTTACTGATTTCGGCTTCAATTCGTCGTCGCTTTCACAAATTATTGTTCATAATTGAAATAAAATTGATTCCATCTCACCCTTTGAAAAAACACATTCTTGAATACATACAATCATGACTTGGCCTCCGAAATTTTAAGCGTGCCTTTACAAAAGCTTAAAAATGGACGCTGTTGAGCAAATCGAGATTATAAGGCACTTCGCAGTTCTACTGCAACGAGCAGTTATTTTCACGCCTAACCCCACTCCGACAAAACCATCTGGAATAACAATAATCTTGATACGTGCCACTTGGTTTTAAGGTGGCTGGTCGGGTAATCGTTAGTCATTGATAAATTTAGTTACTTTAATTTTAATGCTCGTTTAAAATTTAAATAATAGGTCGTAGTTATACTATATTCAGTAGGAATGACTTATGTCTTAGGTACATTCTGAAATATTGAATGATTTCAGGCTTTCCCGGCGAAGATTTATATCAGGGATCTTTCGGGGTTTGCACCGGGTAGTTAGGTCCATGGCGGCCGACGTTTCGATGCTCGAGTCGAGCATCGTCCTCAGGGCAGAGGTGAGTCCTCAGTGAGTGAGAGGAGTCCTCACCTCTGCCCTGAGGACGATTCTGAAATATTGTCCTTTAAATTTACACATTGCCATAAAAATTTTCTTAGATGCAGACTTGATTCATTTCTTAAGTCATTTTTGCGAAATTAATTTTCCGAAACAGTTCACACCCGTGGCCATTGGAATTCAAAATAAGCATTTTAATGAAGATGTATAGTCACTCGAATGCGAACTAGTATTAAAATATGTTTCTATACATTACTTTATCTTTCGTTTTTAATCCGGCAACAGCGTCCATTTTGCAACACGCTGCAACACGTGTCTCTGCTTAGCATGTCCTAGAGGCCCTCTAGAGGTCCTCTACCATGTCCCGTACTTTCGTGTGCCACGTTGCCAACTTTACACCACATAGCCGCGCGCGACATTTGAAATTCTCGCATAAATATTTTTAAATCGTATTTACGAAATATTTCAGTCGATAGTATTAAATTATTTTTTCAGAATAGATTTTAAATTATTAGAGCTACATTATATCAGTTTTTGGTTGAAATCTGTTCAGTAGGAATGGAGGAAGTACGTGATTTATCCTATGGGAGTGGAGAGCGCCATAAGGCTCCATGTTAAAAGAATCTAAAACATCGCAAAAAGTACATCGATGATCCCCCGTTTTTTCTTCGATATTCCAAGGAATATCCAAAAAAGAAGCATTTTGGAAATTTGTAAGAAAATCTGTTCACTTTGGTTTTTTAGACCAGCCGCCTTAAATACGCGAGTACGCGAAAATAAAGTACGCGATCGTAAAAAAACGCCAATTCCTTCTGCCTCTCCATTTCTCCCTCCTTGACCGTCGCCAGAAGGAACCACACACAATCCTCCCGGCGCACAGTGGGGCACCTTAGGCGGACTTAAGTCCAAAAATGAAAATTTGAATTAGGGTTTCTGAAATAGTAGGTTGGGTAACCTGATGTTTGAACTACGTTACGCTGTATTTAACAGGTTGGTTTAGTATGCATCTGCGCGTGGAAATGAGTGTCAAATTGAGAGAATAGCGGAGCACTGGTCCCACGGACGCAGACGCCGAATTGGACGGTCGATTTGAAACTATTAGTACAGCATACTGGTGTCCTCTATTCGATTTTTTAAACTTTCAATCGATTGAAATAAGTAAGTAGAGTGTGAATATAGTTTTTAAATTTATTTATTTAAGAAAGTACGCGTGGAGTAATTAATTATCACGAATGAAAATTAATTGATTTTTCAAAATGAAAAGTTTTCATTATCTAGAGAAAAGTTATATAATCGGACGGAATCGTATCGTAATTTTAACATATATTATTCATTTAAGTATGAGCTTGAGATAGTAAAAGAAATCAACTGCCATTGAGTTGCAAAAGGACTGTTACGATATAAGATATATTATGCACGAGAGGAGGATAGGAAATTCATCCGGCCACTATGGCCGCATGGCAACGGGTAAAATTTAATATAAACTATTTAAATCATGGAAAGTAAATGCAAGTACCGTAAATAATATCTTTTTATGACGTTATTACTAGTTTGTAATAAGTCAAATTTGGATGCTATATGTATTATGTCTACTCTTAGGTACAAGTGGTGATGTTTGATACACCAGGGCTGAGATTTTTGAAATCTCATCCCTGTGAAACTTCTGTGCAATTCGTATAATATTTTTCTATGAAACATGAAAATATTTTGCAAGGGTGATAAAAAATAATTTTGTAAATTGTATAGCAGATTCATTTTCGACGACCATCTCAATTTGCGAGAACTTTTTTCATTTGATTCGTTCATATTATTCTCCGGGAAAAAAATTATTGTCAAAAATGGTAAAAATAAATAAATTTTCAAAAAAAAAATAAAAATACAAGA
This sequence comes from Pyrrhosoma nymphula, assembly GCA_963573305.1. NCBI lineage: Eukaryota > Metazoa > Arthropoda > Insecta > Odonata > Coenagrionidae > Pyrrhosoma > Pyrrhosoma nymphula. The sequence continues at coordinate 65,182,298 of OY754340.1, read as the reverse complement.
AAATATTGCAAATTTTATATCAGCTTTCATTTAAGCAATCTCAAAAGCATACACATGTCTATTTTGGAGTTGATTGTAAAATATTTGGACTATTGTCCGTCTAAAGTGGTGTTTGGCCCCACTGTGCGGCGGTCCAGCGTCTTCCTTGTCCCTTCTCAAGGAACTCCTTCTCTGTTGTGGAAAGAATCTTCGTCACCTCACCCTAACCTTCACACCCTCGCCACGAGGCATTGACGACCCCTCTCCCCCCGCCATCATTCACACCCTACGCCACCCCTCCAACGACCCGACAGCCTGGCCGGACACGGAGGGCGAGAAGAGCAAGCAGGGTAATTAGGGTATCAAGCTACGAGTGTATAGTTCAACCGAGATGGGGTGAAGAATTTCAGGTGAAGCCACGGTGAAGGTTGTCCGCCATTTTGAGTGACCGTAAGAATACTGATTTCCGTAAGAGATCGTGAGACGGGAAGACTATTCTGAAGACGAGTTCTCTACTCTTAGGGGTTCCATTGTCCTTTCCTTCTGTTGCTTTATATTTAGCAATAAAATTATCCCTCCCTCAAATACTGGCAGGTATAATTATTAACTCAGATGACAGTTGTGAATTATGCCAGCAGCAGGCCTACAAGAACTACGGTTATTGATTGGGGAATAAACTCGATACTAATTATTTGTTTTTCATCAGCATTGTCAATGAAACATTAGGGTCTAATGTTTTCACAAATTAGCCACTCCTACAAATCACTGAGAACTCAGAAATGAGACACATTCGAGGCTATTCAAGCCACCAACAATTTTGCTGTTAATTGTCAGGTCTTAACACTAGAAGGACCGGGGTTGTATGGCTACCTAGAAGGACCATTACCCGTCATTTTGACGGGTGGTAATTATTTTAAGTATTTCTTCGTTTATGTTAAAATTAATAAATAACTTCATTAAATATAACCTTTTTCATTATTTATCAATAAAAATGAGTATTTTATTATTTATTAAGTAAGTAGAGGTTACCCGTCAAAATGACGGGTCTGGTCCTTCTAGTGTTAAAGGGGTATAGTCTTTAATGGTGAATTTTAATTTCAGTAATAGTTCAGTTTCAATTTGATTAATCCACAGAGTTCCACGATCCATTTACATTCAGGTTCTCTCATTAAGAAGCCAATAAAATAATTAATTGCCTTAGCTATGGTTAATATAGATGAGACTATCAAATGAAATATCTACAAAGATTTGAAATATGAATTTGACCTGCTTTGTAACAGGTATTCGAAGTGGATTTCAATCTCATATGTAAATCAATGTAGAACAGTCAATATCAAATCAATTATAGATACATTTTATGGTGGGAAATATTGCAAAATTAAATTTCAATATAGATTACCATGATATTAATGATTCATCAAGTCATTGAAACTCATGCAAGTCAGCGTTCATGCAATTTGCCGCTTTACACGATACATGTTGCCTCATGCAAGAGTTCACGGAATAGTTTGTACAAACAAATGTACCGTGTAAAACGGCCTTCAGACTTTGAAAGCAAACTTTTAGCATACTTCCAAATGCACTCTGGGAGCTTATTGATAATAAAGGGGTACCTTAATAACTCTATGGTATCGACGAGCGAAGGTTAAGGGATTTCCCACTTCCTTTCTCCCCATCCCCTTGTTTGACGCTGAGGGACCATATCCTTCGCCGACACCCCTTCCTACCCATCCCCCTCTTATCCTCACGCCTCCACAATCCCCATCCCGTCCCGTGCCCTCCTTCTCTCCCCCCTCCCCATAACCGAACGCCGAGGGTGAGGGCAGCCCCACGTGTTCCTCAGCGGGAGATATCTCCATCATCGGACCTCTCCTTTGCCTGCACGTGGACAAAACTCAAAAGCTATAGCGCTCCTTAAAAATCCCAGCGCACTTCTTTGAAATGGAAAGACATTACTCAAAACATTTGTGAAGGAAGGACAGCGGGAGGGGAAGGAGAAAGAAGTAAAATCCCTGACTCCCCCCACGCCCCGGGGTCAACCGGGATAAAAGGGTGACGATGGGCAAAGAAAAAAAAAAGACGGCGGAGGACCGAACCCATCAGACTCTCCGTGAGACATGGCGAAACTCCGTCGGGGGTCGCGGCTTTGAAAGTGACGAGTTCGCCCTAGGGATTGGAAAATCGATTTCCATTTTAATCGAAAATCAATTATCAAACTCCGATGTTTTGAATAATCGATCAAAATCGATTCTAGCCAATCGATTTTTGATTTTTAGCTTCCTATAGTATTTTAATTTTGGCAATCGAGCTTCGCCAGTTCGTAAACCGCCCTCCAGTCGACCGCAAGTCCAACCCCAATCCACTACAAGCCTGGAAGAAGATTAAGGGAGAATATCCCCACGTGTATACAAACTAGCTAGTAGGATTTTATCGATATAGTTGCCTCTAGCGACTATTTTATCACGCCGGTTCAATTGCAACTCAGGTGCGAAATCGATTATCCGGAAAACATATAAATAAGTTAGTTTTTTTAAAGTCCATCCCTGAGGAACACTTTGGCACTCCACTCCATTGCCAACACTTCACGACTTTACTAACAAAAAATAAATAAAATTCTGTTTTACATTTTGTGGTAGGTATACCCAATTTTCAATATAGGTACAATTCTTATTGCTACTAAACTATATGTAATTATCTGGTATGGATTATTACTTACCTGCAAACCTTATTACATCTTTAAAATAATATATTTTATTAATAAATTTAACCGTATTCAGTTCTTGTCCCTATAGCTTCCACTAACCCATATTTTGCATTTTGTTACAACAACACATCCGTATTTCAGCAGACAAATACTTCACCATCTTAAAATATCGATTTCGATTTTTCGATTATTTTGGAAAAAAATCGAATTTTAAGAAAATCAATTTTAAAAACCAAAATCGAAAGTCGATTAATCGAAAATCGATTCTGTATTTAAATATCCACTCCCTAGTTCACCCCCGACACGCCGCCGACGGCGTCCCTTCCGATTTCAAAAAGGAACATCAGCCAATCAGACGACACTTGAGCTTAATTCTTGGAGTCGCTAAACGGTCAATTCAGTTCAGTGTAAAATCCTACATACGGAGAGAGTAACACGCCTTGAAAATGGAAAACAAGTCGTTTTCCGAAACGTAGGCCAATAACATGGTGCAGAGCCCGAGAAGAATACCTGAATTCGCGCTAATGTTCAACGTTGTTGACGGTAGCTACGTGGTTGCTATGCGAATTACACGTGGGGCTTATGAGTTTGCACTATGGCGCGTTCATTATTTCTAACAACAATGTATCTGGGTCTACAATGGAAATTCGTGGATTTTTCCAAACATAGTATGTGATTCTATGCCTAAGAAAATGATAAAAAAGATCAATAAACGTTAGTGCCGTTTTCTCCGTCATTAGCAACGTCCTCCCAAGGCCATGGCTTTTATCAGTGTAGATAATTCAAATATCGCATGTATCAGTACCGGCCCATGACATGGGAAACGTGGGCCAAAGTCACGGGCGACGGGTCGTAAGAATGTAACTCATTAATTAATGTTAAAAGGGGGCGTCGGATAGTATGAACATGGGAAAATGTCACTGTCAAAATTTCAGCGTCTATTTCGATTAAAAATGACCTTTTAGTGCATCGTAAAAGTGACTGTCACACGTGACAACTTCAGAAAAGAACAAAATAAAGCATTCATATTAACATTGTCCTCCATCAGCATTCTTATCGCAAACTCATCTAAAGGAGCTGTGAATGGAACTGCACAACAACATACGGTTTACATCAAACAAATCCACAAGAAGTATTTATCAAATTAACGCGTGGTTTATGAAATCACAATGTGTAAATCATTCATTGTTAGAGGCGGATAAATTAATCTTTGCTCACACTTGTAAAATAGCTTGGGCCCGCACCAGCCATCATTACAGAAACATAGAAATAAATGTTCATATAATAAACATTGTATTGAATACCTAACCGGTTTTGGCGCTATTTCCGCATAATTATCATAAAGTTTACTGCAAAGAATTATCTGGCAATGTCTTTCACACTCTGGCTGTCCTTTAGGTTAGGGGGATGTGGGTTGTTTTTCTTAAAAGAACGGGGGGAGAATATTATTACTAACAAGTATATTATATTGTAGAGCTTAATAGGGAACGCAAGAAACAAGGTTAAGAGGGACGAGGTGCTCCATAGAATTTGGTCGTTTAAGTAGGCTGGAACAGTAATCGTGGGTTGCCCACTAGGTACATAAAACCGAAACGGTAAAATGCATTTCCTTTCTTAATTAATATGTTTAAGATAAATCTAAATTGTAAATAGAAGGAGATGAAATAGACTCCGGTGCATACATTTCGGTCATCCAGGTGACCACCAGATAAAAATTTTTGACGATTTGGACTAACCCTTAACGTACCTAATTTTCGCTCTCTTCTTTCGTTAAATTGCTATTTATTTCGATTTTATCTCAAAATATCCCCTTTTCAAAAAAGTATGTAAAGTTTCTCGAAAATCGTTTATAAAACAATATCGCTTCAGTTGCCGAAAAAAATCTGGTCCACACAATTTGGAAAAAGTTGAAATTTAGACGTATTCCTTGAAGTCCAATCCAAAACGTTTAGCAGTATACCTCTTGAAAATCATGTGAACATATAGCGACGAAACCGGTCGAGATGTGGACTCAATGAAGAGTGGAATACACGGAAGAGTAAATCTTTTTTGATCTCGTGACGTTACAATTTCACGAATTGGTGAAATTGCCAACTATCTCTTTAATTGTCTTTTTTTATTTTTTTATTTATCAAAAACTCAAAAAACCGCAACTATGGCCTTCACATTGGGTTCAATAAACAGAATAAATAAAAAACAACATTAGAAGTAGAAACAAAACAGAAATATTCAAAATATAAACAAGGAAAAAATGAGGCGAAGATGACATGAATTTTACGCATGACGTTTTAGTGTTACTGCCACTTTTCGGGATATTAAAATCATCATAAGTCGTTTTCCAAAAGCCATTTCCATACGGCTGCACGCTCCTAAAAGATATAGTTAAAAATAAATAAAATATGGAAGTCCTGACACACAAATCACGCTGGAAATGAAATGGTGTAGAAGTTCGTATCATATCTCAATAATTTTGTTACTCGTCCTATAACATTTTAGAGAAAAAAATCTTTGGTATCGAAGTCGTATCCATCGATCGGCATGAAACAAAAGCGAAAGCGTGATAACATGCGTACACATTAAGCTAGTATCCGAAGGAAGATACCGTAAGGCAGTAGCGTTGAGCTTCTTCATATTTCCGGGTTCTACCGCGTAGTTTGCTGTGTTGGTGACAACAGTTTCGCTGGCACTACTGCCAGCGTCTTCAGGTCGAAGATGCCGGTTCACAATTTTGGTCCTTATTAAATAGCGTTTCTTTCCCGCCAATTCTTGCTGCTGCTCTCTCATTGGTTCGTTTCATAACTCTCCTCCAAGTGTAATCCAGGTGGTATCCCTCGTCTCGGTTAAAATTGTCAGGGTAGACGAGGGATACCACCTGGATTACACTTGGAGGAGAGTTATGAAACGAACCAATGAGAGAGCAGCAGCAAGAATTGGCGGGAAAGAAACGCTATTTAATAAGGACCAAAATTGTGAACCGGCATCTTCGACCTGAAGACGCTGGCAGTAGTGCCAGCGAAACTGTTGTCACCAACACAGCAAACTACGCGGTAGAACCCGGAAATATGAAGAAGCTCATCGTAAACCACCGCGAAAACCTTCGTTCTTACAGGCAGTAGCGTATTAGACAGAGGGGATGGGGGGGGCGAATTTCCCCCCCGCCTTCTGTGTTCTGGCGCCCCTAAGCCCGTGAATGTGTCCATTCTTGAGTCCCAAATACGTACGTGAATCATTGTCATAACTTAACTAACAAAAATAAATTCTACACGGTCTACAAGTTTGAATCATAGTATATTACGAGAAAAATAATAGGATCTAAGTCCATAACAGTATGTAAAGTTTAGTAAAATGGTGAATTTATAAGTCTGCGCCCCTTAACAATTCCCCCTTCCCCCGGCGCCCCTTAGACCCAAAACCTGGCGAAGGAACAATAAGAGTCTTAGGAATAGTTCACGTTATAGGAAGTATTGTATTAGGGTCACTGTAGAAAAAAATAAACGCAAAGATAAGGAGGAAAATAGAGGAAATTAATTCATCATTGTCAGGTTGACACGCTTACCACCGAGAATCAAACTTTTTTAACACTCTGAATTAGCTACATAACATTGTTACATTCACAGCGGATTTATTTGTTGACGACCGGTTCAATCGCAAAGGCGACATAATCAGATGGAATATGCGACGGTATCGGTTCTTAATAAATAAACCGCTTGAGAAAATTACAGAGCTACGATAATGATCCAGTCATCATGAAATTTCAACAGGATTAGCTCGAGAACATCGAGTTTTTTTGACCATGCCTACCCTGGAAAGAAACGGTGTGATTGGAAAATATGCATCAGGGGTGTTATATTATGAAGGAAGCAAGGGTGGGGACTGTTGTTCCTATGAAAATAGATAAAATGGTTATCAGAAGATATTCAATACCCCCCAATTCCCCGGAAAGTAATAATCCGCACCTGGTGTGTACATTTACTTTTTTGAACTATGCACCTAATGACTGGAATCTCGTTGGGGCTTGCCAGCGGATCAAACGAAAGTTTGCGATAGCCGTGAAATGGACTTACTTGTTTTTATTTTATAGAGAACCACGGAGTATTGAGGATGTCGTAGCACGTTCTTCCGACAACTCCTGATCCTTCCGTCGGCTCTTCCTATCAATGCGTCGTCTTCTCTACACCGGGCCGTCAAACTTCCGCCACAAGGCATGAACGAGGCATGACGAGATGCCGCCGCGATCTCCGGCAGACGGCGACAGACTGGTGGTTTTTCCTCGTGGCCGCCCCACTTAGCGAGAACCAATCGGCGAGAGGCGAGCGAGTCAAAGAAGGCGAAAGTTTTACTCCTCTCTGAATCACACTTAGTTTCACTTTCAGCATTCGTATCGGCGATCTAAGGTTGGTTAGTCACTTCGCGTGAATCCTCTCCCCAGCACAACGCTTCCGAATCAATTACGCCAGTGCATTCAGGATTCGCACATTGAAAATAAAAAGCGAGACCCCCACACGCTATGAACCCTCCTTCGTGGGACTCGCCACGCCTGGTAGTTCTCCTCTCTTCCCAGAAGATGGCTCCCCGTTCCCGCCACGCCTTCCGGAAACACTCGTGGCGGGAATCAAGGTCATTGTCGAGCCAAGGCGATTGTTTAGGGTGGTCTCATCCGATATGGCGCCACTAAACGAAACATTTATTTTTTTCTGTTGCGAGGGATGTCATCATCTCCGGCGATATCTTCGTCGCGTCGAGCCACGGCCGTCTTTATAGATGTTACATTTGTCGAGGTGTGTTGCGATCTAAATTAAAAGGCTATGATTGTATGTGATTTCAGGCTTCCCTGGCGAATGATGCTGGTAAGTTATTTTCGGGTGTCCCATCGGGTTAGGTTCCTTCTCCATGATCTTCGACGTTTTGACGGAAGACTTTCCTGCCACTATCGGGGACAGACGAGTTTTATCAAATGGCCAATTATTGTCCTATTTTCACCAAATTTAGTATTTATCACTTATTTCACATTCTAAAGAATAATAGGTGAGGAAGAAATAGTTCCGATAGCAATTTAAATATGATGAATACTGTACTTATCTTGATTTGGGAAGGGTAACATTTACGTTACGGGAACCATCATAGACGACAAAAGACGATCGAAATCAGCATGCTGCTAGGTGACAATAGCCATCAATCTGATCGAGGGATATCACATAAAGGCAAGGAAGAAACTTAGCGTAAAAATTGGTTATTTTCACCCCCGGTCAACAAGGTTACGGGCCTGTGGAGTGAAACGGGTGCTGGAGTAAGACGGTACGAGGCCTCAATGTGAACAATTTTGAACGAGAAATTTATGTTTTACAGCGAAAAAGTAGGTGCAGCGGGCTTGTAGAACCGCGTATTTTCTAGAAAAAAATATTCCTCGAGCAGAATGGTGATTATAGGCGTAAATGTAGGAGCAGCGGACATGTATAACCGCGTATTTTCTAGAAAAAAATATCCCTCGAGCACTGAACTGTCCGCTTGTTTATAGTTGGTAGTGCAAGTAACCAATAGATGTTGCCTAGCAGCATGTTGACTTCGATCGTCTTCTGTCGAATGTGATGGTTCGCGTGACGTAAATGTTATCCTTCCCAAGTCAAGATAAGTACCGTATTTATCATACTTAAATTGTTATCGCAACCATATTCTCCTCGCCTAGTATTGTTTAGAATGTGAAATAAGTCTAAATACTTAATTCGGTGAAAATCGGACAATAATTGGCCATTCGATAAAACTCGTCTGTTACCCCATGATCAAGGATCCGGGTCCAGCGCTTAACCCGGTGTGAAACCCGAAGAAGAACTTATCGGATATGGCTGTAATTTACTTTTTGCACTGTCAAGAATATTTATTTACCTACACATCTTAAAAATAGCAATTCCATTATTTAATAAGATAAATATTACATTGATAGTTAAGGGTAATATTCAGCATTGCCCTTGACTGAAGTAGTGAAGATAAATAAAATTGGAGCTGGGCCTTTCTGTGAAGCATTACGACGTATTCTCTTCTTTCTCTAAGTGTATAACCATTGATGTCCGCTGGAAGTAAGAGTTACGTTTCTCTTATATCTTTTGCTCCATAAATTGTCACCAGATTCAAACCAATAATTCATTCACAAACATGAAAACAATAAAAACTGTGAATACTTGCTCATACAAAAGCTCCTGCTTCCTTGTTTTTTAGACCTATAAGATAAGATACAAGAAAAGAGTCAAGAATATTACAAGTAATATTTTGAGTACCTGGTAAAACAAATTCATGAAACAATAATTAAAAACTGACAAGATGGTAATTTAGATGCATGTTCACGTGACTATAAGTGGCTGATTGGTCAGCTTCACAGCGCAAGCACGGAACATTTCTTCTTTTCATTGGCGTGATAACAGGGGTGAATTATCCAACCCAGTATTTTGCCACCCCAGAGTTTTGAAGTAAAAATCTCAATAATTTACAAACAATTGGAAAATACAATTATACATGCACGGCCCTTTCTTGAACATTCTTGATTCTACATTAAACATGGCTAATTTAGGAGGACCCCCCCTTCCACCTGTGGGGTTATTCCATACCAGTCCGGTAGGCCTAGCCACCCCAGTTTAAAAGCTGAAATTACGCCCATGCTCCTTTTACAATCGGTGCATTGCACCGCAAGGTGGTGGCCTTGGTCCGTTTATTTGCTGTGCAGCTGATCTTCACTTGATAACGTCCCTCGTGTTGAATTGGCACTTCGTCGTACCACAGCTCGACAGGTCAATGTTTCCATCGTCAGAGTGTGCTGTACTCCCGTCACTCCGCGAGCTGAAATTTCACAGACACTGAATTCCGATGTCCCACGTTCAACTCGGGACACAACGCTTGCATGAGCAGTTGTTTGGTACAAACAGGAATGTGATCCGAAACGAAATACGTTATGGCGCCGTCGTATCTACCGCGGATTCGGATATATTGTGGCTCTTACCTCTTGACAGTGGTGATAAAGGTTTGTCTCTTGGCAATACTTCACTGCATGAGCCGCGTCCAATCACATGACGCAGCTTTTGCTAGAGAGGGAGTATAAAAGTTCTCATAATGTCTCACACTCAAATACCTTGATAATAAAAGACGTTTATACTGTATATACTCCGTACTGTGTATACTCCCTGTCATCGAGTATGCAGCGCCTGTATGGTCTGGAGTGCCCAAGACAAACCTCTGCCGAATCCAGGTGGTGCAGAATTCTGCACTTCGGTGCATCCTAGGACGAGGACGCTACGACCACGTCTCCGAGATGCACCGAGATGGAAAGTTGGAGCCCCTAGATGTCCACTTGCCGAAGATCTCGCGACGGTTCTTCGACAAGGCGGCTGACTCACAGCACACGGCGATCAGCAACCTCGCAAAGATCCAGGTCTGGCCATGGGATCGCTACAAGCGACCAATCGCCAGCCTGGACACCACTGACTCCCTCCCTAGGGGAAAGATGCCGAGGCTTCACCTGTAGGAGCCTTACAACGTTCATCCGAGACACCATGAGACCCCGGAGACGATTTCATTTCGCCTTTAGAGGACGACGTCCTGGCAAGGCGACGAGAACCAGCCCAACATGAAGGGCATGGAACGACAAATGGTCTCACTCAAATACCTTGATAATAAAAGACGTTTAGCGAACAAAACAATTTCCACGCAGCCCAAATGTATTCATGCGATCCTATCCTGTCCTATCTTCCTCGAAAAATGGAGGTTAAACTGCCGACGCATGCGCAACAATGTAACGAACTCCGTGAAATAAATGTCGATACGAAGTCTATTAATTAACGTGCTCAAAGATATTGAAGGCCTTTGGATATGCCTATGCAATCATGTGCAATATAGGCTCCTTGAAAGTCGGAAAGGCAGTGGTGCCAGCAAATGACACCAATAAGGTAATTTAAAGGCCCCCGTTTGGTGCTTATTTGGTGCGTGAAAGATGAAGGGTTAGCTTTTAATAATAATTTTTTTATGTTAGTTAAAATGATAATAAAAAGTTAATGTTAAATTTTCTCGAAAATCGTTTTTGAAACAAAATTGCTTTAGTCAACAAAACAAATCTAGTCCACACAATTTGGAAAAAGTTGAAATTTAGACATATTCCATGAAGTCCATTCCAAAACGTTTTGCAGTGTACCTCTTGATAATCATGCGAACGTATAGCGACGAAACCGGTCGAGATGGTGACTCAATGAAGAGTGGAATACACGGAAGAGTAAATATTTTTTCATTTCGCAACGTTACAATTCCACGAAGTGGAGAAATTGCCAACTATATCTTCAATGGTCTTTATTTATTTTTATTATTATATATTTATTTATCAAAAAATTCAAAAACAGCATCTTAGGCCTATACATAGGGTTCAATATACAGAATAAATTTAAAAAACTACATTAGAAGTAGAAACAAAACAAAAATATTCATAATATAAACAAGGCAAGAATGAGGCGAAGATGACATGAATGTTACGCATGACGTTTTAGTGTTACTACCACTTTTCGGTATATTAAAATCATCAAAAGTCGTTTTCCTAAAGCCACTTCCATACTGCTGCTTGCTCCTAAAAGATATAGTTAAAATATAAATAAAATGTGGAAGTCTTGACACACAAATAACGCTGGAAATGACATGGTGTAGAAGTTCGTATCATATCTCAATAATTTTGTAAAATAATTCTGTTACTCACCGTATAACATTTTAGAGAAAAAAAACCTTTGGTCGCGAAGTCGTATCCATCGACCGCCATGAAACAAAAGCGAAAGCGTGATTACATACGTACACATTAAGCTTATATCCGAAGCAAGATACCGTAAGGCAGTAGCGTATTAGACAGAGGGGAAGGGGGGGGGGCGAATTTCCCTACAAGGGCTACAAGTATGGATCATAGTATATTACGAGCAAAATAATACGGTAAATGTACATAACAGTATGTTAAGTTTAGTAAACTGGTGAATTTATAAGTCGACGCCCCTTAACAACTCCCAATTCCCCCGGCACCCCTTAGACCCAAAACCTGGCGAAGGAACAATAAGTTCACCTCATAGGAAGTATTGTATTAGGGTCACTGTAGCAAAAGATAAACGCAATGATAAGGGGAAAAATAGAGGAAATTAATTCATCAGAGCCAGCTTGACATGCTTATTACCGAGAATCAAACTTTTTTGACACTCAGAATCAGTAAAATATCACTTACATTTACAGCAGATTTATCTGTTGACGACCGGTTTAATCGCAAAGGCGACATAATCATATAAATGTAACATATAAAATGTAACAAATCTCAATATATTTTGACCTGCATTTAACTTAATTCTTTTTGATGAGTTTCAGGAGTAAAGGTCAGTATTTCACAAATAAAAGTTAACAAAATACTTCATTACAAACTATGCACCGATATTTTAAACATCATCTTCAGGTGAAGACGTGAACGTTACATCAAACTCTTTATATGAACATATATGAACGCTAAGATCTGGCGCACATCTAGTTACGGGTGATTTTCAGTAATTAATATTACTTGGCAAACATTTACTCCATCTATAAATATTTGCAAAACAAAATAACATCTTAATTCATTTATCAAAACAAAATAACATTTTATTGAATTCTTAATCGCGAAACAAATTTGCGAGGGTCATCCAACATGTATCATCAAACAAAACACAATTCGATGTGCCATCCCAGTAAACACAAAATGCTGTAGATGCGCATCTGATGCGCTGCGCGGTAGCGCTGCAGCTATCACGAAGGCGCTTCTAAGGCGCGCCTAGCACTCCTAAACTTCCCTTTTTTGAATGTCGAATGCGCTGCTAACGGGTGTCAGGAGCGCTGCACAAGCGCGTCAGGAGCGCTGCGCAAGCGTGTCACGATCGCTTCAACCTGCAAAAAATGGTTTACTCAATCACCGAAAGTAGAGGGTATCTCTGGACTGCATAGACTCAACTTCATTTTCGCATCTACCTACGGTCAACCTCACATCTATCTACGTTAAGCCTATCACTCAACTACCTACGCCATTTCCAACTCTCAACTGATAGATGTGTTTCTTGAAAGTTGTATATATACGGCCATTCCGTGCGTAAATGTGTTTGCGAGAACTAACTTTTAAATATAAATGCCGTGATAGTTTATGGAAACGTACCATCCATTCACGATGTCAGTTTTCAGGCATTAATTAACTGAAACCTATGTTGCCACATTAAATGAAAATAAAGCCAATATTAATAAGAATAAACAAGATGTTTTCCAAATGCACACGTTTGTTTACATTTCAATGAAGACGTAACTTACTCGCGCAAATGTTACGAACGTGAATATGCATGTATACGGGTCAATCCATATATAGTGGTCCAGAGGTGGTTGCTTGATGATTTTTTATTTTTTTTTATATTTTTACCATACAAATTACCATTTATTGTGAATACAAATATGTCATTATTTTATTTTTTTTCCTGATAGTGGCCATTTTTATGCTAACGAAACACCGATTTTAGGCGATTTCAGTGTTCTGCAGTTTAAGCAAATATCTCCAATTCTGTGTAACCTAGAACAATCAAACAAAAACCAATCGATTCAGTAAATAATGAACTTATAAGGTTAGGTGATGTATCGACCTAAAATTAAGTCTAGGGTCCAGATATTGCTTCAAAGTTTTCATCACTTAACTAAAAAAATCAATTTTTACAATTTTTTTACATAGGAAGGCAGGATACTTAATGTTTGTTATTTTTTTTATTTGAAAGGTATAAAGCCATGCTTTAAGTTTGCAGAATTTTAAGCTGTGGACTTCATTGGTTTTTTTATTAAATTTTTTTAAAGTTCTTGATTTTTCAAATTTTCCAAAGTTTAATGCCCATTATCTTCGTTGGGCATAAAAATAAAAATTTGAAATTTGGCCCATTTACAGTCCTTTAAATGAGAAATATCTAGTAAAAATTTTTTTCTGTGGACTCAACTATTTATAAAGATATTAAACTTTGAAAAGTACCAAAATATCGACGAAGTCGACATCAACACGGCACCATTTAGTACCCTCTTAAGTAATGCTTGATGCCTTTAAAATCATTAATTAATCAGTTTTTCACCTCATTTTACAAGTTGTTCATTATAAAGTAAACATTTGGTATAGTAAACTTAAGCTAAAATGTAAATGCAGGACTTAGAATACAAAGAATATTTGGGAATTCAAAGAAACTTACCCATATATTAAAATTGGTCATTCCATAACTATATACCAAATGTTTACTTTATAATGATTACCATACAATTGTATGGTAAAAATATTAAAAATCACTAAGCAACAAATTTAACTTTTTCTAGACAACTTAATATGGATTGGCCCATACTCAATGTTACGAATGTGGAAATGTGAAAACTGATGAATGTACCAATAAAAGCATAACAATAATTTAGTGTACAACGGAAATTAATTACACAAAGCTATCAATGAAGTGTTGTTACTGGCAGAACCCAAGTCTCTCCGATTCATGTCAAAGCTTTCCAATTTATGCCAAATTTTCGGTCTAAGAATGAACCAGAGGCTAAAAATGTTACTATATATCAAGGATATATTTAATTAAATAAAAAAACAAAGGATACACATAGTAAATGTTTAAAGAATGAATAGGTATTCATATCTTCCTCTTTCGATTGAGACTTTCAACATCTCCCCTTATTCAAAAGACTACCTGCAGCGCTGTGGCAGTGCGTCCGCAACTTGCGGCTGCTGCACTTCAAACACGAGCAGCGAATGCGCATTAGATGCGTTTCTCGATAATTCGCTCTATGAGAGCGCTGCTGAGACGCTGCTGACGCGCTTCAGTTGACATGTGCTGCACATGCAGCGCTGACATCCTTGTGAAGCGCTGCTGCAGCTATGTGTGTTTACTGGGATGGGTTACAAATACACTTACTAAAACATCGATTTGCATTTATGAAAACATGAAATGTGTTACCAATATCTGTATGAAATTGAAGCATTACCTAATTTTGCAAATAAACTAATAATTCAGAATTCAATAGATGTATGTTTTTTGTTCACAGAGGAAAATTATCAAAATAAAATTGACTTTTAATACGTTCTGTGAGGTTAGGTCATGAGTACCTGTAAATAGCCATGGCGTCCACTCTGTCTGCGCTTGAACATATCGCCAAAATGGTAAACTTATGTTGGATAGCATTCATCTTACTTTGACATATGAAGATGTTCTTCAAACATCTGTCTGCAGTCTCTTGTGAAAAGAGTTCATGCTTCATGGTTGTGCTAAATTCCATAATGATTCTTTTTAATCGAGTCTTCTTAGTAAATATAAAAGTTAAAAAGAAACACAGGTAAATGTATATTTAAAATTATGTATTTATAATGATCGCTCCAACTGAAAAACGATGGTATAATCTGTCAATGACTTTGTTGAGACATTCCGAAAAAATCAACATTGACATAGCATCACTAAGTAGCAAAGCCACCAATCTAATATTTTGAAGATTTGAAATCTCTTCTGAATGGAAGCACCTGCCTAATATTCGCTGGGTTCTCAGATAATTATACTTGCATATTACAGATGCATATCAAGGAATTAATTGTAATAATGTTTAAGCAACTGTGCACTCCTTTGTTTTTATGACAAAATTAGATAAAAACTATATTCTACTTCAGTGTGCTTCATTGGTGATCGTCTCCAACATAATGCAAAGACCTTCTTCACTTTTAAAAAGATGGCAATGGTACAGCATATTCCAAAAGAGCTGGCACTTTCAAAATAAGCCATTTACTACTACGACTTCAGCGCTAGTCATTACAAACATTTCGTCAATTTATACCATCATTAAAAAGATCATGGCATATCAGCTGAATAGAATTACTTTGCAAATAACCATTGAATGTTGTGATGGATTGAAATTGTGTTGGATTAGGTTGGACAGTTAAAAGCGACTAGTAAATATAGTCGGACTTCAAAGGTCTGTCAATAATTAAATTTTATGCCCGCTTGATTTGTTTAAACTTGCATCAGCAAATATTGAGGGAATTAAAATACGTTATATGCTATGTAGGGTGACTGTGATACAAGTGAGAAATTCTTGGAGGAACAAAATTCTAGTGCTAGATATAAAAGAGAGAATCATAATTTCAAACCTTAAGATCAGTTTAACCTCCATGTAAAACGAGTATCATCCCAATTACATTCTTTAAAAGTGTGTGCTATGAGTAAGAAGATGTATTACCATGAATGATTCAAGTCTGTTGTATACTTCATTCAAATTTCTTAACTGATATACCATTTATCATGTTTTATAAACAAAATTTCATTACGCATTTTTGTAAAAAGGCATGTAATTGTATTTTGAAAGAATGCTTGAACGCAACCTTGTATATTCTTCTTCGTACTTTCTAGGCCTAAGCAATTCGTCTTTTCCGGCTTCACTATCGCAATCTCCTGCTCCCAAAACCATTCTCCTTAAAGGCTTGTACTCTAAAACCTTTCTGGGAATCCTTTATAGTGGCATGCGCTCAACATGTTCTTTCCATTTTCTTTATAATATGATGCTACTTCTCATACTGGTTGTTCTTCTAATTATTGCCTTATGTCTCCATTTTTTATATGGAAAGGCGTGTACAGCCTATCACAGATCTAAGGAATTTACTCTTTTACCATACAATTTGTTTTAAGTCTTTTGTTCTGAGTGTCCAACCTTCTATTCCGTATTGTAATTTGGGGACAGCCATTATTTCGTAAAAATCTCTTTGAGTTTCGTTTGCAGTTTTTCCCTTCTCTGCTCTTCTTATAGCCGCACATATTCTTTCGTAATTCGTTGTTTTCTTTACAACGTCTCTGATCTCTTCTTATGTGATATCGCATCCCAAATATTTAAAGTGTGACAACTATTCCAACACATTATTTTCAATTATTATTTTAGTTCTTATTGGTTTTTCCTAAGAAATCCATTGTCTTGGTTTATTGTACGGATATCTGCAATTTATAGTCTCATGGTATCACATTTAACTTAGTAGTTGTAGATTAGTAGTTTAATTTATTTAAATAGCCTTGGGGTAGTTTTGTTAGTCTTTTTTGGTATAAATTTCGGAAACCTTCTTTTTGTAATTTGATGTTTTATGTAGACTTTGTGGTCTCTTTTGTATTTTTAGAGTGTAGGAATTCTTTTCCATCTTGTCTGTAACCGAATCTTGGATTTCACTAAATTATAGTCTGTGATGATGTATCTACATCTGTATACATGAGTATCTATGAGCCTTCGTGTAAGTTTTTATTGACAACCACATAATTGATTAGTGATCGATAATATCTTTCAGTACATGTGAGTTAAATTATTTCCTTTTTCGGAAAAAATATTTTCGTGACTTTTAATGCATAAAAAGATATGGATTCTCGTAGGTGCGATTCTATCTGATTTTGCTGGTCCTCTCCAAAAATGCCAATCAATCCCGGAATAGGGACTTCCCAATTCTGGCGTTTACATCTCCCATTAAGAGTATTTAATCATCTTTCGCTTTTGTAAATTATTTTTTCAACTCGTTGTGGTAAGTTTCTCTCTCATCTCTTTTTCCTCCTTCAGGAGCATAGGCACTTATCACTGTCAGATACCCTCTATTGAACTTTAAACTTACAGACCTAATTCTTTCGTTAACTTATTTGTACACTCAAATATATATTTTTACCATTTTTATATACTAACAGAGTTATCCCACAACAATATCGCCTTATTTATTCCACGCCACAAAATAACATCACATAATATTTAAATACTTTGGTTCCTTTCAGTTTTTTGTTTCTGGTAACCTGGTTAAATATATATTATAATCATTATGTATATCATTGAGTTCTTTTTCATAATTTTCTAGACCCTTGGCCTTACAAAAAGCAACATTTCGTTTGTCTGTTATTCCTATACTCTCGTCCTTTTTCTCTCAAGGTGGTTTATCTTGAAATCCAAATCCAGCTTAGAGGTTCTATTGGGAAGCTTTTGAGTAAGTAAGATTTTTAATTGGGTTGGTTACCGGCAATGCCTTGTAATTGCAAAGAGATATTTTAAAATACCTTGTTAGACCTCTACGAAAAACGGACGGAAAAGTTATATTTACAATAAGCCAGTATTGTTTGGAACTTAGCGTGAAATAAAATGAATTATTCTTTAAATATTTAATACCATCAAATCAAAATATAACACCTAGATAGCATAGAATCAAAAAAAGACTAAAGAAGGAGCATTGCAGCGTGGCAGTTACAAGATATATGAAGTTTAAAAATATAAAAAATAGCCAAAGTATTATTTTTTACTGAAAACATATTTAAAAAAAGAAAAAAAAAGGTTTTGCAATTAAAAAAAAATATTTTCTCATCAGTGTACATAGAACAACCTACATTGAAAAATAACTACAACTGTAGACATTGATGCATGTAAAATGAGGCTAGATTACGTTAAGCATTGTAGACATTGCGTATCAGTGAATTCTTTGTTGTTTACATTCTGACAGGAAGATAGTTTTCTAAAGTAAGAATTCACACGATATGACATAAGAAAATGTGTGTTTTAAAGAATATGTTGACCTAATTTTGCATCTAGTTTCACTGTAACACAAGTGACAAAAAATAGTGCATTTTTGCATTATCACCAGTATTTATAGAACATTAAATATGATACAGCAGTTGAAAAGTAAAGAAGTAAATCCATACTTCATGATATAATTAATTTGTATTATATTCAGTGTTTTCACAGTGATTAGATGATTTTCACTGTCCCATATGTGACACATATTTTACAGGTAATGCACAATAATGTGTTTAAAAACACTGGTGCTCAATGAATGAAGAACATGAGACTAAGGAGAAAGTTGGAACATGCAGCATTTCTAAGAAAAGTAGATGAAAGATTAAATAAAATAAAAAGAGAGACAAAATACCCATGGAAACCAGGAGGAGGATGAAGAGGAAGAAATATGAGAGAGATAATATAAAGAGGTTGCAGAAAGCTCGTGAGAAGAATGTTCTTACTCTAGACAAAGAGGTATGAAAAAAGTATTTCGTATGTCCTTATAGCAGAGCAGACAGAGATATGGAAAATCAGTGGATATATCTATGCCAAGTATTTGCCAACATCGCCTTGAAATTAGAAAGCTGTAGTCTGTGGATTGGCTGAAAGAGCTGGCAATAAACTTATTGACCAAATTGATGGATTCTTAGCACATGGTTTTATATGCTTAAGGGAAGATATAAACACTGTTAGTGGTTTCTTAACCTAATAGTTCCCAACGTTTCCACACCGATGACGACCTAAAAAAAACGTTGGGACAACGGTGTACGTTACTAGGGTTATCAGCACTGCGATATGTAACGATAAACATGAACATGTCAAGGTTTAAAAGAACTAATTACCTGAATAGCAGAAATTGTATATGTTTGATAATTTTCACGAAATGGAAGTAAACTTATGATTTCACAATAATATAGATAATTGAGGTTATTTCGGGTATTTAAAATTTAAAAGCGGAGGATAGTTCAATGAAATTATACTACAATGTTTATTAACAATATGTTTCATGTTTTATCTTGTTGGAGGACGATGAGCCAAGGTACGTTAAAGAACAACAAAAACAATTGTTTTAAAGATTTTAGGCGCATTATCACTTATACTTTATTTTCTAATATCAGTTGCTCAAAAATATTGAAGGATGCCTATGCAATCAGGTGCAAAATAGGCTCCTTTTAAGATGGAAAGGCAGCGGTGTCTGCAAATGACACCAATAAGATAATTTAAAGGCTCCGTTTGGTGCTAATTTGGTGCGTGGAAGATAAAGGGTTTGCTTTTGTTAATATATGTTTTCATGTTAATAAAAATGTTAATAAAAATTTTATACTGTTTTCACGCAATTTAAATTGAAAATTTATAAAGTATACAATCTTGTGCTCAGGTAAAATAATACAACGGTGAACGACAAATATTGGCCACCAATAGGTCTCGAACTCTGGACCTTAGCATCATGAGCTTCTTTAAATACCCGATAGAGCAGCATCCCGTGGAGAGAAGTTTAAATTATCCGGGCTAGAAATTCCAGATCGCTTTTTATTTCTGTTTAAATAGTTGGAATTACAAGCTCAAAAGTGTGGTGATTTGTAAATCATTTCAAATATCCTGCTTGCAAACTGTCGTCAACGTCCTGGACCTGATTAACTGTTGCTCCGTATATGAGACATACTTCCACGACTTCCACGCTATTTATGGGTTTTTAAGGCGATCCCAACGCCATCTTTTTCAGGCTTACACTAATTTTTACAATTTTCAGCACCCTCTTTTCCGAGGACAAACCACTCAAAAAAAATGAACCACATAAATACACCGCGGTAATTCAAATCAATATATGAGTCGTCTCTCGACCGCTAGTCGCGCGAAAAATCGGGGAGAACGTAAATGAAAAAATAGACATACGTACGGTATGTCACAATATATTATGTTCAAAATTTATTAAGAAATAACGCTACATTTGTTATAAAGCAGATTAATTTATACATGTTGTGCATGTGTCGCTTGGCAAGGCATATTTTCTATCAATTAAACATGTGTCCTTTTCGTTCAAATGTAAATATACTTATTCCACGCCGTTTCAAGGTCAAAGATAATTAAGTAAAACAAATATCGAAAGAAAGTTTGATCCAAATCTTGGAAAACTAATCGAAAAGTTTTTATTTCATTTACGCCAAAGTTATTACGAATGCCCAGAAGTGGTGATTTGTTTTCTTCGGTTCAAACGATAGGAGAAATTCGTTTTCCTCGACTCTTTCATAGACGATCTGCTTGAGGAAAGAGCGACGGGTGGTACGCCTGAGGAATAACGTTAGATAATGGTACAGTGCGGTCCTGTATATATAATCTTTGTTAGTCACCATTACGTATCCAGCCTCGTCTCTGAATAACTGTTTCCAGCAGAAAATGCTTTCGTGTGGGTGGGATTACTCCATTAGGATTAGTGGTGCGTGTCTTGTCACTTTTTACTATAGGAATTTAGGCATTTTGTTTAATATGACAACTTCTATACTGTGCACTATTATTTTCAGAGTCCTGAACTGAACCACTGATCTGTATTGAACCACCTACCGTGGGAATCAGCCGTCACTTGCTGCCATCTTATGTTAGTACTTTATTATGGTTGTAATAATTACTTTTAAGTTTATGTTTTTACATTGTACTTTTCTTTTACAAGTTACTCTTGTTCCCCCACCTCCACTCCCTCCTCACTCCTATGGAAACGATTAATTAACCTAAAACGACACGTACATTTTGTCTCTTATCGCCTTATAAGATGCCATTTTCATTTTATTTCGGAGAAAATAAATTCCTGCAAAATATATTTAGTTCCGTGCACTGAAAGTTTAATTTGGATTTGCATTTTATTATCACTTAATGTACAGTCGATGAATCTGTTTTGTCGTATCTCATTGAAATATCCTCTGCATTTTCAGAAAGTCGTCGACTAGCAGTATCAACGCACCAGAGGACATATAGCCGTCTACCATCCTCGGTCGCATTCTTCTTGAGTAAGTATTTTTTATTGTTTGCCGATCAAATATCAACAGTTCGTAAATATCTTTCAAAAATATATGAGAGAGCGTAAAATAATGGAATTAAATTCTACAAGTCACAGAGTTCTATGTATAAAAAAAGGGTTATTACGAAAGAGTACATTCTTTAATATGTTGTGGCATTCTTCATCCCTCCTTTTTGGCCAAATTCCCCTCTTTGGACATGCTTAAAAGGCTTATTACGAATTAACACATTGTTAAATTTGTGGATCCATCTTGTGCCATTAAGTTGAAATGTTAACTATATTCTTGTTTTGCTTAAAACCGTATTAATTGGTATTGGCAATGATTCAATTATTGGCTGTATGCTCTAAGTTGGATTTCTAGTTGTATAATAAGTTTATTTATTGGACATTCTTATAATCTGATCCGTCCCATATAATGGAAATATTCTCTGTGTTTTCAGGAAGTATTCGCTTTGCTCTTTCAACGCTCCAGGGAACTTATGGCCGTCTACCGTTCTCCATTGCATTCAACATAAGTTAGTACTTGAATTTTGTTTAATTAATTTTTAATTTTTGTCAAATTTCATCGTTTTTAGAATATTATTCTAAGGTATTTGAGAGAGCGCCAAGTAATAGAAATAATATCTACAAGTCACAGAGTTCTATGTATCGTAAAAGGGTTATTACGAAAGAATACATTCTTTAATATATGGATCCATTTTATGCCATTAAGTTGAAATTCCTTCTGTATTGTTAATTATTCTCCTTGTTTTGCTCTTTTGCTTTTCACTTATTGGTATTGTTTATATTTAAATTTATTCTTTGCAAGTGCTATTGTTGACGAGTTACTCATGCGAATTAGTGAAATGTTATTTTTGTAGTAATTTTCGTTTTAATAAGATTTTGTTGGAGTTTTAATGGTAAAGGTGAGTTTTCATATCGCAAGCGAAAACCTTTTTTTTGCAAAACATTCACGAAAACGGCGATATTGATTACGATACCTAGGGGAAAGAATTTTCATTTGTGAAACGTTAGAAACAAACCCGTTGTATTAGTAGTTTTGGAGATATAAGTGGATGAAAATGACCAATTTTGCAATTTTTTCGAAAGATTTCGACGCGATATTTGGATGATTTACAAACAAGCGTCAGAGGGATAGTGTCTAGTATCACGTCTATAAATATGCCCTTACCCCATTTCTCACCCCACAACAAGGTTGTGGTCCTATGAATTGAAACAAGGGTGCTGGGGGGTGGGACAGGGTAGGGGTGCTCCGAATTACACAGTTACAGTAATGGCAATATGGCATTTATGTAGGATATATGTAAATTAGTGAAAAGGGCATTTTTCGCGGCGATTATAAGTTGAAAAATGGGCTTTTCTGAGAGTGGGAGAAGGTTCAAAATGAATATTTTAAAAATAAATGTGAAATGGGAACGACATATTTAAAGGAAGAATTCTGGGAGTAGTGTACGTATTAGTAATGTGGCGATTTCAGTGAAAAGCATGGATTAGTGTAATGAGAGTGGCGGAAAATTTATTATCGCTGCCGTAATTGTTAATTTTTTTCAATTGTTTCAAGATATTTATGTCCATTAATGGCTACATTATTTTATTGTTATTTGGAGATACTTCGCATTTATATATGCATCCTTCTACATGGTGATATTGAAAGTATATTGTAATATGTTTTATATAAATTCAATGAGGTGTCAACATTTACATTACCTAAGAGATTTGTCTAACTTTTAATAACTTCCTTCATGTTTATTTTTTATTTATAAAAGAGTATTATTTAATATCGTATCAAATTATCAAAAATTTATTTTCAGGCGATATCTGTATTTTTATTGTAGAATGTTGTGTTTTTTGTGCTATGAACCATTTCTTTAACACTAGAAGTACCAGACCCGTCATTTTGACGGGTATCCTTTACTTACTTAATCATATTTCCTATAATTTTTTTTCCGGTCGTCTTAATCTTTCCTGACTTTTATTTATTTTGTATGGTACGTACCCTGTTAAAATATAATTTAAATTTTTCACATAGAGATGGAGTTATACCACCTGTCTACCATAAAAGACCACCACCCGTCAAAATGACGGGTTAGGTGTTTCTATTTTATTTGTAACGGTAACGCGTGTTTTATCCAGGAAATCACTACACTATATTACGTCTGGCCTTTTTGATGTTTTAGTTAAAGAGAGTTAGTTTAGTTTTTGATGTTTTAGTTAGGAAAAGAAAAGGCAGAGAAGGGTTATATCGTGCGTGGGTGGCTTTACAGCGCATATATGAGTGTGGCGTCAGTAGCTTTCGCAAGGCTTACGGGAGCAGTGCTTCTTCCTCGAAATTGTTTGTAAAAAAATTCTCATTTGTATTGATAAATAAAGAAAAAGGTTATATTTAATGAAGTTATCAATTAATTTTAACATAAACGAAGACATACTTAAAATAATTACCACCCATCAAAATGACGGGTAATGGTCCTTCTAGGTAGCCATACAACCCCGGTCCTTCTACTGTTAAATAATCTTTTACACAGGTTAGGTTCTAATTGTAATACTTTTTGTGAGTTATAAATTAAATGTGTGGTAATTTTGGATTGCATAACCTGCCAGTTCACATAATTTATTTTTTGTTTTAAAAAGTTAGTGGCTTGGAGATTCTATTTTTCAAATATTGGGATATTTGACCTACATTACAATTGTCACAGTAATTACATGGCATTGAATATACTACATTTCTGTTCAGTTCTCCAGGATTTTCCGATTGCATATTCAAATATATGAGTTCGTTTTGAGTTTTATGGACCCAATGGGATATTTTCTCATAAATATTCATCAACGCTTTTGCTATTTGTTCTGATAGACCTTTTAAATTAATTACTGCTCGTTACTATTTGATTTTAATTGGTGTGTGGTTCGGATTCTTGTTTTTCGCAAGTTGAATTTTTATTTGAATACATTTTGGAGTGAACTTCCATTTTGAAGAAATATTTTTCTTGTAAAATATCCCCGATCGATTTTCAATATTAACTGTGAATAACTTTATCACTCAAACGTATTGCTCTGAGTTTTACAGTTACCGCTGCGTGGACTTCTTGTGTTTAAAAGAATAGTGGGATTAGCAATTTAAGTACTTATTAACCTCATGGGGTTTCCTCCACCAGTCAATGTTTAAATTGTGCCATCAGGATTTATTTTTGTCATAATGTCTAGAAGAAGAATTCTGTCAATGTTTCCTTATTCTGTAGTAAATTGTAATTTTAGATGTATTAGCATTAAGTTTTCCAATATTGTACAATATCGTACTTTTTATGGTAGAGGCAAGCATAGGTTATCTTGGAATGTGTAAAATAAAGTCATATTGGAGGCTTAGGAGTGTGCAGATTTAAAATTGGGTGGTGCCTTGGATTGTTTTGATTATTAAAACTAGTAGTTAAAAAAGAAATTATTGAAATTAGGAACCTGTTTGCAACTATTAATAATAAAAGTTGAACAAGCAACTTTGGGGATACAAAAATAGGAATATTTTAATGCACATATGTTTCGCAAAGTAATGCATTGTCTTGAAATGAAATGTTTGTAGGATATAAACCAAGCAAGCCATCAATCTTTACCTAACTGCTATAAAGTTAAACTTAATAAACTTACATTTATTACTTGCTTTTGAGCAACATTCTCCTATCACCTGGATTAAGGTTTTTATACTCTACAATGTTATCCATATAGATAACAATTATTGCTGTGTCTTCCTCTATGAATGGCAAATTTATTTACTACAGGTGATCTTGATAGAGTGTCATCCTTAGTGTACTATTGACAATTTATGGTTGGGAAAGTATTACTGAGGACATTTTCAACGTTCATTGTAACTCAATGGACAACTTTGGTATGTTGTCAAGGAGTATCCACTCCAACCAGTTTTTTAAAGCAGTTCCTGTAACAAACAATTAACTCCTAACATGCCACCGCAAACGCACTCCTCAGTTGTTTACTTCTGCGCATGCCTGAGACTATGTACGAAATGCAACAATTTATTCGCACTGCCAGTAAGCCACAGTGAATGTTAAAACGCTGGTTATCAATAAGACAGAGGGAAAAAAACACTTGAGAATTTGTTATACCTACTAGTTTCTGGTTCATTTAATTCTCCTGAAAAATTATTAATATTTATGCTATCATTACCGCGAATTTATGATTTAAGCAATTAAATACTTCTCACTACTAGGTGATGTTGGTGATCCAACGGCACTACTCATGCGAATACCAATGATTGGAGGGTGGTGCAAGAAGTACTGTGTCTAAGAGTTTACTCAATGTGGGAATTGCTAAGATAATTGCCACCAAGGACTTCATAGCGACAACATTTTTCATAAAATATCGACTGTCTATAAATTGTTTATATCTCGAGTTTACACTTTTTTTAGGTCTTTAATTTATTTAAGCTCTTCCAATTGCCTAAAACAATATTGTTTATCTAATGAAACGGGAAAATTTGTGAAAAGGTATTTAACATCGAATCATAAAATTTATAATCTAATGAAATTATTTGGTTTTTTTTTTCAATGTTTACTAAATGTTGAAATATTTTATAATTTGTCTCTCAGAAAAAAATGAGCAACCAAGTTGAAAATGAAATTTGTGCATTTGAAAGTAGGGCTTTTCACAATTCTAACTACTAGTTTGATAGGATTGCCATAGGTTTGTGACCATTAACCTTGGATAAATTAAATCTTGGACATAGGTAAATAATTATGTTTAAGAAAGTTTGTTTTTAGTCCTGAAATCGTTTTTTTTCCATAAAATGTTTTTGACATGAGTGCTTACCCTAGAGTGAAGTGATGTCAGAATGTATTTTTTGGGAGCACTGGATTAGATTTCGTTGTCATTGAGAAGTTAATGAATATTTATAACATATTTTTTTTATTTATAATTGTCTATTTATTTAGTTTTGTAAGTTTTCAAGTAAAAAATATCAAGGTGATTTTTTAAAAATATTTTATTATTTTTTAATTTCGTTAACAGTATTGATGTGAAGGTGGAATATGCAAGGTAATTATTAGAGAAACAAGAAAACATAATCTCCATAAAAACTCCTATTAAAAAAAACTAAAAAAAAAGGAAATATTAAAATAGTTGACACTTTAAGCATAGTAATTAGATTTCTCACACCATTTTTTAACTTAACACTAATACATTCAATTGAGTGGCACTTAACTAATAATAAGATAATAACTAGTAATATTGGATATCTGCCTCTATTATGTATGTTCCGTTGTTGTTAAAGTCATATTTGAGACAAACGTTTAATATTTCTGCACTCTTTCACGAATTTTAAGCGCCTTTAATAATCAGTGATATTTTGGACCAATTATTCTTAAGTAATTACAGAAAAATACAACAGTAGAATACGTGCTTAAATGTGCTTAAATATACTTCAATATTACATGATTTTCTACATGCATGTTGTTGACTTCTCTTTCAATGTACTTATAGTTACTATAAAACATCGTTTACATTGAGAGCAATACGATTGAATTAATGATTTTACTTTTTTTAATACATGCCACCTATGCTTAAAAAGCTGTGGGCCAATTACGCGAAGTGAAATTTAATATATGTTATAAAGTGGACAATATGCAGAATTTCTACTTTCTTACCACAGCAAGGCGCCATCTCTACATTTAACAAAATATGAAA
This sequence comes from Pyrrhosoma nymphula, assembly GCA_963573305.1. Lineage (NCBI taxonomy): Eukaryota > Metazoa > Arthropoda > Insecta > Odonata > Coenagrionidae > Pyrrhosoma > Pyrrhosoma nymphula. The sequence goes on along the minus strand of OY754340.1, from coordinate 65,155,344 downwards.
TGTTTTTGACAGTTTGGAGCGCACAGGCTGCTATTGTGAAACTAGGATTTCTTACTAAACTTGCAGTAATGGCCTGGGAGATCTAATTGGCTGTTTTCATAGGTCGAAATAGGATGATCGTATTAGGTAAATATAAACGAAAGTAGGCATAAGAAAATGTTAATATCGGAGTCAGTATAATTGATACAGAAGCAACTTTACTACGATTATAATTCCTGAAGGTAAGCTATTTAGGTAGCACTTGAGTTTTTTGTATATAATCATAAATTACAGTGGACGGCATGAAAATCGGCCCTGACACCATTCCTGCTGGTCCATATATAAAATGACCTCCTGAATCCGAATATGACCTCCGTATTTCCCCATCACCCAACATTTTCGGGGGAGCCCCCCCCCCCCCTTCTATTTTTATCACTTTTCGATAATTTGGAGTGATTAAAAGGATTATTTTAGCATTTACATTTCTTCTAAGGGTTTAGAGGGGTGAAAAATTCTAAAACATGAACATTTATGGTAAGGAGGTAGATTATTCCCCGTAAATTGTATAAAAAAACATTGAATTGATCGATTTTCCATTTTTTTCGCAAGTTTTTAAAGAAATTTCTAAATTTTCAAGCTTCCAATTCACCTCATCCTCCATCGAATGATGAAAATATATACATAGAAATATGTAACAATAGTTCGGAAGATACGCTTTAGCACGCTGGCCTTCGCAATGCCTCGCCCGCTCTGGCTTGGACAGCAATTCTCTTGCTTTCATAGCAAAGAAAGGATTAAAGAATACTTTCTAATTCCACTAAAAATATAAGATTGAGATCTTATATTCTCATTGAAGTTATAAAGTATTCTTTTACCTTCATCATGTAGTTTGACAAAGTATCAGCCTCTCAAATCAATTATATTGCAGTTGTAGTCATCTTCCCCCGGTATACCTCTAGCGATCGCAGAGTCAACTTGTCTGTGTTCAAGGCAATGATTATTTGATTCCTTGTTGTTTAAATTGTGTAAAACAGTGAAGGCTGTTTTAGTCCGGCTTTTTCCAAGTGAATTGCAGTACGTGGGTTTGAGTTGTGAATAGTGATTTGATGTGTAACTATGCCACGCGTGTGTAAAAATCGTCCAGATCGCTTCTGCTATGTTTACGGTTTATTGACTTTAAAATCGCAACGAAAACCTCTTTCTTTGATTCTTCAAACTGCTTATAAATTTTACTATGACTGTTGATTTTACAATCAGGACAAGGATTGGGCTCCAAGAGTTTGCTGCACCACTTGTCACAGTAGTTTGACCAAATGGCTCAAAAGTAACAGTAAATAAATGCAATTTGCTATGCCCATGGTTTGGCGTGAACCTCGCAGTCATCTCTCGTATTGTTATATTTGTATGACTTCTACCGTCGGGTTTTCTAGCAAAAGTAAGCATACAATTCAGTTTCTTAATATCCCTTCAGCAATAAGAAAAATTCCTCACAACGTGTCTTTACCAATCCCTGAGCCCCCAAAAACCTATACTCTAGAGCCAGAAATTGATTAGAATGACTTTGAACAACAGCCGGGACAAGTGATACATCCACCGATGGTGAAGAGTGTTCTGATGTTTCAGCTGATTGACAACCTCACCTCGTTACTCAGTCAGAATTGAATTTACGGCATTATTTTATTTTGTTCTTTGCATGAAGTAGCATCTCTTAGAATTCATAAATTAACAATATCAGTAATATTAACCACTAGATGTGTGTATAGCATTGCTCTGCATGTTTGCATGTTCATTTACGTATCACTCTCCCAGTTTCTGGTTTGACTGCGCACTGTTCTCCTGACAGCTTTTTGGCCTGCGCCTAGCGCCAGGGGGAGCGTGCGAGGTTCTGATTTGTTCTGGGACGAGTGCTGCATGCCTGGTGTGGAATCACCCCGTGCCACACACCCTAGTGGTGGCTTGCACGGTACATCGTAGATGTAGATGAATTATCTCGTAAGGGATTTCGAGTTGCGTAAGACCAAATCTCAACTTCTTGGACCTCGACTTCTGCAGTGTAATCTCTTAAAAATGGGCATAGAAATCTCTTCCTATAGGACCAGACAGTCAACACTGAAATACAATTTTACGGAAGATTAAGGCTTAGGCTTATGCCCTAATTCGAATGCATTGATAATAGAGCTGGTAATGCCATGTGACCCAGAAAAATGGAGACTGTTTATAGATTCGTCAAAGACAATCTTGAAAGTGGTCCTGTGGGTCAATGAGTTACCTTCTGTCCCGATTGCATACTCTATTGATATGAAGGAGACGTACGGATATATCAGCCGAATACTTGAAAAAAATAATTATCATGATTATATTTGGAAAGTTGCGTTGACCTGAAAGTTGTCTCTCTATTCACGGGACTGCAATCAGGCTTCACGAAATACTGCTGCTTCCTATGTGAATGGGACAGCCGAGCCCGATAAAAACATTACATCGTATGGAAATGGCCTCTGCGAGAACGCTTTACTCCTGATTATAAAAATGTCGCTCATGATCCTCTGGTTCCGGAAGAAATTATTTATTTGCCACCATTGCACATCAAACTCGGACTGATGAATGAGTTTTGGAAAGCAATGGACAAGACAGGTGATGCATTTCAATTAAAAAAAAATAAATTTCCTCGTCTTCGTGAGTCTGAAATCAAGGAAGGAGTATTCATCGGTCCCCAGATTAGAAAACTTTTCCAAGATTCGACGTTTATGAAACACCTGAATCATAAAGAAAAACGAGCTTGGCTTGAATTCCGAAACGTGTGTGAGAAATTTTTGGGTAGCAAAAAAAGTGATGATTATGTCGCTCATGACAAGGAATTGCTGTCAGCGTATAGGGCCATGGGATGTAACATGTCACTAAAAGTACATTTCCTTCATTCACACCGAGAATTTTTCCCAGAAAATTTTGTAGCAGTTTCAGAGGAACACGGGGAACGTTGTCATCAAGACATTAGCAAATTTAAGAGGAGATTTTCAGGGAAGTGGAATGCGGGCATGTTGGCAGAGTACTGCTGGTTTTTGGCACGAGAAACTTCTACCTCAGGGTTTAAAGGGAAATCAAATACAAAACTAAGGTACTTATGTTATTCATCGTTCTTTACATTTATTATTTTACTTTTTATTGATGCGCGCGAGATATTGAGAGCGCCAGCGTGGTAGCGTGTGTAGAACTACTGTTGCTACATATTTTAATTATTGCTGCAATGCAGTGTTTCTAAATATTTTTATTATTGCTGCTATATGTTGTTGATATATATTTTCATCATTTTGTGATATATGGGGAAAGAGAAGATGGAATGGGAGCTGAAAAATGAAGAAAATAAGTGAAAAAATTACGAAAAAAAAGGAAAAGTTGATAATTTTGAATGCGTTTTTTTACAATATTCGGAGAACAGTCCCCACAAATCTACCTCCTTTCCGTATATGTTCATGTTTTATAACTTTTCACCTCTCTAAAACCTGAGAATAAATATAAATGCTAAAAAATCCTTTCCATCCTTCCAAATTATCGCAAAGTGATAAAAATAAGAGGAAGGGGTTCTTCCCCCAATAATGGTGGGTGATGGAGGAAAAAGGATGTCATATTCGGATTCAGGAAGTTACTTAACACAACAATCAGCAGGAATGGTATCAGGGCTCGAAAATTTTTTTTTTGCCGTCCAGTGTTTTTTTCCCCGAGGAAGAACCTATCTACGTAGTGTTTTTTTATAATTTTCATGGGGCGACATTGAACTTGTTTGTGTTGATAGATGCTAAGTTTACTATTACGATACGCAAAAGTGGTGTGATCTTTTTAATTCAACCCTAGTATACTTGTGCGTAAATATGCTTAGAGAATTGTAAGATTATAACCAAGATTTATGAAGTGTTCGTCTCCGCTTAGAAGGAATAATTGATGGGATTACATGCCTTAGTGCTAGTAAATTTCATCTGGGAGTATGAAATTATTCTATCGTACATATTATTGTTTTCCAATGGCCAGTATAAATGACATATTATGTTCAAAATTTATTAAAAAATAACCCTATATTTGTTATTAAGCAAAGGTTTTATTAATATGTGTTATGCAAAATCCGTGATGTTCATAAAGCCTTAGGGTTTCACATTCCTTAAAAAGTTCATAATTTGGTAACATTGAGTATGTGTTAATGGTAGTTAAACTGAAGACTTTAGTTTAGCTACCCTAATACTGTATATTTTCCAAATTTCCTGATGATATCATGAATCGTTATGCATATAGCTTCCAGATGCCATACCTTTTGGATTGCTATGATTAAAATGTTTGTCAGTTTATCTGGACATATATGGAGTTTCTTTTACTTTCCGCAAAGACACGAATTCTTTAATTTTTTAGATAAATTTAGAATGTTCTCGAACTGCAGGACTCGGGATAATATGTTATGCGTGGAAATGCCAAAGGACGATTTCCCCAATAAAATATATGTACATAGTCTCTCACTTATAGTGAGCAAATGCTTGGATTATCGGGACAAAAGAACTCGTCCCAACAAAAGTCCCCTTCTAGTTAGCATGAGGGAAGAATTTCTACAGGCAACGCGCTGCGCGAGCGCCGCGCTGCGGGAGATGACAGAAGCTTGTTCTTTATTTTTGTTACTCTACGTGTGTTTACATACCGGCATTTAAGAGTTTCCAAATTTAACTAGTTAAAGTGAAGCAATGGTGGAGATTTTTCTGATTTGGAGATTGAGAACATTCATCAGCAAATTAAGTACATGTTATTTGAACCAGTACAATGAACGTGAGTCATGATTGTACTGCCCTACAAATGAAGAAGAACGGTTTATTCTGCACTTCGTTGTGTGCCTCTAGTTCAAAACATTCGTGCACTAATTTCAATAAAGGAATTGGCAGTAAAGAGCGATGAGTCCGATGATGAAACCAAAGCTCCAGTAACCCAAAATGAACTTGAGGAAGACAATGAATTTTTGTAGTATAGAAAAATATTAAATATGTTTATATAACAACCACTTATTTATTCTCAAAAGTCCTAACCCCATTCCATTGATGCTGTACTTCTAATCATTCAGTCTGGGGAACTGTTTCCTCAATAACATTGTTTAAGAAACAAGAGTTCATTGGATTTTCATGAACGAATTTCATTAAACAATGATCTTAATACGTTTAGCATACTTTAAAATTTTTAAATGCCAATTCCTTGGTCTACTTCCATATTTTTTACATGGGACGTATTTTCTCGACTTCAAATCGGGCAAATCTTGGAAAAAACTCCAAATACACATTTTTTTATGTGATCTTTCACCCTGTTTGAACCGATTGTGAATAGCATCCATGCTCCTCGAGAAATGTGAAAAAAACTGAATATTTGGGTTAAAATGCAAATTGTTTTTAGTTTTGATAACCGAATTCCGCGACTCGATTTTTTCCCAATTCTGTACGCCCTCGACTACTCACATGCCAATTTTCTGAGACTTAGGATTTTTTGTTCGGATTTTGGCGAATGTATGACTCTGCGTACTGTACTAATAACAGATTGAACTATTGCATTTATGGTGATGACAGCGCTCTTAAGTCGAATTTACGGTACACCTGTCTGCGACGCATAATTCACGCAAATTTCTCTTCTTAGAGATATAATCATCAATTACGACCTAGTATTACAAATATGGTCATTTTATTCTGTGATAAGGTAGTTTGAGCGAAAAATCACTTCACCTAGAATTTGATGAATTTGGCCTAATTTTAAAGAAACAACTCTCATATTTTCAATTATATCAAAATATCAACCCCTTGCCGAACCACTTTTAGAGCAATTTGCCTCAAAATATAAGCTGTTTTAGATGGGATAGATTATGACTGTGCGCTCCAGAGGGAGAATATTATTAAAAAATAGGAATATATAACACCTAGATTTCGTCAAAAAACTAAAACTAACTTATAAAAAATAACCTTTTATCCACCACTGTATTTTTTACAGAATCACATGTAAAAACCTGCCTGTTTGCAGGGTTTTCAGCCGTTCAGCGGGAAAAAATGAGTCAATTTAGAGACTAGCTCTATTTATTTAATTACCGAGATGTTTGTGCATATATAACAATATATTCGCGCCATTAATATTACAATATTTATTTCATTTATCTTAGAGATGCAGAAATCAAAGATTAAATTTCAATATGGTCTCCACTATGACTAGTGATCTCTCTCGCTCAAAGCACCTTAAAACCTTACTTTTTTGCGACGGTTTTTTTGGCAAGTCAATTAAGTCGGCTGAAGGAGGGAATTTAAACCGATAATATTGTCGGCATTACATAGTGCGCCCGTAAGCGGTAACTTACCATTAGGCGCTCCCCAATGAGCTAACAATAGCGCCTATCGCTGACTTGGCCAACCCCTCCTAATACACTGCTTCTTCTCCCTTCTGGTCGCCAGAGCCACCTGTCGCTTTTCGGATGCAGCTAACTGTAGGGCGATTGCGTAAAATCCCGTGCTTCATAACTCCGCGCTGTGCAACGACCGAAAACTTCGCCCCCTTGCGATTACATTTAGATACGTATCTTTAGGCGATATTCTCAACGGTGACGTTTTCGGGGCGTTATTGAAAGTATGAGAAAGCTATATTGCAAATGTATTCCACTCGGCCCGTTCCTTGTTCGAATATTTCCATTCAATCTGAAGTAGAGAAAATTGTCACGTGACTGCGCTCCTCAAGCGGAATACAATAAAGTAACTCTGATGAGGAATAACGCACTGATACAATGTTTTAAATAAACAGCGGTTATTAACAGTCTGAATAAAAATATACATGACAAGGATATAAAGGATACAAAAATGGCCATGCAAGTTAACTGCATAGATGCGTGAAAAGCGGAAAGCGGTTGATTATTTAGATGTCTTTCTTAGCGAAATCAATCAATTTACCAATGATTAGGCAGAATTAGTTAATATTATTATTTTTATTTCCAAACCTACTTACCACGTGTTTCTAAACGTAGAACACTACAGGGAGATAAATATGATGTTCATTGTTGTATCAATGCTCTCTTAAAGATTTCGGGAACATAGATTTATGCTGAAGTGCAAACATGAGCATTGTGTTGTGGAGAGGCAGGCAGGAACGGAAGGGTTGATATCGATGAGTCACATCGATATCACAATCGAACGGAAGGTACCGCAGCTGTTAGGCATCCCGCACACCAATTGTTTCACGGCTCTTGGAGCCACGGTTTCTTGTTGAACGCCATCCTTCAAACTCACCTTTAGCGAACGTCTTTAGTTTCCGAAAGTCCCGTTCGCTGCGACCGCAGATGGAGCAGGCATCGTTTTCATCGAGTCCATAAAAAGGTCGCCAATGGAACACTTTGTCGTGCGACCACGAAAATTCGAGGATCGATTGTTAGCCTTGAGAAAAAAGTGAAATCTCGACTTATATGAATATCGATGTGGTGTTTTCAATACGTTCGATATTTAACGACGAATACTGCATATCGATACGCACGGGTCTTATCGTTTCCATCTACGGGTGCAGGGTATGTTCATACGCTATTAATCAACGGATTAATTTTCTTGGCATAACTTACAGTGGTTCGTCGAAGGATTTCGATCCGAGTAGGACCAATGACCTTTTCTGAGAATGTGGCGACTAATGTGGGATTTGGAGTACGGTGTGGATGTAACTAGCGGTTTTGGGAATATTCGACATTCGATATATCTCGACTTCGATGTGTTCGATCGATATGAAAATCGAACGGAATGTACCATTGTAGTTATGCATCCGGCATACTAAGGTACACGCCTCCAGGAACCACCGTTTTTTAAACGCCATCCTTCCAACTCACTTTATTCGAGCGTCTTTATTTTCGGATTGTCCCGTTTTCCGATGTTCCGTTGTGCCGTAATCTGCTATCAAGCTACGCATTAATTTTCGTGGCTTAACTTAAAGTTGTTTGCCAATAAATAAGGATATCGATTTCATTACTCTTTTCAAAACTCGCATAATACACCTCTACCGTTTCAGAAAGGAACACAATATTATCAGAAAAAGTAGACTATATACTCTTGTTCTCTATACTCTAGTTCATTCATCTTGCTGTGTATGATGCCAGCAAATTGTAAATAATCGAAAATTGGTGTTTTTTCGATTTATATCTATATATTCGATATTTTTTAATAACAATGCATTTCCATGTCCCAGTTGAGACGCGTCGGTTGCCATCCGGGAAGTTACAAATTGTTAGCTAACGCAAAACAGCAGGCGATACACTTTGATTTTTAAAAATAGCTCCTATAGCCTATGCAACTACTACGTTAAACTCGATGTATTTCTAAACATTTCGACAAAATCACTACTTTTCAATGAGCTTTGACCTTGAAATGCAGCATGAACCTTTGCCGAAACATTTCTCATGAGGAAAAATCACGATCATCGGAAAGTTTGTACCGCAATCTTCCACAAAAAGTTTTAAATCACGGATTTTTTCTAACCCAAAATGTACACATTCTGTTTTCGTGACATATCTTTTATACTATGGGTTGTAGCTCAAATTTGAAAACTTTTTTATAATGTAAATTAGCGAACATTTCAATTGGGAGACAACATCAGGACTGAGTAACATGTCTTCGTTGGTTGTGGAACATGTAGATGCATGTACAGGATGGAATTTGTTAAAAGAATGCCCTAGTATATAAAGAAGGCATTAATGGTGGTCAACCATCTTCGACGTAAAAACTGCGGGCATAGTTCTGCATACGTCTCTAGTAAATTGTTCGTGTTGAATATTCATTGACCTAACCTATGTCTGTGTTCCTACATATTCTCCTATGGACAAATAACGGTATTATTTTCAATATTCAGTCATACTTCCGACAAACGCCTTAACTGCCATATAATTATATTTTCTTGTATTTCCTCCATTCATGAAATGTTATCGTGTTCATCATTCATGTTTTCGTTTTTTTGTTCCCTTCAGGAGAAAACTGTGCTACTCGACTCTTAGATCGCAAGGCCCGGAACCTCAACGGACGAACATGGCTACTGAGGATATGCACAAGGTACTCAGAGAACAAATAATGAAGAATTACAAGGATGAGGTGAGGAAGATTTTGAATAACCATGCAGACATAGACTTAAACATGAAGAGTGGCGATAAGGACAACCTGATAAACGACGCCATCAAAAAAGCTGATGTTGAGATGTTAGCGCTTCTCCTTGGCATTCAGGGTCCTCCGTATGAACGAGATAATGCAATATCCAACTCTCAACGTCATCTTGTAAACAGTGTATGTGATTCAGAAGGAAAAACACCTCTCTTGAAAGCCGTGCAGCACGGAAAAGAGGATATGGTTTCTCTGCTCTTGCTATCTGGCGCAAAAGTGAACTACATCTCGCAGCGATCTAAAATGGCAGCGATAGACCTTTCCTCTGACCCAAATATAATTCAAGAACTGTTCAAGGGCGACTCAAAATTTCCCATCGATGAAGAGAAATCCAAAGAGTTGCAAGAACTTATCCCTAAGGATAAAGGTCTGATTGATGTATTCAAAGAGAGGGATGCTGTGCATGAATTGATGAAGAAGGGTGATACAGAAGCAGTGAAATCTGTCCTGTCTTCATTAGAAATGGACAAAAAGCGAAGAATGTATTTCGTAAATAGCCAGGGACATTCGATTTTGTACACTGCAATTAAGAACAAGGCGTATGATACCTGGTCCAGTTTAAAGAGCCTGGGCATGTATTATGCCACTGAGAAGGAAAAGAGTGAAGAGAAAGATTATGAGGAGATGTGTGAGCGAGCCTTGTCAAAACTCCTCATTCCACTTAAAGGCTGCCATTTGATGAAGCTCGTGTCCAAATCTGATATTCTAAATGGGGATGGTACTGAGTTGGAAATTGTTAAACAGTATTTCGACTACTTAAATGAAATCGAGACAGCAAAAACATTGATGGAGGTGCTGCAAGACGCTGAAGGATTGCAGATAGCCTTTGATTTGGAGAGCACGAACATCGAAAAGCTACGACCGTGTAGTTCAGATGGAGAAAGAGGCTTAACAGACTTTAAAATGACAAAGATATGTGTTGCAGCAAAGAGAGATGAGAAACATGGCATACCGGAGATATCCAGCAATTTAGTTCATGAGATGTGTCATTTAGCTATGCATGTGGTTTACGGAAATTATGGTATTCCGTATAAAAATGGGGATTTAGAGAGGGAAAGGGAATATAAAGGGGTGATGGATAAAATCATACGGTCTACTGGGTGTCAAAAAATCATCTCAAAGGTTTGGGAAGGGAGAAACTACAACTCGGGTGTCTATGGACAAGAATTGATCGTTCGGGTACCAGAATTGATGGCCCTTTACAAAGATAAGGATCCAGATTTCTATAGACTTTTAAACGAACAGGAGAAGACATTGGTGTCCTATTATGAAACGTATGTAGGACCTGATTTAAAGAAATATATTGGTAGTAATCGTACAAGTGGCAGGATGTTTTGTAGAAGTCTGATAAACTACCAGCAACTTCTCTCTTCGGGGGAGAGAATTCAAGTAACAGAAGCAATAAAAAAAATACAATTATTGAAAATCACAATTACCTTAAAGTAATAAAAGCATCCAACGTAAAGCTGGCACAAAGCCACTTGAAATTGTTCCTCAAAAAGGGATGCAAGGATGATCCATACTTTTTTGACTGGTCCTCATATGAGCATATCTTAATGAACTATAAAGAGGACCCAAATTCCCGAAATGGTATCAAAGAATGTCTGAAGACAGGAGAGATAAAGACGCTTGTAATGACATGGGACATTGATAAAAAACCAGTTTTCTGTGGAAAAACCATCTGTACTGGTATATGCCCTGGTTGTTACTTCAGTGACTTTACAGATTGCGTTTACCTATTGGTCAGTACAGAGTGGAGTGTTCTGAAAAATATAAAGTCTAACAACTACTCTTGGGATGACCTCTCTCTGCGCACTAAGAAAATGATCCAGGAGAGAGATGTTATATTTTGTGGTGAGAGTGTGCAGCTAAATACTATAATCTCTGGTGATTACTTCGATAAATTCATGAGGGAGTGTTTGTATTCCAAAGACATTGATCTGCTCCTAGGAAATGAGGACATCGAGTTGGGTAAAACAATTTTTTATATGGATGGACGGACTGAAAACATGGTCTTGAAACAACCTGAAGTGTTCATTTATCGAAACAATATTCAAAATGTCGTAAACCTCGATAAGGATATGCTCATGAGATTCGAAAAGGATGTGTTTTTTGTGAGTAATGCTGCTATGAATGATCTTTGCAAACACGGAATAAAAGACAGTGACATTAGACATAGGGATGCTAGCACTAATAATGATCCTGCACGCTGCTATATATTGCCTCCATCGCTTGTTGTTAAGGAGGTGTTGGCTTTCAAGCAGGTTTTGGAGCATCTCCATGGTTGGCCTAAAGTACAGGTGAGAACATTGCATCACTTAAAATTGAGAAAAGACGTCTTTGCTCACATTAAATCTGTGAATATTCAAAGTGAAAAAAATTTCGTTAAGGTAGACTGTTTAATATCTTTTACAGTCAAAAGACAACTTGAAGCACCAGACTACGAAAGCTCAGATCCATTCTTGCTAGCTGATGAACCGGGTACTGGGAAAACAACCTTCCTTTACTCCATGCCTGAGAAAATCAAAAAGTATCATCCCGAAAAATGGGTTGCAATTGTTGACCTAAGTCTACCATCAGTACAAAATATTTTGGAGACAATGGAAAAAAATAAACCATCTTTTGAAAAACACCCCTTTGACTCTTTGTTCTCGATGGTTGAAAGTGGGAAGAATTAGCCACTGGAGAGTGGCTAATTCTTCCCACTTTCTACTACAAGACTACCAGTTCATCCTTGAGGGGATGGATGGATATATATTTGATAAATTATGTAGGACAGAAAATAAAATCATTGTCATTTTGGATGGGTTTGATGAGATTTGCCCATTTCACAAATTTGCTGCCACCTCATTTATAGTGGATCTTAATAAAATCAACATTAAGCTGGCTGTCTCCACTCGTCCTCAAGAGAGATTTCACCTTGAGGAGACATTGAATGTCATATCTCATCAGCTGGAGCCACTCACGAAGAAAAACCAAATGGAATTCTTGGACAGGTATTGGAATGAGCTCTTTAGTAGTTTGGCGCTTCCTTTGTGGAAGGAGAAAATGGAGTGTTCCATTGAAAGTATCGAAAATTTATTTAAAAAAAGCATAAATATGGCATCAGGATTTTGATTACTGAGATGAAAGAATTGTTGGAAAAAGAGGAATCAAGGAAAAAGAATGAAAATAAACTCAATTTCGCACCAGTGGCTGAAAGATTATTGTCGAGCTGGGAGCCATCGAACAAAGGCCTAGACAAATTCACGGAGACTCCACTCCACTTGCAAATGGTTGGCGCACTCATTTTTGATGATTCCTTTATGATGAATCAAATTATGAACTTTGGACACCTATATCAGAGATGTTTTGATCTGAAGATAAAAATATACAACCAGGAGAAGGCTTTTAGTTCCGGGAACATCCAGTCAAACGAAATGAGCAGGGGTTTTCAAGAGTTATTCTCCGAAAAACTGGAAAAATTATCGGCCGACATATTGGAAGGAAACATATCTTGTGAATTAACAGAAAATGTAATGAATTGGGCCTATAACATTGGCTTGGTGAGTCAAAGCGGTAAAGACTACCGGTTCATCCACAGGACCTTCGCTGAGTTCTTCTTTGCCAGGAGGATGCTGAGAAATGCAGGAAAGAGTGAGGTGACAAAATTGTGGCTAGAGAAACTTTTCGTTGATGACCAGTATGCAAGGGTGAGGAAATTCCTCGAAGATATGTTACATCTGTTCTCAGATGAGTTTAAAAATGCAGGATATTTTTTTGTTCAAGAAGGCTTTCTTGGATAATAGGGAAATTGCATACTTTTAATAGACAGTATGGTGATATTCTGCAGCAAATACATGTTACCACAATATATTTTTTCCCGCTCAAAATTCAGTTTATACACTAGAAAATTACTCCCAAAAATCTTCCGAGTTTCGCGGGCTAAAAAATACCGCCCCCACTAATCTTACGCCGTGACGTCACAATTCAGTAGAAGTCGTAGATCCTAGCCCATGTCCTAGCCCCACAACCTCGTAGCTCCAAGTTTGGAAGAACCACGTTGCGTTTTAAAGGAGAAAATGACTGAAAAAAGGAAAAATTACAAGTGGTGCATTGTTCCGATGTGCAAAAACACGTCTATTTGTACCCTAGACAAAATTTTCGTCAGCGTTCCGAAGGAGGAAAAAAGTAGAGAAGCTTATGCATGCCCTTCGTCGAGATGAGCGTCACGGAAAAATAAGCCATAAATCCGTGTGCTGTGTGTGCAAAGATCACTTAAATGGAAGCAATATTTCCACACTTTTCACCTGCACATAACCCACTGCCGAGTCACCATAAGATTCTCTACCGGACCTGCCAAAATAATACACATCTCACATAAATATACGCTTTCGTCAATACGAGCTGATTATATGCAAATTAAACATTGTTATGAGCTAGAAAACATTTCAGAAGCACATCAGTTACTCATGTATTACCTTTCCATTTTTCGGCATCGACTTTCGGCGCCGACGAAGTCTTCAGTTTTACTGAAATACCTTGCAATCATGAGGGAATCAGTGACAGGAAGGTTGCTAGAATCAGCCCCGTTTCTACTACTAACATTTCTACGACGGTAACTCCCTACCCGCGAATGCTAGTAATGGAAACGCCTACCATGGTAGAGTCTTACTAGCATTGATTCCTTCGGGAGATCAGGGAATAGTGGTTACCGTCGTGTTTTTTTGAACTGGGAACGAAAGTTAGTCAAAATCCTGGCAAGAATCATGGGAAAACAGTTGAATCACGGAAAGCGTGGAGGGATCACGGTTTCACCGTCTGCACACAATTTTAAAAGAATAAATATTTATATACTACCGATATGGTTAAAAGTGATTAGACGTTGCCATGCGCGCAGTTAAAGAGAGGATAGATTTCACTAAGGGCAGGTTACACTATTACAGTATATCGCTAATAATATGAAATGAAGGAAATTTTGTCTTGGCTACAATACATACTTTGTTTCACTGCCTGTCCAAGACTTCGGCCTACGAAGACATTATCAAGGCCTTCATTTTTATTTTTTATTATTATTTCTAACTTCGCTTGTCAACCAATGTTTCAACTTATGAAGTCAATGCCTTGAAAATGATAAGCGTTGGGGGATCACCATTAGGTATCCATATATATTTCACTCAGCATTCAACATTTATAACTTACATATATATAACTACGACCTATCGTCAATGGTTAGACATCACCTTCATTTCTCAAAGGGGGGACATTTTAATATTTGGGACGTGGACCCTTTACTCAAGTATCTATACATGATCGATGATAATTATTAAATTTGAGAAATGTTGTGTAACTCAATACCAAGCCCTTGAAAATGACTTAACTAACAAGTCGAAACCTTTATAGTCGGCAAGCGAAATGAAATTTTTTGTGGAATAATCAAAGGTTCCTTCATTTCCTTACAATAAACTTATTCCGTCATCTTTACGCAATATATGGCTTTCAATGGAGGAAAATAAAGATCAAATACTAGCCCTGCAGCGGTATGCTGCTTCCGCGTACTGAATAATTACGTCACTTTGGCACCAGCCAATCATCGGGCGTTTTCGATTCTCACTTGTGTTTGAAAATTTTCTTGAACTTTAATGAATTAAATATCGCTAACAACGTAAAAAAATAATAAAAAAACTTCACCGTGAAACGCAAACATATATTTCTATTGAGTTTTGGGGCTCATGATTATATCTGATATATATGCAAGTTCCCTATTCAGTATTAGTTTATTACTCAGTAGACCTGAGGAACTCTATCGGCTGCATTGTTTGTGAATGCAGTGTCCATACTCTGCAGTATTTTGTGGACTTGTTTGGAGAAAAGATAGCAAAAGTGTTAATTGAAAAGATTTATATTGAGAAATTCAATGAATCCCTTAAAAGAATTTTATGTAGGACAGCTAGAATTTCTGTCATAATGAATCGTAAGTATGTCAATTTATTTAGTTTCTCCTTCTCTCAATGGAGAAAATCCGCTAATTATGCAGGATTAGTGAAAAAAATTTGGATTTGGTGAAGAAGTATGGAATGTGTGATAAATTGAAAAATTATTTACTGATCACTAAGGCAGAATGACTTCTTCCTGTGCCACATAATGATGGATTGTTGGGTGATTGTCATTTAAAACATACTAGAGAAGTTTTGAATATCTTATTGGAATACAAAGATATATTTGGTGATATTACTAGGGGATGGATGACCTTAGAATGTGATTGGTTTTCAAAGACAAGTTTACAAAGAATCTTCACCCCATGTTTTGACTTACTTCCTTTCGTGATGGAAAGCCTTTACGATGAAACACAGCTGAAGGGTATGCTTAAGGAAGAGGGGATAGTTTCAAGCATATGGATTCGTGCTACTGCGGAATGTGGACTTTCAGTGGCAGAGCAGGTTTGGAACTTTATCAAGAAGGGTTTGGAATCATATGTAACTCACCTACGAAATTATCTTGTGTGGAAAGATGATAATGGGGTTAATGCTTTGTTTTACTCCGCATGCAATGCCGACGCTGATGTGATTGAGTTCATCTGGGAGTTAGCAGGTGAAATGATGGATGTTCATGATAAGAAAAAGTGGCTTTTTGATTGTTTCAACTTGAAAAATGATCGGAAACCTCCCACAATGTGGTTAGGTTGGAGTTTCCATAAGTTTCTGGCGAAACGCTTGAATTGTGGGTTCCTGTCCGGAGATGAGATGTTTCGCTTGCTGAAGTCTAAAGATCAATGGGGAAAGTATTATATCCTAAATGAATATCCTTATGGTTTATTCTCTCACGTATTACCCATCGAACACAACATAACCAATAAGTCCTTTTGGAAAAAGATGCATAATGTGGAATACTTTTATGATTTAGGATTTTGGTTGTACTCATCTCATGCATTGAATGAAGATCTAAAGGATGAGGTTGATAAATTATTCGAGGAAGTGATATCTCGCGACACGTGCGGGTTGGCTGACCAAATGGAAGTGGACGAGAGTGGGTTCTTAGTTGGCGTAGATTATGAGGGAGAAGATATCCATCAAGACAGATTTAAGTTCTTTGTTGTGGCTTTCTACAAACAGGTCGAGTACTGCAGGGACCATTTCCAATTAGATGGACTCGTCAAGTGCTTGAAGGGGAGAAATAAATACTCATATTTGGGACCTAATATTTTACATAGTGTTGTTATCAGATTCCCACCACTGATCTTGGGCTATGTGTACAGCATATTGATTAAGTATCTTCCCCGAGATGATTTCCTTGCACTCCTGTTTGAACCAGATGGTATTGGAGAGACAGTATTTCATAAAACGATTCGGGTCTCTATTACAAGAGAAGTTATCAGATTTCGATTTTCTCGTTGGAGTAAATTGAACGATGTGGTAAGTGCTCTTCTTGGTCAAGGTACTGAAACAGCCAATATAAATGCAAAATTCTTCGAGCTAGAAGATCCTGGGCCATATAAAGTTTTTGAGGCGATATTGTTCAGATGGAGGAGTATTTGGAGAAGTTTCAAGATAGAGGAGGGCCAATCGGAGATAACACTCCGTAAGGATAAGAAGGAGATTGAAGAAATGATGTGGCTTGCAAAGGAGAGGATAAAAAGTTTTGAAAACGAAGGGAGGGTTTTGAAATGGATTCAGGATGAGAGACAAACGACAATCTTATCAGAATGCATGGAAGCATGCATTCTTTTTTTTGAGGAGGCTTATCAATGTTTTTATCAATAGATGAGAGAGAGAGAGAGGGAAGACGCATTCCGTCCGTCGTGAGGATCTGGAGGAGATTCTGTGTGAGCAATGCCAATATACTATATAAGTTCATATACTCCTAGTCAATCACATACTACATATATATACCCAGCCAGCACAAGGGCTATACTATCTGATCTAGGGTGGCTCTAAAGTGGCTCTAGGATATCTCCAATACTCCTTAGAGCCAGCCTAGAGCCAGCCTATCTCAACTCGAGCGATGTAAGAATACAACACAACGTCTTTTATGTGAAATTGTAATACTCAAAAAGAATTATTAACATGTATTTCCTATCAACACCAATATTATATATTATTCGCGGGGTTAATTGAAGAGAGGCGTGGATAATAACAACCAATGATAACCGTTATTAACTTAGTCAAATTATGCGCAACGTAGTAAAAGGATGATCCACCTCTATCAGCTGGATAGACTAGATCTGGAAACAACACAAAATCCGTACGCGGAATAATACTTATCAAAAAGTGAACTACAAAGTAATTTTGCATAGTAAAAATATTATTTAAAATTTAAAGGGCTACAAGGATGTTCGAAGAAGCATATGAGCTAAAATGTAGTAATTGCCTCGTCGTGAACCGCCTCTGCCGGTTCTCGCGCTTCACGCCTTTCATTTGTCAACTATGTGAGCGCATGTGAGGAACATGGCGGATGTGTTTAGCTTTGATGCCGGACGTACTATCTTTTATGAAGAATTTACCATATAATATTTGCTCCAGAACGTACCGTGATATAATCTTTTGTACCGTGTGTACATAATTTTTGCTGCAGAACGTACCGTGTGCAAATAATCTTTGCTGCAGAGCCTTGGTACCGTGTGTATACATCGTTGTTGCGGAACGCGTCGGAAAGGCAAGAGAAACGTGTAAATGGTGACTTGACGGGTTCTGTATATCTGCCGTTTGAGATCAGGTAAGTAAATTGTTTTTAGAAGTAGATAATTAGGTATATTAATTACTAAAATAAGTTCTGATACTTCACATTAGTGAAAAGGGCTAGTCTATATTTTAAAATCTGCAGTTTGGAGTCCCGGGCGATTCCCGGGGCTCCGTGATTGTGTAAAAATATTTTTTACTACGTTTAACTGGTGACTAGCCCGCTCTCTCGGCCGCATGAAAATTTTGTCTTGAGCCGGCCCTGGCAGTATGCGTTACTCTTTCAACCTCTTTGCCATGTATTGATCAGCGAAATTGTTGAGATTTCACTCGTTCCATGTTAAATTAACTGACCTGCTACCGAACCAGCATAATCTACAACACAATAAGCAGAGAAAAAGATGGGTAAATGTTCGCTAAGAGGCCTTGCCGCCAAAATTTTGTTTTCACACTTAGATTTTGCTAGTGTTGCACGAAATTTAACAAACTAAAATTGTTGTAATTGCAAAAATAGCCAGTGAAAGGATTTTTAGTGTACCTACTTAAAGAATTTATGCTTCTAGAAAATGTGCATCTTCGGCTGGTCGGCCATCTTGAATAATGTTAAATAAATGTTCGCGAAGTGGCCTCGCCGACCGAAATATTTTTTTCATCCCTTAGATTTTGGTAGTGCTGCACGAAATTTAACAAACTCAAAGTGTTCAAATTGCAAAAATAGCCAGTGAAAGGATTTTTAGTGTACTTAAAGAAGTTATGCTTCTAGAAAATGTGGAACTTCTGAGGTGATGTGCGGCTGGTCGGCCATCTTGAATTTTAACGTAGGTTTTGTGAAAAGGCAACAGAGGGCAATGACGCCGGAGTAGTTCGCTTTGATCTAGAAGTTCCGTGAGCAGGCACAACCGCGGCAGTTTTAAATAGTAGGTGCCAGTGGGTGCGTCACAATGATGAGCTAGCATTGCTATCAACCTCCTTGTATATAGACTTGGGTGTGAACTGTAAATAGTTTATGCAAACCAATATATTTCAGTAATGCCTGGTCGGCATTGTATAATAATATATTATATATAATGTATACGTTTAGTAATCCTGCCTTATTCCACAGGAACAAGAGAACATCAGCCTCCGCTCAACAGAACCACCAGTCTCAACAGGCAATCGACGTATGACTACAGGAGCAAAAAGCATCCAGCGCAAAACGACACACCTCAAATCAGTGAAGTCCAGCACTCCTGCCAGCAACAAATATACCTACATCCACACGGCGACTTGCGTGAGGTTTTGCCGGTTTCCATCAAGCCTCGGTTGATTGCGTCATTAAGCCATCCCGGATGAAAAGAGTTCCCGCAACGTTATATTACTCTCAATATTCAATGTGCTACACGCCTATGTACAAAGTTAAAATATGTATGTATGTTAAATGACGAACCCTGATGAAGATGGGCTATTGCTGTAAATATGTTGGTATATAGTGAGAATAATTATGTTAATACTTGCATATGTGTAAATATATGTGTTATGGCAGTAAACACCTTTTGACTTGACTTAGATGCAATTGTTCCTGCCTTTTCCTTCATCTATTGTTTTTGCTATTTGTTGAGTGGTGAATTATTTTGCAGGAATTGCAGCATCTGGAGCTCTGGTAGCCAAATCAACTTGCGGTAAGATCGGTTCTCCGTGCTGTGTTTGCTATGAAGGTTATATTATGAGTTACTTATTTAAAAGGCGCCCGTGGTCCCGCCATTCGTCTACAAGTAGTGAGCAG
Source organism: Pyrrhosoma nymphula (assembly GCA_963573305.1). Lineage (NCBI taxonomy): Eukaryota > Metazoa > Arthropoda > Insecta > Odonata > Coenagrionidae > Pyrrhosoma > Pyrrhosoma nymphula. The sequence goes on along the minus strand of OY754340.1, from coordinate 65,135,779 downwards.
AATTTCCGGTAGGTGGCGCCGCATGACACGTAGTTCCCGTTAAGCTCGAGCGTGGCGCTGCGAGCGGCTAAAAATGGCGGTAGAGTGGGTTACTACATATAGAGTTTCCTTGGCTGTAGAGATAGGTTCCACGCAAAATAGAGGAAATCTATCTAGATGATCCACGGATAGCCAACGTCGGCCATATGTATTGCATCGCTATGCCGAGAGATAGCCTATCCTTAACAGGGATAGCCTATCCTTGGACTCCAAGGATGCTATTCGTTTATTTGGGGATATGCCTTGACTTGTGCTGGCTGGGTATTTACTGGGTACCATTGTAACATAATGTAATTCTGTAATATAAATGCGACTGAGCCTGAGCCAACAGACTGGATATTCATTGTGTCATTTGTACAGAAATAAACATTGGGTATCCCATCTGTGATGTGTAATTAGCTGCTGATTATTTGCAAATTAAGTAATTTTGCTGAATCAATACCAAAAATGTATGTCCATTCGAATGCATGTAAAATCTTGTGAAGTGTGTTCTGTATTTCAATTTTTGATTGTACTATATATTTTAATCGGGCCCTGGTTTCAATTGTACCAATATTAGTCATGGAATCATTGTCGTGATAAACATATTGTTGGATCACAATCTCTCATAACATTAAGTAAAGGGAAAGGTGTAGTTATTTATTTAATTTGATTTGTAAAAAGAATATATCGTGTTATTAAATGTCATTTTACTCCAGAATGATCATGAATTATTCTTATTGTATATTTATTGGTTTCCCTGGAGATGATCAGGAGATTTGCAAATTTCCCTACCTAAAAAACCAAATGAAAAATCACCTAATCTACACCTCTGAAATTCCTCCTAATTGTCCTGGACCCATTCTCTTTCTCTCTGACCTGTATTTCAGGACTTTCATCTTGTATGTAACTAAGACATGAACAAGTTAATAACGCAGTTAACAGAAGAGGAAAGGACCATATGGAATATCATCACTTCCATGCCCTGAATTTCGTAGGCCTCGACTTACGTAAATCTAAACATTCCTAAAAGGCATTCTAAATAAAAAACAAGGGATTATCGAAATTCGGTTGTACGGTTGCCTACATTAAAATGAGCGCATGTGCTTGAATGTAAGTGAAAGGTGGGCAATCTGAGATGGAATTAAGACAGGGAAATTGTCCTGGTCAGCAGTTGGTGAGTAGTATTATGACCATGAACCTTACAATGAGGACCTCAGAGTAAATATATGAAGAGCGCTTATTGTAGCTGCGCAGTAGCCGGAATATGAGGACAACATTGAAACCACGTGACTTCGGGGAAAATTGCGGGAATTTTGAATACGCGAATCCGTAATAACTCATTTTTTGACAAATTTCCACGTACGACTGTGCAGGCTATTTTAAATTATTACGTCAAGCCACTACTACGATAACTATGGTATTACTAGAATACTTATCGAAGAAAATTTTTTCCCAGGTGGACTTAAATATTAGTGATGAAGTCGACGTACGATTGGGCAACTCGTGCACTTAGAAAGACTAAATGAATACGCAGAGAAAATTAAAACTGCTAATTATGGTTACTAATAACGAAATAAGGGAGATCAAAAACATCACCACGGTCTTAAGAATCTGGATTAGTATAAAGGAGGTAAGCCTAACAGAAAATCGAAGGCATTAAACATTGGACAAAACATCAACCCTAATCTGAAAATATCACACTCAAGTTATGGCATTCAGCCATTTAAGACCCAGGAAATTAGTTACAAAAAATACGAATAATGAAATAAGTACACAAATTACATTAAAGAGTGAGAAATCGATTTTTGCAATGATAAAAATTAATAGAAAAAGCACATTTTTATTTTGGTGAACATAGAAATTAGAGAAATAAGGGAACGTCGTGGGGAAAGTATAATCAACTACCACACGGTAAACGTAAAGTTAATCTTCGAGGAAATAATTTTTAGAGCAAACTACAATAGAATTGATACTCATCAAATCATTTATTTAATAATTGTCAGTCACCAGTAGATAATGAACTAAGTAAGCGATGAACATTTATGTTACAACCATAGAACCTCATAGGTACAATGTACAATTAACACAAAATTATGCCATGTATTAACAGAAATAGACAATTTCTACTTCATAACACCTAAGGTGCGATGGACTCCAGCCCCGAAAGCACAGAGAATTTGAAATATTAAACAAAATTCATCACTGAAAACCACATAGAGGTTAAGCTAATCGAATTGTAGAATATAAAGTAAAAGGTTATAATACTTTGAGCCATAAAAATTCAGGGCCGGTTCATGAAAAATATCCATAGGAAACCCAGAAAATGAAGCACAAAGCTAAGCAACTACATGCCGGAAGTAACACAAGCAACTATCTGATGGCAAAAATGTAATAAACAACATGAATTCATGCATAAATTAAAGTAATTATTATTAGGCATGTTAAAATGTTCATTTTCTCAGCAGATACTTCTTGAGAAAGGTGAAGAATCTAGTGAAAAGAATAAAATATGTCAAGTCCAAACTGATAAGCTACTGAAAACACTTACTGTTACAGAAGCCAGCAATGAAGCAATAAGTAAAGAAATGATATTGTGGAAGATGATATACCATTCAAGGACGCTATTTCTGAAGAAATTATTAACCTTGAAGTTTCAATAAGAATTAGGCAAAAAACATGGAGTTCAAGGAGAAACAGCTTGATGAAGAAAAGCAAGATTTAAGAAATAAAATTCAATGATGTCCATAGACACAATTTTCAGAGGAAATATTGCTCTAAAAGCACAATGCCAACTAATAAGATCAGACAAGATTTAGGACAAGAAAATTACCTGAATGCACAAATTAATGTAGTAAAAAAATAAGCAATATCAATATAAATGTTATGAATCCACAAATACAACAGCACTGAAAGTAATGCCATATACAAATGGTAATAGGCACTTCGTGATGGCAATTACAAGAGCGTCCCTCAGCACTTAAAAGAAAATCACAAGCACAAAATAAAAGGCAGCTTCTAGTAAATGTCAAAAGCATCCCCCAATATGTATTCAGCACTAAAAGCAATACTATGGACAACTGGAAATGGGCAGTTCGTGATGGCAATTACAAGAGCGTACCTCAGCACTCAAAAGAAAATCACAAGCACAAAATAACAGGCAGCTTCAAATTAAATGGCAAGAGCATCCCCCAATACTCAGCACTAAAAGCAATACTATATACAAATGGAAATTGGCACTTCGTGATGGCAACTACAAGAGTGTACCACAGCACACAAAAGAAAAACACAAGCACAATATAACAGGCAGCTTCAAATTAAATGGCAAGAGCATCCCCCAATACTCAGCACTAAAAGCAATACTATATACAAATGGAAATTGGCACTTCGTGATGGCAACTACAAGAGTGTACCACAGCACACAAAAGAAAAACACAAGCACAATATAACAGGCTGCTTCAAATTAAATGGCAAGAGCATCCCCCAAGAGTATTTCTTTGGAGGTGTGGTCGGTTCTCAATCTTCATCTGGGGTAAAAGCAACAACATCCGAGGCCACCACTGAAGGCACAGGATCACAAGAGTGGGGGACACCTGAAAGAATAATCAGTTAAGACAAGTAAAAAATTTAAACCAATTAAAAGGAAATCCATCACAATCATTAAAACAGACAACATTATGTTTATTCCCAAGTGGTCTCCTCAATATAACACAGCCACGGAAATATATGCTAATTATTAATTGAGTAAAATAGGAGTGGTAATAGTAGCTCTTTCCACCACTTCATTGCAAACCCTTGTCACATTTCCATTGATCCAAAACATAGTTCTTTGTAGGACAAAGAAGATCACAGAAAAATGGCTACACATTCATCCTTCTTCTAACTTGTTTTAAAAGGCACATTTTATCTGTATAATTCCACGAAATGAATGCATTAAGTTCTGGTATCAAAATAATAGCAACGGATTAAGTACAATTCTAAATATACATCTATCTATGCACAAAAGGAAACTCCTATTTATCAAAAATAATTATGTATAAATACGTATGAACGATAAATGCCAAGTTTTTATAGGTATTATACCTGCTTTCCATTAAGTTCTGTCTGGGTGAGTTTCTGGGTTTACAAGTAGCTCTCATCAGTGTTCCGGACAAGAATCATGTGAGAAAGGTATATTTTCAAGTTAATGCTGAAGTGATCAAGTTTCAGGTAGGCAAATGAAAATGACTTAATATTAGGCAGTTAAGAAAAGCAGAGTCCAAAAATCAACAAGTTGAAAGGTTTAATATTTGAAGTTAATTCCCACAGGAGTGCTCATTCGCGGGAAAGTAACTACCGAACGAATAAACGAAAGATATTAATTTCCTTCGGATTACAGAACCTCTCAACGTAAAACAGAACTCTCTACTATCAAAAGAATTTCCTTTTCAGCACTTCATACTCGGTTTCACTCCAGTACCTCATTGTCTTGGGGGTGGAAAGAAATATTCAAAGAAAGACACCAAAACAGCAAATTTACCGAGGTGCCATAAAAAATACAACGCAATCCTTATATTATTGACGAGTAATAATTTCACAGTAGTAGGAACATCGGTCTGATGTAGCAAATCAATTTTCCCCAGGATTCAATACTAAATTCCATTTATTCAAAATACATTAATTAGATGTCACTTACTTGCAAACACTGGCTCCACATTTTCCTCCCTACATTTCCTTTTCAAGGGAAATTTCCTTTTCTTCTCCTTGGACTGAAGATGATCTGGAAAAACAAACACAGTTGGCTCAGCATTGGCCAGTGCCCGCCGAATTTCTCCCTGTCAAAGGAGTCCTCCGTAAAATGCATGGAGCATATCTTGCTGTGTTTACTGGGGACGAAGTTCTCCCTCCTCACGTTTCTCACCCATTCCTTCCGTCGCTCCTCATAAACTGGGAATCTAAAGACAGTAAAGAGGAAGGCATCCACGGCAAATATGAATGGAAAAATACGTAAAAAAATTCACAAAATTTGATGTCCTGACTTCGTCAAGATTTTCGTCTACAGAATAAACTTACCGCATTTCATGGTTCAGCAAGTACGCAGTTTTAACACGAGCCATTAACTATTTACTAATAAAAGACTATTTGATTTGTAACAGTGGTGCAATCATTTTAAATATCAGCAACCAAGGTTATGGATAGAAGCACACATTATTATAACCACGTGCTTTTATCACCAAACTAGCTAAACAATACATTACAACTTATTTCTAGCAGGGTAGTTCAAGCAGAAAGAAATAAAACGTATAGGTATAGATAGAAAAGAAATACTTACGAGTGGAAAGTAACTTTTCCACCTTTCACGTACGACTCCGTGCAAATTCCATGCACAGCAATGTATCACCATCTTGCCGGTGCACTTGATCTGAATTTATAGACGAAATACGCTGTGTTTAGCCTCAAAGCTTCTTCTAATAGAAGAGCCAATACTTCTTCTTCAACGTGAGGGCCCTCGAATCACCTTGATAGGAATATTGCTGCCGAATTAACCGCAAAATTAATCCACCCGCACAGAAATCCTATACACACATATGGCAGATTTCAGCAAAAAGTCCCGAGGTCACGTGGTCTACCCCCACCCTGACCCTTTCAATGTTGTCCGCATGCGCAGAAACCAAAAATCCCTCTCCCCTATCCTTACTCTGAGATGAGGACGGAAATATTGGTGCGCTTCCGATCGTCATTTGCTCAAATTACGGGTCGCCAGTTATTGCGCTGGTGTTGCGAGGGAGGCCTCGGTAAATGTGAGCTTTCGTCCCGCCAGCGTTTTCGTAATTTCACCCACTTTTAAGAGAGATATCGGAACCAAATTCACCTCACCTATTATGCAAACCTTGCGCATTTGTAAAATACTTTCAACACAACAATGCATCTTATACTCTAGGAATGGGAAACTTTCAAACCTGAGAACTGCGATTTTTCCTCTCCGCCATCTTGTGAAAAAATGCCGTTTCCTCTTATCCACCGTACATGGCGCAGCGATCGAGCAGTTGCTTCTCTAGCATACACAGACCTCACAGTTTCTTCCACGAATAATACACTACAGGATTATTGAGTCGGCTGCTAGACGCGCTGTCACCCAGCCCAGATCAATTGGGCGGGGCGATTTTCGACTGAGTTTGCTGCGCCATCTCAACATGCCCGTAGGTACTATTTTTTTATTTTTTTAACTTTTCCGTTTTCTGCGCGAGCGTACGGATTCAAAACACCAGTCATCGCCAAGCGCGCATCGTGTTTGAAAGTGCAGGCCGTTGGGAGTGAAGTGACGCTGTTGTATTTGCAGTAGTTATCTTGGGAGGATTTGTTGGACAACTATTTTGACATTGACTGGTGAGTTTCTTCATTCTTTTATTATTATATACTATTATTTTAGATCAGTTATTCTAAACGTCGTTAACGCAGTTTGTGAATGCACGGCCCACCTGTTTACACAACTAGGAGGCTATTTTATAATTTTTCAACAACTGCTGTAATGCCTTTGCCTGTTTGAATGACTAACTCCTGTACTGGGTAATATTTGTCATTTATGTCTACGGAAAACAAGGAATCTTCCACTGTCTCATTTCCCCTGATGAGAGACTTGTGGTAGAGATGACAGTCCCTCTCATTCAAAGCATTTTTCACTATGTAGTGGCTTACATACAACATGGAGGGTAGTTTCCTATTCCAAATCTTCAACTCATGCCACATTAAGTTTCTAGTAGGTACATGATTCCATGGCTTGTGTGTTAGTATTAGTGCTACAACCTGCTGGCTGATTCACTGAGATTGATCCTTCTTGAAAGAATGACTCTAGATTAGTCAGTAATTCACAAATATCATTCATGCAGTTGCCTTTACTGTCATTAGAGAGCAAGCCATTCATCACCGCAGTCTTGAAAGCCTGAATGAATTGCCTGCTGTTAGGGGTGTGGTTTGATCCACATAGTTCTGCCGAACGACATTAAAGAAATTTTCCAAAGGGTCCTGATTTAAATTTCTTCCATTGAGATGCCAAAACCCCTTGTCCCTCAACTCTCTCCAAAGTATTGAAAATGCTTTGATGGTGGCTATAGCCAACCATTTTTTGAGGGAGGATTCACTTACTTTGCTTCTAAAATCTTCCACTACTTAACTTTAAGATATGATTTATTGCCAATTTTGTCATAAATGGTGGTGGTGTATTAATCCATCTATGTTGTAGTGAGAATGTACATACTTTTCTGAGTATTGTGTACTTTTGACTGTTTATATTTTTAACCGTTAGAGAGAAATTATTTTCTGTTAATTTGGTTTTCCTGTTCATGATTTCGGTCAATTTTGTTAAGTTAAATAGTTTGTCCAGGTCCCTGTTGCATGATAGATTGTAAATTGTATGCACTGGTCTTTTCTTTTTTAAAATACATTTTTAAAAGTTAAATAATTATCTGTTTCCTGACCTGGGCTTGGGCTAATGCATTTCACATGTGTCTATTCCCTGTTTCCAATTACTTTTTCCTTTAACCCTGTTTATGTTACTGATGTGCATCAATGTATGTATGCATTAATGTTGTTGTTAATGAAATAATTTTATATGTGTGCCTCTGCTGCTTACTGCTAATTAAGAGCTTTACTTTTGCTTGAACTTGCTTCTCTGATCCTAGTTTGGAGAACAATATTTGGCCTTGATCTTAAACCTGTGTGTGAGGTGTTTTTTTTAGTAATTATGACCCCAACTTGGGCTTGTTGCCTATTCTGATGTTGGAGAATCACTGCTTCACAAACCCACTCCACTGATTGCCGTGTGCTTGTTTACTGAAGCTGTAAAGTGTTTGAACATTCAAAGCTATGTACCACTTACACCTATTCTCCTAATGACATTAATGGCATTTCCATTGTGCGGTCAACCTCTACCTGTGTGTGTGCATCTGTACTGGAGTGTACAAAGTTGCAAGGCCTTCAATGCCTTCATCATCAATCCTGTGGAAGTTTTTCCTGGATTAATAGCCATTTACCCATTTTTGTGTAAATATATTGCCCTAATGGTGTTAAGGAGATATTTATTGAGCTTTGGAATACAAATTAGTGTGTGAATCAATGTTGGAATTCTCATTTATGAGAGATACCAAAAATTGACATGTTACAGGGCAGTGAATACTGGACAGATCGATATGATGTGCCAATTATTTGTGGGTTTAATGGTTGTTTGCCTAATATGTAGTTTGGAGGCATATAGTATTGGTTATGTGTATCAGTGGGCTATTCTGAAGTATTTTGTGAGGGACTATAGTTTTACTGGACTGTTTGGAAATTTGCATTAAGTACACCTTGATACATGAAATGATTGAAAATAAGAAGTGTGGCAAAAACTGAAAATTCATCATGCCTCTCCATATTTCTGTAAAATGTTTGTCATTACTATTAATGATAATTTTAAAAAATGTATTGTGATGATAAATCTTCCTAGAATTCAGCAATTATGCATTACATACATTTAAATGTCTCACATATGGCTATCATTCATTGTTTGTCATTATGTAATGCTATATTGTCACTGCTATTTGCTGCATTGTTGATGTGTGAGGCTTGAACAGGTTTCAATAATGATAATCAGTTTTGTCCGGTGAATAGTTATTTACAAATCAGTATTTTGTAATAGAGACAACTACCCTGATGAAAATCAAGTTTGCAATTAAGTGTGATAAAAATGTGCAGGAAATCTGACAGTGTGTGACAAAAGTGCAATTTGGAACATGAAAAGTGTGAAGAAAGTGTGCGAAAAGTGGGATTTGGCAAATGTAAGAGGAGTGCGCAGAAAGTATGTGGACATAGTTTTGGCACTCTTTAATTTCACCAGGGTGTAAACGTTTTGGTTTATCACGTGTTAACTAGAGGTGGTTCAATTTCGAATTTTAATGTTAAATTAATGATATTTTCAATGAAAAAAGAAGATCCACTACTGTAATTGTAATCTCCATTTGGCAGTTACAGCCAAATAAAAGATTCATGTGCTCATATATCTACCTTTCCTTTGAGTTTACATTCCTATCAATTCATTTTCAGAGTTAGAGCAGCTTCATAAATGGCTGATTACGACGGCGATTGACTGCAAGAAGGTTATGCATAAATATGGAGTGTAAAGTAAAGCATTCTTGGAATAGGAAGTTGTGCAAACCTCATTTACCGCGAGGATTGAGTGACTTTAGTGGATAGCCATTTCATATCTACCCGTGTGCATGCGAAATCAGCTAATTGTGCTTGAAATGTTGTATTAATGATATAATTTTTCTTTTTTCCTATTCCGGAATGCTTTCCTTCGCGCCGAAGTTTGAAAAGTTGAACTGAAGGAATAGATTAGTAGTATAGAGAAGAAAGAATTATGAAAAGTACAAGTAGTGACACCTAACGGAGACTAAACTACCTACGCTCCAATGCTGAAACCTTGACTGTTTCGGGGGGGCATCTATAGGGTTGCTAGTGGTCTCTCACGGTTGAGTTTCACATCTCAGCTAAACATATGCGATACTTTTACTCATGGAGTCGACGCGCCGTGCTGTCACCCACCGAGCATCTTATTGAGTTTACGAAAGTCGCCACTCACGGCGCTGACTGCAAACCGATCCGCATTTCACGGGGAAAAACATGACAATAGTGGGAAATAGAACTGATGTATTGCCGAAATCAGACGTATGCTGCATGTGCTACTATTGTCAACAATGCAGGAACACTTTAAGCTTTACTGCCATCAACCAGAATGCAATTTCACAGCTGAATCTCAAAGAGGAATCATTAATCAGCGATATATTGGGACGTATACACTGCTAATGCACTCGCAAGCAATACACACGTAATACGCAAGTAACTGACGTCTTCACCACGTCCAAAGAACTGTTTTGTCGACCTAACCAAGGGCGGTTTAAAGCGTTTGATCTTAAAGTACGGCAAACCTTGCGCATATAGCCATGGTAGGCCTTTTTTACATGGGAGAGATAGGGACTAAATATGTTTTCACGAGATAAAAATTAATCAACTATATTTCATCGAATTTGAGCCATGATAACTTGTGAATGATAAAATTTCCTATAATACTACATCATTTTCAAATCAAGTTTATCCTCCAAAATGCGGAAGTCGGCCTGTATAATACGAGCCCAGCAGACACCTCAAACGGCAGCAGACGACGCCGTCTGCAATGAGTGGAACGTCGCGATATTTTCCCCGCTCGTTAAGTGACTTATCGTTGATAACAGGCGGAATGGCATTTTAAAATGTTATAATACTACATAAATATTAGCTTACTTGTCAATTAGGTATCAAAATCGACTAGGTATAGAATATTTCTCTGCAATAGGAGTAAAATGTCAAGTCAATTCCTCGACCATGAAGTGAATCCTCATAGAGAACAGAAGGTGACCAACCTTGTATTGTCACTGGAATCTTAATCATTCTCAATTAAGGTTAATTTCACGTCCAAAACTCCCTTAGATTCCCTGGCACTTCATCTACAGCGAGCGGACATACTTATCACACGGGTGACAATAATTGTGAGAGAAATAAATTTTGAGATACCTCGGCTTAGTTACGGATCGTACTCCATACCGGAACGAGACTGTTAACGGCGGCTAAATTCAACACGCTACTATCTAATTTACGTTCTTCATTGTCAAGTCAAGTGAGCACTTTGACAGGATTTACACGATCAGCACTCCATGTTTAACTGAGGCACTGACCATGAGGCACATCAGGTCAGGGCAGTACAAATAATATCAGATATATGTTATACAATTATCTAATATAAAATAATACGATAACGTACCGTGAGATATATATGGCAGCGATTAATTATTTCCACTTTATCTCCAGAGACACAAGTACAGCGGCACTAAATATAAAGGAACAATACTTGGTAATGACATCAAGTCGAGTAAATGAAAAGATAACTTTTTAGATGGTAAAATTTAATGAATGAAGCATAATGAAACAATTTACATTGCATAAGTAGAAAAAAATCATCACCCTTTCACATTGACTACACACTCACAATTTATGATACTATAAAATAACACAATAATCCCCGCCAAGGACAAATTCAATTGCCTATTGCTAATTAGTCATTACCTGCCTTAACCCTTAGGCTGCGGGAAACGTACATGTACGACTGTACCGGGAACTGCGGATAGAACGTTCTTGTACGTTTGACCCTTTCTGTCTACCTGCTCCCTCAGTCCTTTCATATTTTTATGACCCAAACTCTTTCTTTCCAGCGATGGACATCTGGGAATCCACCCTTTTTACCCAAACCAGTCCCTTCCCACGCTCTTTAGGAATCGCATACCACCGAAATGATGTGCGACCCTTTCTTCCGATTGTTCGCTCAAGAGGCTACGGTTGTCTCAAAAGTTAGTTGTCTTATGCTCGCGCCCGGCTCAATTATCAACGGATTTTTTTGGTGTTTGGTATCAAATTAAACAGAAAGTTGCTAGAAAATATATTGTCATATTTGTTTTCAACAATTACGCCTATAAACAAATTTTCAAATTTAGTTCCAAGTTCCACTAATCCCTCGACAAGTTCCGGTGCCCACTCCCTGGGATCCCGAGAAAAGGATCGGGAGGGGGTTACATGGGTCATATAACTGCCCGGCTTCGGCCCGCGGGAAGGAGGGACAGGCTCCGTCCGAATAGACATTTGCCGCACAGGGTGGACGAAATGCGCTCTAGCTGCCGCAGCTTAAGGGTTAAACGCAAACGGATTAATTATTTCAACAAAATCACATTGGATACAACAATTCAATGAAATAAAAATACACTTGGGGTGGCAACATTCACTGAATGAGGAATAATAAAACACTAACCTGTTTATCCCTTCACTGGGACATAAACAACCACACTTTCAAGACAAGAGAAATACACTAGTCACTAACTTAACTTCAATCCACATAGATTCCACATTTCAATTTTGTCAATAGTAGAAACAATGAACTGATTGCTGTTATGTCTTCTCCAACACATACTACGCATTTTTCACACTTTTAAAACCAGTCCATAATTTAATACCACACTAATCAGTAAACACAACAAAAATAAATGTAGGTGAAGAAGGGTTAATGCTCGGTTAATAGTTTGCACACTTACTAGTTATCGGATGGTCTTTCTTTGAAGATGGTCATTAGCTAGCTCTAATTGCCTTGGTATTAATTTGAGAACCTGAATGGTATCGATGAACATTATCACAGCATCTGGACGAATCAGTCAACATTGCCATAATTTCATTATGTTTGAGCTTGTTTTCAATAGCACTTGATATGTGACGCAATGTAGTGTGGGACTAACAATATCATCAGCACAGCAAACATGGCACGCAATCCTTTATAGTGAAGCACACAAACACAACACAACTAGCACACAAATTTACGGATCTCCCTCTTCAATGACATAAGTTCCCTCCTTAGTTCCTCAATTTCCTCTGTGATATTCTCCTTAGCAGGGGTGGAGTGCATCACCTAATCACTGCATCCACACGCATTACATCAACAGTTCAATCTATCAGGGGCAAATAGTTGCATTGTGAAGTACTTGTATCAACACTGAAAATCCACGGATCTGAAACCAGAGAACAAGAATCATGACAGGTGAATTACATCCAACAGTATTCCATCAGGAAAAATAAATCTAAATAAACATACGTCTAAATCAAATGCACACAATGAATCAAGGAGCCTAATGTAATATTCGTGCAATGAATAATCCCCACGCCCCATGAATTACTCAAAAAGACATGGCGGACACAAACGGACACGTGGGTCGTAACTGGAGAACACATTTTAATAGACTTGATTACACCGAAATACAATTTTATGAGGAAAATCATTTGATTTACTACCATTTGAAATTGATATTTTAATATTAATACCACGAGGATCATCGCAACCATCTCACTGTTTACACACACAATACCTTTACAACCCACACAACGCGTTACTTTCACTGGCGATAGCTAACCAGTACAATCATCTAATGACCTCATACTATTCACCTTGCGTAGAGTAATTAATATATGATACAATTTAAGCAATTTCACCTTATCATACTTTACATGAAGGGACTTACTTACCTTCGCCTTGAACAGGCTTCCGTTCCGTAAGCCCAACTCCTTATTCCGCTTTTTGGCACTTTCGTACCCAGCGTCGCACCCAGGAACACAACAAAGGCGGTTAGTCCTCATCTTAAAATTCTTGCAAGAAGACTTAAACAGTTTTCACCGGCAAAAACACTTCGTAAACACGATTTCGGCCGAGCAAAACATAAACACTTGCACTACCGCTAATGGAGGAAGTCGGAAAGGACCGGATCGGTCGATACAATCAGCGCCGCTATGCGGCCGATTTTGGCGAACGAGAAAAACGCGCGGTAAGTGACAGCAGAAATACGCTTTCCCGTTCCCGTTCTGCAGCCTCCTTATGTAGGCTCCTTGGTTTCTTCCCTCTTTCCACTCAAACTCACCCTGCAACAGCCATTTAACACAATCATTTTAAGACTAGAAATTCTTGGCCTACCACGCGATTGCAGCCCCTCTAGTTGGAACTTGATTTCTTTCGCGTCCGTTGATAACACGATCGAAGTAGGAGATAAACGTCCTCTTATAATGTTCTTGATTATGACACTCTACTTTCAAATATCGGGTGTCAATTGTCTGTGCTGTATTCCCCAGATATGAAAAAATCATTCACCGGGTTCAAAACCGGATCCCTGGATTTCACGTCAAGTGCTTTAAAGGAACAAGTTGAACTGGACTGCCACAGACATTGCAACACAAATTGAACACAATATTTTCCTTAAATTAATACTAATTATTCCTCAAATTTTGTAAATTTTTTAATTCCCAGTTTTGGTATTAGGTATTTTCATAAGTAATTCACGAAGGGCAACTTACGGGTGACTTAAGATTTTTAATTACAAATAACTAACGCATTCTGAGTTTTGGAAATGCATCTATTACGTAACTCGGGGACTATCTGCAAAAGAGAATAAGATCGTGGTGGACTGGTCACACTCTCTTAGGCTCAATGGGTTCGGAATAAATATTTATTTTAAGGAAAGATGGAGGAAAAAGTCCAAAGAGGAAGGCCAAGGTTTAAATAAGAAGACAAAATAAGTAGGAAATTTCATTGGATGAACTATTTGAAAGGAGTAAGGCAATAGGAGGGTTATTGGGACTATACGGTTAACCAATCTTTAGACGAAATGATGAAGGATGTGAGGGTCTTGAATGTATGTATTTAGAATTTAGAAATTCATGTACAAACTACTTAGTTCCTTGTGTTGCTTGGTGGAATTAAACACTTGGAAATACAATTACTTCACAGTCAGTCGTCGTGTTACATAAGTCTCGACTTACGTGAAGTTGCACTTACGCAACCGGGAACCTTACCCAAAAAAACGAGAATTACGAAAGTTACGGATTAAGAACGAATGTTTCCTACTTTCAAGGAGGTTGTGTGTGTTGTCACTAAAATCTGGCCAATCTGAAAGGGGTAACTTGGCCTGGAAAGCAGTCGTAAAGTTGCAGTAAGATACCGTGCTTAAATATCTTTGAGAAACAGATATTGGAAAATTAAGTGTAACAGATAATGTGCCAAATATCTTTTAAATGATTGTTTTTGTGGTGCTTTAACGTACATTGGCTCTTCGTCCTCCAACAAGATAAAACATGAAACATATTGTTAATAAAAATTGTAGTATAATTTCATTGAACGTTCCTCAGCTTTTAAATTCCAGAAATAACCTCTATTATCTAGATTATTCTGAATTCATACGTTTAATTCCATAAATTGAAAATTGCCAAACATATATACAATTTCTGCTATTTAGGTAATTCTTTCTTTTAAACCTTCACATGTTCATGTTTATCGTTAAATCTCCCTGTGCTGATAACCCTAGTAACACACATTGTTGTCCCAACGTTGTTTTTTGGTCGGCATCGATGTGGAAACGTTGGGGACTTATTAGTAGTGGGGGAGCCAACGGAATCCCTACGTTGGGACCTAGAAAACTGTACAGGGTGTTTCGTAATGGCTCTGAAATATTTTAGGATATGATTAAGCAGGTCAAAATAAGAAAATAAAATTCAATTGGACATGTGTCCGAAAACGCACCGTTATTCAGCTGCATGCCTATTTCACGGGAACCCTAGTAAATAATAAAGTATTTAACATAAAGACCTGATACTTTGTATATATGTTAACAACAATGTATTAAACTAGCATACACCATATAATTATTTTCTAACACACCATTTAAAAATGGTAGACATTCAAACTTATCTATTGTTAACAACTTTGTTAAAATTGTTAACAACGCGGCTTTAAAACGGCAACGCGGCAACGCGGTTAAAAAAAATTGTTAACAACGCGGATGTCTGTACGTGAATGAGTCCACTCCTACATTTCTGTGATTAATATACCAGAAACGAAGATGCGGTTTTTAGGGAGTGGTTTACTTTTAAGGGAACGGTAGCTTTAATCTATGTTCAATGATTACGCAGGCTAAAAGTGATGTAAAAAATATATATTCGACCTGTACATTTCACGCAAGTGCATTTTCTCATGTAGAGGAACTCAAAATGCAAGGAGTGTAAAATATATAATACAATAATTATTTATTGTACATTTTACATGAATTGAAGCGAGCTATGACATCAGTTTTTGGCGCGGTATTCAAACCTTAGGTGAAACATTAATTAAATTTGTTTATTTCGAATGTTTGGCCTGACGAGACCCTCTGACATTTTTTAACGAAGTTTTTAATAACATGATATGTAATTATTCAAGTTAAGAAGCAAAACCTTGCTCATATTATAAAAATATTACATGATATTTATCATGTGCCATGAGTCTACGAGTTTAAAGAGCACTATATTCCCAAAAGTGAAAACCATGTACTACATTAATGTTCCATTTGTTGTATAATTATCAGTTCCAAAAAAGTAAATACGTATTTCAACACATCATTAAACATACTAGGTTGCTCCAACATTCTTTTGGAAGAGAGGTTTGCTAATTACAGTAAAAATACTTATTATAGTAATAACTAAGACGGCGAATGTTTATCTGTTTCACTCGTTTTCAAGGCGATTGATAACGTGTCGAGGAGCGGACGCCTCGAGAAGGCTGCATGTTTATTTTTAACTCTACTTATCTTTCCCGCTCCATAGTCGGTTCCTGAAACGAGAAAACAATTCCTTTATCTCGTCTCCTAAGCGTAAAAAACACGATTCCCATCATAGTTCCAAATATCTACATGAACGGTTAAGAGTATTTCTGGTCATTGAGCTTGTTGCATGATTAAACGAAGTATAATGTACCGAAAGTGTGCATGACATCCCTCCACAACAATGGCTTAGTCTTTATTTTAATTATATACAAGCCAGGCACTGAGCCTCCATTATTGATATGTCAGTAATGTGAGCCACTGCCAGACTGATGAATAGTACAAAAGAATACACAATTACTCATAAAATTACTTCGAATGAAGTTGAATTCCTATCGAGAATCCTACAGTGAAGTTTCGCTAGACTTATTTTACTCCTTAAACATGTAACGACATTCAACAGTGACCGATAGTAACCATAACATCATATAACGGGACAGTAACCATATGGAGACAGTAAGCATATTAACACCCAGCCAGCACAAGGGCTATACTATCTGATCTAGGGTGGCTCTAAAGTGGCTCTAGGATATCTCCAATACTCCTTAGAGCCAGCCTAGAGCCAGCCTATCTCAACTCGAGCGATGTAAGAATACAACACAACGTCTTTTATGTGAAATTGTAATACTCAAAAAGAATTATTAACATGTATTTCCGATCAACACCAATATTATATATTATTCGCGGGGTTAACTGAAGAGAGACGTGGATAATAACAACCAATGATAACCGTTATTAACTTAGTCAAATTATGCGCAACGTAGTAAAAGGATGATCCACCTCTATCAGCTGGATAGACTAGATCTGGAAACAACACAAAATCCGTAAGCGAAATAATTATTATCAAAAAGTGAACTACAAAGTAATTTTGCATAGTAAAAATATTAATTAAAATTTAAAGGGCTACAAGGATGTACGAAGAAGCATATGAGCTAAAATGTAGTAATTGCCTCGTCGTGAACTGCCTCTGACGGTTCTCGCGCTTCACGCCTTTCATTTGTCAACTTTGTGAGCGCATGTGAGGAACATGGCGGATGTGTTTAGCTTTGATGCCGGACGTACTATCTTTTATGAAGAATTTACCATATAATATTAGCTCAAGAATGTACCGTGATATAATCTTTTGTACCGTGTGTACGTATTTTGTGCTGCAGAATGAACCGTGTGCAAATAATCTTTGCTGCAGAGCCTTGGTACCGTGTGTATACATCGTTGCAGTGGAATGCGTCGGAAAGGCAATAGAAACGTGTAACTGGTGCCTTGACCGGTTCTGTATATCTGCCGTTTGAGATCAGGTAAGTAAATTATTTTTAGAAGAAGGTAATTAGGTATATTAATTACTAAAATAACTTCTGATACTTCACATTAGTGAAAAGGGCTAGTCTTTATATTTGAAAATGTGCAGTTTGGAGGCCCGGGCGATTCCCGGGGCGCCGTGATTGCGAAAAAATATTTTTTACTACGTTTAACTGGTGACTAGCCCGCTCTCTCGCCCGCGTGAAAATTTTGTCTTAAGCCGGCCCTACTCTTTCAACCTCTTTGCCATGTATTGATCAGCGAAATTGTTGATATTTCACTCGTTCCATGTTAAATTAACTGACTTGCTACCGAACCAACAATCTACAATACAATAAGCAGAGAAAAAGATAGGTAAATGTTCTCGAAGAGGCTTCCCCGACGAAATTTTTTTTTCACCCCTTAGATTTTGCTAGTGTTACACGAAATTTAACAAACTCAAATTGTTGTAATTACGAAAATAGCCAGTGAAAGGATTTTTAGTGTACTTAAAAAATTTATGCTTCTAGAAAATCTGCATCTTCGTAGGTGATGTGCGGCTGGTCGGCCATCTTGAATAATGTTAAATAAATGTTCGCGAAGTGGCCTCGCCGACAGAAATATTCTTTTCATCCCTTAGATTTTGCTAGTGCTGCACGAAATTTAACAAACTCATGGTGTTAAATTTGCAAAAATAGCCAGTGAAAGGATTTTTAGTGTACTTAAAGAAGTTATGCTTCTAGAAAATGTGGAACTTCTGAGGTGATGTGCGGCTGGTCGGCCATCTTGAATTTTAACGTAGGTTTTGTGAAAAGGCAACAGAGGGCAATGACGCCGGAGTAGTTCGCTTTGATCTAGAAATTCCGTGAGCAGTCACAACCGCGGCAGTTTTAAATAGTAGGTGCCAGTGGGTGCTCACAATGATGAGCTAGCATTGCTATCAACCTCCTTGTATATAGACTTGGGAGTTAACTGTAAATAGTTTATGCAAACCAATATATTTCAGTAATGCCTGGTCGGCATTGTATAATAATATATTATATATAATGTATACGTATAGTAATCCTGCCTTATTCCACAGGAACAAGAGAACATCAGCCTCCGCTCAACAGAACCACCAGTTTCAACAGGCAATCGACGTATGACTACAGGAGCAAAAAGCATCCAGCGCAAAACGACACCACTCAAATCAGTGAAGTCCAGCACTCCTACCAGCAACAAATATACCTACATCCACACGGCGACTTGCGTGAGGTTTGTCGGTTTCCATCAAGCCTCGGTTGATTGCGTCATTAAGCCATCCCGGATGAAAAGAGTTCCCGCACCATTATATTACTCTCAATATTCAATGTGCTACACGCCCTTGTACAAAGTTAAAATATGTATGTATGTTAAATGACGAACCCTGATGAAGATGGGCTATTGCTGTAAATATGTTGATATATAGTGAGAATAATTATGTTAATACTTGCATATGTGTAAATATATGTGTCATGGCAGTAAACACCTTTTGACTTGACTTAGATGCAATTGTTCCTGCCTTTTTCTTCATCTATTGTTTTTGCTATTTGTTGAGTGGTGAATTATTTTGCAGGAATTGCAGCATCTGGAGCTCTGGTAGCCAAATCAACTTGCGGTAAGATCGGTTCTCTACGTGCTGTGTTTGGTATGAAGGTTATAATATGAGTTACTTATTTAAAAGGCGCCCGTGGTCCCGCCATTCGTCTACTAGTAGTGAGCAGCATTGCCGTTAGGTGGCGCCACATGACACGTAGTTCCCGTTAAGCTCGAGTGTGGCGCTGCGAGCGGCTAAATATGGCGGTATGCGTTGTTACTACATATATAGATTCCTTGGCGGTAGAGATAGGTTCCACGCAAAATAGAGGAAATCTATCTAGATGATCCACGGATAGCCCACGTCGGCCATATGTATTGCATCGCTATGCCGAGAGATAGCCTATCCTTAACAGGGATAGCCTTTCCTTGGACTCCAAGGATGCTATTCGTTTATTTGGGGATATGCCTTGACTTGTGCTGGCTGGGCAGATGATGCCATCATAAAACGGAAGACAATTGATCATTAAAATCGAGAAGTACTATCTGATATTGATGAAGCACATAAAAGATTAAACAAATTTAGCGAAGAATGCATTTATTAATTATTATGTTTTTTTGTGAGTAAAACTGTTCTCAAAACTGGAATTGCATACGGAGTAGCAATTTGGAAATCATAATTATTTTTTTTGTTTAGCTAGATTTGAGTAGCTATTCTCTGGGTCGGACTGACTCATAACCTCTCGTTGGTAGAATACAATATGTAACAAACTGCCGAAGGGACATGGTGTTCAACTTATACCGGAGCAATGGAGAAGGTGCCTCTTCTATTTGAGAATAATAATGCTAAAGAAGTCGTGGAATTGAAGACGCTGCACACAATGGCCGCTATTGTTTTTTTTCCTTTATATGAGGAGTAAATGAAGATCTATGTCGAGTGATTGGCTGAGGCATTGAGGCAGCCAGGCTAACTTTAATAGAACGCTTAGCACCGAGTGTGGAACTCAATCACGAGGCTGTCCGGAAAGACATTATTTGAAATTCCGAATATAGGAAGAGCATTTCCTATTTAACAGAGAACAACTAGCTTACGTTTTACCGTATAATGGTTAGTAGACGCCTTCATAATTAAGAGGCTCGTAACGGCGTCTGATGGTGGTCAACCCTATTTTACTCAACCAACACGGATTTCCCGTGGCAATCAGATACGGAACCTTAGAGCGCAATTCAGGCATAGTGAGACGGTGACCCTCATGCAAAGATGAAAGGGAAACGTAGAAAGCGCCTTTTTCTTCGAAAATACGGAATCAACCCCCACCCTGTCTAACTATTCACACCATCCTCCATTTTCTATCGCTCTGCGGTTCTGGGGGAAGAGATGGGCTACGACGAAGTGCAGTTTAATGAGAGCCACGTTTGGTTAAGGCTAGTGGAGGGGGTAGGTAGATTTTGCGCGGGGAAAGAACAGGAATACATTTTTAGGAATGCATGAGGAGCAGTAGAGATGAGGAGAGCGAGGGAACAAATTCATAAGTTTTTTTGTAAAATTCGGACTCAAGTGGTTTTTATATAAAATTTTCAATTTAATTTAAAAATAAAATTTATTTCATTACTTATTTGGAGACGTGTTCGAAATTTTTGATATTTTATGAAATTTTCTAAATTATAGATGAAAATATCTCCGGACTTATCATTTCAATCACATATCGTAGCCTTGAATCACCACCTAATCTGATTCTAAATGCGTATGGACAGAGACTAATGACAATACAAGCTTTTTGTTCCATCAGGGCCCTTTTTTTATCTGCGTCTCTCAAGATGTACTCCATGACGCCCTAGTTATCTTCAAAGAACAGGTTGGTATCTGACTTCATTTAAATGGACCTATAAGAAAGAAACAACAACCATTGCATGTACGCTGGATAATGTACAATTTCCTACGAGGTGCACGTGAACTAAGCAGATGATCCCTCCCAAGGTTGGTATTACATCGCTGCAAGCAATGTGTCATTGTTACTTGACATTAAAAGAGGAAATATATTAGTTTAATTATGAGATATGCATATGTGCAGTTTTCACTCATTATATTTCTATTATGCCTCACTGTCGTTTGCTATATGCTGCGAAGAAATGTTTTACACGCAAATAAAAACCTTCATTAAACATTACATTGGTGGAAAAAATAAGAATGCAAGAAGAACAGCACCATACGAAAGTTCTCGTTGGAAAACATACAAAAGTCCCAGAAAAATTATCATTATTTTAATTCCGTGTTGATTACATGAAAAACCATTGATATAGGGAATGAATACATATTTCTATCACTCGTCGGTATTTCACGGCGCAATAAAAATCGGAGATACAAAATTAACTGTGTGCTATCGGGAATTATTAGCATCATTGAGACTTAACATGCCATCGTTCGTTCGTTATCGTTCGAGGGATAAATGACATTTTAAATGTGTCGTTCTGTAGTACAGTTACCTAATTTCATTCTCATGATCTGATCTACCGTAGTATGTTGGATTTCGTAAAATATTATCAACGTTGCCAGTAAAAAAATATATCGGTTTGGATTTTACATAATAGATAAACTTTAAATATAATTCGACGTTCTGAAAGCGTTTCCCATCCCAGTTGCTGCAAATGGTCAGTAACACTAATAAGATTATCATAACGACATTTACAATATCTGGCCGATCTCCGCTGCACGCGTTTAAACTCAGTTTTAGAGCATACCTCATAAGGATCCCAAATAGTTGCAGAATATTCCAAGTGGGGTCTAACAAGGGAGAAGTAGCTGATTTCCATAACGGTATCGTCACACTTGCCAAGTACTCTTTTAACAATTCCTAATTTACGATTAGCTTGGCCGGTAATCTCCCGAATATCTTCACTCCACGATAGATCATTAGTCAGTCTTACTCCGATAGATTTAACCGGTTCTCCATTCTCGAGTTGGTTATTTTATATGAAATAGGAGGACATATATTTCTTATTGGAAGAAAGTTTTCGTGTCCAAAAATTCATAACAGCGAATTTTTTACAGGTTTAATTCTGTCTGCTACGCATCGCACCACTCCTGTATTGCCTCGAGGTCCTTAGTTAGCGCTTAATTGCTTATCATTAAGGCTACGCACTTCTCTATGCAACACTGCGTCGTATGCAAATAATATAAGCCTACTGTCAACTGTTTCACCGATATCGTTTATAAGTACAAAAGGAACAAAAGTGGGCCTATGACACTTCTATGTGGGGCACCTGATGTGGCTTTAGATAGGTCGAAGAAAATACCAAGGATTTCTTTCTGATTGGAAAGACCCCAAGTGATATCATTAGCGAGTTGGAAAGCTGCAGATATTGTAGATCTTCCCTTGATAAAGCCATGTTGGGAAGAATTCAGCAAGTTAAAATGGCATAAATAATTCATAACGCGATTGGAAAAGAGTTTCTAAAAAATGTTTGAGAAAACCGAGAGTAATGCAATAGGTCGATAGCTATTGGCTTCAGTGTGCGATCCCTTTTTGTGGATTGGAATGGTGACAGCAGTTTTTAGGTAGGTAGGAAAATGACCATTACAGACAGACAGGTTAAAAAATGTCAGACAGGGGGGCAGAAATAATCCTAGCGACTAATTTAATGATAGGTATTGGGACTCCATCATATCCTACATACCAGGAATTAGTAAGAGAGTGTATAATGTTGGCAATCTCATTAGGGGTAGATGGGGAGATAAATATTGACGAGGAGGTTTTATCCCAACTAAGAGAAGGCAAATCTGTGTTATTAGCAGTTCGACAGAATTGGCTATTAAAACAATTAGCAATTACAACAGGCTTCGAAACAGGAAGGTCATTAAATTTGAAGAAAGGTGGACTCTGTTCAAAGTTATTTTTAGTTTGTTGGTTGAAAATCCTCCATGCAGCTTTGGAGGGGTTATTTGATGACACAATGACATGGCTATAATGATTTTTCTTAAATTCCCTAATATTGCATTTATATTGATGTAGAAGAGCTTTGTATTGGCTGAGGAGGGAGGGATCAGAAAACTTTGACAGTCTATGCAGTTCTTTAACTCTGGCATTCATATTTAGGAGCTCAAGAGGGAACTTAATATTTTTGCTTCTATAGTTACATTTTCTGGTTCTTAAAGGAAATGAATGATTAAAAAGCAACAGGAATTCGTTCAGGAAAGAGCCAAACTTGGCATCAACATCGAGTGAGTTTAACCATGGCCTTGTTCAATCGAAGTTGCATTAGCCACATTATAAATAAATTCCTCAAAGCTTTCCCTGTGATAAAAACGTTTAGTTACATAAATAGGATCAAGTGTAGAATCAGTAATCTTCAACACAACCCCTAGCATACAGTGATCAGAAAGATAGAAAGATGTAGTATCGCAAGAAATTGTTTTCTCTGGAAAATTGGATACAACTAAATTAATCAGGGTAGAAGAGTGTGAGGTTACTCTGGTGGGAACATTATTCATTACAGCTATTCCAAATGAATGTAAAACAGAATCCAATTCTAAGTATTGAGTGGAATTAGATAATATATCAGTATTAATATCACCAAAAATTATTAGGTTATCAACATTAGAACTAAACAGATTGTATCGTGTCACTGAATTCCTTTAGAAAGGAATGGAAACAGGAGTTGGGAGACCTGGGGGCTTATTCTCTAACTCGAAGCATCGGAGCTTTCTGGCGAAAAGATGCTTCAATAAGCTACTTGCTCCCATCGGTATTCTCTATCATGGAAGCTACCGGAGAAAGAGCAAGCAGAAGCTACCGGTAGCATATTAGGCTCCCACCCATATTCTGTAAATGTCAAGAAGCTACTTCCGTAGCCCCAATAAGCTCCCTCGGTAGCCTTACGAAGCGCGGCCTCCGTATACCCTGCTTAAATATTGGTCATTTTCTAACGCTTATCTATCTATAATTATCTAACTCACGGGTATGTTTCTTACATTTATTAAATGCCCATTCTTTGCACTTTCACTGTGTTACTTTGTCATTTTCGCCATTAGCGGGATTTTTCACAAAAAAGATATTAACTGGAGTGACGGAAAGCCATATTTACCTTGGGTGAATTACGTGATTCCAGCCCATAATGGGATACTTTTCGGGCCGTGGTAGCGAGTATCACCTTCGCATTTCTTTTGAAAGTTTCATCTTCGTATATTATTTAAATGATTTGAAGCAACGAGTAATCGACGAAAGCAAATAGCACGAATCATATTGAACCATATCATCGACATGAACCCTAATTCCCGAATATATTTACGAACAATCTTATTTCAAGTGATCAAAACAGCCAAGATGGACGTTGTGCGTTCCTATTCAAGACATTGTTCACGAGATTATGTAAGCAAAAATAGAACATTTTTAAGATTTTTCTTGTATGATTTTTAATGCGTGGCATTTTTCGCTAAACACGACACAAGAGCATCTTCACCGTCTAAAACGGCTTTAAAACATGTTTCACCAGTTCTATCCACGGAAAAACATTGAGACAAGCTTTCCCATTGGTTCTAAGAATGACGTCACCAGTAATGAAGTTCCCGCAGATTTGGTTTAAAAAGATTCTCATACCCGCCTTTCATCAAACTTCTCTCCACTTCCTTTTACGTTCTTGAGGAAGCTCCCGCGAGTTAGAGAATATGGTTGGTAGCCAATTCTGGTAGCTTATTCGAAGCAACCGCATCGGTAGCTTCGAGATAGAGAATAAGCCCCCTGTAAACAACAAGAACCTCAAAACGGGATTTGTTGGATTTGCATATCACTGCAGCACATTCATTCACTTTTTCGATGTTGTTACTTAGCTTGATTTTGGAGCATTTCGTGGATCGATTACAATAAATTGCAACATCACCGCCAATGTTATCCTTTCGACAAAAGGATGCAGCAAGATACATATCACTAATGGCATAGCACTCGATTTCATTTGGTAATAACCAGTGTTCAGTCAAAAGAAGAATATCACATTTTTTATCTTGAACTAGAACTTCCAGTACAATCTTGTTCCATAAGGATCTAATGTTTAGGTAGAGGAAATTAAGCACGTTTGCCTCTGCATCTAGTCACTTATTGTGTTCCACAACAGCTTTAGATCGCGTGTTATATGTTGTCGTAGTCACTGGAGCATTTTGAGAACCTGTTTGAGCTTCAGTTAGTTTCGTTTTGTCAGGAGTTAATTCAGTAATGTCGGGGGGTGCTGAAAAACTATTGGGGCCGGCGACACATCCTTGGCCACTTTAAAATCGTCTCGAGGGACAGAGGGTTTGCGAAATATAAACCGTTTGATACACACACCACACGGCCAGATTTCACAGTTCAGTAGATCATCCAATAAAGACCAGTCGGCGCCAATCTTGAAAGAGACACTACGTTCGTTTCTTTTCCATTCTTCGCATTCAAAATCATTCCTGGAAAATTTTCGGCGTAGAAAGCCTAGAATATGAGTTGGTGAGTTTGCCACATTAACGCGCCCTAGAAATAAACAGGCCCGTCTCGGGCTAGCGAGAAAAGATTTATCATCGTTGTTCGTACCAAAAATACAAGGTCGGTACTTCTTCTTGGACTTAATTTCCGTGACTTGGATTTTCGAGTGTAGTTCATTTTCACCTGGTTTAACATGAGAATTGTTCGTTGGTTGACTTGGTGCGGGACGCTTGCCTTGCCGTGACTTCTTGTAGGTTACTTCTTTAAATCCGTCATTCATACCATGATTCATAGAGTCGTTGGTGCAACCGCTGTTCTGGAGATAGGTGATGGAGATATCATTGTCAGGGTGAGTTTCGACTGAGGGAAACACCACAGGCTTCTCTATTATCAGTTGCGGGAGAGTGTCATCAACCGTAGGAGTAGAGATACAATCCGAGAGAGACAGATCTGGTATTGCCACAGGTTTCGTATTATTCACAGTGATTGAAGGATGGTTCCTTGTACAAATACAGCTTTCGGAGAGAAAACTATCAAGTTTCTTTTTGAGATGATCCATTTCGGCAGTGAGGACAGTTACCTTGTCGACCATTTTGAAAACTGCACGAAATTTGTCGGAACATCAATAAAAACACGTCCATCGAAGTGACTGATTTTCCTGGACGACTTTAAAACTGATTTCATTTAAATCAGAACATTTAAGATCATAGATATTAAAACATAATCAACAGGGAATCGATTTATCCGCCGCATTGATGATACTTTGGCAGGAGCCGCACTTGTTTACGACTAATCCCGACGCCAGTACTGTTTTTACATTTTAATGAAAAAATATGTTAAACCTTCATAAGTTAAACTCTCATCCAAATAATAGTCGCGTCGTTGTAGTTCTGGGAAGTTAAGGATTACTGAAAAGGCATCGAAGGGAAAGTTAAAGGCCAATTTACTGGCGGACTTCGGCACACGAATCACTAAGCTGCGCGAAAAATACAAACCAAAGCCAAGTTGTTGGATTGAATCAAAATCGAATGGCGCGAGTGACCTTCTGAAGCAAACAACAATTATAATTGTTCCGCCAATCCGCTGCCACCAATGGACGATGTAAACATGCGTTGTCGGTCGGTGAGAGTCAAGAAAATGTTCTACTTAAATTGTGTTTGGAGATTATTATGCTTTCGTATATTGTGACTGCAGTGGTTTAGGAGAAATTTGGCTTTACGTTGTTGTTATCAACGCTAATGTACGAAGGATTAAGTACCCTTAAATGTCGAAAGCGTGATAAAGACCGATGTAAACATTAGTTGTTGGTGATTTAGGGTCAAGCAAATGTTCTTCTTAAATTGTGTTCAGTGATTATTATGCTTTGATTCATTGTGAGTGCAGTGATAAACGAGAAATTTGGCTTTAGGTGGTGAAAATATCATAGTAGTTGTTCAACGCTGATGTAAGAAGGATAAAGTACCATTAAATCTCGAAAAAGTGATGGATTTTGTGGCTATTGTTGTGCTCATGAAAGTAAGTGTTTACCCTAAAAGTATTCCATAAATGCGCAAGGTTTGCATGATAAGTGAAGTGAATTTTATTGTGATGCCGATCTGTTACAAGTAGGTGAAAACTACGTTTCAGCTGGCAAGACGAAAGCTCACCTTAACCAATGTTCTTGTCGGTGTTTAAATAATTCTTGTGAATGAGCTATGTAAAACGATGAGGGACGAATATTGAGAACAAAGCAAAATTGCATTGTTGTCTCACCTTTTACTTAAGTATTTGATGTGTTTCTACTTTGGTTGAAAAAAATTGTACCAAATGAATTTTAATATATGTCACCATACTCGAGCAAAGAGAGTTTTATCTTCTTCGGAGTATTTAATCATTCCCTTTAGTTTTTATCCACGGCAGAAGTGTACATATGTAATATATATTTCCATTATGCTCTTTCTTTTCTAGTTTATGTCTTACTTAGTGAATAATTGTGAGGTGCCCCAGAGTTAAAATATACCCTTAGTGCCTTATAAAGGTGCATCTACAATGCACTGTTTATGCAGGAAGAATGTGCATTGATAATGTGCATTTAATGCACATTAAAGGTGTGGACAAAAATGTATGTTTAATGCACATTTGAAGTGTGAATTAAATGCTTATATGAATGTGCATTTCATGCACATTTAATGTGCATTGGCTCAGCCTGGGTAGATTAACGTGGTTATAACCCCTTAACTGCAAGAGGGAACAAACAATGTAAAACTATTTGGATAAATAAACAAAACGTAAGCGCGAGCAAAGACAGGATGCAATTGGGAATGGCAGCATCATATTCAGGAACATCATATTTGAGGTGGTTTGTGACCTGAATAAATTGCTTCGAGAGGGAGCTATGGGGCCCATTCAACAATTGCGTCGAGCATGAAAAGTGGGGATGGGAGGAGGGCTCTTCTTAACTGTCTCAAGAAGGGGGGTTTGGGAATCGAAGATGATCTTGCGTAATATTTTGTTTACACGTGAGATCGTACCTGTGTTACCATTTTAATAATAATCATTGTCTCGTATTTTTAGAACTGCAAACATGTATTTACTACGAGCTAGTGTGCTCCAGCTATCTCTCGACCTTGGGCGAGAAAGACTGGCCGATAAATGTAATGGTATAAAAATAACGAGAATTTCCTATCCTAGTTCTCCCTGACTGTTACGAGAATTCCCTGACTTTTCCAAAAATTCTAAATTCCCTGACAATTCCAGGTTTTCCCTGCCGATCGCCACTCTGTGCTTATTTTTAGAATTATGAGAGATATCCATGTTCTTTGTAAGTCCACAGTCGTTTTTTATCTCTCCCACAATGTGTTAAAAGATTTTGTCATTCAAAATGTCTAAACATTCTTACTTCATATAATCATCTGGCCTTCTTTTTATGCTTGCAATAAGACAACTGTCCATATATTACAATTCTAAAGTTGAGTGTTGTCTCTAATTAGTAGCAATGTATTTCTTTTCCCTTAATTCTATCTTCCTTCGCACATATTTGATTTAAAACGCTTGCAACATTGTATCGAGCGGCTTTTGCGTGTCTCAATCTTTCTCAGTGTGGTTTGATTCTCCGTTCTACATACATCACTCTCTGCCTTCACTTCCAGAACTTTTTTGAGTTGGATTCCTGATAATAAAAGCAAAAACATCTAAATTGCAGCTAAAGGAAACGTTTTATGGTAATTCAAAATGTTTTGGCAAAGATTTGGTGCCACAAGTAAAAACTATTTTCCAAAAAAGTTTCAAGAGAGCAGAGCCAACCGTTTAGAAATAATCGAATTTTGGACAGAAATGAAAGAATTTGGAGTTTATTTTGAGATTTTCACTAAGTATGAAATTGTGAATAACTTTTAAGAAGTTGAAGGTACGTAAAGAAAATTTCTTTGACAAGTGAACAATGTAATAGCAAATGTTTGTAGGTAATTTTAAAGTCACACGTTTATATGTTGATAAAACAGAGATACAGCACTGACGGTGAGAATTGGCAAAAATAAAAAAAAATATATATATATATACACATATATATATATATATATATATATATATATATATATATATATATATATATATATATATATATATATATATATATTTCGTTCACTCACTCACACACCGCCTTCAGGCGAATAAATATATGATAATCTGAACAGAAGGTGAAAGAAAGAGAAAGGAAACATATAATTAAAATTGGACGAAGACACTGGTGATGTGGAAGATGGTACAGCCGAGAAATCAGAGGGTAAAAATGTGCCGTGACTCGAACCCGGAACCTCCCGATTTCGCGCCGAGTGCTCTACCAGTTAAGCTCTACCACTTAGATTTACCATGATTTCGGCTGGGGCTTATAACAAAGAATGCCCCTTCAAGCTTGAGCCCGTAGCCGTGGCCACTGGATGGCACACAAGGGCAGCTATTCCATCACCAAGAGAGGATAATTACTGGTAGATTACTGGAACTGATAGAGCACT
The DNA here is from genome assembly GCA_963573305.1 of Pyrrhosoma nymphula. Lineage (NCBI taxonomy): Eukaryota > Metazoa > Arthropoda > Insecta > Odonata > Coenagrionidae > Pyrrhosoma > Pyrrhosoma nymphula. The sequence continues at coordinate 65,106,298 of OY754340.1, read as the reverse complement.
CGGCGCGAAATCGGGAGGTTCCGGGTTCGAGTCCCGGTCACGGCACATTTTTACCCTCTGATTTCTCGGCTGTACCATCTTCCACATCACCAGTGTCTTCGTCCAATTTTAGTGGGAGGAGGTGTGAGTGTGGAAATCGCGTGAATGTGTGCGTGGCTGAAATCGAAGTGTACGTGTCAAGGTTGAGTGAATGGAGTAAAACGCAGTGGAGTGAGATGTATGAATGAGTCACAGGGTATGGTTGATTTTAAGTGAAGAAGCGATGTGTGAATTCCCCACTGTGTTCCCCCTTCCTCAGTTTCCCCTATCCGCCACGTCCCCTTCCCCTCCACAAAGTGGTATAAAAGGCGATCGCGGAAGAAAAGACAAAAAGAATACGTTGAGCGACATCACTGTGCGGAAGATTTGCTCGAGCTGGGAGAGCTAGTTTGAAAGTGCTGGAAGCTGAAAGGTACACACAAGGTACCACGTCCGCTGTTTGGACCATATTACCCCCAAGATATTCTCGACACGGAGACCACGAGTGGCGTGTCGAGTCTAGAGTCCGCTGTAGAATCAGAGGATCCAGTTTGGACTGCCGGGTGCCTTCCACGCTTGACGTCCCGTGCCGAGAATCCTGTGTCAACGGTCACGTAAGGTTGCCGACCCGACAAACCCCCCCCCCCTATATCAGCCTCCTAGCCATCAAGCTAGCGATGGGCTCCCACATAACGACAGTGTTCTTCAATGGCGAGTGATTGACGCCCAAATAGAAAATCAGACCATAATTGCAAGAGAAAAGGGAAGGACTAGTAACTACCTCCCTCAGCCCAGTTTAATTGGAAGCGGACTATTTGAGTAAATCGCCTGTGAGCGAGGAAAAGCCTTTTTTTGTTTTGTGTGGCTATTAGGTACATGTGGTGTTTATTCATAATTTTCAAATTCAACTTATTCATTTCATGAAGGGTTCGTTTCAAATGTCTCATCCCTCATTTATCACCTCATCACTTCACTAAATATTAGAAGGGCATTTTGTTTGAGAATATACGCTTGCTTTGTTGAATGAAAAAGTTATATTTTTTTAATTTTCTTACCCAGAAAGCCGAATATCCCTCAAACCCAGTACCAGCGACCCATTTCCACCCTGCCCCGGCGGTAAAGCCAGGGAGGATGTCAAGTTACGCAAGGTCGGGGACCCCCGACCCGCTTATCCTCATTAAAAGAGGCTTTTAATTAATTTTTCGTGTTGTAATAGGTGACGCAGGTTATCGTTCTATCGGTTTATAGGATCTCGTTCGGGAGGGGTTCACGAGGACATTTTTACAAAAAATATCACTACGTTTACCAATCGATCTCAGATCGATCTGACTGGCTCAGCTCGGTATGGTAAACGGAGCGCGCTGGCCAGATCGATCTGAGAAGCGAGCCGAGTCAGCCCGCTTTCCCTAACCGGTCTAAGATCTCAGATCGATCCAAAGAGGCCGGAGCGTGGCGCTCATCGTTCTTCTTTTGGTTGCCGATGGTAAACAAAATATAATCGATATCATTTACGGCGTGACTTGTTGCAAAAAGGGAAAGGAGAGAAGAGTGCGGCTGAAATATGCAAGAAATCTCTAAATAATTCAAACTACTGAAATCGATAGTTCAATATCGATATTTTCAGACCGTGTTGGTAAACCAGGCAATCTGAGTCAGCTCCCTGCTGAACTTTCAGATCGGTCTGAACTCAGACCGATCTGAGATCGATTGGTAAACGTAGTGTATATTGTGCGCGTGTCTTTCGGCCCAAAGTAATCCGGGTGGGCCGTGGACCGTTACAATACGGAGGCCACAGAATGAATATGATATATTGATATCCAATGGACATGATGTAAAATAAATCGTCAATAATGTAAATTCTCATTAGAAATAAAAGAAACGACAGTTACTGGTTGATACCACATAAATCGAGGTAATATTAGCTGTGGGTCTGCAAAGTGCGCCCCCTGATGGTATGCGCCCCTGGCAGCCTGGCCAACTCCTAGCTACGACGCTGAATCTAACGTGCGGGTATTGGAAAAATCTTGTTTATTCGCAGTAATATTGCATTTATATTCATACTATGTGGCAGCATAGGATAACAGTTATCTGGCATTAATTAATGGCAAATAACTTTTATCATGATTTTATGGCATTTCCTTCAAACTATCACAGATTTATCATTTAATGATTATAGTTCTCGAAGTCACATTTATCCACGTAAGTGACTACATATATAAGTCTTTCTCAACACCGGAAATTGTAGGTTAGGTAATCTTGCGATATAAGTTCCATAACGTTAGGTAGATACGAGGTAGTATCATAAGACGTACTTTATCATGCCATTGAGCAATAATGAGCAATAATAATATCAATAATAATAACAATAAGCACTTTCAGAGTGATTATTGGCTGATTATTTTTTTTATTTCGCTATGGAGACGGTTTAGTTACCGATCGTTTACATTTCGATTCGTTTCGTGTACGGTTAAATCTCCGCTTCGTCGACGGTTCGTATCCGCTTCCCTCTACAATATTTTCGCCAGGGATTCATTGTATAAAATGTTTACCTCAGTATACATTTTATAAAAATGTATACATTTTATAAAAATGTATACATTTTATACAAATGTATACATTTTATAAGTTTCATTTTTGTATAAAACCCTGTATAAATTTTATACAAAATTTTGTATACATTTTATACGGGGTTTTATACAATTTTTTCATAGGGGAATGTGAGTTGCATTGTTCTCGGTTTTGAAAAAAGTTCGAATTTGAAAGCAATATTTTTAATTAAAAATAAAGTTGTCTATGATTTGAAAATTTTCTAACAATGAATGTTTGGGGTATGTACAAGCAAGACGTATTTTATCATATTTACAAAGTTATACCCCGTGATTGGATGTGCTTTTAAAATTTAGAGGTTTCCAGATAGTAATATTGAGAATTGGAGTAATGTCTTGAAGGAAATTCTTATGATTTACACCTCCTAACATTGCATTTCATCTTCACCCGGAAATTCCCACACGCTAAATATTTACTGTGGGTTAATCCTTTTCATATAAATCCTTAAATTGTGTCAAATGTAAGCAATGCGGATATTCTACATTGAGTACAGATTGCATTGGTAAATATTTATTTATTCAGCCATTTAGATCGTTTTTTGAACAATGAAAAGATGCCTTACTTATGTCATGGCCAAGTATATAAAGTGAGTTTCTTTACCATTGGCAATTGGGATGGTTTTTTCGAAAATCTTCAAGTCATCACCGTGACTTGTGTTTGATAAATGCATTCTGCTCATTGGAGTACGTTGGCCACTGTCTATACTGTAAACACAAACAATAAAGGGAATTATTACTTAGATTTTAGGTAAGAGAGACACAAATGAACTCCACACATGAAAAAAGTTTTAAATAATTATTTTATTTAACGCCAAAAAAAAACCAGATTCCATATATTTGTGGTCATACAACTCATGTTAACAGATATCACGTCCAAAGCTATGTTGTGTTTTGTTTTTTTTTACTTATCATTCAACTATACAATTAATATTCACATTTACATTTTTTACTTCTCCCCTCTCAATTCAATCCCGTCAAACGAGATTCGAATCCTGTCAGCCACCAGCTTCGATACAAAATACAGAAGTAGATTACGGACAGATCAACTCCCAGACGTCAAATATTTCTGAAATGGTTTCTACCCCATCCAGATTGTAATATACACACACACACACATCTTACAGGAATGACCTCAGACGCACTGAGAAGTCACATGGCAACATAATTTGTTATTTTTTCAGTTTAACACACTGCCTTGTACGGTAAAGGGACAAGGATATACAATAAATGAGACACGATCAACAGTCACTCACAACTTTACAGAACACAATCACTCCAACGAAGATCCTGTAAATCTATTTTTTTCTGAGAATGAGGCATATATGACTTTCCAATGGCTGACACTGCCACTAAGTACTTCTCTCAAAGAATGAGAAAAAGGAAGTGTTTCTGATGGTTGAATGAACAAGAATGAAAAACTACCCGCATTGAACACAAATGAAAAATAAGATTGCCCATGTACTTACTGCAGAGGTCTCCCTTGAGCCAACAAATGTGAGAACAGTGGTGTTTCAAATTATGCATGACATAATGAGTAAAAACAACAACTCCCACTGAACTTATAAACTCACAGGGGAGTAAACATTCAACGCAACAAAGTTTTATAAAAAGGCTCTGAAAGAGCAAACCGAATATTCAAAATCACTCACACAAATCACCGAGCAAACGCCCAAAATCACTCGTGCAACAGACACAAGCATACAACTGAGCAATATTGTACTGCTTTTCGATACAATGGTCATTTTCCCCATGGTAATCTTTTAACCCTCTCAAAGAGCGTGTCATTTGATTTATATCTTTGCAGAAATACACTTTCTCAAACACCTACAATGTTTACAATATCAATATACAGCTTCATCGTCTCTTTTTATCTTTTACTTAATAGTATTATAATATATATTTATGTAATTATATATATATATTTATTTATATATTCGTTCATATCATTTCTTCTTCTCACAAGTTTCTACATGTTCTTTGACATTCATGGTCCTTTGCTTTTTTAGTTTACACATCGACTTATTACAGTTTATTTTATTGTTTAACTCATGGATCCTTCCAACGCTCAAAACCACCCAGCGTTATCTTCCATCAGAACAGGCAATCGGTTGGAATTACATATGTTTGGAGAAGTTCCATCACTAGTATCAATTTTACTAACAAAATGAGATCAACTGCCATTGAGGCTTCCTCTTCCCGCTTAAATGCATTGACATCCAAAAAGGGCAGGCCCGGCAAACGGATTCCACTATCCAGGAGTAAACTTCCTTTTTCTTTTAAATTTATTCTCTTCTTCAAAGGTTGTTTGAGCGAAATATCACTTCACCTACCCAAACAGCACACACAGATCAGTTTTCGTTAAAACCACGTGTATAACACGTGATTTACTTGGTCGAAAACCCAAAATTCAGGGACTAAAAACGGTTGGAAACTGGTCTTTATTCGGTTTACTGTCCTCTCTTTCTGGTGTAAACACGTGTATTAACCAAAACCCAGTTTACTAATACACCAATTCCCATGCAAATGTATGTTTGCCAACGGATAATAAAATATTGCTATTATTATGCCCGCTAGACAGCATTGCCAGCTAAATTCGTGGCTGATTTAGATTCGCATTCGACTGGAAAAAAATATGCTGTCGGAGAGATGCACACCCTACAACCTAACTCTTACTAGCTCCTTAATCCACTCGGCCATGACGGTACTTGAGGATTGGGTAGTAATGCAAAGAATTTATTTCCTCTGCATTCGAGGCCAGCATGGCCAGAAATATAAATTACCTATTCAATATTCGAGCTTGGGTTAGGGAAAACTATTTACAAATACTTGGTACCATGAAATTAATGTAGATGTTCACATGTGCTTGAAAATGGCTGTCAGAGCCATACGTAAGCAGGCAATACTAACGTTGAACATGATATTAATTCTGGTTCGTTAAAACTGTACCAAAATTCAGTACGTATGATCAAAATAGTGAAGTATCGATAGCATGGAAATATTTTTTTGTAAAAAATATATCCATCCATAGTATACAAATAAGGTTTTCACGATAATCAGGATTACAGACAATAGACAAAGTTCTTTGGTAGATGGATCTTGAAGTAACATATGTATGTTACATACATTTATAACATGTTATAAAAGAGATATTTCTTCATAACAGAATAATATAGCTCATCTTAAATATGCAGTTATTCCCATGGAAATGTGAAAAACGGCAAAGTGGCATACCCTGACATTTCAATACGCATAAGTTGCAACTTAAAATTCTGCAGAAGTTCACTCATTTAGGGCCAAAATTTACAGCAGACGAACACGGGTAAAAATGGGCGATTTATGAAACTATCCCTTTCCCCATATTTCGACCAAGGGTACACGATCAGTATGTTTCGCCCCGTGCTGTATGGGTAGATTTCCATGATTTTTACTGAATTTAAAGAGAAAACTTTCTAATCTTTCCAATTACATGAAAATATAATAACCCCTTGCAGAACTACTTTTCGAGCAATTCGCGTGAAAATAAAATTAGTTTCAAATTCCATTTCCCTCCATTCCATTTTGGCGAGAGGATAGTGCATTAATCATTCGTGCCAATCATTATGGCTTCAGTATGCATGCACGTTTCTGGAAGAACGACCCTAAGGAATGTGATTAACATAGCACTTCCCTTGCTCTTTCCTCCGCATTAGCTCAAACAACCAAGGGTCGTTCACACAAGTAAAGGAAATGTTTTAAGTAATACTCAGAATTTCCTTCTTCCCTTCATGAAGACAGGAGAAAAAATTAAATATTAAAATAACACACGCATCTGTCCTTCACATAAATAACATAATTTATAAATAACCATTTACAATCATATCAAATCTATATATAAAATAAATATTTTAAAAAACTTTTGAACTTTCAGCTAAGGACAGATTTGTAGACTGCTGTACAGACTAAAAGGTTGAAATGACAGAGAATGAATGCCTGTTCATATACAAGTGCCACAAAATAAATCCCATAAAATAAATATTATCATTTAACTCACAAAATTTAACAGCAAGACTAGAAAAATGTGACTAGATTATAAATAGTAGTTTTGAAAATAAAACAAATATGGTAAAAGTATGGCATTTGCTGTCTTTGGTCAAATGATTATGGCTGGTTCCACATGGCATTTGCTGGTTCATGAACAAATAACCTCATCAGATAATTCACACCAACACTTAAGCTGCTTTTAACAAATTAAAAAGCTTCAAAACTTGAGGACTCGGACATATTTTTTAGAGTCACCACACAGATGATTTGGTTTGATTCGGGATGATGTGAACAAGGTGATGAGGTGCCTTTCAATGCATGCCATAACTCTTTTAGTAAACAAGGATTTGCCGCAGTCACAAATCGATCGCTGAGTAATGCTATGATCTCACCAACATTATAATTTTCTCCTTCATTCGATCACTAATAGGAAATCATTGCTTCTCTGGAGAACACTTTACCGTAGATTTTTCTGTTCCCTTCTTTTCCACACTCGATCACAATCATCTCCACTATTGTTTTCACTGAGCCGTGAGCAAGCGCAATCACTGAGCAAAGAGCAGTTACGTTCCTGCAAAGATGTGAGCAGTTGCTCCAAACTGCTCTCTATACAACAAAAACAACAACGAACACTCTACCACCAGTACACAAACAAATTCATCACAGGTTGTGTCACAATCGAACGTTTTTCAGCTGGCACTTTGACAGTATGTATTCCACAACCTACTTCAGTCTCTCAAAACCACCGACAGGCAGGGCACCACATTTTGAGACCCCAATTCATATTGGCACACCTGCGAAACACGTGACCACAATTCAAACGAAAGACTGTGACATCGGCAACCTGTTTCCATCTTCGGCTACCCACATCTCAAAGTACAGAATGGATAAAAATTGACGCAATCCTTTTCGGCAGGCTTCTGACACAACAAAAGAGACCTTCTTAAATGAAGGATGGATGCAGTAGATGATAAGAAGTTAAGCAATTTCCTTACCACGTTTACACTTCCAAAGTGATGCATCACATTCTCTCATCAAGTGAGGAAGCATTTAGCGGAAGCAATCGATGTAATGCGGCTTCTTCATAGCATCAACTTTACCCAATACTGTAATGAGAAACCAGAAGCATTGAGCATGGGCATTGGAACACTGTCGTGACTTCTGACAACATCTGTCCCGCATAATGTTTCCCACCAATCACCGTAAATTTTCTCCAACAGAAGTACAGATTGTATTTCCACAGATTTGTTACTGAATTCTGGTGATCAGACATACCCAAGCACCTCGGCCAACATCTGTTTTGCTCATGGCTGCACTAAACATAACCAATTCAGCATAAACCAAAGGTATGACTTTCATCATAACCACAGGTTACCAGAAAATTATATGATTTGCCTCAAATGAGAATAATTCAACAAAAAAAAATTGAACACAATCCCATTTGTTGGCTTGTTCTATGGCAAACATGCTGAGAAACGACGGCCAATGACAGCAGATGACATCAAAATATTGATAAAGTTTAAGCATTTTAGCAATTTCAAAATCTTTACCAGTGTATTTTATTCAAGACCAATACTGAAGAGATGGAATTCTTCCAATTGACTACAGTTCTTCACTAAATCTCCGGCCCAGAAACCACCAAGCATTACGATCCTTTTACGTTTGAACGGAAAGAGACTGGAGTTTCTGCACCCCTCCGTGTTTTCATTGAAGAGTATGGCATTCATGCCATCAGAAGATGAAATCCAGAAGCCTTCACCAAAACCCAACCAGACCAATCCACTGCCTGGGTGAGGTTTGTCAATCGTTCACCGAGTGATATTTCTTTTCAAACCCTTATACTTGGGAGCATTGTAGCACCACAGGTGTCCACGTCACGCACCTCTCTGACCAACAAGAGAGAGGAGGTACACCAACCAACACAAGGCTGAGAGAAATAACAATGTTACAACAGAGATATCAAAAAGTCAATTAATACTCATCAAACCATCAGTTTTCGCACAGTGAGACGAATGCACCAAACATCCACCTCCTCAGCACTCCTTCAAAAGCTGAAAGCTTCTTCCACTCAAACGGCTTCTGCTGTCCTACGGTTTGACACTCTGTTATGCCAGATCTGTAAGCTGAACCTGAAAGTTTAAACAAAAAATATGATCAGTCAATACTGCCCTAATCCTGCTAGCCTAAACTTTGCAAGATTAAAAGGGATAATGATATGCTAATGAGAGTGAGAGAAAGAAATTTAATGCTAACGTGAAAATCAAATTATTTTGAAAAGAATTGATTTTAGCTTGATCAAAATCAAAGTTATGTGAAGATTAGTCTGGCTACAGACAAGGTAGGAATGTGAGATGGAGCCACCATCATTTTCACGGACCTCAGGCGATCGTGAGCAGATCATTACCAGAGCGAAACGGGTCTCCCGCCTTCCTGCAAACAGTCATTAAACAGCTGAGATTTAAAACAAACCCTGAAGATGGGGAATAGGAGGCAGACAAAAGGTAGTCTCTTATCTGATGGTGTCGCATTCAAAATCCTGTAGAGGATGACAATTGGAAACTGCCCCTGACATTTCACTCCTAATTATATCATGGAAGCCAGGTAAAGAGAATTGAATCCAGACCACTACGGGACCTCACCAATATGAACAACAAACTACAACAACAATGACTATAGAGAAGTCTCGGGAGCGGAGAGCAAAGGTAAAATGAAGACATGAGGTTGGCAGTGTAGGGATGAGAGCCAGAAAGTCGGAGCACATGAAACAGGAGGAATGATCCATTCCACATCAGTTCAACACAACATGGCACCCATTGACTCGGTTTTTGAGGAAACTTGGTACATATCACCCCTTCACTAAATAAAGAGACGGATCCAAATTTTATTTATTTAGCTCCAGTAGTCTTTCAGTCACAGCCTCCCAAACTTCAAGTAAGTTCTCAATGTCTTCCATTCAGGAGGCTAGTCCTTCAAGGTGTACTATTTTACTCAAAAAATTTTATCTCACTTATTTGCAGATCGTTTCTCCAGATATTTTCTAGCTATGACCACCAGGCTATGAGGATTTCAGGAAAAAATAGAACAAGCCCTTAAGTTGTCTTTTTCAGCCTTTAAAAAAATTCTCATGTTAAGTCTTAACAGTATTTTTCGGCAAAAAATATCACTAAATACTAGTGCCATTATCACTACAAGGGTACTTTTTTGTCATAACATATTTTTTATCATAATCATTATAAAGGTATGTACTCTTGAACTCTGTACCCTGAAAAATCCGACAGAGCAGGTGACATGGCATGGGTGAACTGACATGGAATGACCATAGTCTCCTATTGTTTGCACTCCACATTTGCTATAAATAGAATAATTATAATAATTTTATTTCATTAATAAATCAAAATTATCAATAAAAAAGGAACATTGCAATCTTGGAAGATATATTAAGAGCAGTTTCCATTTACCTGAGTGGGTTGAAGTGTTGCTGTTATACCATTCAAAAAGTATTCACAGCTGTGATCTAATGCATTCAAACACACTTCCAAGCAATATTTATTGAATTTAAAAGAACAAAAACTTTGCTCCATCACAATAGCTTCATTAGGGTCTCTTATACTAATGGAGAACATCACAAAAAACTTTGCTCCGGAAGATATTTTGTGAAAATGAAACTAATGTAGCATGAATGCTTAATGAAGGAATGAAAAAGACATAATTTTTACTCTTGGGGATGAAAGTAACCATTGTCCCTCTTCTTTGACCTGAAGACATTGACTGGAATGTCAGTGAAATTGTTGTCCAGACCAACCAGCGAACACCATGAAATCCAGGAAGCTATGCAGAAGCCAACTGCATTTAAGTTATCCCTCACAGAATTCAAGAAACAGAAGAATAAAAGAAAGCAAGCTTTAAGCTCACAGCCTGTAGCCTAAGGGCGGCTTTATAGCTCCGCACTGCACTCACGCCAGGACTCGCGAGCCAATGAAAACAAACCCATCTTGAGAATTGATGACATCATGTTGCCAGCTTGCTGGCGTCCTCGCAAAAATTATTTTCTTGTCAGATTCTGTGTGTGCACGCTGCTGTAGACTGGGCGATATGAAGCTACATGGAAGTTCCAAATGGTACTCCATTGCCGTTATAAGGTTGAGGTACCGGAAACTTGCAAATTAACCCTCTTTATAGGAAATATCTAACACGAAAAGAACGATGATGATTTACAATGCCACTACACTAACGATATTAATCGGCACAAGTTAATACAAAGAGTACTTGACAAATTAACCCTCTATACGTGAATTAGATCTACAAAGTCTCTAATTTAACTATTCTAATCGGTACAACTACGTTTAGCTGATAAGAACACAATGGAAATTAACCCTCTATCCCCACAATATCAACTAAACACGAAATATTACACACAAAAATACTATTCAGTTCTACAAAGACGTCGCTACTGAAACAATTCTAATCGATACAAGTAAGTTGAACTAATAAAAAAGAACAGAATGGACATTAACCCTCTATCCCATGAAAATCTAGTATTTTGAAGAATCTCTATGTGAGATAATTATTTCGTGTACATATTTGATTTTTTTACACTTCGACCATCCTTAATATTATTCCTATGGTTAATATTGTATTAACAATATAAACATTGAAATGGGTTAACTACCCCATGGATAAATATTATTATTAATATCCCTAAAATATCAAATGAACACAAAATATTACACACAAATACACGACTTATTGTTAGATCTACAAAGAAGTCCCTACTTTAACAATACTAATTGGTACAACTAACTTAAGCTAATCCGAAGGAGAATAAGAAAAGAAGTTGGATCCCAGAATTAAATTGATAGCATTGGTGAACTCATGAAGCACGTTCAGTAATATTTGGCACCGATGCATTTCGCCTTTCATTTGTTCGCGCAGCGCGGAGCTGTGAAGGACCCATGTACCGTTGGCGCATTCGCTACCCGTGGCGTGAATGCCGCATGGAGCTATAAAGGCACCCTAAGTTAAGGGAACGGCAATGAAAAATGTGATTCATAAAAACATTGCTATAACCTTGGCACATAAGATACAGGCTGATATGAGTACACATTTCTGAGGAAAAGAAGAGTGTAGCAAATAAGCTGGGAAATAAAACGTTCAAACACCAATTCTGTTCTTCTGGAACAGTTCTGCAGAACTGTTCCCCTGGAATGGTTCCTTTCAATGTATGAACAGTTCTTTAGAACTGTTCTTCTCTCCGAATAGATTGAATCTGAAATGTTCATCAAACGATTCACACGATTACTGCTGTGAGGATAAATCTGTGGTAAGATGGCTAAATATTATATGTCCATTTTTTTTGTTGCAAATTGAGTTATGCATACCGTTGGATTAGTTGTTCTAATGCAGTTGGATTTGAAAAGCTAAAGAAATATGATAAGAACAGTTTTTTACATCTATTACGAAAAGGACACATATTACGATTATTTTATTATTTATTACGACTATTATATTACGAAAAAGCCGCACATAAACTTTGAGATTCTGATTTTTCAGAGCCTACTAAACTTTAAAATTGCTCTCCTGTCAAATTTGCAAAGCATGGCATATCATATTTAGCCTTCTTACCACAGAAATATGCTTCCAAGTGTACCAAGATAATTGAATTGTGAAATTAATGGTATGAGTAACATTTCGACAGAGCTTGGCTTGCTATCCCCTTGATCAAAAATCACTGATAGGATTACACGGACTGTATTGGAACAAACAAAACAAGAAGTGCGAAAATTGAATGCAGACATGTTGTGAGTTGAATGAGGTGAGATGGAACGACAGTGGTGAGTCTTAAAGAGTGACATTCTATGAAATAGTTTACCTCCACTCACCAAGTTCCCACCAAACTAGGGTGGCGTCCAATGATCTCCGTCCTCCCCTCTTTAGATGGGTGTGGGTAACACTGTGAAGTCCTGCAGGGCAGACCTCACCGTCTCGTACAGGGGACGGTTCTCCTCTGGGCAGTACTCCCCTCCTCCTTGACCCCCTGGACCACACAGCGTCTGCAGCTTGGTGATGTACGAGTCGAAGTTCTCGTGCGTGATCTTCTCCGGGGATGACGACACCGAAGATGAAGAAGAAGATGAGGAGGAGGAGCTGGATGCATTAGAGTTGCCGGGTGATGGGTGGTGTATCTGGTGCTGTCCGGGTGCAGAAGGTGGTGCCGCTGAGTGGTGCAGGGGATGGTGTAGGAGGGCGGTTGTCGGCCCGCTGTTGCCCGGTATCTGCCCATGGACGTGGTGCCCGTGGGAGGAGGAAGAGTGCAGGTTGGCCAACTGCGGGTGTATTATTCCAGGGGGCGCGTTCGAGGCACCGCTCAGTGGAGTCTGCAGGTGTCCTGGGTGCTGCAGGGTCTGCAGGTGGTGGTGATGGGGCGAATGGTGGTGCATCGGGTGCTGTCCAGGCGCCCCCGGGTGAAGGTAGTGTGGGTGGTGGTGATGGTGGTGGTGGATCAGGTTGGCGGCACTGTGGGGCGTCATGACTGGTGAAGATGGCGGCATGTTCCCGTGAGGATGGTAGCCCTGCCCTTGCGGGCTCCCAGTTCCACTACCACCACCGTTGGTGCTGCTGCTGCCATTGTTGTTGGCGGTGGTGCCTGGGGGCGGTTGGTGGTGAGTCGGCACAACTTGGTTGCCGTTCCCACCAGAGGCAGAACTTGATGGCAGGCGGACATGTTCCAGGAGTGTTATGACGTTGTTCCTCAGGCTCTCATAGTATTCGTTGAGGTTTGAGCTGCGCTGTGCAATGGCTTGCGTCTCCTGTGGAAACAAAAAAGGGAGGTATGCATAATTTACTAATCCTTCCAAAGCCAGATAATCCCAGGAAGGCTGCGCAGCATCTGCCAATTACATTCATTTTCAACTTTTTCATTGTTATTACATTAACAAACCTGGAAAAATCCAAACCCTCAATCCTAGAAGCAAATTAACTGTAGTTGATGTAGTGAGGAAGGTTTTGTGATACTGCTGAGTGATGGAGCAGTTGTTGAATGATTGTGAACAGTCATCATAACAAGAATGTACGTAATAATAGTATACCAGTGTCAATAATTGCCAGACTGTAAAAATGGCCAGTAAGAATTCTCGGTTATGTTCCTAGGAAAAGCAGTGGTACACCTCATTTCTAAAACTTCAAAAATCTTACCCTACCCTGTGAGTACATTTTTCAAACAAAAATCATCGTACATCAACACAAAGCTATGTTCAACCTAAAAACCAATGCTGATAAGGTTCATAGTTACAGCACCAGAGGTTGTAATATTTAAGAATTGCAACTCAAAACCAAAACCTATTTTCCAAGAACCCTGGGTATGCCGGGGTGATATTTATGTATGTACTAGCTGAAGGTACCCATTGAAATTCAACGGGTGTGAAAAACATTAACCGTATTTTATAAGTAAACCACAAAGCCTGAATAACACTGTTAGCATCATCATTTGAGTTCGTAACCTATCTTGTATGTTGTGATCGTTGTGATTTGTTCGTTTTCCGATGCACGGAGAGTAGAGTGACTGTTTGTCCTCTTTAATGGTCGGGAAACCCAAAAATGGGCGACGCAGATTCATTTCTACTTAAATAGCAACCAGGTTGTTAGATGGTCACCTCGTCCCTCCGGTTCACTTTAGCCGTGTATTACATAGATATTTAAGGCAATTAGATAATTTTCTATTGTTTAAGTCTAGACTTAATCAGTTTCTTTGTTGTTATCAGTGTTACTCAATTGATGAATTAATGTCACTATCTCTTGATCATTGATTACTTATTCTATGTGATGTTTTTGGACACTGATATTCTATATCTGTACATTCGTTTTATGTATACATACGTGCTCAAGGACTATGATGTTGACAGTGCTCATTGGTGGATGTTCACATGTACCATTCGTGTAAAAAAACATGTCATATTGGAACAGTAAAAATGTATTTGATCCTATTCACTTGGTCTGTGCAGCACTTATTTCTGAAAATTGAGAAATCAAACTTCTTGTCCGTGATTCTGTTTGAGAGATGGAGGAGGTTGAAGGTGCACTCACTTTCCAATTCACTTGCGAATTGTATCTTCTCATCTTGCGAATTTGATAATTTAAAAAATGGTTAATGGGACATATAAACATAAACATTTTCCCTGCTTTGTATTCAATTACACAAACAGATGCGATGGGCTCAATGCAGTGCAGATGTTGAGTTTTATAAAAATGCTAGTGAAGGTACAGCCAGTTGAATATCAACGGGAAGGAAAAAAATCAACACTCCACGTGACTGCGTACTATGTCAAATTTTTCGATGAAATTTACTGAGAATTTTCCATTTAATAGCAAGAATAAAATTTCGATTTTCCATTTAAAATATTATCATTTACACTGGTTGTAATAAATCCTTAACATCTTATTTAGTGCAAAGAATTGTTGAGTTAATTAATGGATATGTACGGAAACTTGACTTAAACAATGAGTATGGTTGTTATGGGGACGATCACTACGTTTACCAATCGATCTCAGATCGGTCTGAGTTCAGACCGATCTGAAAGTTCAGCATGGAGCTGACTCAGATCGCCTGGTTTACCAACATGGTCTGAAAATATCGATAATGAACTATCGATTTCAGTAGTTTGAATTATTTTGAGATATCTTGCGTATTTCAGCCACACACTTCTCTCCTTTCCCTTCTTGCTACAAGTCACTCCGTAAATGATATCGATTATATTTTGTTTCCCATCAGCAACCAAAAGTAGAACGATGAGCGCCACGCTCCGGCCTCTTCGGATCAATCTGAGATCTCAGACTGGTTAGGGAAAGCGGGCTGACTCGGCTTCCTTCTCAGACCAATCTGGCCAGCGCGCTCCGTTTACCATACCGAGCTGAGCCAGTCAGATCGATCTGAGATCGATTGGTAAACGTAGTGGATGACTCAAAAAAACTAAAATATTGCGAAAAATCGTTACGTTTTAGCAGAAATGTTGGAATTTTGACTGGAATACTAAATTCGATTGAAGGAATATGAATCTTTTTTTTTATTTTCTTTCTATTGATTTATTTCCGAATAACAGAAAACAACTATTTCTAATTTAATTTTGCAAATAAAAAAAGGTCTGCAGTCAAATGAAGATTCAGCTTCACGTTTATTTCTTAAGCAGGTGTCCCACGGTCCATTTTGTATCCAATTATTGTAACCAATTTGGATAAAAGTGGAGTGCGCCGTATCCCACGGTGAATTTGTATCCAATTACCTTTTGGTCTAATCAGTTTCATCCAATTCCGTTTGGTACAAACGGATAGGACATGTTCTAAATTTCCATCCAAATGTACGAAACCAGCCAATCAGAGGGCTGAAGAAAAAGAAGCATCGCTATGCGTTGTAACCTATAGGTGTTCACTTCTTGCAGGGAATACTTCTTGCTTTGCAATTACGGTGGATAGTGTGGTCAGGTTCATGTGTTGTAATTATTTTAAGACAAAAAAATTAAAATGAGCAAAGGTTGGGCACCTGAGGCAGTTGTTATGCTCATTGAGCAAATGCAACAGAACGAGTTCATGTACAATAATACGAAAGATGCGATGTATTGTCGTACCCCAACAATAATTAAGGATATAAGTTAATTACATGACAAACTGCGCATTTGGGATTTTTCCATAAGCGTAATTTCCTGTACGTGACAAACAACTAGATGAACTGTACTTCTGGGTGACAAATATAACATTGTCATTTCCGTTACATGACAAACACTATGTCAAGCACTGGCTTTTTCCATTCGCGCTTGACATCAAGACGTACAGCGTTAACAACAGGAAGGGGAGTCAGGGTAGGGACCCCCACCCCTCCAACCCATTAAAAGACCCTGCGAAGCGCGACTTCGGGCTAGTAGAGTTTCAACGAGTATAGTGCTGACAACCTGACTTGCTGTTTCTCGTTTCCACGATGACCACGCCCAAGGTAACCCCTTTCCCAGGTCATCACCAGTGATCAGGACACCTTGTCAACGCCTGTTCGACCCCAGACGATGCCGCCATGTAGCTGTATCTCCTTAATGTAAGCCGGAGTCCATTGTAATAAAAGCAATATCTAAGATTTGGGTGTTGTAATTAATCTGACGTCTCCTGCCAATTGATATGTGATCCTAAAATGAGTTACGATCCCTTGTGATCCTATCGAGGACACGACAGTATCACAACCGCAATGTCAGTGGAGGTATTTTGGAAACTTATTAAAGATTTACTTCTAGAATCCCAGGAACCGTCATATTTTTTCCATAGACTAAAATTTAGAGCCTCTATTACTTTTTTTTTCGGAGAAGTACGATAGAAGGGAAGATAATTACGAGCCTCTTTCATTTCACAAGAGTGGCAGTGAAGCAGCAAGTTGTTACTTAATGAAAAAAGGAAACAGCTTATGCATACTAATAGGTTTTACACTGCTGGCAATATTATGCTAATGAAATGCGCTTTATATCAAAATAATTTTGGAAATAGACCAAACACGGTGGTAATGTAAAAAGGAATTATTTATATATTCAGTTAAATTGCTTTTTTAAACAGACAAAAAATACTTCTTAACCCTTCAACGACGAGCAACGTAGTGAGTACGTCGGCCCCGGACTTCACATGCCGTCGAGCGACGTAGCCACTACGTCGCGGCGACCATCTGCATATTTTAATTTTTTAATCCATTATATTATTTCACGATCCTTATATATTTGGTATTATTCGAAAGCAGAAGAATTTGGCTTTTTAACAATCATAGCTATTACAATATATTAATTTCTGATGTTTTATTGAGAGCGTTTTAATAATATGGTAATTTCGAAATTTTCTTTCACGGTCTCTGAACGCTTGTTGCTCAACACTTATTTCTAAAAAAATATTTTATGTGACTCTCTTCTCACGGAGTGTCGGTGCCAGCGTTTTAGAGGACCACACTAGCTTACTATGTCCTTCAACGGTTTGTTTCTCTCTTCCACATCTCCTCTTGACCCTCCATATGCGTCGTAGAAAGAGCGGCCAGCCACCGAGCCGTCCCCTCTCAATACCAGGCCGTCTTATCTTGGTCCTTCGTCTGCTTTTCATCTCCATCAACACTTCGTAAACAATGATGAGGGTCTTATCTCTGTATCTTGCTTGGCTTGTGTATAATATTTTTTCCTATGAAGTTGCTTTCGTGGCCGAGAATGTTGACCACGGCAAAGTCGGAGTTCACGGCTTAGGGGAAGCATTCTTTTCAAAACGCCAAATTCTTCAGTCTAAAAGAAACCTTTCTTGAGTGTGGCATCTCCTCCGGTGTTTTTTATTTTCTGTGACTGTGTCAACTTATTGAACCTGGAAAATATCCCTAATTTTACATCATGGCATCGACAAGCAGAAAAAAACTTTCGGTACCTGAAGAAGAAATCGAGGAGGAACTCCTATTGGAATACGATTCGGAAGTGAGTGGAAGCTCTGAAAGTGATAGTGATGAGGTGATCGAAGACCGTTCAGAATTGGATTTGATAAAGGAGTATAGCGATCATTCGGAGGAGGAACCAGAGGACAGCTTTTTATGGGAGAACATGAAAAATTACGAGGGAGAAAGAGAAAAGTTCGTCGGTGGCTCTGGACCGCAAGGGAAAGCTTCATTGGTGACTGATATTTTAGATGCCTTTGAACTTTTCTTTGATGAAGAATTTGCGAGTACAATCGTAAGGGAAACTAATCGTTATGCAGATCAGTACATGACCATGGGTGGGCCGTCCCTTTCCAAAAAATCCAGAATTTTCTCTTGGAAAATAGTGTCGGTGGATGAAATTTATACAGTTTTGGGATTATTTATGTTGATGGGAATAATACAGAAGCCATCACTTCATTTATATTTTTCCACCAAAAGAGTTCTGTCCACACCTGGGTTTGGAGACGTAATTACAAGAGATCGTTTAGAAATCATATGTAAATTTTTACATTTCACGAACAACGATGACTCAATTAGTTGTCGTGGACCACCAAAGTTGAAAAAAGTATTTCCAGTCATTTCACATCTCAATAAAACATTCAAGGAATACTATCTTCCTAATAGAAATATCTCAATTGATGAGTCCTTGACTTTATGGAAAGGTCGCTTGTCTTTCAAACAGTACTTTCCGTTGAAATCATCGAAGTTTGGTATAAAGACATTCGAGCTCTGTGATGCAACGAACGGTTACTTCTGGTCTGTCCTAATCTACACCGGGTGAGATACAGTTTTTAGATCACCAATTTGCACCGCAAACTCAGGTAAAACAACTGCAATAGTATTGAATCTTTTGTTTCCTTTACTAAATCAAGGCAGAACACTTTGGATGGACAATTTTTACAAATCACCGGATTTAGCAAAACTGTTGAAAGTTTCTTATGGTACTGACTGTGTCGGAACTTTGAGGATCAATAGAAAAAATGTCCCTCAAAAGTTGAAAGATAAACAACTGAAAAAAGGAGAGGTAGTTGGTCAACAATGCGGCCCAGTTTCAGTTGTAAGGTGGAAAGATAAAAAAGTAATCACCATGATTTCTACATTCCATGGCATAGAAACAAAGACCATCGTAAAAAGAGGGAACGAACTCATAAAACCAATGAGTGTTACCGATTATAATCAATATATGGGTGGGGTGGATCTAAAAGATCAGTTACTTCAAACCTACTTGATTGAAAGAAAGCGTCTCAACAAGTGGTACATGAAGCTATTTAGAAGACTCCTGAATTCGGCTGTACTGAATGCTCTAATAATATACCGGGAAAACACAAATAAAAACGTTGACCATTTCACATTTCGCCTCCAGCTAGTAGAGAAACTGTTTCAGAAATATGCCAAAAAGGATGTTCGAGTGCCCGGCCGACATTCTGCCGATAGTTTAGTGCCTCGCTTGACAGAAAGACATTTCATCAGAAGGATCCCTCCCTCAGGAAAGAAACAACATCAGCAAAGGAGGTGTGTCGTCTGCGCAAAACATTCCAGGAGAAGAGATAGTGTGTACTGGTGTGAAAAATGTGACGTGGGACTTTGCTTCGACTGTTTTGAGATCTACCACACCAAGCAGAATTACTGAGGTTTTTATGACTGGTATAATCATCGCCGAATGTGTAATGCCTGCATCCCGCTTTGCCGAGAGGCGGCCTTTCGTGCATGTGCAACTATAATATATTTAACGCCTAGTACTTTATATTAAATCGTGTATTTATAAAATAGTACTACCTACATGCAAATAATACGCAAGAGTTTGTTTGCGTTAAAAAAAAAGGAAATCTGATTTTTGTAGGCGGTAGAAGAGGAAAAAAAATATTTCACCAAAGAATATAGCATAAAAATTGTTAGATAATTTAAATATTACCACAAAATATTATAGACAATACATTATTTTATACACACAAAAAAATTGAAATTAATTCAATGATTGGTTTTAAAGTTATAAATTATTTACCAGCCACATGCGAAAACCGGCGATTCCATTTAAATCTCCTCCGACCTACGAGATGGGATTCCTTTAAATCTCCTCCCCGCTTGAAGGGTTAAATCATGCCAAATTCCACTTTTCACGAATTCCATGATACCACTTTTCCTTGAGGGTATTAAATTCCCCAGAGCCACCGGAGAATTGATTATTTTGAACCCCTGGAGCCACCTGTTTCGATCGCAATGATAATAAATGACTAAGGCCCTCTTTGCGACTACTCAAATGGTAATTTGGAAAGACAAATGACATTTCAACGAACGTTAATAGCACCACAACGGCATAAGTATAACATCATTGCAACTACTATGTCCATTTTTAATTATAAACCTTTTCCTTGCGGAAATACACCGCCTCATATTGGTGCCCTGGCACTTTATTCTACCCTCAACCTTGCTGAGAAGGGACTTATAAACATCCTCACTCATTCTCAAGTAATTCCGATAGTTCTTGGGAAAGTCGGCAACCAGCTCCTTCTCCAACATGATAAGCAGACCTCTTCCAACGACTTCATCTCTTCTTTCCAGCCAAGCTCCAGTCCATCATTGCTTTTGCTTCATTTTATTCGCCTCTTTAATTTTTAATAAGCCTGCGCCGCCAATTCTGACTGCTAAAACTGCCAAGATGGCATCCTCACAATCCGTAACTATAATTTGTTTACTATAATATGGTATTTTGTTTGTTCTACATCTTTTGGTCCAAATGTGATGCACCGTGGGAAATACCATTTACCTTGTATACAAATTTAGGACCAAATGCATTTGGACCGTGGGACACTGGCTTTATGAGAAAGTTACTGACATATGTATAGACATCAGTGGTTATTATAGTAGATTAATGAGAATTCTTAGCTGTTGAACTTCTTTATCTTCTAGGTGTGGTTCACTATTTTATGAAACTGTTGCGGTAGTGTACTAGATCTGACCAGACCTTGAATTGTTTATTCAGGGCTGCAGTACAACAAGTACAACATATCTGGCCCTATTTTGACTTCAGGATGGACGGCAGAAAAATGTTCGTAATGATATCAACACTACAACATTCATCTAAGTTTTAGGCTAAAGAGTATGGGAGATACTGTCAAATGCAGAACAGATCTGAGTGCAATGATCTCTCTTTGAAACTGTTTATTGAAATAATCATACTTGTATTCACAGTACATCATTCAATCCTCACCGCCAATTGAATATATCAGGTATATATTTGTAAAAATGCTCAATCCTTAACAAGATATCGTTGGATGAGTGAATAGAGTGTTCAGCTCACGATGGGGAGAGCGAGTGGCGACAGCTGCTTCGAATCAGCTGAGGAGGAAATATTTTTGAACGTTTTCCTACAGTCCTTTGCAAACATTTTTTAACAAATCGTTATTAATTTTTTTGTTGCATTGATACCCATATTCATCATCCTCTGTCAAAGATACTAAGATTGGCTTGACGCAGCTCTCCACTCAATTATCATAGCCGCTAGTCTTATCATTATCATTTTCTTTTACGTCCTTCGTCACCTGGTCTATCTATCTCATGCAAGGCCTTCCTTAGCCATTCTTTCCGTCTACTAGTCCTTTGACGATTATCTCCATCAGACCATCGTGCCTCATGATGTAGCCGATTAGGTAGTCCCATCTTTTCCTCAGGGTTTTCAGTGGACTTCTCTTTTTCCCACTCTTCTTAGGACTTCCTCATTACTCAGTTCATCAATCTATTTCATCTTCATCATTCTTCTGTAGCACCACATTTCGAATGCTCCCACCCTAGACTTAACCCATTCAATGCTGACCTGTTGACATGACATTTATTCCCACGATGAAGAGTATTTTTCTTTTATTTATATAAAACGAAAACACATCCAGCAAAGAACGAAACTCATCCACATGTGCCTAGAGCAAGGCTAAGACGCTAAAGGAAGTTGCAAGTGTCAGCGCCGACGCTTGGGAACTAAGGAAAACTGAGAAAATTAAGGGACCGATGCCTTGAATTCAAGGTATCCGCCCCTCTGGCTTGCACGGGATGCCTTGAATTCAAGGCATCCGCATTGAATGCGTTAATCCCTTGATTAAATTTCTTTCTGATTCAAGATTGAAATTTCTACCAAAATTTGTTTAAATAATTTAAACAAAGAGTGGAAAGACTGCATCGTCAGGTATGATGTTATGAACCCTACTAACTTTCATGTGTACATTGTGAAGAAACATTTTACTTTATTAAAAGTTTTTAAATCTTTTTAAGATTAAAAACGGTAATATTTGTCATTGGAGGTGACTGTATTCGTTATATTTATATTAAACACCAATTAATACTTCATAGTTACTCAAGATAAAAAATTCAATTTAATTTAGTATTTTTAAGAGGTTGTTGAAGGCCAATTTAATCTAAATAATGGAAACTTAACATAGTTTAATTCATTCCTTGTTTCATTCAAAAAAAAATTGCTTTATGGGTTTTATTGATTTTTTGAAGTGAGTTTTTTGGGGTCGGGTAAAATAGAGGCAATTCTGTGGCAAGGTGAATGATTTTTTCCTGTGGAATTTTGCACAAATGAGCTGTATTCTAATAATCAATATCAATTGCAATCCTATTGCTCATTTGAGAAGCTAAAAAAAACTTGTCCTGTCTTCCATCAAAATGGACAGTAATAATCAAAGCATAAAATCGAAAACGTTGGCAAACTTGACCTCTCTCTGAAATGAACAGAAAAATCTCTCCACGCCAAAAAATCTCACAAAAAGAACTTGAAATTACATGGCGTTCAATGGGAGAATGAGGAAAGCATGGGGAAATATTTTTTATTAACGTAAAATAAAAGCATTTTATGCAGAAAACTGTTTGTTAAAAGCAGAAACCCACCAGAAATTGAATATAAAAAACATAAGAACGTTACCACCTTATCTATTGAGTTATTGGCTAATTGCTGCGATAACTGAAGTCAAAATGCGGTAGGTAGTCTAATATAAAGTCTATGGCTGGAATAAATTCTCATTAAAATCAAATTAATCGATTGTGGCAATACTTTGCGGAAATTGAAGATATAAATCATTGTCGCAAAAACACGGTACAAAATTCCACTTTTTATTTCATTGCTGTCGACCGGTTTCGACAACTAAAGCGTCATTTACAAGACAAAACAGAAGGTAAAATTACTAGCCTTATATAATAAAGAAGGGGGGGTTGGGAACATGGAGAAATGAAGGGAGGTCCGGAATTGACGGTTGGTTGGAAGGAGGACGGATCGGAGGTAAGACTAAGTTACGTGGGGGGGGGGGGGCGAGAGTAGTGATGGAAAAATGTCGGTCAAAATCGATTTTTCGAGCAATCGATTTTCAATCGAAATGAAAAGCTCAACTTTTCAACAAAAATCGAAATTTGAACCGAAAGATCGATTAATCGAAAAAATCGACGGCTCTTTTTTGAAAAAAATACAGTTGGTACAAAAAGATGTTTATTATTCATTCTAAAAACGCTCATAATACATATTTGAATAGTATAAAAAATCCCTAAAAATGAACTTAAAATAAATTCTTGAATTATTAGTAGTAAAAATTTACAAATGCACGCACATTAAATTTTGGGGATCACCGCTTGGAGCTTCACTAAAATTTTAAGAAAGATAAACTGATTGAGATGCTTTCTTGGTGGTCTAGGGCGTGCCTTTCCAATTTCACCGGCCTTAGAGAAAAGTCTTTCACATGCGACGGATGGCGTTATCATACTCAGCACTCGGATCGTGAAACGGTACGAAATGGTCAAGATCAAAGTTGAAAAATTGAGTTTGGATCGAAACTCGAATATCATGACTCGATCTCGATTTCCTCGATCTTTCACTATTAAAACTCGATTTTCGATTTTAATCGAAATCGATTTTTCCATCATTAGGCGGGAGTAAGGTCGGTGGTGGTAAAATGTGCAAGGAAGGAGTGGGTTTGTAACAAAGTAATCACATTTATCAACGGTAGGACCACAGGAAATTAACAGCCAACAAAGAGGAGGAGCATTAAAACGTTACAATGAATGCATTAAAAGTCGTACACTTCAGACGAAAGAGGAAGGAGGGGGTCAGTTGTCACGGTTGAGAGAGAAAACTGAGTTACCTGCGGGAGATAGCGGGATTAAGGACAGGTGAAGGCGAACGACAAGGGAGGGGTGGGTTAGCAACAAAAAAGTCAGATTTTTAAACGGTAGACATCTACATCTACATACTACCCCGCAAGCCGCCTCAATAGGCGTGTTAGGACACCAGCCGTTTATATATAAAAAGGAAACGCTCTAATGAAATTACGCCTAGCATTTATTATAAAGTCCCTTATCTTTCGGGGGAAAAACGAATTCCCATACCTATCCGTTTGGCAAAATATCTCTCTTAATTTATCGTTTCTGTCGGACCTGGAAATATAGTGGGGTTCTAATATGATGTTCTCCGTGTCGCTCTGAAAGATATCTATTCTCAATTGTTCAAGCAATCTAAGCCTAGCGCACAGCCTCCGAGTCTCTAGCGGCGCTAGACAAAAGTGAGGAGCATTTGAAATCTGTTAAATCATTAAGAATTGTACAATCAGATGAATGACAAAGTTTGGTGATTTCTAATATTTCTAGGACATCCAGTTTAAAACCTTTACCCTGAATATGTAAGATATTGGGATTCAAATTACACTCGTGTCCAGATTCTATTGGGAGCTTGACAAAGTAGGACTTGAGGTTTTTACTGGTCAACAGCAATTAAATAATTAGTGGAATTTTTTACCATGTTTTTGTGACAATGATTTCTCATTAAAAATTTAATTGCTACATAATCTGCATATATGTAAATTGTGACTTAATTTTGATTTTCAATGGATAACATAGGTCATCACCCAAAGCAGGATTCTTTAAACCAAATGATAAAGAAGTCTGAATTCATTTTTTGTATTGATTTGCACAGTCGCGGTGGAAACTACTTAAGTCTCCCTTAAGTCCTCATGCCTTATGCAAGTTAATAACCATTTAACCACTCGTAATCCCAAATTTATATACTCTCCCGTGTCTGCCAAATACTCTTCCTTCTATCACCAAGGACGTGTCACTCCCTCTCAATCTGAACTACTAAAGACTCAGGCTACTGCCAACTGAATTCATGATGAGATTTTGACATACCGTAAAAATTTGAGGTAATTTAAAAAGATTTCACCTTCAGAGTTCCACACACTGATCGTAAATCCTGAGCTATCACACATGATACCAATACTCTTAATTTCACTCACCCAGTTCTGTGCATTGCAACTCCTTCAGCCTCTGACAAATAAATAAGTGACGTGTAACATGCAGTTACTCTGTATGATAACAGAGACTTCAGGAGATTCTATGCAAACATTGGAACCTCTAAGCTTGAGGCAAGAGCCTCTAGGTTGACCAATGTTATGATTTGGATTAAAATCAATGCAAGTCCATCAATCAATTGATCAGACTTATATCCTTTGAGTTTAAAATGCTAGTCAATTATTTTTTGTAGAAGCATACAGCTGAGGTCCTTGACATCATTCCAGATAGATGTACAGAATGGTGGGATATGAAATATTTGGGTAATAGGGTTACAAACTCTGTATCGGGAAACAACCTTCTCAGGACTTCTGGATACAGTTCTGATTGGAAGAGGTATATGGTTGGAAAAGACACAGTGTTGGATTAAACTCTATGGAAAGACGTCAATCGCTTAAGTATACTCATGTCTTGTAAAGGTATTGTTCCAGTCCATTGTCAATTTGTGGAGATGAACGATGTACTAAGTGTAGTTACAATTGCGTCATATTCCAATATGGAAAATATTCCATACATTTTTGGATTATTTTTCCAGTTTTTTCTGGTTTTCCAATAGCTAGGGTCATAATATTCGCAAGTCATACATGGGAAACATATGACAATCAATGTATTGATCTTCGACGTTACCCAAAAATAAAACCCGGCAGCAGTATGGGCAAGTTTTCCATGGTTTTCATCACACAAAATCCTTGCACAACAAGTGATACAAGGACAACCAAAAAAGATCGTCACCTTAGTCTTAAACCATGGCATATCAACTCGGTCACAGCCCACTAGGCCAGATAACCTACCACGCCCCAGATAAACAAGGCTTCCACTGTCATCGTCACAGAAAATCCATGCACAAAATCCGATACAAGGACTTTGACAATGAACCCTAGTCACCTTATATAATTCCCTGACAAATTCAGGACTCAGCCCATTAGGGCAGTTAACCTACCCACCACCAGATAGGCAAGGACTCCATGGTCATCATCACATGAAATCCTTGCACAAAATCTGATACAACGAAAACAGACCTTAGTCACCACAGTTAAAAATCCTGGCAAGTACAGGATTCAACCAACTAAGGTAGGCATCGTATAACGCAGCAAGATGAGTCTTTATCATCACTCAAAATTCTTGCACAACAGATGGTACTAGAACAATGATTTTTTGTCACCTTAATCAAAAATTCTGGCTGTTACAGTACTCAGCCCACAATAACAGGGAGACCTAACTGGCAGTGGGATGGATAAGGCCTACATGGACGTCGTAACACCAAATCCTTGCACAACAGCTGATACAAGCTCAACAACAACAAGTCTTAAATACCTTGGTCAAAAATCCTGGTATGTATAGAACTCACTGCACTAGGCCCCTAAAGGTTGTTGTCACATACAATCCCAGTACAAAAGATGACACGAGGACAATGACTGCGAACCTCTGTAACTTGAGTTATAACCCTTGCCATTACAGGACTCAGCCCACAAGTGCAGAGTAACCAACCTGGCAGTGGGATAAGCAAGGCAAGCATGGTTGTCATCACACGAAATCCTTGCACAACTGCTGATACCAGGACAACCATAGCAGTCAGCACTCTTTCCCAAACTTCTGCATACATACCACCCAGACAAACGCAGCACCTCACGTGCTGTGATGGTCGGAGACATTATTTCTGCCACGCTCACCTTGTCTCCTTGGCGCAGGTGTGCTTCCATTGCCGTAATGTCCGAGCGGAGCCGCATCATTTGCGACTCAACCCTCGCGTTCTCACGCTGCAGCTCCGAGATCTCCGCCTCCAAGGTCATCAGGTCTTCCCCACCCCCTTCTCCCCCTCCCTCCCCTCCACCCCCTCCTCCTCCCCCACCACCTCCACCCTCCCCGGATGCCGTCGACGGAACCGGAAGTAGCTCCATGCCTGGAAAGAGATGCGAAGTGATTTTGAATGAATATTGCAAAAGATGACCAGGGGGGTTAGTCTATGAATGCTCCACCCATCGACAAATAATGAGAGCTTTCTCAAATTACTTAGTTCATCCAAAACTATGGCAGGGGGGTATCGTCTTGTTAGCAATCACTGTCTTATTATACTTCACAAAATACGGTAATCAAGAAAGCACCCAATAAACTGAAGATAAACTTTAATCCCTGTACTTGATTACCAGGGTTATTAAACACATATTAATTAATAAAATTCATATTGCTTTCAAATGCAGAAGTGTTGAACATATAGGAATTAAATGAGAAAGATGTTTTACTGCATAACCCTATAAATAGTTTGTT
Source organism: Pyrrhosoma nymphula (assembly GCA_963573305.1). Taxonomy (NCBI): domain Eukaryota; kingdom Metazoa; phylum Arthropoda; class Insecta; order Odonata; family Coenagrionidae; genus Pyrrhosoma; species Pyrrhosoma nymphula. The sequence continues at coordinate 65,078,608 of OY754340.1, read as the reverse complement.
TAAATGGTTGCCACCCTGTGTTGTGGAAAATATTAGTAATGTAATTTATTTAGTTGAGCTCAATACAGGAGCAATGAGAAAAGCCCACGTTATTAAATAATATAAAAGTTTTAAATCACTAAGTAGTAAAGAGCTTAAGTTTTTAAATACAAATTTTTAAAAAATTCGATACTTATGCGCACAACATTAGGCCAAGACATATTCAATGATGAGATGTGGTTGAACATCACTCTGAACTAAGTAAAAACTATTTAGAAACGTCATTTTACCTGAAAATGATGTTTTGATGTTGAAATGCATTGTACATTAAATAAATTATCTTGTAGACATTACCAAGTTGTTTTTACTTAAGTTCATTAGTCCATGATTATCACCCAATTTATGGAATGCTACCTATCACCACGTAAATGAACGTCTGGCCTGTACATAATGGTTCCTTTCAACGTCATCCGAGTGCAATAAACTGCTCTGATGTGTTCCCATTTTTCTCACTTAAACACCTTATATGGAAAGCTATCAATAAAAGGCAAATAGGAAAGTCATATGTAGTATGCGGAGCACATCTAGGAATGAGCGCTTGTCTGATGAAGTGAGCATCCCAGTCCACAAAAGTGTTCTCCTCCCCAAAGTGTTATTATATGGCTCCGAAACCTGGATATGTTGGGATAAGGATAAGAGTAGGCTAAATGCAGTGTGGATAAGGTCCTTGAGAAATGTTTGTGGCAAAAATAGGTTGGATAGGGTTCGGATTGAGTGAGTCAAACAAAAGATTGTGGGTTGGATGCTCCAGTAATGTACGAAAGAAGCATACTTCGCTCGTTTGGCCATGTTGACAGAATGGATGAGAATTGAATAATGTGGTATTTTTTATGTTCCCCTTTTTTATTCAAAGGCTCCATCTTTGGACATGTTTTCCTTCTGCAGACTTTTTACCCTCCCGACTTATCCTGAGGAATTGACTGGGGCATGTCCCGTCATGCACACCAAAGATGGCCAAATTGCCTATGACTATAGAACGCAGCGATTACTTCTTGAAGCGAGTTCAGCCACAACATCACTGTGCCTTTCCATTGCCATGTCTGCCATCGTTTATATAGCCCCTGGAAGAGGAAGGGTTCCAGAAATCCAGTCATTTTGACCAAGGTACAAAGGCTGTGATCCTGTATCCTGCGGCCAGAGTCAGAAAACAGTTCCTGATGCTCCAATTGAAAACTTCCACCTCATCTATTACCCATCCCATTTTTTTCTCCCCTCCAATAATAATAATAATAATTTTTTATTTGTTCTGTGGGATTTCTACAAATCATAGAACACGTCATAAATACATGTAATTTAAACATATTTTACATGGCTACCAATCGCCAATATCCTAACCCAACTCATTCCAACTTGTCCTAGCCGACAAACCCCCTCCTCAGCTGATTCACTACTGAGAACCCCCCCTGTTTGGCGGAAGATATCACGCTGTGAACCTGCTACATTTCAGTCCATTTTACTTAGAGAGACGCTCAACCTTTCGTACTCATAAAATATTCTCATTTCTGAGTGGAAGCTTACATAACAGTCGCCTGGCCCTCAACCTGTTGGTAACTTCTTTGTAATATGACTGGTTTTGTGTAAAATACATCTTCTGGTTCAGTAATTAATTGCTAATACTTGTTTTACGTTGAATTTTCTCATTTCTTCTCACCTAAGCTTGGAAAGAGTTTGTTCTAGACAGGTGTTATTGGCGAGAAAATGAATTCCTTCTCCCCTTAGTGCTCCAATTACAAGACAGATGTGCGAGAGAGAAAGAGGTAGACTGTGTCTTGGATAAATGTGGTGTAAGAGACTCAAAAGAGGAATATCTGGAGTCTCAAGAACAGGAGAATGCCTATGAAGCAACGCATGAGTGTGAGATAAGCGAAAATGTTGTGCAAGGATAGTGCATCAGGAAGGAAATTATTCTTAGGGAGCCAGTTTTATATGCCTCACAGAAAAACCAAGTTTTTAGACTTTGCTTACTCTGAGAGGGAATGTCTAGAGGGGTATATATGCTTGCTAGATTCAACCTTTGTCAGTAAAACTGGGCACATAGATGCAGTCTTAAACATGATTCTCTTATTCAATGTCTTACGGTGGTTTTAGACTGACAAGACGTATATGCCAGCATATAAGATGCACTTTGATCCCCCAACTAAATATGCCTAAAAGAATGAGGTGCGTCATATGTAAGTAGGAAAACAAATTTCTGAGTGGAAATTTCAGCAAGACTAAAACTAAATTTCTATGCAACAGGTTTATATTGGTATGGATGTGTTGGGTTTTCTTTGAACATTCGTTACAGGAATTTCCCTGCCTTTAAGACTTCCACAATTGTCTTCTGCATGAGCTTGCAAGGGATTTAATTCAAACATAAAAGTCTTCACCAGTTAGTGCAGTGCCAGATGGGTTGCAAGTTACAAACTAGTAACAATAGTTCCTTAAGCAACAAACCAAAACTTATTTACGTTCTACGAGCAGACCTGCAGAGCCCTTTAGACCTATATGCTACGTCAACAGTCACATGCTGCAAGTAACTTGAGAAATGAACTTCCCAGTGTAATTTAAAGTTTCAAGTTCTACGTTGTGGTAATCCAAGTCATAAAGGAACAAAAACACTAGGTATTTCCACACAATTTTCATAGGTCTACCTCGGTTTTAACGCAACACAAATCTAATGACGTTCATGCCTTGAAACTGCGGTAGACCCATCAAAATCATGGGGAAATACCAAGCGTTTTCTTTACTCCCTTATTGCCAGTGCAAGCCGGGGTCTTTAGGCTGGGGCTCTATTCCCTGAACCACACTGGCGAACCAAATGCTCGCAGTTGTCTTAGCGTCTGCACCCACCTGCGCCATGTGGTCCACCCTTGCCGTAGGGATTGTTCACGTCGTCCCCGTACTTCCCTTGCTGCTGTTGTTGCTTTCGTTGCGTCGACGAGTGTGCAGCCGCTGCCGCAGCCGCCGCCGCGGCTGCTGCCACCGCGGCAACTGCAGTGACGGAAGAGGCAGTGGTGCCAACAAGATTAGTTTTACCACCTACGGGAATACCGTCCACATGAGTGATGCAGTTTAAGTAGTGAAGTGGGGTCAGTAAAAACCCCAATTATTTAAATAAAAGGCTGTGTTTTTTTATCCCATGCAACACTATCGTGTCTGAGATTAGAGAGGGTACTATACTTGCATGTTATAACAAAATCATTCTAACCATACCACTGTTAATAATGATTTACTCTATATTTACTGCAAATTTTCATTGAGATCTATTTTTTCAATTAGTTCATAAGTTCATTCAATCCAAATGACCGTCAAAAGCATTTTACTTTACATCTACTGCTAAATTCCTAAGAAATCCATTGTTGGTTCAGAACTCTTCCTTTACCTAGGTACCCCTGGCAACAAAGAGAATAATTGGCAAATGATGGGGAAAATAAGCGTGATATGAAATAACGATAAAAACTAATTTTAAAAAATTGCATATGAATAATATACGCAGAATTTAACCTTTAAACGCTGGATTTATATTTCCTTAGAAGTCCCTCCCTGCCAGATTAAAATTTGCCCTTTTAAGGTTTTCTTGTTTTGTCCAAGCCAAAAATGGCACTTTCGGCACTGAGAAGCACCAAACCACATGCCAATATTGGCTGTTTCGGCGTTTAAGGGTTAAGACATATTTTTTCAATAATTTTTAGTCTTTGCAAATTATAAAGCAAATGGATTATGCATCCGCATCACGTGATAAATAGCAAAGAGAAGTAATTACGAGCAAATTTAGAATTAATTTCATCCAGATGGCAAGTTGTTATTGTTGAATTATCATAAGTGAGAAACACACTATGCAACGATGAATGTTAGGGTTGATATGATGAATACTATAATCGACGGGACAGAGAAACAAGGCAACAATTCAATCGTCTTTATTATTTCATTTACTTATCAACTTGAGAGAGAAACGGATGAATAAATAATATTTTATAACAATGATGGTCTTCAGAAATATCACCAAACCAATAAAAACAGCTAGGAAACAACAAAACAGCAAATATGTCAAGGAGAAATAGCAGATGCACAAGAGCAGAGGACATCAACAACTTCGACCTTGTTTCACACGCTAGATCAAAAGACCTAGCCGGTATAGATAATGAGACTGAAATCCAGTAAAACTAATGTCATCGTAGAAGGTTTCACGTGAACATTAAACTTGCAACTTGCAGGGAAGCGGTCCTTTCCTAATAAATTAACCAATCAACGACAGCAGGTGACCAAAACAGCAATTTGGGCATTTTTATAGCTTGAAAACTAGAGTCATAGATGATGCTGATATTAGAAAGTGAAGATCGCTCGGCATCTGTAATAGCTTACATGACTCGACGAAGGCTACTTAGTCCTACTGGGAGGCAGTAGTAAACTAGTATCTACATCTACATACCACTCTGTCAGCCACCTCATGGATGTGTAGCAGGGGGTGTCACATTACACCAGCCGCATCAAGGTGTGACAGAGAATGTTATAGGGAGGTGAAAAGGTGGTGTATTTCAACGGTGTTTTCAGTGGATCTCAGCTTTTAAAATGGTCACTTATTGTGCGTGGAAAGAACAAATTCTTGTGCCATTCTTTCTGTCCAGGGTTCAAAATGCTCGCAGCATATTCAAGGTGTGGCCTAAGAAGAGTGAAGTAGCACCTCTCCTTCACTTTCTCACCCAAGGACCTTCATACTTTATGCTTTTGATAAAGCATAGTATCTTTAAATCTGTGCCGCATATTTTCAATAAGTGTACTCTCCACGATAGGTTAGAAGTGAAGGTGACTTCAAGGTATTTTACTTTGTCTGGAGACTCATGTTTACCCCACCCACAGTGTAAATATGGCGTTCGTGTGGAGACTATGAAATCAAAAATAGATAAGCCAGAATTATACGGGGATCAAGCTTGCTATCTAGAATGCTGGTTCATTTCGGTGTTCCAAATTTCTGCACCTGTTCCGGATCCATGTGAACTCGGCTTAAATGTACAGATAAACATAAGGAATGTACTTATATGCAAAAAATTCTACAGTCCATAGAAGCTTTTATTTCTCCCAATTCCTCTGAATTAACTGACGAGTGATGGCAATTGACTGTGAGTGGGCCCTGCACTGCATATTAAGATCAAGATTACCTCCTCCTGCCGGCCGAGAATGGGTCTGGTGTCCCGAGAAGTGGTCATTTATTTTTTCTTATGACTTGTGTTGCTGCAGACCTGTGTTAAAATGCCATTCATTCCCTTGCGTAGATAAACATACGCCATGATAACATGGAGTTCATAGAAAAATGGATACCGAGTACCTTTACCTAGCCTTCTCCCCTATCCAAGCCTTCGCTCCACCGACGTCACTTAGCAACCACATAAACGTTTGTGGAAACTGGGATGGGAAAAGCTTTCAAACCGTCAATTAAAATTTAGACTCAACCTATTATGTAAGTACCAAACAGGTCTATTCTCTGATGACGTTGACAATATTTTACGAAATCCGACATACTAGGGTAGATGAGATCCTGAGAATAAAATTAGGGAACTAGACTGCAGAATGGACAGATTTAAAATGTCATTTTTCCCACCAACGATAAGGGATCATAACAGCTGCCAATGAGACTTTAATCTAGGTTTGTTGTTCGGTAGTGTAGCTCTTAGTAGTAGTAGTACTCCCTTATACTTGAATCCTTATCTGTTACCTAGTACTAACTGCACGCCGTGCATGTTTTCTACAAGTGTTGAGTCTGTCCATTTGTGTAGTTACAAAATACATATATATTAATGGTCCCTCTCCATTGTGATAATATCTGTAGTGTAGTAGTGCATGCTTGTGAGGCTTCGCCTCATGACAAGCATTAGCGATTTATGCTTATGCATAATAAGTCATAGTTACACCAACTTTAGGGTATAGTGTAATCCAAGTTGGTGATTACTCACCCCCTACCACACACCCCTGTGTTGGCTTGCAGGATATTTTGTAGATGTAGATGTAAACAAAGAGTTTTCCAGACCCAAGCACCTCATGACAAAGAGTTATCATTGAAATGCGGGTCGTGTGTGAAGGTGAGAAAAAACTGTGATTGGTGTTTAAGTTTTAATACAATTTTCATCATTCTTTATTTCATTTTACTAGTTACAGGCATGGCATTTCAAAGCTAAAGGCGGCAAAATTATGACGCTGGCTGTATTTCATTTTCATGAATGAGAAGCAATAACTTTGTAATTCTACATATATTTATTAGAAACGACCTAGGTTTCCACATTGCACATCCTCAACAGGTATGACGGTTGCATGTCATCATTAGGTTCACCTGATGATGACGTACAATGTTAAAACCTAGGTCATTTCTTATACATACATGTGGAAACACAAAGTTACTGCTTCTCATTTGTAATGCTAAGCAAATTTCATAAAGTTATGCCTGAGACAACAGAGTTTATTTATTTTTTATATAGCAGGAGTGCCAATCAATATGAAGTGGTCGACAAAACTTTTTATCGAGAATTCGACCATTTCAGAAAAATTTTGTGTTAAATTATTTTTCTGTAAAAATTACTGCGGTGAGTAGGTAATAGATTATTTTTTTATAAATAGTTGAGAAAACATGCAAACTACACACCATTAGTTTTTTGATGAAATCTAGGTGCTAGAAATTCCTATTTTTTTAATATTCTGCCTCTGGAGTGCACAGCCGTAATTTATCCCATGTAAAATAGCTTATATTTTGAGGAAAATTGATCGAAAAGTAGTTCGACAAGGGATTAATATTTTGATATCATTGGAAAGATGAGAGTTTTATCTTTAAAATTAAGTCAAATTCATCAAATTCTAGGTGAAGTGATTTTTTGCTAAAACTACCTTAAGCCGGCCCTGGGATTAATGACTGCAATAATTGGATATTTCAGCCCAAGGTTATACCGCCCTTGAATGTGGTAATCGGATTTACCCCACGTCCTCAAAAAAACATACCCTTTCACTGAAAAACTCAAGGATATCCACCTGATGTTCAAACGTTCTAGGATATCTATAAATTTTCTTTTTTTGGAGGAAAATTTACGTAAATACAGAAAGAGCCAGGAGTTTAAATCCACAGGCAAAGGGTTAAGTGTTGATATCCTTACACCTCGATGGTACAAAACCACATTCATTTGATTTTTATTATTTTCTGGCAGCCATTTTTCATTCTCGGAGAAGAGCTTGTTCTGTATTTGATTCTCAATTTTGCACTACTTTTACAGGTAAAATTTTCAATTTCCAAAACTTTCCCCCGATCTCCAGACTAATGGTAACCCTATTTGAACCAACGAATAATGAGAACAGAACTCTTTCAACCACAAGAATGCAAGGATGGTGATAATAACCCCAGCGGTCATCTGAAAAACGCCTTCTTTGGCGTACCATCCAGCACCCTTGTTATCAGCACCATATGCTCGTGATCATGCAGTGTCCTTCAATCTGAACTCACCTGGTCCCATAACCATCGGTGGCGGGTTGCCAGGTCCAGTCTCGTACTTAATGTTGGCGGGCTTGTGGTGATGGTGCAGGGGATGCTGTATCTGGTGCTGGTGGTGCACGTTGAGCGATGCGCCGTGCTGGTGATGGTGGTGATGCTGGAATCAAAAAAGATGTGAACGGGGAAAGGTGAACCAATGGGTCTAAATATGATGAATCCTTTTTACTGGATATTTGGTTTAAACACGTTGCCATCCCTTCAAATCATTCCTTCAAAACATTCCTCACAAAACATGCAGCTGACTGCTTCGTTTACAGTGAGACCTATCGAAACGAACAACTATGACAAATGCACACTTATTTTGTATCATTTTCCGCTTTGCCGACGGTGAAAGGAAGCAGCGTGATAAGTATGCACATATTTGTTTAAAAAAATAGCTGTTTCAAGAGCACTCTTTCTTTGTCAAGTGTTGCTCTAACTGGTAAGTTCAGGCACTACGTGGTGGAACTTATTAATTTTATAAATGAAAAATTTAAATTTTGTGGCTCCACAATAATAATTTTATTTTCACGACACAGGTTGCAACATACTATAACGTCATCTTCAGGTGAAGACTCTACAAAAACCCTTGGTTAATTCAATGGTTAATTTAACCACAAGTTTTTGTACAGTCTTCACCTGAAGATGACGTTATAGTATGTTGAAACCTGGGTCGTGAAAATAAATTTATCATTGTGGAGCCACAAAGTTTAAGTTTTTCATTTATAAAGTGTTGCTCTCATCTTACGTGGAATTCATACATTCATAAGCTACTACAACATTTTTATATAAGAAGTAGAAATGCAGGGTTATTACTGAATTTGCCTTCTCCTTTCACGCTACGATAAACTTGTATACCCTTGCCCAGATCAAACGCTGCATTATTTTACAAGATATTCTCTCTAAACTGCTACAAAGGTTCCCGTAAAAATGACATGACGAGGGTTTTTGCGTTATTCCCATGCTTGTTCATCCTCAAGGATGACAGCTTCACCCAGATTCCAGCTTGAATTTCCAGGTCCAAAATATCTACTACAAACATGAAGATGCCTGAACCTTAAACTGTTGAAATTGAATTTATCTTATGATATCCAGACTGATACATCTTCACATAGGTGAAGTGGACCCAGGTTTGCAAGGGAGACAACTATAATGTTGAAAATAGTTAACTTTTTCACATCTCATTTGTAAAAAAATTGTTGCTAGGTTATTTTGCCTGTAAACAAGATTGAATTCCTCAAACTACACATTTGCTGATTATAACCGATAGAATATGTAGCATATTGTAATTTATGCAGTTCTTTTGGGGTGCAAATATCTACTTTACTCCATTCTATCATTGCTAAAAAGTAATATATCATAGTTCGGTAAAGGTGAGCTTTCGTCTCACCAGCTTTGTATATCATAGTTATTTTTTTCCTTTATACCTATGCAAATACTAGAGTCATCAGCTACATGCATCATCTGGATTACGTCATGTGCATAGTGGAATCATTTCCGTCATTAAAACCTCCTACCTTGTATAGTAGTACCATGGCCAGAGCAATAATCATTACACTTATTTCTAAAATACTTAATGTCCAAGATAATTTCCCTCAAAGCTCAACCAGTATATATCAGCACCACCTTTTAGAAAACCCAACTGTTAGAAAACAAACGACACAATAGCTGGATAACATGCTCCTTTTCGCAGGACTAAACTATTATGATTATTCAGGTGTTAGACTTCTTCAACCCCTTTTTATCAATAAATCAGTTTTCCTGTTAAAGAAAAAAGGTTCCAGAATCACTAGATCGTTATCAGCTCATCGCCAATATTTTACAATGGTAATAATGTTCATGATGAATAAAACACTCAGTTATCTCCCACAAATTTATTGAATTGCATGATGGGTTTCACTACTCTGTGGCATAATAATGTGCCACAGAGTAGCAAAACACTTTGTGCCATTCAAACAATCTTAGGAAGACTACCTACTGCTTTATTCGTCATGAATAATGACAGCTTTCACTAGGTCAAGCCTAACACTGCTACACATTAATGGTATAAATGCTTCTTCAGGACTACAAAACTCATAGCAATCCCAGAGTTCACAATAGGTTATTATTTCAATATTTTATTCAATGTTCTACAATAACAAAAACTTTTACCGCTGATTATTTTCTTTTTAATCTGGCTGTTATCATAATCTGGAGAGTTATTGCTGTTATTTTGGTAACTAAAAGACTCACTTCAGCAATCTTAGTTACCAAAATGAAAACAATAACCCATACAAATTATATGAAGAACTGCCAAAAATACCACACATTCTTCCTTAAGAGAAAAATATATACTTGAAGGTTTACTTTTTCTGTACACATATACATGAATTTGTTAAAATAATGTAACAAATGTATATTTCCCACTTTTTTATAATTCAGTGTACATATTCCAAGGATACTAGAATTAAAGGATAGCTGACTCCTAACTTCCGAATGATACCTTTTTTGAAGCTGCCAACCGCGGCGCCACTATGTGCCAGTGATGGAATCAGATGATCCCAATGTAAACAAACGTAATTTTGCTTTTTTCCATTTCGAACGGAGGGAAATTACGGCTAGTTAGGAAGCAACTAATGGTTTTATCCGTCAGATTTAACCATGTTAATTAAATCTGATATCAATATAATCGTAAAAAAAAAACCCCTTCAATAGCCTATCAAGATATCGATAGCTTATCATTCTAATAGTTAGTAATGTGTAATAAATAAGCTATAAACAACGAAGTGTTAGAACAATCACAACTACAAAACAAAATCATTAGCGGCAGTATGGGTAATGAGCGGAATTCACAAGTACTTGAATTTGGTAACACATACTTTCAATGAACACATCAAAGATATTTATATCACATAGAGATGAAAAACCAACATCTGCCAAAATAATAAAGAGGTCTGCAATGTATGAATAGGTAATCATCATCATCGACCATGCCTTGCTATATGTATGAATAAAACAGAGTATATACATTAGCCTTAAACAAGCTTTCTGTTCTTCACACCTAATATATTGTTCTTTCTCACAGTTACTGCATATCCTTTGGAACATCCAGGAACAAAGTAAGATCTCTTACCTATTTTTAGACTAGTAATAAATCTTTTTCTATACCAACAATTGAAAATCCCCACAAGCCACCATCCCGCCATGCGTAAACAAAGTGACAATGATAGTGACAAAATATAAACAAACTCCATCAGAAACCACACTATTGCCACCTATCTAACGGCTTCAAAAAATGTAACAAAAAGACAATGAAAGCACAATGAACTTGGCGGGGCAGACCTATTCAATGAAATTGTAAATAATTGAAATTGTAAAATCTTCACCATTGTCAAGTATTAGCTAATATCGACTTATTTATTCTGAGACCAATCTTCTCTCAAAGAAAAACTGATTATTTTATATTCTTAAGTACCTATCATTCACCAGTTGACCCTGTGGTAATGAGCAACATCATATATATTATTTCTCAAGGGCTTTTTTTGTCGGTACGCCATAACTTCCTTAATACTTCATCAATTTTCATAAATAAGGCATCATTTTAAAGCTATTCTTAACCGCTACACCGGAAAAATATACAAATTACTCATATTTCAGTTGTTTTTCGAAAAATTACAATTGAAAAAAAAAAACGGTTTTTTTAAATCCCACCCTCGACCTATCGATCCTCTATCATGAATATCGAGATATATCACCACAGAAATCAATGAAGTCAATGTTTACCAAATTTATTCAACAGCCATATTATGTCCAAAAATTACGATTGTACCACAATAAATGATTATGTTATTTCGAATTTGTTACCTGGACAGGAAACGGTTTATCTCAGTTCTGATTCGGTTCTCTGCGAAGAGACGGAAAATGCTCAGTTGTATCCATTAGAATTTCTGAAATCATTAAGCCCTTCAGGTTTGCCACCTCATAAACTCATACTAAAAAAGAACGCTATTATCATGTTCATTGGAAACCTAAACGCTAAGCAGGGCTTAATTAATGAAACCAGATTAGTTGTAACTCACTTGGGCAACTACACTATCACAGCGAAATTGATTGACTCCGGTCAAACTGTCGTCATACCACGCATTAACCTCACCCCTTCTGATCCTACCGTGCCTTTCAAACTGACTAGGAAGCAATTTCCCATAAAAGTTGCCTCTGCCATGACTATAAATAAGGCACAGGGACAGACGCTAACAAAGGCAGGATTGTACCTGCCTGACCCTGTTTTTTCACACGGTCAGTTGCATGTGGCGTTTTCCAGGGTGCGCTCTTTCAGTGACATATATGTCTGTGACAAACAGACCCACCAACAAACAATCACAGATGACCATATCATCACTTCAAACATAGTGTTCAAAGAGGTCCTGTAAACATGTAAATATGCTGTAAATATGTAAATACCTTAACCTTATGTTTCAAAAAATATATAATCTAAATTTAAACAAAAATCTATTCCTGACTTCAACCCACACCTACATCAATGACGCACTAACTACACGGTACTAACTATATGGTGTGCACTTCAATTAAGTGGGATTTGAGGAGGATACAGTGCGAATGCTTCGCACGGGTCGACAAGTACATGAATATAAAGGAAAATTGTTTCTGTAATGTGAAAACCCACGGTACTGAAACAAAACACATGTGCGCCCCTTAAGCACAGCTTTACCTAAAATTAAATAACTAAACCAAAGGTCACAATAAAAATAAACACATTGCATGAGATAAAAGTGAAACAGCACACATGGCATTCTACCCAGCCATTATATATTTCCCACATTTCATGAAGCACCATGCATTGTTAGGGACTAGTTGAAACAGATCTACAGCCAGTCCCTTCCATTATTCCACCTCTGCCTTAAAAATGGAGAACTCCCCAATTTTTATCTGCTTTGGAAACTAAATCTTGTTGGCGTGCGAAAGATGTCAACAAGGTTTCATGTCCTCCCTGGAATAAAAACCTACTACCTTCCCCGTAGTGCAAGACTGAAGTATTGTGCAAATACACAAGACTTCAGTCTTGCAATCATCTCTCAATTATCAAGGGATTTCTACTCTTGCTATGCCCCTAAGAAAATACACTGGTGAAATTCACCAGTTACTGGTAAATTTTCTCCAGTAATCGGTGAAAACCATCAGTTACTGGTAAATTATACTGATAAACTTGTGAAATACATCAGTCACAGGTCGATCCATCAGTTACTGGTCAATTTTCACCAGAACTGACAGATGTTTCAAAACATTGATCAGTTTTTCTCACCAGCGACTAGTTACCTTAATCACTGGTAGAAATTCTCACTCACCTATCCGTGACTGGTGAATTTTTCCACTGACAGTGACAGTGAAAGTTACTGACAGCTGTATCCAAAAACTGGTCAAATTTTCACTATTAAGGGATGAACTTTTTCACATGTCACTCGTGTTTAAAAATGATCAACTAATCTTCAGTTATCAATCAGTTTTTAAGGGCACTCCACAACATTAAATTCACCAACAGCAATAGACAAACCCACTTGAAGTCATTAGAAGCTCACATTAACCCTTTCGAGATGGCGGAATTTTCTCCTATTCATGTCTATTGATCTGTGTACCAATAGACTCTCCCTTCCTTTCTGTACGGACAATTTTTTTAAGGCATCCATGGAGAAAGTTCTCGCAGGTATACACTCAAACTCTGCAACTACCTATTTTGACACCTCTTAGCGGGGACATTGCCATTAGCTTGGACTCCGTAAACAATTATGCTCAACCCGTGGCAGGTTTATAACCTTCCCAGCGGCATGGATTCGGGGTCAACTAATTGTTAATTTATTTGTTTTACTGTACATGTATATTTGTCGCTTGCTCTCAAATTGTAGACTATGAAATGAATTCCTTGTGTTTAATTGGCATTTACAAATTTTAAACAAAATTCTATCATCAATGTTAACAAATTTATTGCATAAACTGAATCCAATGCAAAACATCTTCACTCAGATAATGAAATCAAGATACCAGTAAATTATACTAGATATAAATAATGAAAACCAGATGGTAGAATTACGCTTAAAAAATGTAAACACCATAAAACAAGGAGTTCAATTCTGATTTTATATTTTTTGCAAAAGCAACAAATATTTATTTAGAAAAATCACTTAATAAACAATCAAATCAATAATATCAGGAAAGGCCTGACCCCCACTGTGTTGGGTCCCGAAACATAGAAGCTGTTTACATGCGAGCACCAGAAAGGGGGGAAAAGCATAGCCACAAAAATATGTCACGTCAATATGAACGTCAAAAATCTCCGTCACATATTTTTGACGTTCGTCTTCCTGGTCAGGAAATCTTCTGTCAGATATATTTGACGTTTGTAACAAAAGGGTTAAAGAAATGTTCCCCAGACATTAGAAGGATATCACACTCGGAGATTTCTACAGCTTCACATCACAAAATGCACACTCATATAACATAACGTAACATAGATAACCAACAACAATGCAATCAATTTCCTTTATTCTCTTTATTTCTGTTGTTTATGAGTTGAGAAAAAATCCTTAATAATAAAGTTACAGATTAAGTGGTCGCAGCATAACCACCATAGTCTTGAGAAACAGTCAAATTTTGGGGATACCGTGATTAGCCACGCGTAATACCTTTTACTGAGTCACCCACAAGCGCACATAACTCCACAGGGGAAAGAATTATTCGCCTTGGCGAGGACTCAAACCTGGATTCCACGATATAGTGCTGAGTACTTTTGCCCGTTAAGCAAACCAGGGTGTAATTCTCCCCCTGTGGATTTTTAAGAGCTTTAAAGGAACTAGTTGTTGTTCAGGACTGCCGGACTTACAACGTTATGAAGCAGTCCAGGGCTTTTAGTCACAGTCCGTGTGGTTAAAGCTAGGCTTGTGCGATGACCGATTTTGGTCATCAATTTTCGATGAAAAAATTTCATCGAAATGTTTCGATGACGATGGCTGTCATCGTTCATCGTATAGAGTGTACACGATGATCGATGACTATCGATGAATGCCGATGATCGATGAATTACGATGATCGATGACTCTCGATGAACTGTGCAGTAGTGATGAGCGATATATCGCTGTGATTGAATCACCGATACTGAAAATTAGCAATCACAGCCTGTGACTAAATAACCGAAATCACTGTGACTGTGAATTCGGTGAATTTTGCCGATTTAGCTCAGGCTGCTACCGCTGCTACCAACTGCACCAGTGCAACCAACGAATACAATGCTACCACTGCTACTGCGTATTAACTGTGATTGAACGTGATCGCTACTTCTGTATCGTCTACCACAAACTTAAGGAAAAACATGAATTCCAAACATCCCACTGAGGCCCTGCCATCGCCCTCAAGGCGCAATAGCTGGGGTGCTTATACTTTATACATACATTTTAGATCTAAGGCGTTCAAATGAATGGAAAAAAGAACAATTAGCGATATAAGGATATCGATCATCCTCATCGATGGATCTCATCGACTCATCGACATCAATGATTCGCATCAACTCATCGACTCATTGGGATTGATGATTCTCATCGACATCGATGATTCGCATCGACTCATCGGCATCGATGATTCCCATCGACTCATCGACATCGATGGTCGATGACATTCATCTTCATCGATTACAGTCATCGTACCGCGATGACTAACATCATCGTCGATGACTTCGATTAATCGACTCATCGCACAAGCCTAGTTAAAGCTACTCATGTAAAATTCATAATGAACAAAATCATTCGCCTGCACTGGGATTTGAACCCAGATCCCTCAGAATTACACCAAGTGCCCTCACCAGTTGAGCCAATCAGGCGTCGTCCTACACTGTGAATCTCATTAAGGCTTTGTGGAGAGAGTAGACCTTACAGGTACCATGCATAAAATTCACGGTATCCGTGAGGACAAGCATGACCGTACCAAGTGCATTTTGGGCAATGAGCATGTTAAACAATGGAACCCAAAAATTTATTTCAAGCCGCATAGCTAAAAGCTTAACATCCACATAAGAGCAGTACACCAAGCTAAGGATCCCGGTCAAGTCGAATGATTTTATTCATGAAGAATTTCACCCTCTTTGGAGTATATCTCTGCACCACTTAATACTGCAGTTCACTTGCGCAATCGCAATGATCGGAAATTTACCAAATAAGAGCTCCAATATCTCTTTCAGGCAAGGTACTAAGAACCCAAAGTTCACCATGTAAACAATGAATAGCACCTTCAACGATGTTCCTCATTCATTACAAACAATCAGATATCGTCTAGGAAAAAAACAATTTCCAGACTGATATCTCACTCCTCATGACTTATACAGGTTACCCAGACCAACTCCCAAGTTCATTTACTTTCCAAGGTATTCCTAGTGTTCTGGGCTTCAAGCGAGTAACTTCTCGGTGCAAATTACATCAGCTGTCGGTCATCTCCACGAATTGACAATGGACTGGAACAATACCATCACAAGACATGAGCACACTTATGCGAATGATGTCTTTCCTTAAGAGTTTGATCCAACATTGTGTCTTTTCCAACCATATATCTCTTTATAAATACATATATAAAGGCAGCAGCTGTTCCATGGGGTATGGATTTCCCTCCATCCCAAAAATTTAGAATATTTACAAAAAGGGCATTTCAGGAAAAATTTGCATTCAATTTTTGAAGAAAATTACACGTAGTATTCATTCTGAACAACTATTTAAATTAAGATTTTTGTTACCTACTCTCATAATTAAAAAACTATGGGTGTTGTATTCTTTTACCTTTAAAAACACCGGCTGTTACACTGTAGTTTCAGTCGAACTCTTAACACTAGAACTGCCAAAGTGGTCATTTTAATTGCTGTCGATGCTTTAACACTAACAGGTCTCATGAATACTTGAATTAAAATTTATCATTTCATGACTTTTCCTAACTTTTTTAAAAGTATCTACAAGATATTTTTCCTTCATCAGCGATGTGTTGCTTCACAAAATATTTAACATTCTTTCTTAAACTTCCGAGGGGTCAAAACGACTGCTATATATTTACAGTTATAGATTGCAAGTAAAAACCTTGGGTTAGGAGGTTTATCAAAGTTTGGAATGAGTATAATGTAGAACTGAACTAAAATTTGACATTCATGGCTCGAGTGAAGAGACTAACGCAGTCCGAGCCTTGCATACTGTGCGAGGATGGAATGCTTGGCTTGAAAGTAAGAGGGGTATTTCCCAGCATTTTAGACTGGTTTTTGTCATCTCGAGAAAAACTGCACGTTATCTAACAAACCTTTCCCATTTTGACTTGCTTCTCGACACCTTAAATTTGTGCTTTCTCACAGAAAACGGATCAGACAGCACGCGAAAGCAGGCTGTATGGTAAACACAATGTTAACATAAATAAAAAACAATAATGACAATACTGGTAATATTTCCATCTTAATATCCATAAAGCTGGTAGTCTAAAGCACACTACCAATGCACTCAAATTTCAATCCTGTCATTGCTTCGAAGTTAATAATTTTTTACACTTTTTTAGGAAAACTTGTGCAACTTTAGTAATAAAAACAAGTGGTTACTGGGTCATTCCACGCCAATTGGTGTGGTGGTCCTTGCTCGACCATCACGGATTTCAATGAAATTTTATATGGACATTCGTCAGGTCAGTAGCATCGACTTCCAAAAGCAACGCTAAAGAACGCGGCTCAAAAATTCAATAGGTAATAAATAAGCAATCTGTGGAATGTGGTAGTCCATGAGAATCATACGAGCTTCCGCTTGGGAGCTATATAAGATACCCACTGCACGCTTGGTAACATAGGACAAGCTGCCCAAATTTTGGCTTGGGAACCAGACGGATACCCAACTCAAGGATTTAGAACCTTGTCGAAGAAACTGGCTTGCAGGCTTGGGGTCCTCAACCAAGAAACCCACCCACGGCTGGTATCACACGGCTATCAGGAGTGACCCCTACGGCAATGGGGTTACTGGTTCAATGGCCTGAACTGGTAGTGACAATGTCACCATGGACCAATACAATATACTAAAAATGTCTACATAAAACAAACAAGACGATACACATTAGAATGCATGTGGCCCCACCATAGCAACGTTCTCAACGTTGTTCATATTTTTAGGGCCGTATGTGCTCGCGATGAAAACCCAAGTCTACTTTTTAAAGAGGTTTGAAACATGGTCTTTCAAATGAAAATAATGTAAAAGAGTATCCAGAAGGCCTTTTTTTTGTAAGAGCGGGCAGAAAATAAACTATTTTTGTCGTTTTTACAAACGTCATCCTAAAATTTGTCCCTATTTTTAGGGCCTTATATGCCTGTGATGAAAAACCAGATATACTTATTTGAGGGTTGAAATTATTTTCTTTCTAATGAAAATTATTCAAAAGAAATTCCAGAGGGTCTTTTTTGTAAAAGCAGGGTGAAATCCTCTATTTCTGACGTTTTTACAAAAATTGAAAAATTTTCACTCAATTTTTAAACTAATGGAAAGCACTAGGAAGATGAAATTTTGTATTCATAAACCACGTTTTGATATTTTATCACGTGCAAAGTTTAATTTTTAATATACCTTTACTTCCTGAAATATAAAAATCCAAAATTTTTATTTTTTTTTCGATCTGCTATTTTTTGTGCCAGTTTCACTCCAAATTTTCTGCAAGGAGGTCACTCTTACAGTTATTTTTATTGCTTTGTTTAATAGAGCGCAAAGAGTTGTACAAGATAGCCAACTTTTGTTTCTCTCGTCAAAATTTCCCCTGAAATACTATGCCTCAAAGTTACAAAAGTCTCATAGTCATACTGATGAAGGCTGTTACACGGGGTCAGACAAAGTACTATATCTCAGCAAATATACCATCAGGGAACGTAAAAATTTACAAAAGTTCTTTGGAGGTAAATGTAAATGTCCAAATAAAATTTCGTTGAAATCGGTGATGGTCGAGCGGCGCACTTCTCTAAAATCAGACCACTTGGCATGGAATGACCCTACTATCAAACTGTTAAGAATGAACCTGCATTTCTTATATTAAAATTGCAATTTAATAGATTGAGGAATAATATAATACCAAGCGCTGGAATATGGGCAATAAGTTTTCATGCACCAAAAACCACGACTTTCTTCAAATAAAATTTTGAAAAATTACCGCTAATCCAAGAAAATGCTTAAAAATGTACATCAATAAACAAAATAAACAAGCTTTCATGTGCATATTTTTGGCAATAACTTCCGTTTCCTTATGTAGAAGATAAAGGATCTAAAACTCGGTTACCTCAATTCATTTTACAGACAGTAATAACAATACCCCTTAAGCCAGCTATAGCCAGGAGACCACTCACGATAATTCTCAAGAGCACCATACGTAACCATCACATCGCAAAAGCTGAAGAGAAAATGGATACTCAACAAGCTTACACTCAACATTAAACCAGCATCCTGCAGGCATAACTTTCCCCAGACTAAAAGACACCGGGGCTGCTGTCCGCTGTTGCAATAAAACTACACTATGAAACACGTTCAATGAATACGCCTTTCAAACTTCCTTAAACCTGCTGTAGACATAGTCTAACGTCACTGTGAATATGGCCATATGTGTCTTTTCAGTTCAACGCTTAGTTCAGATACTTTTCAAGCTCATTGAGGAATTTAATTACACCAGTTCATTATACTTTCTTCTCAACCTTTAAAACAAGGATTCGCAAGAGATAAATTTGCTCAGCATTCCATCCATGTAGTGCTAACATAAAAATTTATTTTCTTTATCTTGGATAAGTACGAGCTAGTATACGCCAAGCCACTACGAGATTATCCCTCGAAAGCTATTATATTCATGGTAATGCATTATAAAAATTTAACATTTTTGTTATCCAAATGCAAGCAGTGTCATTATTTTGAAATGTAGAGACACATCAGTTCTGTCAGAGGTGTCAGAAGACCGTGTGTGGTGCACAAAGAAAAAATGTTAAACCTACCTCCGTGAAGTGTAGTGAAAGCTACATTATAAAATTGTCATATTACGCTGTGGAAAAACAAAATTTAGAATTTCCTTAATTAATTTTCAATGTGAACACCTCATTAAGCATAAGTTGATAAGTAAACAATGTTTACCTTATCTTCCGTTGCTTTGTAAATTCTTTGATACGAAGTTATCACAATATAATTATTGTAATGAGTGTAACATGAGTTGACTAAAAGGAGATTAGTTTCATACTCAGAAAGTATAGGTTCAGATTCACATTCCTTTTGTTTTAATGAATATTTACTAACTTGAAACTGAACTCTATGGTAATGATTAACTAAGTTGACAAAGTGGAGTTGCATTTAAAATGCTTCAATGATTAATAGAACATAAGGAATGAACTACGTGGCCTACATTTTCCGAATGAGCGTTGAATAGTTTTTTAGTGTATCCACAGCAAAAACAAATACAGTCGTCTCACAATTGTCAGGGATGAAAGGGAAATAATTTCCCTGGATAATGAGAAATTCCGGTTATTTCCCTTAACACTCGAAAAATGAACTACACATTACATGCAGCATTATGGCAATATTTTTTCATTTTAATATTTTTTAAAGGTGATTATTTTATTACAATTCAAGGACAAGCACAGTCTGTAAACCCAGCTTACTTGCTAACATTGCATTTCCCAGCTGTGAAGCTTATACTCTGGGAAACAATTTTCTGATATCTGTTTGGCAGAGGGGGTTGTTGAGTTTACAAATGATGTAGATTCTCAAGATAATGACACTCTATCAGTAGGTCTGTTGTTGAGGGAAAGGGTAGAGTAATCCCTGCCCGTAGGCCAAAGATAGGGCCCCGTGTCCAGCCAGGTGGGGTACCTAAAGACACCTAGAATCTACTGTCTTGCTTGCATCTTCCTTGCCCACACAGCCTTGTTAGCACACATTCGTTCACTGGCAAAGCTTACACCGTTAATAAACAGCATTTGTTCACATGAGATGAAAAACCTGCACTGTGTTTGTAGGAAAAGGGTAAAAGGTGAAAAACTACATGGACAAGCCATCAAAGACAACTCGCAAATCCCTGCGAAAGCCTTAAATCCGGAGGAATAGAAATCTTTGTGCAGACGGCTTTGGGTTGTGACCGTTCAACACTCCATGCCACTCACCTGCAGATGGTGATGCAACGGATGGTGGTGGTGATGGTGAAGGGCTCCCCCTCCAGATGGCGTCGACGACGGCGTGTTCGAGGACGACGAGGAAGACGATGCCGAGGATGAACCGGCGCCCCCATTCTCCATCACCCGAAGCTTGTTCCGGTTTGCTATCGGACAACCTGAAGCGCTGCAGCCGAGAATGAAATAGCATTAGAGCGGAGGATAGTCAAACTACCATTCACATTACAAGGTATACAGTTAGACGAGAGGTAGATGGTAATTACCCGACAACACACTCGTAATAACCATGAACCTTTAAGGTAGATTAAGAAGAAAGACTACCTATTTAAGTTATATTATGATGGCATTCTCTAGGTCAGCGGTTCCCAAACTTTTTCTTTCCGCGACCCATTTTAGCCCATACGTTTTAGCCGTGACCCCCTAAAAATAACAAACAATGTGTACATTCAAATGATATTGTTTTTAAAGTAATTACAATCCTCATCTCGCGACCCCTTTCCGAACGGCCCGCGACCCCCCTGGGGGTCACGACCCCCAGTTTGGGAACCGCTGTTCTAGGTCAACGCAGGATTTTAAACAAAGTTGCAAGTTCATGGGCCGTCACTAAGGATGCAGAGTCTATAAACAGTTAACAATAGGGAGAGAGAGAAAAAGAACGGTAGTCGTAATTTGCATCCTGTTGGGAGCAGACAAAAAATCACATAAAATAAAATAAAAGCAATCAATTACGTAGACTGTTTTAAGCAGACGAGTGTCGAGTGGAGGTGAGGAAAAGGTTCAAGGTGGCCACAAAGTTTTAATTTTGAAATTCCCTGACATTTTCCTTGACATTTCCATGAAATTCCCTGACAATATTCTCCCTAAAACAAAGTGTACAGTGATTTTTTATGATTTTTTTGTTTTCATGATGGCACGATACATAATAAAATGCAATGTTATATTTGAGATGCAGGTGCTATCAGTGCATTTTGAAAGAAAACAAAAGTCTGTTCTATAAATTGTCATTAGGGGGCCTCGTCCCGAAAACATTCGAGTTTCTGTCGCACGCCATGAAATTCATCTAATATCTCGCACCACGAGCATTCAATACGGAATCCCATATGCCTAATGCATCTTTGAAGAGGGAATTGTGAGTGAGAGAGGAACCACCAGATGAAACAGTGAGCGGGCGAGCAGGGAGACGGGTGTAGCCTCCCACAATCTTGCAAATGACAAACCATGGGGTATTTTTCTCCTCCAACGCTGGCCCGATAAGGGTCTCATAGAAGCAAAGCATATCTCAAGCAACATTGTGTTCGAACCACCTCTCTCAGAGGTAGTTCCCCTCACCCAAGACAGCGGAGACTTTCGAACTGTTCCACGGTTTCCTGGAAGGTACCCACACATTTCAGGTTGCCTTTCAGCCAAGACATTTGAAAAGGTAGCCCGGAATGGCTGGTCAGAGCCAAAGGGAGGAAGAAAGAACTGGCAATGAGTGACCTGGCATATATCAGATGGTGGCGGAGACGAAAGAAGTATTTATATGGAACATAAGCCAAGAGACTTGCAGAGACGCGACCACAACGAGTTTCCCTGACAAGATATGAATATCCCTGACATTTCCCTGACAGCCAACCTCTTTTAACTGACATTTCCCTGACTTCACTGACATGTGGCCACCCTGAGATTGCTCTTGCGTGATTCTTGGGAGCAGATTGAAGATCAGACGAAGGAGGAAGTGAAAGTGAAAGGAAAAGAAACTTGCCCGAGGTTCGGCGAATGCAAAAGGATCGAGAGAAAAAAACAAACGGCCAGGCACACACTGATTGAGACAGGAAAAAGAGGAGACCAGTAAATGGAAAAAGATTTTTTTTTGGATTGGAATTATATTAACTTAAAATATATACTTTTTGTGAAGTGTTTAATCTAACAAAAGAAGATAGACGTACATACATAATATGTAAATTGGACCCAATATTTTTTGTGTTGAATATAAACCTCTAATTAAGAAAAATTTTGGTGCATGCATTCTTCTTACTTGAGTATTTTGAATGAATAACTGACATTCTTACTGTGTATGCAAAGAAACTCTCTCACACATTAAGAAGAAACAAAAGAATCCAGAATAGCGTGGGAAAAGATGTACCACGATGTGACGTCCAGAAAATTTCTACATATAAGAGTTTCCCACAATCATATGTCATAACATGCTTTAATAAAGGAAAAAATAAGTAAAACATAAACTTCCTGTATCATTTCAATAACTGCATGTATCAGGAGCTGCACAGCATAAACAGATGGACATTTTAAATGAAACGTAGTCCTAGATTATCCACAAGACCACATGTACCTACTTACAAGGTCTTGTACTATATAATTGTACACATGATCTTTGTATAATAAAGGCATTATTATTGTATTATTATAGTTAAATCCAAACTTGATGGAAAGTACATGATATGTATATTCCACTACTTGAAACAGTTGAAATTTTCATTATGTGTAAATAAAAAAAAATCTTAGTTCTTTTCCATAAAATTTTATTTCTACAGCAAACTTCACCAATTTACCGCATTGTTCGGCACAGAAAATATAATTTATTAGTAAATTCTTGTTGTAGTTATGGGGTAGAAGGAGAAAAATACAAATATTCCCCATTACTACAACAGAAATGAACGAATAAAACAAGCTTTCTGTGCCTGATGATGCCGTAAATCAGTGAAATACATCATACAAATAAAATTATGCAGATAAGAACTATGTACATATGTTTATTACTCAATCTTGAAAACAAGCATAAATTACTTCTACAAAGTGAAGCCTGCTACTTTCAAGTTTCCTTGAGTATGTAATCGAGAGATAAAAAGAGTACTGACCTTCTGTGCGAGAGGAACTTGCCCGTCGCATGTCCGGACCCATCGCAGCCGGGAATCGGACACCTGCATTCCGGGGGAAAGAGAGAAAGAAAGAACGTCCATGAGTGACTTGCGGCACACAGTGACGAGGACACACTACCGCCCTCAGTGCCGAACTCGAATACGTACCGTACCGAACTCTTATCCACTGAGGCGGGCCCATACATGAGCCCCGGTCCCGTCATTCTGAAAGAATTTTTTACACTTTTAAGAAGGATACAACTTTTAATGATAATTGTATTTGCCGGCGTCCATGCCACACCCGAGCACGGTGCGGCATTTAGATCTTTTTTTAGTCAAAACCTAATTAAGTGTCGTTAGGAATAAGATGGGGAGATGAGCCAAAAAGGACTAATAAGATGGTGCTGTAGTGCAGATTCTCAGAAAAATAAAAAAAATTAAACTTTTAAACTTGAAAATGAAAGGGCTAATCATTGAATTTTGGAAAATAAGTATTTTTATAAGTTTTTTTTAATGGGATCCATAGGGAAACATTTATCATAGGGGCAATGAAAACTAAGGTAGATTCTAAGTTTGACCATATAAATAATTCATAGGTTATATACCTCTAAGGGTTATGTGACAGTAATTTGCTCTTTTCATGAAAACGTAACAGAAAAAAACGGTAACTCGAAAGTTACCAAAAGTTGTTACTCATTGATATAGCCAGTGATGGTCTGCTGGTCTAGGAATGGACAAGCAACATTATCCCAACAACCAATTGATTTTTGGTCAACGGGCAAGAGGATTCCTTTTTTCTGCTTCTGCATAATTTTAACGTGTACAGGAATGTATGAATTTGCATTTTTACATCATTGAACGGCAGTTAAGTACCGTACAGGCCAAATTTTGGACTAACTCTTGTTGCTGACCCTACGTTCAATGTTTTAGGTAAATGTTAAGCATTGACCCAACATTTAACTAGTAATGATTGACAATTTTGAAGTTCAATTTTAGTTTTATGAAATACTCGTCGACATCTATCAAGATAGTGATGGTTTGTTGGCCTGTGATTTCACAGAAACATTACCCTAACCATTGCCCAGGCAATGGCATTGAAAAACAGAGAGAAAAACGGCATTCATCCTACTGCAATGCACAAGTTCTAATCCTCTCACACCAGGGTGCATTTGAGCTTGTAGTTAGGTATGGCATCATCTGCTGGGATGCCAGTGTGGATAAACATTAAGAAAATACTCACCCTCCAAAGGGATGCATTAAGAGTTATGTTTAAGTTAAAAGCCAGAGAGTACTAATGGGAACTTTAAAAGTGCCATGTATGACCAAACCCTACAATTACACACTGTGATTCTGTACACCAGCTAAAATAACACAACCCTGGTTATAAATAGGGAAGTCCACACATAAGGAGTGATAAAAATCTCTACAACAACCATTACATTTGATCAACTTACGATTTTGTCCTCTGTCATTGAAATTATATGTCTAGCAGTATTAATGGTATTCATTATCAACAAGTTCCCACTAGATGTAAGTACTGCACAAAATATAATGTGCATCCATATGGAATTCAATTAAGAAATTACAACCTTCGGAACTTTGATCCTTGCCCTCAAAACTCACAGCAAATCACGTATGTCTACCATGGAGTACCTAAAAAATAGTGAATCATAAAAATGCTGATGTGCCCTGCCACCTAGCAGCCGCAACGTGCACTATCACTTGAAAAATACATGTTTCGTGGGAGCCGATACCGAATTCGAATCCCAATCAACTCAAATAAACTTTTCATGCCCAATTTCACCCTTTTAAGTGCTTTGCACTTTGCACCCTTGCACGTGACTACGTACCACA
This sequence comes from Pyrrhosoma nymphula, assembly GCA_963573305.1. Lineage (NCBI taxonomy): Eukaryota > Metazoa > Arthropoda > Insecta > Odonata > Coenagrionidae > Pyrrhosoma > Pyrrhosoma nymphula. Next base: position 65,053,200 of record OY754340.1, on the reverse strand, counting down.
TAATTTGTACAGTTACCATGAATGGAAAAACAGTCATGAGTTCCTTACTCTAAAACAAGGGTCCCAAAAGTGGTCGATTAGAGTTCTCCAGGGGTCGATTAATACACAAGGGTCGAAAGTTCACACACAGACATGGGGTTCTATTAATGTTATTGGGTGATTTTTATGGGATATGGGAAGTATAAATTCTTTCGTTGGGTTGTTATGCGTGTTTCCTTATTGCTCAACATCAGAAATTTAAAAAATAATTTAATGTTTTTGTTAAATAGTTAATCTAGGGGTCGATAAGAAGGCAAATATTCTATGAAGGGGTCGACGGGATAAAAAGTTTGGTGCTCCAAAGCAACAATATTGGGTTTGTTGTTGGCAACGGAGGCATGTATCTAATGTTTGACCTCGTCTCACCTGCCCCACAACGTAGTTGTTGATGAGAACTAATTGTTTGTATAAACCCCTGCAGAAATTCACCTCGAGTTAAGATCAGTTGGTGATGTAAATGGCCGACACTGCTCACTGGTAATTGGAGCGAATCCAGATTCTAATCCAAGTCATGTCAAATGATTTTTTCACTTTGAATTTCCCTGTCTTTGGTACAAACGCTCCCCTTTCCATGATCGGTACTTCCCCCTGCTACGCCACTGTGGCTGCTCGCAGGGCAATATGTAGATACAGAACATTGGTCGATTGTTAATCAAAGGGCGATGGCTCCCATGGACTTACACTCACACAATGGGTCAAAGGGTGAAAGGAGACTGACCTCAGCGGTTCCGAGTCTTGCCCATCCCTCGGTTTGCTCTTCGGTTTGTTGGCCCTCGGGCAGCCGGACAGAGAGCGGTGGGAGGAATAGTTGCCCGTCACATGTCCCGAGCCGTCGCAGCCGGGCGTCGGGCACTTCAGCTCCTGCGAGTGTGCCTGGACAGTCGAACGGTCGGCCCTCGGACATCCTGACAAACTGCAGTTGGATTTGTAGTGGAAGTGGGGAAGAAATAGAGAAGAGATTAACACACATTCAGGAGAATAAGTGGTCACACATTACAACACAACAGTCTGGCCAGAGTTGCTACAGACTGGCGATTATGATATTCCAGGACTTCACCAGAATGATTCAAAAAGCCATATAACTATTTATAGTAGCCACCTCCAAAACTCCATCACACGTATACGAAAATTTGATATTTAGTGCCCAAACGACTGAGAGATCAACCCCCATGCCTAAAGCATTTCACATGTCCAAATACGGCACAACTAAGTATGAAAAATCATTGTATATGTCCTCTTGTACATGTGGAACTCCCAGCCAAATTACATTAAATTAACCACGAAAGTCTCACAGTTCAAAAGGAGCACGACTGATTTTTTTATTTCCCTCAGGGTCAATCCATGTCAAATCATTATGAGTTCCCAACCTGACCATCTCAGATTTACTTGAAATTTAGTAGGAATTTAAAAGTACATGAAATGTAATGAATCACACAAAATTTTAGCCCTCGGCTATTCACAATATTCATACAGCAGGGTTGCAAAATGACAAAAAATGCAAAATATTCCCTCGCATGGTCTACAAAAATAAATCATTACTTAGCTTCAAATTGTGGTAGATCCTTCATGTTGGTCTTATTTTAAAGCTAAATGCCGTTTCACACGATACTTGCTACACCACAATGTCGAGAATATTCGCTAGCATGATAGCTTTCCAGTACCGTGTGATAGAGAACCAACATGCTGGCTAAAAAGCATGATAGCTATCATACACGCTGGGCTACTTGATTCGTAATTGACACGGTACTAGTTTGTTTGGTTTAGTGGTTTCATCAATAGAACACAACCACTGAACCAGTTTCAAAACGAAACAGTTCCGCAAAACAACAACAACAGCTGATGTCGTTAAAGTCATGAAAACACATTGTCGAGGCAAGTTGAATAGAGATGGAGAAGTTACTTGATTGGGAAAAATGTATTCATCGGGTCATTTGCGGAAGAAATAGAGAAAAAGGCGTACATGTGTTGCGGATTGCATACTACACACAAAAATGACCTCGGAGGGGCAACATAGAAGGTCATCTAATTGATGAAAAATATAATATGCATATAATTGGTATATTGAGGTTTTAAAGTTAATTTTCATTATGACTGATGTCTTTTTACATAAAATATGGTCACTCTGACTGAAAAAAAAATGACAATTTTGTTGTTTTTTGTTCAAATTTTGAAACTTTGAGACAAAATTCCGACCGAAGATATTAAGGACGTTCGGTGGTTTCACTCTTAACTTAAGAGAATTCGACGAAACTTGCTGCAAGCATTACTTATGTTGTCTTAATTCTACCTGATTTTTTTCAAATTATTTACCGCAGATTACTTAAGATATTTGATCGAGAAGTGGACAAAAAATTAAATGTGTTCTTATATGGGAATACAAGGTACGGGTAGCTCAATTCATCAAAAAGAACCTTTATCCAGTTAAGAATAAGAAAAACAAAAATAATTTAAATCATCAAGAGAATAATGTATGAAAATCATACTTTATTTTTTATTATTATTTTTTTAAATTTATTCTTTAACTTGAAAAAGGTTATTTTTTTGATGAATTAAGCTACTCGTACATTGTATTCCCATGTAAGAACACATGTAATTTTTCGTCCACTTCTCGATCCAATATCTTAAGTAATCTGCAGTAAATAATTCTGAAGAATATCAGGTGGATTTAAGACAACATAAGTAATGCTTGCAGCAAGTTTTGTCGAATTACCTGGAGTTAAGAGTGAAACCACCGAATGTCCTTAACTGAAATTATCTTGTTCTAGGGTAACTTTGTTGTATATCATTGTAATTTTTCAATAATTTCATGTTTACAAAACCACTTTTTCATTTAATAACATACTCGACCCGGGTTTCGATGAGTAATCATTATCATCATATGGCATTTGTATTAATGTTTAGTTTTTGTAACTATGGTAATCATCGTTCTGTGATGTTAGAGGAAGGGGGTACACGGGGGGGGGGGGGAGGAGATGAGGTTGTTCGAAACGGAGGATAGGAGAGAAGGATGGGTACACGGACTCTTTAATGAGAGCGTGATGTCTGGGTCGTTCATAAATTTTAAAATCTCTAGCTATTCTCTCGAGTCCAGTTCGTGTTGGTCATTGCAAAATTTTTAAAATTCCAGTTCAAAATCACTCTTGTGGTTGTAACATATTAAGTGCTTAGCAAAATTACTTTTACTACCATTTTTATATTTTTTCAGTCAACGGGTATTCCCAAGATTAAATTGACAAATTAATAAAAATAAAACAGAGAAGACAGGTCACCATGCGAATGTATTCAGCACACAATAGTAATAAGAAGCAGTGGTGCGCGTTTACATATACCTGGATGCATTCTCTCATTAAATTGCCGAAAAAATTACCAAGAGATAAATTTTGTGTTGCTTTCAAATCAAGTGCAATTCTCAGAAGGCTTCCTTGTAAAATGTAATGGCCAGATAGAAAAAATAGATAAATGTGGGATTTATGCATTGAAGTGCAGTGTGTGTAATGGTGTCTACATAGGACATACAGAAAGAAGCTTTGGTGTGAGAAGAAAAGAAAATTTAAGAGCTTATAAAAATAATGGGCGCATAAGATTAACCTAACAGGAGTCGTGTTCATGAAGGAGCTGCCTGAATTATGGACTCCAACATGAAGATGGTGGTCCTAGATGGAAAAAATAAAGCATGCCTATGCTAGTTTTCTGAGAGAAAACTATAAAGATATGGCCCCTGTACTATTCCCAAGCCCTGTCATCACAAGATGGAATACTTATTTCAAAAGCATCAAGTACCCAGGGACATATTTGGATGCCCTGATTCAGTTTTTCGCCGAGTATGATGAGGAAAATGCCAGTGCCATTACTGTCCATGAAGGTAATGTATGAGAACGAATATTTCTGAAAATTCGATGTTGAAAGCTCAAGTTTTATTCACCTATGTGATATGCCAGCTATTTATAGATTTGATTGAAGCATTAGAAGGGTCAAAGTACCAGTTTGCCTAACTGCTTTGGGATAAGTTGGAGTCATACAGCCAGTCACTCAAGCCGTATGCAAAATGGCTCCTTTCAGGAAAAAACAACTTGGATTTTGGCTGAATTTAAGAATACCAACAAAAAAGCATCGACAGTGACAAGCCTAACATTGGATTCTGAAAAATGCTTACAAAAATTGATTCACCATATGAAACCATGTGATACAAATAAATTTGAGAAATACGTAGGAAACCTATTTAATATGGCAATTGCAGGACAGAATCTCCTGGTAAGTTTGAGTTTTTATCTGTAACTTGTATGTAGGCACCTAACTGGGTGAATATCAAAATACTAACATTTAGTAATTATTTTTCTACGTAGATGAGGCAGTGGTGAAAAAGTACAAAGCCATGTTTCCCTGCATTTAAGAGCCTGAGCGTGGATTGCTCCCTAGATGGCTACAGATACTTCCACTGCCGTGTATGTATTTTTAGAAGAAAAATAAGACATCTAAGACGCCAAGCAGATTCCGCTAGCTAGAAAATTGGTCAACCCAGAATTTTGTATTTGCTGCTGTGTGTGCAATATGGGCTTCCGTAAGCAGTGTTGATGCTGAGTGCTTTTTCAGCCAATATAACCCGGTAATGTAAGAGAAATGATTGCACTTCTCCACAAATTGCTTTAATGCGTACAACGCGTTTCGGCTCACAGAACCATCATCAGGTGTACAGCATATCAGTTAATTAGTTATCAGTTAGTTATCAGGTAATGTAAGAGAAACAATTGCACTTCTCCACAAGTTGCTTATATGCGTACAACGCGTTAAAGAAATTTGTGGAAAAGTGCAATTGTTTCTCTTACACTATGAAGAACTTCCACAATATCTTGCCTGAATCTGACGAATTTATATAACCTGGTCTTAACAGACTGCCGAAATCGACTCAAGGAGTCCAATGCTGAGACTTGCTTGATGCTAATGTTTAAAAACAAGAATTTGAACTATGCCCTCTGCCCTAAGTTAAAATTAAAAATGCATTGAAAGCTACTTATTGGTAGGGCGGGGTTCTGAACATATACAACCAATTTTATATCTCTAATTATTGTATTCCTCTAATTATTGTATACTAAGATACTTGTAGGATATTATTACCTGTTTTTATATTACATAATTTTGCAAAACCACATGTTGAATTTGCAATATACTAGCATCTCTAACTAACTACATATTAGTAATAGCTTCTAGATATTTTAGACTCTTAACATCGTGAAATAACCCACACAAAACATGCATAAAATTAATAAACATCTTTTAAGCAACACACATTTATATTCAATTTATATCACGTAGGCTTAGAGACAGTATAAACAGTGAAATAACCAACACAAAAAAATGTTGCTTTCGGGATTTTCTGCGTATCGATGATTTCTTAAGAACTCAAGCTTTCACTGCTCTTACTCCAAGCTTTGTCAGGAGAATGAGGTTATTTCGGCATCCCATCCATCTTTCATAATAGCTTAACAATCTTGTGATTCGTTCCTCCGTTGTTGGGCCGATACCAAACTTTCAAATGAAAGAACAACGAGATACTTATTAACTGATATGCTTCAAGCTTTACGTGAGCTGTCCCCACATTTGTTGTTCAAGACTGAGGAGTACCATCCACGTTTAACGCACAATTCAACAGAGAGAAAGTAAAAAGACCTGAAAATAATAATAATGAAAAATATAATTTATTGCTTCCTCCTTAAATACAAAGTACACTTACAAAATAATTTAACAGAAAATAGGGAAGCTTTAGGTTACACTAAAGGTTTTAAACCCATGCGGGGGTAACCAAAAATTTTGTGCAAAAGAACATATGATTTTTCAGTTTTATATGGTACATATTATTTACATAAATTTAAATAATTTAATTTCAAACAAACAATTTCGTGGGCATTTGCAAATAGTATCTCTATACCATCATGTTCAAATATGCTAGAGACTCTGAGGCTGCGCGCTAGGCTTAGATTACTTGAGCAATTAAGAATAGATATCTTTAAGAGCGACACGGAGAACATCGTATCAGAACCCCACTATATTTCCAGGTCCGACAGAAACGATTAATTAAGAGAGATATTTTGCCGAACGGATAGGTATGAGAATTTGTTTTTCCCCCGAACAATAAGGGACTTTAATAAATGCTAGGCATAATTTTATTAGAGCGTTTCCTTTTTATATGTAAACAGCTGGCGTCCTAACACCCCCCGCCACACGCGTATTGAGGTGGCTTGCGGGGTAGTATGTAGATGTAGATGAATATCAATTTTTTTAGCTGCTTTAAATAAGAGTAAACTTTATTTTCCATTTTAACTTCCATTGGAAGTAGATAAAAGATTTTCGGGGCAAAATAAATGAAACTTCTCTGAAATAAATTCAAACGCGGCCTAAGGGTTAGAACATTGAATTGAAAGCGATGGTTCCACCTATGATGGCTGCGTGATAAGCCATTGAATAGTCCCATATCAATCATGAAGGGTGATTTACATGAAACACTTTCTTGAACAATTTGAAGCAGAATCTGTTTACGCAATGCGAGAATTCAGGCTTGGAATTTGAGGAGGGGATAGTTTCCCATCTCACATTTATGCTTTTACGCATGCATTGTAGCAATTCAACGCTTTCCACTATGCAATTTTACATGCACACCAATGCGTACATCAGCTTGTGCAACAAAGTGCCTCATGAAAAACGGCCTTAAGCTCGGCTTTAATTTTAGTCCCATCAGGAAGAGGTTTATAGAAACTGCAACAGCCCTAAAATGACAAAAGGGGTTCATTTAAAAAATCTGAGTCAGTCCCACAATGAAGAAACCATCACAAGAACATTAAGGAAGCACAGAGGATCGATCAGATGCCGAAAAAATATCATTCTCCTGAAGATATTATATTGACAGTACGAGGAGATAAACGCTAAGTTCTTCGGAAATGGACAATATGCAGCAAATCCTGAAAGAATCATTTTCTGTTGACAAAACAAGCTCCGAGAATCTTTACACAAAAACCAACACAAAACATCTATGCTAACAAATATATAAGTATAAAATGCACACTAAAAAGATTTGCATGACTATGTACTTTGCCCATCATTTTTGACAGGCAAATTGACAGAAAAAATTACATTACATTCAAATTTTCCATCAATCTGTGCAACTATCTGATGCACAAGTTGAAGGCCATGCAACATTTCTAAATAATACAAATGGTAAGTTCCATTGTCGTGGAAAACAACAATCTTGATTGACATCCTGGTGTTTCATGCACTTCATAACTTGTTATTCTAGTCCTGAAGGTGTTTTGTAGATAAAAACTGACACGCTGGCAAAAGGAATGCAAGTGATTGCAATAAATTGACTGAAGGAAATTAAAACTGTGGTCGATGAGCTGATAAGATGATATCACCATTGTCAATATTGAACAAAGAAGAACGTGGTTATTACACACGATACCACAGGACTGAACAGGACCATGGCCCTTCCAGGGAATAGGAATGTACTTGGTATTTTTTTTAACTAGGACAACCGGACATAACACAAAATGCTTTGGTTCAAAAGAGGCTTGCCTTCTGTGCGTGGCGTAGTTTCCAGATACATGACCCATTCCATCACACCCTGCAGTTGGACATTGAATCAGTTCCTTCCCGTCTCGACCCCTGGGGGCAAGGGAAGACGATGAGGAGGAGGAAGTAGCGGGATTGGTCAGGGTTAGTGATTGTTGCTGGTGGTGTAGGCTTATGGGAGTCTGCTGAGGAATACCCATTGGGATTTTCCCATTACCCTGGTGTACTAGGAGGGCTTGCGGCCCTGCCAAACAATGACCCTCGCTCGGGACGTACTGGTTTCTCTGGGGAGACATGTAAGGGAGGTAGTGTGCGTTCGGGTGATGTCTTTGGTGCTGTGGTGAATCCTCCGGGCTGTTCTGTAAGCAGGACGACTGCATGGGATTGTTTTGGTGGATGGGCGACTGGTAACCGTGGTGAGTGGGAGAGCCATTTGGGGAGTTCGGACTGTTGGGGCACTGTTTCACATTGATGCAGGGGGAGCCGTCGTTTTGCATAGGTTTGGGGGTCCTCGCCTGGCCAGAGTTGTCGCTGTTCTCCTCCCCGCGCCCGCACGGCATCAAGCTGATGCTTATGCCGCCTGGTATCCTGGGAGGGGAAACAACGTTCCTCGCGAGTGAACATTCCCCATCTATCACGTCACTCCCATCCGACCGCGAGCAGTGTTCCCGCTTGATAGGAGCACCCCCCTGGTGTCCCATTGGGGAGGCATTGTTGTGGTTGGGGGGAGATGGTGGTGGGGAGGGACGGGAGCAGACGTGACGTTGCCGCTCCCGCGCATCCTCTGAGTTGGAGGAGTCGGAAGAGGAGGACGAAAGGGTTCGCAGCCTGTTGCCAGATTGGGAGTAGCTACCGACATTGACAGGTGTGGGGGGTGGTGTTGGGTTTGTCGTGTAGACGAGCCTGTGTTTTTCGTGTTGTCGTGGGTCTGGGTTGTGGTGTGAGAAGGTTGAGGTGGGTGGCAGGGGATGAGACGGGTCCGAGATCAGAAGCGGATATCGCACCTCCGAGCCCCTAAAATCAGAAGAGAGCCAATTTTGAATCAAAATGAATTTTGAATGGATTCTTTCATCACTAATATCTCTTTGCCTTTCCAGAAACCCTTAAGTCTCCACCCAGGGTCTTGCCCTTAAAAAATTCAATCCCTCGACCACAGACTTTAGAATAACAACCTTTTTACTATTCATAGCAATAAAAGTTTGTACTTTTCTACACTTTTTATTTTTTTTAAACACTACGAGTTTCACCAATTTTATGGCATCGTTAGGTGCAGTTGTTTGTTTGTTTGAAAGGTGCAAATGCTGTAGAAAATGTTTCCAATAAAGGAGAGGATTCGATGAACTAAACCCAAAAATACACAGCTTTATTAAAGAATTATCGGGTTGTGCTACTCTGATACCAATACACTGATGACCAAGCATCTGTCAGTTATCACAAAGGGGATTTATTATCGAATCAGCCCTGAACACATTTAAGATATAACTATGATTCGCAGCATAAATAATCTCATAATTCATAGCAAAAAAATAAGCAGTGATGAACTAAAAATAAACAGAAATAAACAACTTTGAAGTGAAATCCATCTGGGGTCATAAAAGACCACACAGGTGGAGTCAGAGTTATTATTTTGGAAACGTAGTTAAAAAGTTGATAAAAACTCTTCTTATTTTATGCAATTTATTTCACTTTTGAATATAACTGTTTCAGGCTGGATATGGTGGAAGTTCTTGATATTCATAATGAATAAAAAGACTTGGTAATCTTCCACAGATTTATTTCTTTGGCACGACGCGTTTCACCACACTGTGGCATAATCATGTGCAGGGTTCTTCGGTTTAGGTCAAGCATATATAGCTTTCCACCAAGGCGTGTTAGGGAGTGGGGGGTAGGAGGGGGATGGATAAGGGAGGAGGGGTTGTGTTAAGTGGGGGTGGGAAGGAGAGGGAAGCCTTCCCCCTCCTCCTCCCAATCCCTAACACGCCTTCGTGGAAAGCTATATATGCTTGATCTAAACCAAAGAAGCCTGCACATGATTATGCCACAGTGTGGTGAAACGCGTCGTGCCAAAGAAATAAATCTGTGGAAGATTACCTAGTGATTTTATTCATTATGAATCTCTTCCAAACATTGCATGAACAACTCTCTGAATTTTATAAAAGACATATTTGACCACGGAGCTGAAGTTATTCATTATGAATTCACTCTTGATTTTATAGGTATACCTCGAGGGAAAATAAAGATAAAAATCCAAAGATCTCCTAACAAATGCGTTTTTTTTAACAACAAAATGAGCCCTAGATACTGAACTGTAAAATGATTGAGCCAATAAAAAAACTGCAGAGCCAATTTTGAATTGAAGTAAATAACTCACTGCCAGTTAAGTGCATTCTCTTTTTAAGAAATTCCATTCCAGTCAAAGAAAAATGATCTTATTCAGTTGTGTGGATATATTTTTACTTTGGTAATTACTGAGAATTTTTGTCATTCATAACTATATTTTTGCACTATTAACATTACAATATTTACTACACATTTCCTAGAGATGCTGAAATTATAAAATAAAATTTGAATATGGTCTCCATCATGACCAGAGAAATTATCTTCACAAACTAACTAAATTGATAATTACATGAGATACATACATTTTAAATATTCATATGAAATTACACTATATCTCTCTAGTGATAGTATTGTGAATTAATTCAAAGCACTTGTAAGCACCAAGTAACTATGCAACAACCCAAAATTTAGGCATTGGTTGTCTCATGACACTAGATCTTTGCAAGATTACTGCCATTTGAAAGAAGTGTCCCACTTCAGAAAGTTAAGAAGTGGCAGCCAAACCTGTAGTATCGCAAGAATCAGTCGAAAAACTTCGCCAGTACAATCCCGCACATGTTACACATCTTGTTTATTATATTAATTACCGCTGCTAGAAGAAGTGAGAACAAGAGTGATATGTTTATAGTTCAGCGATCAATTGTGAGAAACTGGAATGAAAGTGACGATGAACCACGGGCCAAACTTGATAAACTAATTTGACAAACCACCACTGGAAGATGTCTTCTTGACTTAACGTAAGTACATTTCTATAAATAATTACATTGGCCACCATGGATATATAGGACCCCTCAGAAAGATTACAGAGAAAACAAAATAAATCACATACACCAAATATTACACTGCAAGATTACAGCATTAGGGAATCATCTTCAAAATATTCATCAACAGAATGGAAAAAAAATCCAAAAGATACCATCTTACTTTGGCTTCAAACTTGCTAGGCATGTTTTCATCTTTGAGTGATTTAATTAATTTATTATACAGGGTGATTACAAAAGAATGCGTCGGTTTCAAAGATCTGTATTTTTCAAATGGTACGAGCTACAGAGCTGCGCGACCTCTTAAAATGACCGATGCATTCTCTAGGTTTTTTGGGGATAAACATCACAAATGTTCAATATGTCCTCCTAGAGTAACCCGAACAATGTCAAGTCGATATTCAAATTCCTCCCACACTATGTGAAGCATGTCCATAGATACTGTCTACACAGTCAAAGTTATGCGTGCTTTCAATACCTTGCTGTTAGTAGGCAGTAGGCACCAGCGTAAGATGTTCAAATTTCGCAGTGGATCAATGTCATATTCAGCATGAAAAGCACGTTGCACTATTGTAACAGACTCACTTTTCGCGTACTGCAACACACAAAATGACTTTTGTTAAGCTGTTGCCATCGTGAAGCTTGTGAAAACAATAACGGAGAGATAAAAGCTCTTATCTTGGCAACTAGCACTTCCTAGTGGTAACCGAAAGAACTATAGGTTATTATAACTGGTCATTTTAAGAAGTCGCACAGCTCTCTAGCTCATTATCGTTTGAAAAGTACAGATCTTTGAAACCAACACATTCTTTTGTAATCACCCTGTATATCCTACAGCTAATGGTGACAGGCCCTGAGCTGTTAAGAGTAAGGTTGTGCTGTCTCATTGAATTATCATGTCTGTTTCTTGTAAATTAATCATGAATATCATGATTCTTCCTACGGTTCAACTTTGGCTTAAATTCATTGATTAATATCACTGCATAAAAAATGTATTTTCAAGGTAGAGAGGAAGAATCTGTAATGTTTTGAATATATTTTGACACCTAGCATGTTTCCTAGCTTTGCTGATGATTCTAACAGTCCATTATTGTAACTTATTAAGGCCTTTGGGGAGTGACCCCAGGCTAAAATACCATACTTTATTCTACCCTAAATATACGCATAAAAAATTGTCAAAGCTTTTTCTACATTGGTAAGCTGAATCATTCGTCTAATTAAGTAGCAGCCGGAGGCCATGGAAATAGAACTTATATGAGAACCCCAGTTAGATTTTTATTGAAAGAAAGGCCGAGAAACTTGGTATCATATACCCGTTTAAGACTACAATGTGCAAATTTTATGGGCTGTAATCAGTTTTTTTTTACGAGTAGGATGCAAAAAAAAATAAAAGATGACTTGCTTTTATTTATAACCACTTTCTATCATGAGGGATATCATAGAGTCTACCCACAACGTTCCGGCCTTACCTCAATGCAAGACCCCGCTAATATCACAAAATAGAGTAATAAATAAAATAAAAATGAAAATATTGAATACGTACATAATATTCCTAAGTAATTGTAAATATTATTGCTATAAAGTTGACATTGTAGGTGCCTAACACTTGAAGAGTTACAGTTATGCGTAAGTTTTTACCTAAACTTAGATTCTAATTATTTTAAGATAACTACGTGATTGAAAGATGATAAACATGTTTGTTATAATAAGATCGTATACCATGTTCATTTACTGGCATTTTTCTTGTTCATTCACTTGGTTTATATGTTCATTTACTTGGCATTTGCGAAGGTTTTTTTTTTAATTTAATAAAATATAATAATTAATTTTCAAAGCAACATAATTTTTTACCTGACATTCCCATTTATCAGTAGTCCCAGGAAAATATCACATTTGTCAAAATAACCCTAAATAAATATTTTAGGATTTTTTTACATCGTTCACTGCCTTAACCGTACCCTACGCACAGATCGTGACCAAGAGAGCCTCCTTGGGAACTTGAATAAAGTAACTAAAAGCATCAATTCACAATAATCAGGTGCAAATTAAAGTGAAAACAATTCAGATTAAGGCGAGAACCGAGCCAATTCAAAAGGGACACACTCCAAAATAGAAACCACAGCGCTAATATATCAAGCACTTATTATTCTTCTCTGAAAACAGTTGATAGTGGCATTGTATAACAAAAGAGGTACTTTCAGGAAAACAAAAACAAACTTCTCAACTTAATGTAAGCACTCACGTACTCGCATCAAATCACATAAATATTTACCACTATAATATTCCATCCACATGAGTGTTAAATTAGTGATTCATTAGTACAACATCAATGGGTCATTCACTGATAATACTCAGGTTTTGGCCCTTAAAACGATAGGAAATAGGAAAGAAACATTCCTCTGTCATCTTAGAAATTAGAGCAACACTGAAAGAAAACACAGAATTATGGCATTGAAATATGTGCAAAAGAAAAAAAAGGTCTCCTAGATAGAATTAAATTTATGATAAAAAAGGAATTTTAGACTATTTACACTGTTCTTGCTTTGGCAAAAGGAAAATTCCCTTTAGCAGGATAAAAGTCAAGGCAGGAATCGTGGGCTAGAGTTATAAGAAAAGACCAGTGTTGGACTTCTAGCCATGCCTATTGACAGAATAGGGAATCCATTCGGAGTGGCAGTGGCCACTAAAAAGCACGAATCTACCAAATGAGGGGTATGCTTGATGGATCATATTGGCACTCAAGAGAAAGTAGTTCCCGTTAGAAATGGCGATAAGTAAACGGCTACCAAGCAGGAATTGTAAACAAGGGTTTGAAATTACCACCCAGTAGCCAGAGCTTCCTTGGTTTCCCTGGGTTTTTGGGCTTTACTGGGCACTTATATGGTTCCACGGTCAACTAATTTTCTTTGAGAAATGTTTAGGCATTGGGTTGGCAATCAACATTCATCGGCCCCTGCAGCGACCGGGTGAAGTCCTCACCTTCTAACTCGAGGGTTACAGGTTTGAGTCCTGCCTAAGATAATTTTTCATCACTCATGGTGTTCATCCTTTGATACTCGTTGAAACACCTGGTGTTTAAGGCCAGTAGAGCTGATTTTGGGATTGTGGAAATACATAAATTCAACAGATTCAGGCGAGATATCGTGGAAGTTCTTCATAATATAGAGAAACAATTGCACTTTTCCGCAAATTGCTTTAATTCGTACAATGCGTTTCGGCTCACAGAGACATCATCGAGGAACAAGACTTGTCTTGAACCTGATGATGGCTCTGTGAGCCGAAACGCATTATAAGCATTCAAGCAATTTGTGGTAAAGTGCAATTTTTTCTCTTATATTACAAAAAATACACTTTTACTCCCAATTGGCATTTATATTGTCATCATGGATATCCTATATCTTAATACTATACATCTATCTATATATTTAAAAATGGATGTTAGTATATTTGTCCGAGATTAATAGACTTCAACACCGTTTCACCGATCACCATGAAAGTTGGCGAATAAACATATTTTTTCAAGGAGAAGGTTTTAAAATCTATCAAAAAAGATCTCAGGGCCCCAAAATGTCCCAAAAAGGGGCCCTTTTGGTGGTCTACGCTATGTATTGTTTTTTGTACTGTGGTTTCAATTTTTGCTTTTTAAAAGTACTTCCGCTAAAGATAGAGGGTTGGGATTTTTTTATCAAATGGCTGAAATAATGAACATTAAGATTCGTTCAATCAGTTATCTTTTCCAATTACTATTTGTCTGAAAATCACGTTTTTAGCTGCAAAAACCCACATTGTTCTCTGACATGTAAAACATGGATTTTAAATTCAAACATTAATGTTGTATCGACCCGATGAAATTCAGTTCAATCATTTTAAAAGTACTTTAAAAATTTGACATATTATCCTACCTACAACTTGTAAATTCATCATGTCGGCTAGTATACCCTTTTGTTTAGGCAAAATATTACCCTTTGCAAGGTGTCCAAATACTGGTTTCCAGGCAAGGTCACATATGTAACTAATGTAACAGTCACACAGAATTGCTATTTGATCTAGTATACATATTTCTTGATAGGCTTCAGCTCGGAAAATTCTGGCAATCTCACCTTTTGTTCAGGCAAAATATTACCCTTTGCAAAGTTTCCAAATCCTGGTTTCCGGGCAAGGTCACATATGTAATTAATGTAACAGTCACACAAAGGATTGCTATTTGATCTAGTATATACTTCATGATAGGCTTCAGCTCGGAAAATTCTGGCAATCTCACTGTCTTTTCTTCGATGTCATAACACGGTACAGATCTCGTTTGAAACAAGGGGAAAACGATCGTCTGCGTCATTACATTCAAACTGTTCCCGAACAAGTTTATTCATTCATCCCATTATGGGGATCATTGTTTTGGTTTTACCAAAACAGAATAAGCAAATCTTTGAGCGAATTTCATTGTGTATCTTCCCTTCAGCATTTTGACTCACGATTAATACAAATAAACAATTTATATATATATATCCATGGAAACAAAATAGAAGGCATAGCCACAGAATTGAGACCTACGGATGCCTCTATTCTGTGGTATAAGCTATATAAAGTGGTATTAAATCGATAAAAGTTAAAAAGGTTCGATTAAAAGGCGTTTAATGAAAATGTATGTACAATAACCTGTATAAAATACACAGAATTGAGTTTTCTCACAAATCCTTCAAAAGATTATTTTCTTTCGGGTCTTATAATATTCGTGAGACACAGTACAAATGATATTTGAAAAGGTTTCATCAGTGCAAGCACTTCTTATATCAAGCATAACGTAGCCCACCGTGGCAGGCTTCCGTAAAACGATGCAATCGCCAATTATAATAATTACACAAGGTTTCTGGATAGAGTTCCAAACTGAGAAATTAGAAAATTTCAACATGAATGCTTTAATTCCTTTAATGATAGTGGAGTTAAGATCTTTCCCGGTGACTTGAGGAAAGTCACGGGTTTTTCCCGATAGCTTCTAATTCCAGGCTTCTTCCTGACTGAGTGGCCACCCTGATAAAATGACCAGGTTGACAGCATTCTTCAGGCTTTGTAGTTTTCTCGTAAAAAGTTTTTAAATTTCTTTTAAAACGTTCAATGTTTTTCACACCCCTTGAATTTCAACGGGTACCTACCGCTAGTTTAAAATATAAAAATCAAATGGGGTCAGTCTGTTCGTCTGTTACTCAACGACCCAAAACAGCTGAACCGAATACTTTGAAATTTTGCATTTGTGCGCACATAATTGGGTCAATCCATTTGAAGTGGTCCAAGGGTGGTTGCTTGACCAATTTAAAAAAAATTGACATTTTCCTTTGTTGTTTACCTCATGTCTTAAGACATCAAAACTTTTTTTTTCAAGCTTTTACCTCAAGGGGTTTACCGTGGGCGGCCATTTTTATAATGCTGCACAAGCTCATTTTTGCATTAGTAAAGTTTTACGTAAAAGTCTATAACTGTAAACATATTTATCCTAGAAGGATGAAACAAAAAGCATTTTGTAAGTTATTTCTCAAGGTAAAAACCAAGTTCAGCGGTTTGCACACCTATCTCTATCCTTTCAAAGGTAAAACTGAAAGCAAACTTTAAAAAAGTTACGAGGGAAATTTCACTGTTTGAAATTTTTATTCCAATGGTAGCTGTGGATTATTATGTTTTAATCATTTTTATATTTGTAGGTATAAGTTTGTAGGTTTTTCATAAAAAATAAAAATTGTGATATGCTTACCCTTAAATTGTAATAAATTTTTACAAATTAACTTTATTCAAAATTTTCCAAGTTTGGCTTTGAATAACGCTCTGATACAATATCTAAGAGAAACCCACTGCACCGAACCCAATGATTAGCATGGGCCACCAGAAGGGCCTTTGGGGGGCCTTAAGGGACCCTTAGGGTATTTTAATATAGCTTTATTTTCTGTCTAAATTCCAAATTTCAGCTCAATCGGTCCAGTAGTTTTTGTGTGATTGAGTAACAAACTTTCACATTTATAATATTAGTAGGATAATCATGGCATGAGTGTCCAATGTCAACATCTGCAGTGCATTAAAAAGTACGTACTTTCAATTTAAATGTCAAATCATGGTTACATCCAATTAACAAATTATCTGGTTTAATTATGCATTCCTCCGTCATTATTTTGACGACACGAGGCCAATTTCAACCTCATGGCCGTCGGAGATATATATATTTAGTTCCCCTCCAAAGCATTCCATGCCAAAAGGCGAACCAGCGCATTCAAGGTCAACCGCCATCAGTTGGGAAAAGGTGTATACTGGACGCCAACTTAAATGACGCCCACGCTTTTGAAGAATAACAAAGCACTGTCGATGTAGATCCAAAACATCGAACGGAATAGTGGATAATCACAACAATGTTGGTAATCGCGAATCCCTGAGAGTACTAGCTTGCGGAGTAGTTCTCTGTACTCATTCAAGGTCAACCACCATCAGTTGGGAAAAGGGATATTTGGGACGCCAACTTAAAATTACGCCCACGCTTTTGAAAAATAACAAAACACTGTCGATGTATATCCAAAAAATCAAACAGAATACTGGATGATCACAGCAGTGGTGGTGATCGCGCATCCCTGAAAGTACTATAGCTCGCGGAGTAGTTCTCTGACCTTAGTATGTCCCTCTTCTGCTGCGCATCCAGGCTGGACTGTTGCGCTGGGATGATGATCGGTTTGCTCTCCGGGATCGACTCCCGGCGAATCGGGACGATCACATCTTCCAAGGGGGCGGAGGGGGGTGCCACCAACTTCTTCTCCTCGTCTTTCTTCTCCTCGACGCTACCTCCTCCTCCGTCGAAATCACCACCACCACCATCCTCCTTCTTCGTGGACACCTCGAACACCTCCTCGCCCACCTCGTCCGCCTTCAGCACCATCTTCATTCGTCACGCCGAACCAAACGACGGCGCGTTCCGAGTAAAAAGTAGCGACGACACTCTCCCTGCGCTACTATCTCTCAAACCGATACTCTCAAAGTAACTAAAAAGTAGCTACGACACTTGCCCAGCGCACCTATCTCTCAAACCGATACTCTCAGAGTAACTGAAAAGTAGCAACGACACTTGTCCGTCGGTACTATCTTTCAAACCAATACTCTCAAAGTAACTAAAAGTAGCGACGACACTACCCCTGCGCTACCAACTCTCAAACCGATACTCTCAAAGTAATGTCGCTACAATCCCGCTACTGCTTGACTGCTGGAATACTTGCGCTATTCACTGCGTTACTACGTACGTATTTCTTGCGGCTGAAGGTGTCGACTGCGATTACCACAGTCAGATCCAAGAGGTCAACAAGCTTGCGTTATTTCCAAAAACGTAAAACAACGAAGAAGACCGTACTATTTAACGGTAGTTCACGGAGAAATATATCAAAACTTGTGTACTTCCTTCCTTTTGTTCTTGAAGGCTCCAATAACTACCAAAAGAAGTACAAATATTTGTAAAAATTGATTCAGCTGCGATATATATCGTATTTACTGGCTATTTCTGCCACTAATACTTCGAAAAATCACATGGATAGCTGACGAAATTGGGGAAGTTACAGAGAATCTCACAAAGAATACGGTTCACCACTTGCGTTGAAATCTTTGATACTTCTCTGCGTGGATAACGTAGTCCTGAAAGTGTGTTCAGCTTTTGATCATAAAAAAAACAATTAACTCAATTTTACTGTGTAATCCAACTAAAGTTAATAGCTGCGGATTCGGCTGAAGTAAAATACAAAGGCCGACGATAATGATATCGAAAACTCTCTAGTAATCTCTATAGTACCACACTACCCTCCTTCAAAGACAACATTATCACGCATTAAAATTCGCGTTTGGTAATCACGTTAAATATTCACAAGTGACGTGGGGAATGTCGCAATTACAAGGGGTTCGTTGACTTACACCTCCTCTATACTAATCAGCTATTTGTCAAAAAAAATACCACTTTTAAATTTGAAAAGCAGTTGGAATCCTTTTTCTTATCTTGTTTTCGATGCGAAAAAAATAAATTGGAGATCAAGCAGTTCGTGATAGCTCTCTACCAACGGTTGTATCACGAAGTCTTAGTTTACATATACGAAAATAATATATATAATAAACAGTATTTAGACCCAAAACATACGCGGGATATCGTACTTTTTACACAACTTGTCTCAAACGGGCGTATTTACTCACTAGAGTAGATCAGTTTAACTGGATCACGTGAAAGGGTCACAAAATATCGACGCTATCTAACAAGCAATCAGTCGACAGATAAATAAGACTGTTTACAGCGTCTTAAGTTCTTTGGCTTATAATATCGGTCTGTTATGCTACCAAAAACTATTTAAAGTCCTCCTTAATAAGTTTCAAGGAAATCACTTGATCCGAAAGAATATTTTCCTGTACCTATTAGTGTACTTTTAAAGCTTTGATGACCTTGTTACTATCCTATCGTTCGTTCACATTAATTCGATATCTAACCGGTTTAAATATAGCTAAATATGTTGCAGTCATACATGTATTCATATAGTCGTTCGTTTCGCTAATGTATCAATATATATATAAGTTATCGACAGCTTCAGATTAACATTTCGATGAGTTTACGAAAATACAAATATATATATATATATATGTTTATAGATAAATATGATAGTAGGCAGGTATTTGTTATACGTGTATTAGACACTATAACGACAGAAATTTTTATCCTCGCGTAAATAAATCTCCGTCACTTTGTTCGTATTAAAAAATTAGCATTCGTGGGGTGAAATTATCTATGCCATGATAATATCTAATTGCCAAACTATGCTAAAAAATATTACGATTTTTTCTCAAACAGCGAATACTATATTTATTGCACTCCTTTCTAAATTATCAATTAATTGATAATACTTTGGTCAAGTGGCAAGCTTTCTGCATAATGATTACATAAGCTTTCGCCCGACTGCCTTTCATTTGTTCAAAAAAAGACCGGTTAAATATATTAAGGATTTATTAAAAGCGGCGTCTACAAGGCAATTCAATCTTATTGTACCGCTATTCCGATCTTTTCTTTTTTTAATAATGCGTACTTCGGAGAAAGTAATAACATAAAACTTTCATAGAAAATAAAACGCTGCAGAGCATATCAAAACATAAATAAATACTTCAAAATCCTAAAAACATCCAAAATAAAACTTTGTAAGCGTGAAAACTTATTTACGCTTTCAAACGATTGATTTAAGTACACTTCCTACGACCAACTAAAATATCTCAGCATACAATTTTAATCCTAGATAAAAATAAATATTGCACATTGCCACGAGATTAAATATGTAGGAACTACATAACTGATGCACGACTTATACTTGCGATACATCCATTAAATATGAAAATGGCAACCTTATTGAACGAAAACATCGGTGTACTGAAAAAAATGACAAGATTTCGTGTCGACTAGAATAGTTCAGAAGAGGTATGATATAAGATTGTTCTTCTCAAATCTCGTAATTGGTCCAAAAAAATATAAAAATACTCGTTAAAAAACTTATTACACCCCAATTTATGACTAGATAAGGAAGGAATCCAACAGCTTTACTAACGGGCTACATTATTAGCTGGTGAAACTCTTGGTGAAATGTTGCTACGGACGACTATCTTGTTGTTCATGTCCTCATCATAAAGGGTTCAGATAGCTGAATTTCTCATTCACGAGAACCAAATTTAGCACCAAGAAACGATATGCTCTTGTCTTGATACCGATACGAACAATGACTGTGCATTGAATTTCTTTATGGTGGAGAGGAATGAGGTAGCGTATTCCATTGCAGAATTTTATTAAGAGTCTTTACGAGGGAAGCAGCAGCAATGACATTCGTATCCTGCGCCGGAAACACCTAAAAGAATGAAGGCATTCTAGTTTGAAACGCTAGACTTTGGAAAAGTTTCCTAAAATACACGAGCACTGATGACCACAGGAAGAAATTTTCGAGTAAATAACGATTTTCTAAATTTACGTACAGCATAAAAATTTTCAATATTAATAAAAGCTAATGAACAAATGAAGCCAATTAATTATTTAGTAAGGATTATTTATTCCTTGATGTATCGCCAGCTGGTGTACTTCAATATCCCGCCCATACCCACTGAGTTATAACATTGGCAATATTATAAAAGGAACGTTAATGGAATAAATATGTTAATTAATCGCGCGGAATATGTTCAACGCCTAACAAAAAATTACTTCGCAACAAATCAGTTGAAATAACTTCGCAACAAATAGGTTAACTTCAGTAAAAATTCAGCGATAATTTATAACTTTGAAACAACAAAGTTATAATATAAAACTGGCGTCAATCATAAAGAGGGATTGGCCGAAATCGTATAATTTGTCAATAAAACTGAATTCCAAGGCATTTAACCTCATTATTAATATACAACGGTACTTAAGAACATAAAAGACAGGACGAACCTCACATTTCAATGTTTCACTTGGCATCAATAATAATATATGCAAATGCTTGATAAATAGCGTTCACGCTCCAAAGAGTTCACACGCAACGGATTTCTTTCACCCATTAAAAATTACGTGCGTATATTTACGCCATTAGTGTTGAAACAGTTTTTTACAACTAATAAGAAAATCCAAACAATAAGGTGAATTATCATGGTCGACTTATCCTTTCTTGTATTGCGTCTCGCAAGTACCGAGATCTCACTAAGAAGAAGACAAGCATCTGAAGAAATTGGACTTAAAAAAGATATATAATTATTGATTTTCCAGCAGCGACCTAAGATACAACATTGATCTCTTAATCGCCAGAAATAACGATGCACGAAAAAACATACAAATAAATGGAGTGCATCAGTGAAAAAAGGTTGAATTGCTTCTTAATTCGCGAATAAAAATGATAGCCGAGAACTATTGCACACGGAGTTACGGGATACTTCAAATACACTTTCAAATTACGTTTTATGGTCTGCCTATGACATTCATGACACATAACCTACCCCAAATGCACCTCGGATCGTTAAATAATAATTATGATAACATTCGTCACTTTATATCACTGATCCCGACGGAATAGTCACGAAATATCAGTATTGTTTTTATCAATCGAATACTTACAACATGGAACCGCTATCAATTTACCATTAACCAGCACTGATTCATCACCAAACAAAATACTGTTTTCATTCTTCTTGGCATAAGGTATCAACATCTAACGTAACTACAACAGCCCTGCTAACAGTTGACAACGATAATTATCGGGAAACAAGGTCATATACACTAAACAAGTAATAATTAATAGCGTCTTACGCATCATAACACATTAATATTATCATAAACCGCGGATGATTGCGAAGTATTTACTTTGGAACGCAAACTTCCTGTGGTCATCAAAATACGTTACAGCAAGTACTCACCAGCTTTTTAATTGATAAATCAGAAGAGATAATGCCTAATGTATTCACAGAAGCGGAATACTGGAATGTTAATCGTATTTAAATGGTCACAGTATCGATGAAACCACTTAAGACGAACTTCTCTAGAAGTCTTCAATAACACCACAATCACAGCACATTTTTCACAGCAAGAGCCAAGCTAACTTCAATTTCACACGAATACAACACGGTTTCATTGTTTATCTACTAATGGGAACTGCTCAGCTGAGTGGATCATTCCTGATTCACTTGAAAAGAAAACAACAAAACCGTCATCAATCAGCACACGGTGAATATTTTGAAATGGCGAGTTAAACGCTATGTCTCAGATTCGCAACACACTTAGCACAGGAGTACACTGGTGAACAGAGATACTCATATTCATGGTTTCCAGAGATGAGTGGAAACTTTCGCACGCTTTTACAAAACTTCGGAAGACATTTTGAAGTTTAGCGAAATGAATACTCTGATTTTTTTGACTTATTTTTTTCCGTTTCCTTCGACAGAGAGCACACAAACAAACCCGTTGGACGACGGCTTCCCGCGCGGTACTGCGCCCTGACGGCCTGTGGGGGAACTTCCAGGACTTGAAGTGGGGGGGCAAACACATGACGCACGAATACCGCAATGCGGACCGCGGGAGAAGAAAATCAATACATTCATTTAAGATGGCGGCACTTTCGAAGCGAATTTTTACTCGCACAACTTTTAAAAGTTAAAGATAGCGAGAACTAAGTCGTTGCAGATCTTCTGAAACCAAAAATTGTATTTTAAAATATCAAATTCAATTTTTATCATTGTTATTCACACGCTGCCTGGGTAAATTATAACCTTCGAAGTAACTTTATATACAGAAATGCCGCTTGTCTTGGTACGACGCAGACATAAAACCTTTGTGGAATTAAGGCGCCATTATGAGTTCATAAGAAGTATATAGCCCAATACTCGTACGAAAACAAGCATTGTTATTTTGATTGAAAGAAAGGGATGATAAACCTACCAAAAAAAAAGAATGATCGCATCTGAAAAATAAACGTGTAAATAAGCCACGCTCTTGGATGCACTTTTAAAACCAAATATCCAAAGCACCTACAAGTATTTTTCTCAGCATCTAAGATTTTGCTACACTGTGTATTTCAAATTGCAGTTTTGTATTAAGGAGGAATGCATAATTAAACCAGATAAATTGTTAATTGGATATAATCATGTTTTGACGTTGAAATTGAAAGTACATTCTTTTTAATGCATTGCAGATGGTTACATTGGACACTCATGCCATAACTATCCTACTAATATTATAAATGTGAAAGTTTTTGTGTTTGTTACTCAATCACGCTAAAACAAATAGACCGATTGAGCTGAAATTTGAAATGTAGATAGAAAATATATCTGAGGGTAGTATAGGTTATATTAAAAACCCCTAAGGGTCCCCTAAGGCCCCTCAAAGGCTCTTCTGATGGTCAATGCTTATCATTGGGTTTGGTGCAGTGGGTTTATTTTTTGCTTTTTAAAAGAAATTTCACTCGAGATAGAGGGCTGGAATATTTTTTATCGGATGGCTGAATAAATGAAACTTCTAATTCATCCAATCGATTTTCTATTATGTTTCATATTCGTGTGAATGCCATGTTTTTAACTGAAAAATGTCACATTTTCTCTGAAATCAACAGTATCATATTTCCTTGGCAACCAAATATTTTATCTTCAAGAGATATAATTACGCCACTAGCATGTTAATAACATGTTTTCCTGAAGGCCCATCATATCATGTTGAAGGTATATCCAAGGCCTGGAAGTGGGTGGAGCTAAAGTGAAGCCGTCATCGCCGCCATCTTACCTCAGCAATTTGTGTATATCTGCACTGACGGCTACGGTCAAGAATTCATGAAAATCATTTTTAAAGTAGTTTAGCAAAACAAAGTTCCGTGTATACAATTCTACGTCACTAGGCTCTCCAACCATATAATTTTTATTTTAATACTGGAATGGCTAGGGGGTATTTTTTACATGGAATTTTATTCCATCTTTAACCCAAGTTGTAGAAAAGGAAGAATGAAGACGACAAGAAAACTTTTCAAAGCAACTATTTATTTCACCACAAAACCAACAAAATTTCCGGCACCATCGTAAATTCGATAACAACATGTATAATGTCATCCTTAAGAATTTACAATGAGTGGCAACTAAAGATTTTTGAAAATAGCCAACCTGTTGTATTTTGATCTGTGCTCAGACTTACGGTTATTCATTTGTCGATTCAGGCCCAATTCCTCCAAAAGAAAGGTCTACAATGAGATTCACAAATCAGTACTGCGCTTTGTTTACGATTCGTTTAATTATGTGAGATGGCCGCGTGCGCAAATGGTAGGCTTCAACGCATCCCTGCGGCCAGAGTGGACACTGCCAATCTAGTATATCTGTGGGTATATCTATATCAGAAGGGCCCAGAGTCCCAAGGGCCCCATGGTGGCTTGCTTAAGGTGGGCAATGGGCGATTTAAATATATAAATGTACACAAGGGAAGCGATTATGTTCATTCACTCAGAAGACGGCTCAAAGAAGATTTCTCAGTATTCCTCAGGTTTTATGGTTTTCGTACATAATAAATTCCGTATTTTTCACACCCGTTGAGTTTCAAAGGGTACCTTTAGCTATAGTCTGGGTATACAAAGGAATACATTGTTTACCCATTTAGGGTGGTCGTTTCCGGAATTTTATCTATAACCTGCACAACATTTTTTGGTATGCATCTCTGTGAATATCTTAGTTGGAATCGTGATATAAAATATTTATTTAAAAAAACTGAATGGTGGTTTTAATTTCATGGTCTTTGAAAAACACTGTACATCATAAAATGATATTATCTTTCTATTGCGCTTATGTATATAGCCATTTAAAATATGAGATCTTATTCTGGGGTCCTTCCCCCAAAGTAATAAAATTATTCATACTGCAAAAGTATAATTTTAAGCTTAAAACAACGTGTTTAATGTAAATCCTATTTTATGCAACACAAGAATTTACTATGTATTAATACTATGTATTATAGTACTAGTAGTGTAGTCTTATGTACTACATAACTATTTATTTTTATTTATATGTCAGTAGTCAGTAGTTAAACAAATCCCTTGTCATTAAAAACTTAACGATATATACTGTTCACTGTATATGGACCACTGTGCACAGTCATTGCAAGAATATGTCCAGAACACAAAGTGCGGAGTAAAGTACCTATACATTTTTACGGGTGGACATTCAGGAATCCAAGGAAGAAATTTCAATCATTCAATGTCGTGATTGCGTGAATAAATTTCTTGTTCGGTGTTTCAACCGATGTATTTGTACATTGTGGCACAAAACCCCATCTATATCCCTTACTTAGATGCCATTTAAAGGCATATCTAGAAACGCGAACACGTCAGAAACTTATTTCGCCGCATTTGCTGCCACTGTAAGCACAAGGAAACGCCTGGGTCTAAATGTAAACAGCGAAAATGACGTCACATGCCATTCGGTTGTTTTCGGAGTGTGCTCGGGAGCTTTCGTAACCTTCTACTTTATTTAGCTTTTAAAACCGAAATTCATACAATTTGATAAGAAATTTTTTAGCCAATGCAATAAGTTCAAGTAACTGAATCAGAATATCGATAGTTTGAAATACGTGGAAAATACCCAATTGTGTCAGCAGAAGTAATAACGTTATCCATTGGAGAGCACATCGACCATATTTGTATCAATAGAGTATACAATGTAGTTTTAAGTGAATTATACAATTCTCTTCCTACAATGACGTCACAGGGCGAGCGAAAATGACGTCACAGGTACAAGCGAAAATGACGTCACAGGCCATTCGGTTGTTTTCGGAGTGTGCTCGGGAGCTTTCGTAACCTTCTACTTTCTTTAGCTTTTCAAACCGAAATTCACACAATTTGATAAGAAATTTTTTAGCCAATGCAATAAGTTCAAGTAACTGAATCAGAATATCGATAGTTTGAAATACGTGGAAAATACCCAATTGTGTCAGCAGAAGTAATAACGTTATCCATTGGAGAGCACATCGACCATATTTGTATCAATAGAGTATACAATGTAGTTTTAAGTGAATTATGCAATTCTCTTCCTACACAAATCAAGAATCAGAATAATTTCAATGAGTAAAAAAACAGGTTATGAATTATTTAGCAAATAATGGTTTTTACTCATTTGACGAATGTCTTGCGCATGGGCAAAAAAGATGGCTATACCATGTATATGTAGCTTTTTATTCTCATAACTTATTAAATATAGGTGTGTATAATTCTTTATAATATGTAAATATTCCTTTTGTCATATTTTGTGATGTAAAATAATATAATTTAGGTAATATTCTGGATGTTTGGGGAGACATATTTTAGCGACAAGTTCTGAGTTTGCCTGTCAGACCTAAATTACTATAAATTATTACTATTCATATGCTTTTGGAAATAATTCGCCAAGTTGTAAAAAGTTCTTTTCAAAAGGTGTTTTACCATTTAAAAAAAAGAAAATTATTTTAAAAATACATTCCTAGAAGTACATTTCATCTTGTAATACTAAAACATATTAAACGCACATAAAAATGAGCTTAAGCCCAGTTTGCAGGGATTCTACTTGAAGGGATATTGTTCTCTCAAACTACTCTTAAGTCCAATACTCATCATTATCTCCATGCAGCTCATTAAAAATCATTGATAAAAAATTACCATTCTTGAAAAATGCATTCTTCCAATTGGGTATTTTCCACGTATTTCAAACTATCGATATTCTGATTCTGTTACTTGAACTTATTGCTTTGGCTAAAATTTTTCTAATCAAATTGTATGAATTTCGGTTTTAAAAGCTAAAGAAAGTAGAAGGTTACGAATCCTCCCGAGCACACTCCGAAAGCAACCGAATTACCTGTGACGTCATTTTCGCTGTTTACATTTAGACCCAGGCATTTCCTTATGCTAACAGTGGTAACAAGTGCGGTGAAAGTAGTTTTGGACGTTTTTCTGTTTTTGATGTGCCTTTAAATGGCATATATAGATGGTGTTTTGTGCCACAATGTACAAATACATCGGTGAAAACACCGAACAAGAAATGCATTCACGCAATCACGACATTGAATGTTTGAAATTTCTTCCTTGGATTCCTTAATATCCACCTGCACAATGTATGCTTTACTTCGCACTTTGTGTTCTGGACATATTCTTGCAATGACTGTTCACAGTGGTCCATCTCTCTCTACTTGGACGTATCCTATAGCATTACCACCATAACTCTCAAGAGAATCTTTATAATAAAGCAACACTTAAATTAAACTTTGAATAGACTTTGAGGAAATAAGAATCTATTTTTAGGCATTTCTTTAGTAGAGAAGCCACTTATAGAAACCTCTACAAACAATCACTAATTAACAAATCACAAATTAACGTCTTAAGTGGTTACGTGTTTGCAGCAGAGAAATTTGGCAAGTACTGTGTTAATATGTTACTAAGGTACTGTTTATTTACTGTTGCATAGACTGGACTTTGAGAAAGCAGGAAGAAGTGTTATAATGATTATGAGTGTATTGGAAAAACAATTAATGAAGCTCATATACCAAATACATAATAATATGCATTTAAATGATAAACAACAGTAATGACGATTTTACAACTAAACTTAATGCTTACAGTTTTTTGGACTTAAGCTCCACGAATTTCGGAAGCAGTAAATCGCTCGTCCTTCTTCATAAAAACGTCTACCATAATCATATATACTTTGGGTTAATTATCTGATGTGGTTTTAATAAAACCATTGCACGCCGTAGTCTTTGTTTTCAATGAAAACTCTTTAAATATACGATCTCTTCTACAGTCCTTCACTTTCTCCCTCACAGCTGTCTATCGCTCAGCGAAAATGACGTCAAGCCAATCAGATTTCGTTTCGCAGCCGCGTAAAAAATTTGAAATTTCGACTATTTTAATCTTAAATATCTCAATTAATATTGAATGAATTTTAAAACTACTTTCGCTCCACAATCTTGTTCGAGTTAAAGTAACATATAAAGATCCATTTACTTAAATTTAAAATTTTGGAAAATACCCAATTTTCACAAATTGCTAAGATGCATCACACTTATCTCATTCATGGACCAACATTATTATATTTGGTGTAAAATTGAAGACGTTTCTTTGGTGTTTGACATATATTCATTGAGTAATATCGTGTGTTGGACAAACATTGTAAAAATATTGCATTACGAACCAAATTTTAACATTATTGGTTGTACAAGTATGCTGCTAAAAGCTTAGAAAGTACAAAGTATTATGTCTTGATAATTTTTTTTAAATCATAATTGTAATCTTAATCCGGAGAAAAATTGTGAGGTTGAATATTTATTAGATAAAAATAAATATTTGAAACTATTGAAAATATGCACTAGGCTTTGTTTAAATGACCTAAATATACTGGTTTTTTAAGCATTTTGAAGACAACGCTTCAGAAACGCTCAATTTCCCATGCTATTTAATTAGGAAGGCTTCATACCTCAAATTTATCTTCATGGAGCCAACCATTACTAATTCACAACTCATGCGAGAAAGAACTTGAAGAAAATCCGTATCTAGAGGGCGTGAACCTTTCCTTAAATTATGTGTCTTGACGTGGAATGACCCAGCAGCAAGATGAGCCCTTTTCCAATACAATGATTTGATTATTGGATTAAGATTTAACCAGGGAGTGGGGTCGCTATATATCGCTACTTATATCACGCGAGCAGTCGCGTGTGAGACTTTTTCTCACACTCAATATGCACACCATTGATTATATCTATAATAGAGAGCGTTTATCTGCAATATATTACACTTTATTTAGATTTAATTTATTTCTCCAAATGTTTATGTGAAACAATGATTGCCGACTATACACTATTAAAGGTACAATTAAGTAATCATTGCTACTTTTTCTGGCGATGATACCATTGGATATAAATGACGAAAATAACCAATCTCAAGAAGACATATTTATAATATATGAGGACATACTTTCTCATGACTCATAAATTGACTCATGACTGCATTAAAATATCTGCTCTCCACGAAATGAATCAACTTTGCCCACATGTTGCGAAAGTGTAACGCAACTGAGTGATTATACAAAAACAATAACGTCAGTGGTCGCGCGATGAGGAAAAGTCGCACACCTTATGTAGCCATGACGGTATCAGACATATCTTCATTACACAGCTGCGGACGTTTCATTTATGCTTTTTGAGACGGAAAGGTCAATAGGAAGAGATAATAAAAAGACAGCTAGAAGAAAAGGGAACTTATTGTAACTCATGGTTACAAAGTGAGCACAAGTTAAAATTAGGTGTGAGGGAATATCTCATAGCGCGACCAATGGCAGGTTAACAATATGGGGTGAAAATGATCCCTTAAAAATATAGTTAAGGGTTTTTACGATTTTTCTTGTTTATTCAGCTCATGGCCTGTATTTCTGAGGGCCTATTCTCTTACTCGAAGCTACGGAGCTTTCTGGCGGAAAGATGCTTCAATAAGCTACTTGCTCCCATCGGTATTCTCTATCACGGAAGCTACCGAAGAAAGAGCAAGCAGAAGCTACCGGTAGCATATTAGGCTCCCACCCATATTCTGTAAATGTCACGAAGCTACTTCCGTAGCCCCAATAAGCTCCCACGGTAGCCTCACGAAGCGCGGCCTCCGTATACCCTGCTTAAATATTGGTCATTTTCTAACGCTTATCTATCTATAATTATCCAACGCACGGGTATGTTTCTTACATTTACTAAATGCGGATTCCTTGCACTTTCCCTGGGTTACTTTGTCATTTTCGTCATTAGCGGGATTTCTCACAAAAAATATTTTACTTAACTGGAGTGACGGAAAGCCATATTTACCTTCGGTAAGTAACGTGATTCCAGCCCATAATGAAATACATAGTGGGCCGTGGTAACGTGTATCACCTTCGCAATTCTTTTGAAAGCATCATCTTCGTATATAATTTAAATGATTTGAAGCAACGAGTAATTGACGAGACCTAATAGCACGAATCATATTGAATCATATAATTGACATGAACCTCAGTTACCGATTCTATTTACGATAACAATCTTATTCCAATAGACAAAAACCGCCAAGATGCAGCATTTAAATACAAGTGAGCGTCTACAAAGAGGTATTATATCTACCACAGCGCTACCCGGTGTTGCTGGAAGGAAATTTGCATCGCGCGAAAAAGATATTTGTCCAAGAAGTAACTTAAGACATTTTCTAGACTCGTTTAATCCTATAAACAAATGCAAAAGAAGGATAACACTTTGACAATTACTTATCTCCTCATATAAATTATATAAACACATGTATGAGGTGTATTATTGTCGAAAATCCTCGACCTATCGATGATGACACTTTGACTACCTCGACGGTACACTATCGATATCATCAAATCCCACTTAAATAGGGGGCCCCTGGGTCCAATTAAGTGGATCGGTTACTTAAGTGGTGACTACAAGGTGTACTTAAGTGAAAGATTCACAAAAGTGTACACTTAAGTGTTCAGTGTATATGCGGCATTAGATACTTAACTTAACTTAAGTAGAAATGGAAAATTATAGAATGTTTCTGTAAACCACTAAAAACTAAAAATAAAAAAAAACACAAAACGAAAGACTTTTTCAAAAACTTTTGCTTACAATTTAAATTAAAAAACTTAAATTTTCCTTTTTGAATACTAAGTACTTATTTCTAAAAGAAAGTCAAATTGACCCATGTCGGTGTTAATAATAATAAATATAAATTTATTGCTGTAGGACGTTTGTCCTATGAAAAATGTATTCCATACATACATTCAACGGTGTCTGTGGTTTTACGTTGGAGAACATACATAACCGAACTGAATACAGCGGAGAATGAATAGCCAAAACAATTTGATAAATATAAAACAATAATATGCAAGAGACGTTATTCCAAAATGATGTTAATAGACAATTTAGCAGGAATTCCAAGTTTAACATGTGTAACATCTAACATAACAATAATGTCTATCATATATTTATGAATAATTAGATGAGTATCATAGCTTGACAGTTAATAGGTAGGTATGCAACAGAATCCGGTAGCTACTTCTAGTGTTAAACGGGTGTTGTGAGGGTTAGATGGATATGGATGAACAAGGTCCCAATTTTACCTGGTGGCCATTTTATTGCGTCCATCTTCCATCCGAGCAAGGGGGACACTCAACTCTCCGAAATTCCCCGCTAATTAACAAGTGCTTCCACCTTTACACGGCGGCAGCGGTGGACCCGGGGAACTAACCTCTTTCCCCTCATTTACCCAACCCCACCCCTCCTACAACACAACACAAGGAACAACACAAGGGAGACACAGTTGCTCGCTTCGGCAGAACATACCCCGACACACTCACGCAAATTAAGTCGCGGCGGTGTTTCGCTGAACTGTTGAGGGGGGGAGGGAGGGGGAGGAAATAAAAAAACACGACTACGGTGCGCCGTTAAGAGGAAAAAGAGAGAAACAGGAGAAACGGAATGAAGGAAAAAAAAAGGCATTTCTCCTTTTCCTACCGTCTTTTGTTATTATTTCCGACTCACGAATCGGAACTTCGGCGCTGTAAAAGGAAAAAAATAAAACAAAAACATATTTACTTTGTTTTTCATTTTGACGTACACACACGCTTGCGCTCCTTCTCTTTCGTTCCTCGACTGTTTTTTTTGTTTCATGTGTGTGTTCGCTTATTGTTTTGTTATTTTCGTTTCTCTCCTGTTTCTCCTTTTGACGTTTAAGCACCCCTGGTTCTGCTGGACCGGGGACTAGTTCTAAACGGAGAACAGGAAATGAAAGTGAAGCCAATGATGAACCGAATTGATGGGGAGGAGCTACGTTCCGAGTATAATAATTATTATTCCTCTTTGACTCCCAGGGCTGTCTTTATCTGTGAAAGTGTCCAGGAGTATAAGCAAATTTGAAAACAAAAGAAGAGGGATATATATGTACGCAAACCGCTTTAATCTCATGTGATGGAATCCAAAAACTTCCTGGGCAGTTAACAAGCGGAAAAACGACAGCGGAGCTTTCAATAAACAAACAATTTTTTTCAAAGACAAGAGACAATCATTTTGCTTAAATTTTCTGTTGTCCCCGCTCGCTACACCTCACTCGTTCCCCAAGATGTCCCCCAACAATGCCAATATGTCCACTTTTCGAACGAGTACGGCCTCTCAAACTAATTGACGCTAATTAACCGCTCATTCTTGCACTACCAAGTGAATTGATGCAAAAGGAATCTTTACGATCAAGTCGAAAAAAGTGACTGTTGCGACGCATGCGTTTCATCGCCCCTCGTGATTGTTTACGTTGCCATGGAAACGGTGAGGCGTTGCCGTGGCGGCGGCTATATAATGTTCTGTAGTTACGTCGGGGTCCCATCCTTTACGTCTATCCAATAAAACTGAAATGAATTTTTTTCTTTCACCGATTTACAATTTTCTTCAGCTATTAGGGAACAAAATTTCAATACAAAACATACTGAATGTTCTACGCATATTATATTGCTAATGAATGCCTTTATAGAGCATATTAGATGACAGTAGCACCGGTTCTATTGAAATAATGCGCACTGACTTCAGTTATTGTAAACTTCACGTCGTAGAAGTTCACTATATTAGTACTCAGGGTTTATTCAAATATTTAGTACTTTTCTGCAAATTTTAATTTGTACGATGCGTTTCACCGATGTATACGGCACCGCAAAGCAGAAGCAATGGTATTTCATGACAGCGTTTCTGCCGTTTTTAGCAATTTTAAATAATAATAAAACACACGATTTGAACATACCCAACCCGTTAAAATAGAAATAAAACGATTAATTGAATATTTTTTTAATCTGAAAAAATTATTTTTAGAATTTAATTTTTTTGCTCCAAAAATATTTTTTATCCTAAAAATAAAATTGAATTTTAATAATTTATTGTTTTTACTCCAAAAATATTTTTTATCAAAAAAATTTAAAAGGCCTATTGCAATAATTTAGTTTTTTACTAAAAAAAAATTTCTGTCCTATAAAACAAGGAGCTGTTTCAAGAATTATTGTTTCATAAAAAAGAGCAATTTTAAGAATTTTGTGTTACTCCAAAAATATTTTTTATCCTAGAACATAATGCCTTTTTTATAATTATTTTTTAAATGGAAAATTTCTCCCAATTTCGGTTAACATTTTGAAAACTGCAAGCAAGATGCGTCACTTCTGGAGTAGAAAGAAAAAACATTCTTGCATTAAAGCACCAGTTTTCCTTCGCTAGTATTAATGGATGTCACTGCTTTTTAGCGGTTTCATGGTTAATTGCTAAACTCTTATGATAAAATATTTGCGTTGCCATAGCTCTGTAAATAAGGAGTTGCGACTACTTGTTCATGGGATAAAAAATGCTTGAAAAAAATGCCAGAAAAATACTTGAAATGTGCTCGAAATGCTTGTAAAAATGCTTGAAAATGCATGAATAAATGCTTTCTATCCCTTCCACTTGCTGAAGTATTGAAGGCATTTTGAATGCAAAACTTTTGAGTGCAAAAGAATGTAAATTATATACAAGAAACATTGTATTTTGTCTATTTAGTTGGAGTTACTACAAAATCATAGCATGACTACCATACGGGCTTTATGTTATTCCACCGTATATTAACATTAGTATTATTTTATTCTCATTCTGGAAAACGCGCCTTCTCTTTGGCATTACTAACATGCTTTTAACGAAACTTAAAGGTTACTACCATACTGAATAAACACTCAAAAAACGGCAACTATAATAGTTCTTCCCCACAATCGTTAGTCTTCAAACCCCATTTACCTACAGCCAAAACCTAACACTTCAATAACAGTAAGCAAAAGATAGTTTTATCACTGTAGACGAAGCTCTAGTGAGCTTTCCGAATATTTTTAGGACCCTGTTAACTACACAACACAACGATGCATTTGTTTATCTTTCGTATCAAACCCAGAACTCTTTGATATGTGTGTATCTGAACACGACCCAAGATGGCGGACGGACGCCATTAGGAAAAGTGAACATCGGGGAACGCAACAATGACGCACTCACCTGAATGTTTTCCATTTTTCGCAAAAAGCGACCTTCTCCGACAACTCTAAGTTGGGAGGGGGGAGGCAACAAATGAAATTACACCTCTGCAAACTTTTTTTGTCCCCCTAGTGAATGTTTTTTTCTTTTTTTTTCAATCATAATCATTCTTCCCTCGATTTTTCTTTCTTCCTCTCCGACGTATGCCGACAAACCTCTTTGTCGGGAACGTTGTCCACCTTTCAATGCAGCGTCTACTCTCTGCATCCATTGTCATCTCTTTCCTCTTTCCCTCCCCATCACTCTCGACCAATCAGGTTCGCCCTTAATCCTCCCCCTTCCGGAACAGATCAAACGGAAGTGACGTATACACACGCGAACACGCATTGAGGGACTGATGTGGAAGGAGCCTGCTCTCCCTCTTTTTTTTCCTCAGAAACGATTTCCTCAGATGAAGTAGTAGACGAGTAGGTATCTAGTTTTATCAAAACCACTCTGGATTAATTTTCCTTGATTTCTCTAAAAGAATCTTTGAAGTCTCCAACTGAGTTCTTATGATCAGGATGAAAGGAATACCTCAAGGCGGCTATATGTCACCGTCCAATTTATTGTCCAACCACATGTGTATTTGGATTGTGTCCGTGCTAGATACATTCCAATTTCAAGCCCAATTTGAATCCCGCAATTTCAAAAACAAGTATAATTGAAGGAATATATTCATACTTCTGAAATAATGTAAGACTAATATCCTTAAGTGGCCTCTGATTTCTTGATTAACATTCTTAAGTTTGCGGGAGTAAGGTAAAAAATCAGAAATATGATATTAAATTGAACTATGCGTTCATATTTTTATATATATAGCACGTATGACAGGGTATATAGCCGGAATATATAGCCGGAATATATAGCCTTTATTTATTGTCCAATAGATTGCATATTGTATTGAGGCCGTGCTTGAAACGTTTTAATTTCCAGCCCAATTTCAATCCCAAATTCTCGTCGACAATTTCTTAACCAAAATGACACTCGGAGCAAGTTCTATTTTTTTATGTGAATGCGAATGAAAACATCTTTGTGGTTAGTTCTCGGTGTCATGTAAGGTGACACCGAGCATTTTTCGATTGCCTCGTGTGCAAAATCCATACAGATTACAGAATATCTAAAACTATGAATGGATAGCCCATTTTGTCTACTACAATAAACGGTTTGTCACAAGCGAAGGGGTGGTTGCGAGGTGACGTCACAGCGCTGCGCGTGGGGGGTCTTAAATTTGGGCTTGTGTGGGCATGGCGCGCAGTCTAAGTTCAGTTTTGTATCTCCAGAATGAGTCGGTCGATTTCAGTCATCGAGGTGTCTATGGAGAGCTAAATACATGAGCTAGACAATAAAAATACAAGAAATAGAAAAATAACATTGGAAAGCAGAAAATATTAGTTACCATCGACCGATTGTTTATAGGTTAACCACATGTACTAATGCTTTCGACGAATAAATGTTATGTATAGCGTAATTTTCTTTCTTTAATTTAAACTTTCTTTTTGACAAACAAAACTAAAGAATCTCCCAATAACGAGAGTAGCTTATGTAATTTCGCATTCAAGAAAATATGTAGGTCGTAGGGTAAATGGGTGCTTGCAGTTTGCAAGTGGAAGGGGTAAAGTGTATGAAAGAACATTGTAAATCATTAAAAACGAATGCAATA
This sequence comes from Pyrrhosoma nymphula, assembly GCA_963573305.1. Classification (NCBI taxonomy): domain Eukaryota; kingdom Metazoa; phylum Arthropoda; class Insecta; order Odonata; family Coenagrionidae; genus Pyrrhosoma; species Pyrrhosoma nymphula. Next base: position 65,017,280 of record OY754340.1, on the reverse strand, counting down.
ATGTCTTACTTTTTACGGAAGTGATTTTAGATGGGTTCATTTCTGACCTAAGAATATAATTATGAGAAAATAGCATAAAACGAATGGCTCCGTGACATATGTACTTTGTTCTTTCTTCTTTGAGCGTATTTCAATCGCTTTTAACGATATCATCCCTTCAACTTATACGATTTACAATGTTTTTTGATGATATAAATAAACTGTTTCGTAGCTTCGACGTTATTCCATTTGCTCATGCCTACGGAATGAGTTAGGATCGCACCAGATTCCTCCATTTTACTTCTGACACATTCTTTTCGCCTTATTCCGGGTTTCCCTCTCTCTGTTTTTCCAGGAAACATTAATCATTGCACCTCCTTTCTGAAATGTACCTCGAAATGCCATTCTACAAGTCAAAACCACGTAAAATGATAATGTTCTATGCTGCATTATCTCATGGATTTTGTACTTATGTATTCAAGTACTATGCCATGAGTTTAATATGTAAATGCTCATGTTTTTGGCACATGTAGTCCCTGCGTTTCCTGAAATTGATGTTGTACAATCCAAATACAGCACGAATCATAAAATACCACACAATGCACTCCGTACTTATAGCTAGTGCTTGATATAACGCAAACTACGTGGCAGCGTTTGACCCAAACGATATATCGAATCACTTACGATGCGCGACGAACTCCCTTGTGCTTGCAGCTCCATGATTGGTATGACTCCACTCAAAATTAACCTAACCGACTCAGATTGTCAACTGCGACGAATGAACAGGCAGTCGTTACCCAATTATTTTAACCTCAATGGCAAGAGCTTCTAGGCACATGTAGGCCTAGCCTGGGTTGTTAAAAGTACTTCCTATGTCAATGCATGATATTAAATGTATATCTGCTCTTAAGAAATCACTCTTATCGTGGCTGTTTAGTTTAAATTGTACAAAAGCTACACAGCAAAAAGAAAAACAATTTTAAAAAGGCACCTGCTGACATGCCGCTGTTGCTTAGCAGGAGCTATATGGTATAAATATATTTTTCTCTACTTTCTGCATTGTTGTCTCACTGAATTAAGGATATCATAATTTAAGTAATTTTCTCATCGAATTTCTAATTTTAACCATCCAAATGAGCACGTACCTCAAACTACATTATACACGATGAAAGACTGTTACCTATACTATTTGGTATGTAATGACGTACCTAATAACTTTGCGTATCATAGATTATAATAAATATTAGATCATATTTTAAGCAATGAAGAATTTGAAATTTAAAAAAATTCTATTATCTCTTACGTTTACTGAAATTGCTGTTGTACAATTCAAATACCACACGAATCATAAAATACCACACAATGCACTACGTACTTATCGCTATCGCTTGATACAATCCAAACTACGTCACAGCGTTCGACCCAAACGATATATCGAATCGCTCACGATGCGCGACGAACTCCCTTGTGTTTGCATAATAAATATTAGATCGTATTTTAAGCAACGTACATTTTGTATTTTTTAAATATATATTTGAAGAAATAACTTCTTCCTCATAAAAATAAAAGATACTAAGGGGTTCTGATTTTGAGAAATCAAATGGATACGTTGGGTTATAGAATAGCAACTAAGACGTATAATAAGAGAGCGCCTTCAAATAACTGATGAATGGCAGAAAAAAAGACTCAAGGATTCATGATTTCCAAAAAAAGTAGCATTAAAATCAATATAAACAGGTCGATTTGTCACAAAAAAATTCACCAAAAATACTTATGCTGAAAAGAAAGATTGCCAGTGTCTGGGTTTTCTACTTCAGATAACACAAGGGTGGGCATTTATGTAATTGAGATTTTAATAAAATAACGCTCTTTTGTTGGGTAGCGTAAACGTTATACAAGACAAGAAGCCAAAACGTAACTGTCACACTAGTTTGAGTTATACCCCTTATCCCAACACATGGCGGCTGACCTTGGATGCACTGGTACACCTTTAACGTTTCCAGGCAATCACAAAAGAGTTGCATGGAATGAATTGGGGGTGAAAGGGGGGTCTCAGAACCTCTTTCAAACTGCCCTGAGGTTCACTTTGGTTTCGTATCGTCTGCGTTGCCAAATTTACTGCGTACGAGTTACAATTCATTTGAGAATCCGAGGTTAATGCGACTTCTGACCATCCATTTATTTGCACGAACAGATAACGCTGTTCGATTGCCGCCGGGAGGCAGAAGCTGAGGTGGAATAGGTATACGCCTTTCATTGGACTACTCACTCTATGACGTCAACCTGCCATCAGTTGGGAACATGGGTTTAAAATGGCCAATGCGATTAAATACACAGAAGTGTAGACCAAAGGTATATAAATCGAATCGGGAAGTTCCGGCGATAACGCGTGAATTATCAGCGCTATGGTTAAAGAATGGATTTGCAAATTCCACAAATAATTAAAAAAGAAAATAATTGCATCCATAGATTTCGATATCACTTCATCATCTTACGGTAATCATTCAATCATTAAGTATTGTCAAGAACCAAGCAGAGGAAAACATAGGAAGGGGATAACCGACATCTATTGGTAGACGTGGATAATACCCTCAGGCGTACCAAAGCATGAAATGATAGGGAACGATGTCATAAAGGAATACCAATGTTTGAGATGAGGTTTGAAATTAAACCAAACATTTAACCAACACTGATAAAACTAATAAGCGCTACTTTCTATAGTGAAATATGAATATTCTCAAGTGTAACAACAACATTGCTACATCTGTGTGAGCTCGGAAACCAATCGTGCGATAGGGAAGCAAAACAATATAAAAGTACATTGTAAATGATGGCCAATATGTTCAGCAGCGTTACACGTTTTACAAGGTATTGATTGATTGATCGCTATTCTTTCACAGGGAGGTAAAAACCTCTTAGCAGTACCAAACTATGACATTTTCATCTTAAGGTAAGAAAAACGTGGCACAATGCCAAAACTCTAAAAAGCACAAGTCGTATTGAGGCTCTTTCATCATTCGGAGTGCCAACGGAAAGATCTATTCGGTTAGACTTAAAATATGGAAAATGTATCCACTATAGGGTTTACGAAGAGGTTAGCATCAAACGTAAGTAATATATTAAAAATACGGTCAATGTTGAACTAATTAGTACCAATGAAGCCAATAAGGGAGTGTAAATAAATATAACTACAACCGGGACAAATATTCAGCATAAATATCAGAATTGCTACCAATTTTAAGCACGGGTGGACATTTCTCAAGAGTGCCAACGTAACGGATTTTGAAGGAGGATCGAATACGTGGTTGGATTCCGTGATGCAAAAACCACGATAAATAACGCAACATTTAGCATGTTTAATGCGTGAGAGAAAAAACTGCACAGAAATGCAAACCTAAACGATCTTCAAATAAGGGTTCCGAAACGTGAGTGGATACAAAAAAAATATCCGCAGAAAAATCCCCAACGTTTGGCTAATTCCATGAATGAGAGATAAAAACCCTCGGGAATGTCAAACATAGAGATTTCGAAGGAGGGCTCGGATACGTGGGAAAATTTTCAAATGAAAAAAAAATATTAAATAACCTCACCGCAATACAAGTTTTATATGCAAGTGAAAAAAATTCTTCGGGAGTACCAATTCAAGGGACTTAAAGATATGGCTCGGAAACCTGGGCGATATAAAAATAAACGCAGGCAGCGTTGTGGCCAGCCAAACTCACCTATCTTCCTTCTTGTCGTGCGACTGCATGAGGCCATTCTGGGCCGCCGAGGGCGGGGGCGGCGGCATGACGCCCTGCAGTTGGCCCCCCTGCTGAGGCTGCTGGGGACCAGACGGGTTGACGTAGGCCGAGCCGTTGACGTAAGGTGGATACGAGGGGTGAGGCGGGAGGGTTGGCTGCCCTGCGGAGGGCGCCGGGGGCGGTATTCCGTACTGGTAGTGGTGGGGGTGGTGGTGTGGGTGTCCGTAGGGGGAGTACGGGTTGGACGGGGGCGGAGGTGGGGGCGGAGGGGGAGGTGGGGGCGGTGGGGGTGGCGGTGGGGGCGGCGGGGCTGCTGTGGCGTATTCGGGTGGCCCCCCTGCGTGCACGTACGAAGAGGGGTGTGGGCTGATGGCCGCGTAGCCTATGGAAACGAGAAACAAACAATATGGGCGGGAAATTTAAACAAATTGTCTGGAAAATGGCAATTAAAATCAAAAATTACCTGATGATTGATTAGAAATTGACAAAATGGCTCAATTTTATTGTGTTTTTCAGTAAGAAGTTCAGTAATTAAAACAATTATGTCATAGTTGAATACTAATGCTCATATATTCAAATGGAAATGGCGTTGTAGCTAAGTCATAAAAATGAGAAAATTTAATATATTTACACCTTAATATACTTTAATTATTCCGTACCTGAGTAGTAAAAATATGTTTCCCAATATATTATTTGTTACTATTTAATATTTGTGTTGTGTGACGCACGTTTCGTTGCGCCATATAGGAGCAAATTTATATTCCTTGCCGAACTAATTTTCGAGCAATTTGCATGAAATTATAAGCTGTTTTACAGATGGGATAGATTAAGGCTGTGCGCTCCAGAGGGAGAATATTAAACAAATTAGGAACTTTTAGCACCTAGATTTCGTCAAAAAAGTAAGAGGTTAATGTTAGTATGTTTTTTCAACTATTTATAAATAAATAATCATGTACTGAGTGCAGTTATATTTACATATTTGGAAAAATAAAGCTGCTGTTGGTGATGGCGTTTTCACCGTACGGATTGAAAAAATGAGTCAAGTTGGAGACTTATTTGGAGGCATATTTATTTAATTAACTGAGAATGTTTGAAATATATAACTATATGGGTGCGCCAATTACAATATTTACCTAACACTTCTTACAGACGCTTAAATTAAAAAATAAAATTGTAATATGGTTTCTACTATGACTACGGAACTATCTCGCTCAAATCTACCTTAACGCTCTCAAGTACGTAACGTAGTATATCCCATGAAGTGATGCCCTCTTTTCATTCATTGTTGATGAACAAAAGAAATGTTAAAACGATGCATATTTTCACAGCTATTATTTATCCGGCAGAATGTACAATGGCTAATACCAGTTTGGTCAGGAAATTATGCAACCCGCTTGACGTTTAAACAAATATGGCGCACACTTAAGCATCACACAAGTAATGCTTTGTTTTTCCACATTAATTTAATTCAGTACGAACACATTTTCGAATTTGTGTCTAATTCCGGATGAGGTTATGACGTGACGACGATTTTCAAGATGGATTTATGTCACCTGAAGATGACGTTAAGTGGAAATCATGGTCGTGCTGTATTGAACCTAAAAGTTTAAAAACGAAGCCCTAATTTTTCATTCACAATCATCAGTAATTTCCACAAAGTCACGCCGGAAACTACCAAATTAAATGGAGTTAAAAGCATGGACAAATATGTATGCGAGCTCTATCTAGAGTTAATAATGAGTAGCAAGCGATTGAGCTGATTCAAAGTCCTGTCATTGGTCATGGACTCCTGGGGGGTCATTCTGTAATTCCACTTTCGATATAGCTCTTTCAGAAGAGCACCAACTTTAATAAACGATTCATTTGAGCCATTCCGCTCTTGAATTACTCATTTGAAGCCCAATTCGACCAAGGAGGTTAAAATGAAATGGAGGAGGCAAGACCGTGGACGCTCGTGGGCGAAAGTGAAGCAAGAATAGGGGTGCTTGGGAAGGGTTTTGTACCGAGTAGGTGTTGCCAAACCAGTCACAAAACATCGCCTTGTCTCTGGTTTTTAACTTTGAATTGATGAAAATTGAACGCGACCGCCGGACACACGTAAGCCCGAGTAAGTTTAAATTTGGCGTGAGAGAAAATCTCATAACGCGTCCAAAGGTGGGTTAAATGTATATTTCATTAAATGAATTGTATCTGACCTTATTGACTGTGTTACATTTCATTTCATGTTACATTTACATTATATGATTTTCTATTTCATCACTAAAGTTTACAAAAACGAGTGAAATATTAAAAAAAAAGTAATAAGAGAATTGCGTTTAGCTAGTTCCGCTTATGCTGAAATGTTTACATATCCATTTAAAAAATTTTGAGAATAGTTTTATTTTCATATTTTAAAAAAAAGTATGAAGACCTTATTTTTTGGCCCAAAAATGCATGCGTAAACTATAGCTAAAAGTATCTGGAGATGCCTTCGGTATCTTATTAATATCGTCAGGGAGTCATGTAGGATGGCTAAAAGTGAATATGGAACCATATTACGTTTTTTTCAAAGCATCTTGAATCATTAAATTATGCTTGAAAAACTTTGAAGAAAAAATGAAACTAGGTACTATGAAAAATATGAAAAAACTATGAAAAACTTGCAGAAACCTTCATATCCACGAGTATTATTGATTAAGAAAAATATAGAAATACACATTTAACTGCTATTTGAGGAACATGAAGGGGCGTCGTATTGTAATTTAAGGCAAAACGAGCACAGGAATATGTGTTATAATAAGATTATAATACATTATAATAAGATTAAAATTTTTATCGCAATAAATATTTCAAAATGTTTGAAATTCCAAAAAAATGTCATGTTTATCGTCCATCATTTTCATGCAGTCGTAGGATACAGCCTAAGACTGAAATAAACTACTTTTAAATGCACTCGAAAGGTCTGAATTCGATAAAATTATACTTGTACGTACACATAATTCTTCATCGGCACAATTTCATTCATTAAATCTCATCAATAATCGATATAAACGCAAAATTTATCGAAAAGCGACAGTAAATAATGAAAAAAGTTGACATTGATGACAGACGTTTGTCAAAAATTATCGAAAATGTTAATTATACATTTCAGTGCCATTTGATGACTACTTATTGGCGCATTGACTCTGATAGAGTAGGTTACAGCTCAAGAAATGTTATATACATGAAATATATGTAATTCATGAAGAAATTGATCTTAATTTGTTTAACTAAAATTTAATTAATTAAAACATTCGTGGTATTAAGAAGGATCACTACTAAGTTTCGAAGCAGACGGATATGATAGAAAAATGATATAAATTATTTAAGTTAAAAGGAATAATAAGACGCTTAACGCTTATAAGCATTACATTCTTCGTAAAGGCGCTTTTTTTCTGGTTTCTTGCCTTGTGAATTGAAAAAAACACTTCTATAGATGTTTTATAGATTTTTTGCTAACAATAAAATTCCAATTGGATTTTATCGTATCGAAAGCTTACTGATCGAATCTTTGAGAGATGTAAGTGGCAGTAGAAGCCATGTAGAAAAATAGTAACTATCTTCAGATGAGCTATTAATTTAGGCAAGGCATTCATTTTCATTTGTAAAAAGTCCATTATGCTAAATTTAAGGTCCCTCAGTAATGTCCAAGGTATTGAAATGCTTTAAATGGGAAATAAAGTTAAAAACTAATGTTCCGAAAACCTTTTCTAGTTCATAAGGATGGATTATCCTGGAAATTGCGTGAGTATTATATATCGTCACATCTTATAGTATCAATTATTACGAAGTGTAATTTTTATTTCCGATATGGAGAGGTTCCACACAGTGAAGCCTAAAGTTATTACTTACGATCTCAAGTTCCCAAAACTTAGAAAAGGAAAATATATTAGGAAAAGATTAAAAAATAAATAATGAAAAAATTCAAGTATAAAATATCATTATTAATAAAAAATTTAAAGATATTTTAAAGGTTACTCTTGCTTAAGTATATAAAGACTACATCATCTTAAAGTAAATAATTATGATACTGGAGTATTCTTTCTGATGTCTATAGTTAAGGAGTGTCGTCATGATGCTGTTCGAATTAAGAATATCAAGAGAGAATGTGTTTTATTGAATTACCTGTTTATGCAATCGACATATGTGAAGAGCATTTAAAAAAAATATCTGCTTTAAAATATTCCAAAACAATATAAAAATATTGTTATTTTGCAACAATACATAGTTTAAATATCTTAATAGCACTCCAAAGTAGTTTGTAAACTATTAAAATAAATAAAACTCTGATCAATTCTGCTAGTTATCTCAAAATGTATATTTTCTGGTTCCATATCATGTCTGAATCGTTGGAATTCATGATCAAATGTTATTTTTTAGCGTTTTTGAGTTTCAAAAAATATTAATCTTATAAACAAAATATTATCCACGAAATCTAAATTGTTTGGATTATCGGTAGAAAAAATCAAAGCATGATAATGAAACATTTTTAACTATCTGCAGACGTGTTATAAAACTCCGTAAAATAACATAATTAGTGATTAATTTGTCATGGATAATAACAATGTACTGGCGTCGTGACTTTCAGTAAGAGTTATGATAACTATAAGAGGAAATTCACGTGTTTTCGATGTCATCGCCTGTGAAGAGTTGAGTTCTTCGAAAAAGTCGCTTTAAAAGTTTTCCAATACAGTAAAAAAGGACAGTATTAAGTCATTAAATAAATTCGAAAAAACACCTTGACTATATATAGTAATAAATATTTCCGGAACACTTTAAATTGAAAAAAAATCCTTTATTAATGGTTTACTTACTTTATGGAACGATTCATTTTAGCTATTTCGCCCCCGAAGTACTCATTAGAAGCCCAATTCGACGACCAAAAGAAATGGATGACTACTGATAGGCGCATTGACACTGATAGAGTAGTTTACAGCTCAAGAAGTCATATATAAATAAAATATACGTAATTCATGAAGAAATTGATCGTAATTTGTGTATTGCAACTTTAATGGTATTAAGAGAGATCCTTTATTAATGGTTTAAGGTGTATAAACATGCGTATATCAATTTTAGCGTATTACCAGACAATATAAAAAAACACCACCTCAATCAATGTATTAAAAAACCTACTATTTAACTATGTAAAAGAAACTGAAAATGAAAACATAGAATATATATCAGACAAAAGTAACCATAATGTATGATACAATGTATAAAAAATTGAATATTGAAAATTGAAATTGATTTAATAACCAAAGATTTTGAAAATATTCCTAATCACTTGCACATTTTTTATGTAATTTGATGTTATTTTATGATTTAGCATGTTTAGGTTTACAAGTTTTTATATTTTTACATATATTATGTTTAGGCTTAAGGTATGATTGTTTTAAAATGTATGGTATGTAATATGTTAAGATACTAAGATTGTTGTAATATGTTATGATGTATAAACTACTGCCCCAATGGGAGCATTCGCTCCTAGGTCAATTAATATTTTTTCTATTGTATTCTATATCCTTTTTCACTGTCGCGTATGGGTTTATTACACATGGCTGATTTTGAAAAAAAGAAATTCCAATTATATTTTAGCGTTTTGCAGTCAAATATCTTAAGTTTGTGATCAAAATCCGTTATTAAAAAAAACTTAAATTGTTTATACAGAATGGACATTATTAAGTCATTATATATTCGAAAAAATACCTAGATTATAGTAATAAATATTTTTAGAACACTTAAAGTGGAAAAAATCTTTTATTAATGGTTAATCGTGTATTAAGGTGGCTGGAGCGGTAATCGTGAATCGTTGAAGGTACATTCTAATAATTTTTCAAGTAAGTCAAAAAAAAATATTCTTGGACCACATTTCACTCAAGTACAAGTTTATACGTTGGAAATAACCATAAATGCAGTAGTGAATATGATGCAATTGTTACATTTAAAAAATTGCTTCAATTAAAGTATTGTTTTGACTTGGATTTTCGGCGCGAAATTCGAAATTTACGAGAAAATCATATCTAAATACGCTATTTTTACTCGGAATGATACCTTGATATTTCTTAGTAGCAATTATAATAATATGAAACTTCTTATTTCGCATTTAAGAGATAATCTGTACATACGTAATCGATTTTTTTCACAATATATGCCGTGTGCCATAAGAGCACTTGTTAAAATATCATTGAATTGCCAGGAAACCAAATCGGTAGCATACAGTTTTTTTCACTTTTATCGATAGATATTACAAATAAGGACACGTATGCAAAGTTTCACTCAAATCTGTATTTTAACAAAAATCGCTCCAGCCACCTTAACACGCGTATATCCTCTTTAATTCAATGTTACTTAGAGACTATTATACTTGGCTTGTTTTTTAAACAAAAAAATCCAATTATATTTTAGCTTTTTGCAGTCAAACATGTTAAGTTTGTGATCAAAATCCGTGTTTTAAAAAAAGCTTAAAGTGTTTGGATAGAATGCAAGAAACATTATCTAATGTTGTGAAACGTGTAAACTACTTAGAAATGTTTTATACGATCGCATAATACTAATGGGGGAGATGTTCTTCTCATATATAAATGGCGTCACGATTTCAAAGAGTTTCAGGATTATGACTCGGGAATGACAACATATCGTGAGGAACGACTTTAATGCAATTATATGCTTTAAAATAGTCCTAAACATCGGAAAAGATCGTCCTAAATATACATCATAGAAGGAAAACACCTTAAAAACAACAAAAAACGGCTTTAAAACCCTTAAAATGGAAAATATCCTAGGGTAAGGAACCCATTATTGACCCGCACCCTTAAAGTTATATCCACTCACCTCCGTTGGCTTCCCTGTAGTCCATGTAATGGCCGCCCGGCATGGAAGTGGCGCTCGTGTCGGGCGTGGACTCACGTGAGCTGTAAGGACCAATGGGGATGGAGGAAGGGGCGGGGGTGGGAGGCGGAGGGTGCTGCCTCGATCGAACCAAGCGGCGAGCGGGGGAGGTAGGAAAAAAAGAAACAAATGAATGAGGAAAAAATAATAATACGTGAGCCGGGAGTGAGAACGCAAAAATAAAATCACGGTTGTCGAGGAGACGAAAAAAACAACAAAAAAATGAAAAATCAAGCATATTTTAACAAATGAAACGGAACAAATTTTGGTTTATGAAAAACAGTCGACGGGAACGTATTCGAATATAATACGAACGCAATAAAAACGTTGCAATCCACGTTTAAGAAGTTTCGAGATCGTTCGAGAACAAGCGGCCATTTTTAAAAGCCACACATGCGAACGGTTCACGTTGGATTTCGAGATCAACAAAATGGCGTCCGGATGAAACGTCGATACATTACGACGAGAAAAAACAAAACGAGTCGCATTTAGACATGTTGGAAGGGCGCAGTGAAAATATTTCGTTAAAAATGTTCCAAAAAATATTTTCAGTGACGTAAATCGTCAGGTTTACCACAAAGAATCATAAATTATTGAAAATAAAAACGTGAATCGCGATTTGAAAAGTATTATAAAATTAACGTAGGAACGTGAAAAAATGATAATTTTTTGCATCATTAAATGAAAAAACATCAATGAAATACATGAAAGGGAATATCATGAATCACGCGTCATATGAATTCAAAGTAGCAAGTTTTAATTTGCAAAAATATTAAATATATACATATAATTCCATAATACAACGCAGTTATGAATGCAAATGAGATTGAAGACGATATACAGGATATTCGTCATATACAGACGCGATATAGGTCATTTAAAATATTTTACGGTATTGCAGTACATATTAGGAAGTAGTTGAATATATTTTAAGACGAGGGGTGTTGAATAAGATTTACAAAAATGAATACAGGAAATATTTTAACGAAATAAGTGATAATTAAAGTTATAAATTAAGTTTAAAAAATCAATTGTTTTCGTGAAATGGAGGGACAGGTTCAGGAAGGTGCAAAGGAACAAAATATCTCATGAAATACATTTGTTGATTTCAAAATTTTACACAGAAAATTCTAGAAACATTTCTCTTTTCGATACTTATTGTTAGTCATTCTATGCTTTAAAATTTATCGATATATCGCATGCATATGCAAAATATAAGTGATTCATCATTCATTTATAAAGTCTTACAAAACATCTATGCACGGAATTTGGAACGTTAATTTTACAAATCAAGTTACACAATTTAATTTTATCGGTAAAAGTTTGATTGAATTAAAAATTACAGTCACTTCAAAGCAAGAAAACCGAAGAAATGGAATAATTCACCACATTTTAACCACTATGCAGCAGTGATGAATATTTATCATTCAGCGAAACATTTTTGGATATATATGACACCTCAGAAGATAGAAATTAATATGGCAAAATATACCAAACTAGTCGCAAAGTAATAAGAATAATAAGTCGTAAGAAATAAATCAATTTAGTGGACCGTTACGAAGTGCAGTTTTTATTTCCGATTGGGATTGATAGTTCATTCAAAGGAGTTGTTTTTCTACCATGTTTGCACTTCTTATATCAAGCCTATTGGTACGTTATTTGATCCATCTGTCATTGTGGCTCTGTCCAACTAAGTTTTAATGCTGTGATTTTCAACTATTGTCTCAGTTTGGTATGTTTATATTTTTGATTGATTTATTTCGAAAAAACTATACTTTATGAATAATTTTAAGTATATTTATTAACACACGTTGTTATATCCTTTTGTGTACTCATGAGATGGTGCGCTGCTGCCACTAATGATGTGTTTTAATGTTTCCTTGTCCTTTTTACATTCCCTACAGCTGTCATCTAAAATTCTGTTATCTTTAATGGTGTATGTCTGATAATTTCTACGCAAAATATTATGCGCATTTATGAGATACCGCCTGACAGAAATACATATTGTGAATTATACCGTGTTAGATTATAATTTACTGCTGTGCACTTTACATAGTTCAAACTGCCATGCATCGCTGGGACGAGAAGATGAAAAAACAATTTTGCTTACCTGCGGCGGCGGTTGCCCTGGCACCGGTTGGTGAGGGTTCATCACGTGACCCATGGGCGGCTGCCCGTGCTGCGATTGGCTGGCCGGCGAGCTTCCGTAGTTGCCGTCCTCTTCCTCGCTAGCGTTTGAGAAGTCCACCGGTTCGGTCTGCTCCCGGTTCGTGCGGGGCCGGAACGGACCATCGGATGACGACGCGTACATCGGGCTCGTCGGGCCACTGCGAGGAGAAGATTTTAAAAAGATTATTTTGAAATCCAATTCTTATAATTGGGTATTTTCCACGTATTTCAAACTATCGATATTCTGATTCAGTTACTTGAACTTATTGCATTGGCTAAACATTTTCTTATCAAATTATATGAATTTCGGTTTTAAAAGCTAAAGAAAGTAGAAGGTTACGAATACTCCCGAGCACACTCCGAAAACAACCGAATGGCCTGTGACGTCATTTTCGCTGTTTACATTTTGACCCAGGCGTTTCCTTATGCTTACGGTGGAAACAAATGCGGCGAAATTAGTTTCTGACGTTTTCGCGTTTCTAGATATGCCTTTGAATGGCATCTAAGTAAGGGATATAGATGGTGTTTTGTGCCACATTGTACAAATACATCGGTTGAAACACCGAACAAGAAATTTATTCACGCAATCACGACATTGAATGATTGAAATTTCTTCCTTGGATTCCTGAATGTCCACCCGTAAAAATGTATACTTTACTCCGCACTTTGTGTTCTGGACATATTCTTGCAATTACTGTGCACAGTGGTCCATCTCTCTTTACTTGGACGTATCCTATAGGATTATCACCATCACTCTCACGATAAGCTTTATAATATAACAACACTTAAATTAAACTTTGAATAGACATTTAGGAGATGAGAATCTATTTTTAGGCATTTATTTCTAGAAACCTCCTCTACAAACAACCACTAGTTAGCAAATAAAAAATTAACGTTTTAGGTGTGTCGAGTATTGGCAGCACAAACATTTGGCAAGTAATGCGTTATGTTGATATGTTACTAAGATACTGTTTGTTTACTGTTGCATGGACTGATATGGACTTCGATAAAGAAAGAAGTATCATAATGATTATGAGTGTATTGGAAAAACAGTTAATAAAGTTCATGCACCAAATACATAATTATATGTATCAAAAATTATATAAAACAGCAATGACGATTTTAAAAGCAAACTTTATGCTTACATTTTTTGGACTTAAACTCAACGAATTTCTGCAACATTAAATCGCTCGTCCTTCTTTATTAAAAGGCCTACCATAAATATATCCACTTAGGGTAAATTATCTTATGTGGTTTTAATAAAACCACTGCACGCCATAGTCTTTGTTTTCAATGAAAACTCTTTAAATATACGGTAGATCTTCTACAGTTACTCACTTTCTCCCTCACATCCGTCTATCGCTCAGCGAAAATGACGTCAAGCCAATCAGATTTCGTTTCGCAGCGGCGTAAAAAAATTTGAAATTTCGACTATTTTAATCTTAAATATCTCAATTAATATTGAATCAATTTTAAAACTATTTTCACTCCGCAAACTTATTTGAGTTAAAGTAACATATAAAGATCCGTAAACTTAAATTTAAAATTTTGGAAAATACCCAATTGCTGTAAGTACGATTGTGAAACGTAATGTAGGAATGGTGGATTTTATTTTATCTTTCTCATTTCTAACGTGAACCGCTTTTTTACGAATTATCGCAGAATTGTTTTAGTGAATGTGGCAAATGTACCGTTTTGTTTTTCAAAAATGCATTATGGGAACCCAATCAGTTTGTAAACAAAATGACACTTCCATCATTTTAAGGAGAAATCACGCTTAAGGCGGTTTTTAGCGAGATATAGTTCCCTAGTCATAATGGAGAACATATTAAAATTTTATTCTTTGATTTCAGCGTCTGTATGAAGAATGCAATAAATATTGTAATATTAATGGCGCAAAGATATAGTTATTTATGCCCAAAATTCTCAGTAATTAAATAAATAAAGCTACATAAGTCTCTAACTTGACTCATTTTTTCCCGCCGTACGGCTGAAAACCCTTCAAAACAGCAGGTTTTTTGTGATTCTGTAAAACATTACTGCGGTGAGTAATAGATTATTTTTTGTAAATAGTTGAGAAAACATGCAATGTACACACCGTTATTTCTTTGACGAAATCTACGTGTTATAAATTCCTATTTCCTTTAAATATATTCTCATACTCTGGAGCGCCATAATCTATCCCATCTGTAAAAAACAGCTTATATATTTAATAGGGAAATTGCTCGAAAATTAGTTAAAGGCAAAAGGGGTTTAATATATTTTGATATATAATTGGAAAGATTAGAGGTTTTTCTTTAAAATGAGGCCAAATTCATCAAATTCTAGGTGAGGTGATTTTTCGCTCAAACTATCTTAACAGTATACAACCTAACTACCTTAACTATATTATTCTACAACCTGGTACATGACCTTCCTTCCCCGTATCAAGATGGCATCGCTATGACTCAGCCATGGATACTAGAATTTAAGGACAACAGACTCTCAAATTCGGCGTGGTAGCTTTTTTGAAGCTGCCAATCGCGGCACCACCGCGATGAATGAGTCACTTGAATCAGATGAACCCTATTTATCACAAGTAATATCGATTTTTTATCAATTTTGAACTTATATGTAAATTACGGCTACTTAGGAAGAAAATAATGGTTTTATTCGTCAAATGATAATGTTGGAACGATCGCGACTACAAAACAAAGTCATTAGCGTCAGTATGTGGGTAATGAGCGGAATTCACGAGTTCTTGAAATCGGAAATATATACTTTCAATGATCACATCAAAGATATTTACATCATATAGAGAAGAAAAACCAAAATCTGTCAAAATAATAAAGAGGTCTGCAAAGGATATACATAAGTAATCATTAGCATCGACCATGCCGTGCTATACGGTAACGTGAAGAATACAAAAGAGAGTAATTACATTAGCCTAAAACAAGCTTTCTGTTCTTTACATCTAAATTGTTGTTCCTTCTCATGGTTAAAGTATTCCCTTGGAGCATTCAGGAACAAAACAAGATCTCCTTACCCATTTTTAGTCGAGAAATCAATCTATTTCTTTACCAACAATCGGAAATCTCCACAAGCCGCCATTCATAAACAAAGTGACAATGTCCCACAGAGTCCTCACAAATACCACCTATCGAACGGCTTCAAAACATTAAACAAAAAAATAATGAAACAGCCTTAAACATTCTTCTGTTCTTCAGACCTAAAAATTTGTTTTTTCTCACAATTGCGGAATACCCTGTGGATCATCCAGGAACAAGACATAAGACCTCTTACACATTTTAAGTCGAGCAATAAACCTTTTTCTATACCAACAATTGGAATTCCAAAACAAGCAGCCATTCATAAACAAAGTCACAATGTGCCTCAGAGTCCTCACTAATGCCACCTATCGGACGGCTTCAAAAAAATTAAACATAAGAACAACGAAAGCGCAATGAACTTGGCTCAGCTCATGGCTTAGCACATGGCTCAGCATTTCCCTGGCAGCACTGCGAGCCAGTTTTCAAGGAATCCCTCCTCCCCTTCAAAATGCCTTCTTCTCCATGGCCTAATATCCAATCTTTATTAATGATTTGCCTTCTTCCTCGTTGAACGCGTGGTCGGACAGGGAGGGAGGGATTGAAATTTCACGCCGCCTTGGTGTTTGGCAATTGGGGGATGAATACATCTTCAAGAGATGTGCGACGAGATCTTCAAGAATAAGATTAAGACGCCGAGCTCCGTCAGATGGTTTCGAACCGTGAAACCGTCTCACGTAAAATAACGTGACTATTCCTTTAAGTTAAAATTTAAATTGATAGTTTACTCTCTATCGTTCAAATCACTAGGATTAGATTAAACACAACTATTAATTGTAGTAGTTTAGTTTTTTTTTGCGTGAGTCGACGGCAAAGGTCATTTTGCACCACGTCATAATTATCATTGAGGTACTTTATGACATTGCCGTAATTAAACAGGGAATTGTAAAATTAATACATAAATAAATATTCTTAATTATATTTAATTTTAATCGCTTAAGTAAATAACTAAATAATAAATGTATGTGTATTAGTGCTTTATATCGCATTGAAAAGATTAATTTCTTTTAAAATCCTGAATACACAGCCAAGAATTTCGGGGTCATCTCCAAGTATTAATCTTTAAGTTTCCTCGGATATCCAGATTTTCGCGCGCGTCTTTGTAGTTAACACACTCTGTTGGAATGTGTATTACACTTAGGGGTAACTATTAATTCCTAGAGCCCACAGATATATATCGCTCACGTGGCTTTTCATTGGGAGATATTAGGAGAGTTAAATATGTAAATGGTCGTTGCCGCACCACTTACGATTTGATGAAAATTGAAGCATGAGAAGTCCCAACATTCCTAAGACCAAAAGAGATTTCAATGGAAATGGGAAAATGGCTGCGCCTGAAACATAGGCAACTATGCACTATTAGGACGGCGGAAATAAAATTTGATTTAATCTTTTTCGACGAGCTCTAGCAATTCAAAATTTAGATGAAATTGTGTGTATTAAGTTGTTTTATGAACTGTTTAAGACATTGCTATTAATATTTAGAGCTCAAATGTATGTATCACATGACTTTTCATTGGTAAAATTTAAAGGGATAGCGTAAATTTAGTTACTTACAGATGTAGAAAACATTTAGGAAGAGTTATTTGTTCCTGGAGCATAAAAAACATAAATTCTTTTTCAAGTAAAGACAATTCTTACTAAAGTGGTAAATATTGTAGAAGTTTAAAACAAAAGGTTAATTTTCAACGAGAATGAATTATATTATTTTTGTAATAGTACTGATTATACCAGAGTTTGTAATATTATGTTTCTTCAGTAATATTTATGGTTTAAGGTAACAAATGAATACCTATTGTTAACTTTAAAACACGACAGTTTACATTGTAATAACTTCAATAATTTAACATAAAAAATATTCCGCTTTAAATGTAAAAAGCAGTAATATTTACACTTTGATGCAAGTAACTGATTTGCAGAAAGCACATCTTTATAGGAAATGGAATCGCTGTTAAAAATCAATTCATATGCCTATTAACTTGTTGAGTTAATTATGACGTTACTGCAATAATTGAAATTAATTTCTTGAAAATCATATCCCGTCTACATTTTTAATAATGTGTACTTTGAGTAATATGAACAACATATTCCTACATTTATGAAATGATTTCTGGCTTTGTACATTTCACAATTTTTTTTTCTTTCCGACTATGTTTTCTACATCCAAAATATGTAAACTATTATTGGGCTTTCCACCGTTTCAAAGTATTCATAGTGATGAACATGATGGAGATTAGTAATTCCCGCAAAGCCTAAGCAGTGTACGCAGGTTGTGTCGATGGAAATATAAGTAGTTTTTGAAAAATAAACTCGTTTTTAGCACCTCATGTGCTTTCTTCTTATATATAATGTCAAATTTCAAGTTTCAATATCCTAAGGAGTTCATTATTTGCGATGATTATATATATTTATACTGCTGGTGTCGATTGTTATATAAAGGTGTTACATCTCACATTTCTATCTCTCTTTTCTGTCCCTGAAATTCGATAGCTTACGCCAAGTGCCTTTTGGTCGTAAGCACTTGGGAGACAAAGGACTATATTTTCATTTTTGTATCCATCCGCCATTGTTCCCCCTCCTAACCCATTGTTGCTATGGTGACGGCTCGGGTTGGTAAACGCCCAAGGAGGAGATGATCATCCATTGTATTCCTCTGACGCGACTTGCTACATTTTTTTCGTAAAAGCCAATATTTCGAGATTTCTTTGGAGGATATCCAACAAGTTTGTTTACCTTGGAGTGTCGCTTTTTGGGTAGGTTTAACACTAGCAAGTTACTTCCGCAAGGTTACTTCTGCGAGAGCTTGCGGTGGAATTTACTCGATCAAAACATTTTTCACGAGTTTGATAAACAGTACTTTACTCAATGGAATTATTTTATAACGTACTAATTACAACATACTGCAGTACTTCACAATTTTATTTAAAAAAGGAACGATCGGTTTCGTAAACAATAACAGAGCTAATTCTTCCACGCTACATGATGTAGTACTTTTACGTACGGCTAGGTAACAGTTCTACATCTTTCAATAAAACTGCAATTGCGAAGAATTTTTCACGAGTTCTTGCAGAGATGAGTTGAACTGGTTGCCGTTCATACACAGGAATTCAATTGTTTAAACAAGTAAATGGGACACAGAACCATGCAAGTATTTAGTTTCTATGGGTTTTCGGTGTCGTTGAAAATAACTTTTGTGATAGTTTCGCCTAAAAAGTTAACAGTCAATTGTTATTTGCAATTCTGGGTTGAAAAATGATGAAAAATCAATTATTAATGAATAAGGTTAAGAATAATAGCTATCGCAAAAGACGTAGCTGAGAAAAAATGTAAATGAAATTGGGTAGTGGGGGAAAGGATATATGGGAACTACAAAAAATGAGATGAATAATGTAAATAAAACCAATTTATATTGAGCGTCAATGTTAATGGCAAAAACTTTAAATGTTTTCAATCAATTATTCTTGCAATTGTATCCTTAGTCAGATTTCATCACGAGTCATCCTCGAAAAAATCCAAAAATAAATTACTGGAACTATTATCGCTAGATATATTAAGGATTTCGTCATCTTGCTTATCAAATCCTACCAAACTATCATGGCTGCTATCGTATGTTATCTCTTCAATTTCTACAACGGGCATATTCGAAAAGTTGTCTGCGCTGCAGTTGAACTGTCGAACCTTTTACGTGTTCTGCAAGCAAACCCGAAGAAGATAGTCGTCATACTCTTCCAAATAACGACAAAAGTCTCTGGCATTAATTTTAACAGTGTAAACCGTGAAGCTGTAACGCAATATACATTGACGCCAGAGGGTAAATAGGGCATGTTAACGTTACTTTGGTAGAATCGTGGTCTAACATGACTTAGAACTGAACTTGACTTCAACTTACTTGCGTCTACACGATTTACAGTTTACCGTAGTTGATATGCTAGTGACCTCTGGTGAAGAAAAGGGAAACACTAATGAGTAAACAATTGAAGCAATCTACGCACATCCAGCAGTCCTCATCAGCATTTACATTTCATATCATTCTAGATTGTTAGTGTAATCAATGTATCCTCTTCTTTGACTAGACTAGATGAATGTTTTAGTCCAGGAGAACTGCAGGTTTCCTGCATTTAGAGTGTGTCTGTCGCCCCGCTTGACCCTCCACTTTCTTAAGGTGGTACCACCGTAAAATGACTTATATGTCGTTTTATTCGTATTCTGTCTACTTATAAAAACATCTTTCCTCTATCTGATATGAACAACGACGTAATACATTTCCACGCTATTTTATTATATTATAATTGAAGTTGAAATTACAAATGGATGTTCAATGGGATTGGGAGAAACACGTGGAATAAAATAGTATTTTTCCATAAAATACAAATGCCATTTTCGTGGAAAACTATTTATAAGAAGGAAACAATCCAGAGAAATTGGATAAAAATAAAATACAGGCATATTTCCACCTTATTATTCCAGTTATTGTAGAATTAATGCCGGCTCCTATGGGTGGAAAAAGTGCTCATTTAATATACATTCGTGGAATAATCTGTATTTTTTCTACCATATTTTTGGGTTTCTAATGGTAACGCATTGCATCAGTGAAAGCAGGATTTTTTGGACAAAATGTAAAAAATATGGAATTTAGTATTTGTTTTGACTTACACAGTTCGGCTGATCCTCCTTAACACATGTTTCAACCAAATTGTGTTAATACGCACACCAAAGTTTCGGCAACCAATGAGAACCCATAGTAACTCTAGCGTTGTAAAAAAGTCCGCAATTGTTGAGGGAAACTTGCGCCCATACGGCGAAATTCTAACTATCACAGCATACGAGTTGCTATCGTGGAAATCTTGTACCGGGAAATGGGTATAAGCAATATATTACATCTTATCGACGGTTGGCAGTTTTGATAGGAAATTTTGTGTTAAATAAGCGTACATTATAGCTTATGCACTAGTGGAAATCGTAAAAAATTAATTAATTTCACGCAACGTGCGTTTAATACACCGGCCAACAATGTTATATTCAGAAAAGTAGACAATTAACGTTTGTTTTCGATCGACATAAGTTACGGAATAGCCTAACACGACCGTAATTGTTAGACCGAATCTTAGCGATCAGCAAAAGAAAGACTGGGAACTCATTAAAAGAACATTTTTCATAAGTACCTGAGCTACTTTGGCTCAAATTAATTCATAACAAGACGTTATTCCTAGTCAGCTAGACCATTTTTGTCCTGTTTGGTTCAAAGACCGACTCCATTTTTGATTTGTTTGGTACAAAGTTCGACATCGTTTTTGATCGGGTTAGTTCAAAGTCCGACTCCATTTTTGATTTGTTTGGTACAAAGTTTTACACAATTTTTGTCCTGCTTGCTTCAAAGTCCGACTCTGTTTTTGTTCGGTTTGGTTCAAAGGTCGACACCATTTTTGTTCGGCCCTGACCATCTGAAAAAATTCGTTCAGAGTACTAGTATGAATTCTGAAAATATTTACAGGGTGATTTATGTAATTTATGTACGTGCTGTAGAGAGTGGAGTGGAATGGAATTAATGGAATTGAAATAACGCATGATTTCAACCATAATTAAAAAAATTAATTTTCTCAGTACCTATCTTTGAAATGTCTTCACGAATGCGCCTGAAGAAAAATAATGCTACCTGACATAAAATTGTCCTTCAAATTGAAGAAAATAAAACGTCCAGCTACGCTACACTAACCACGGTTACGTTTCAATAAAGGAAGCATTTGACTCACCTGTGAGTCTGCTGCTGTACGCCAGGGTGCTGACCCTGGCTGCCGACCGCCGTTGGCCTCCCGACGCTCAGGTCTAGGGTCTGACCCTGAGGGGAGGGAGTGGGCGAGGACGCAGAGGGCCCTAAAGAGTTAGTGGACCTCGGAGAAAGATGGTGCGGGTGGGGGCCATACTGGAAAAAGAGGAACAAAAACAAGAGAACGATGAAAATATTTTTCAAGAAGAACAAGCCTCGGCGTAATTTTATCTCATAGTCATTAAAGAGAGATCGTATTTTAGTTTCGTTATATAAATTAGCAGATGTAATAGCAATGTTGTAAATATATTAATTAATAGTGTGTATAAACTGTGTTATTTGACTGAGTTTCTAATTAATAACCAATATAGAACAGACGAAACCTTTATTACACTCTGGGACCGGGCCTCTAGAGCAACAAAAATATGCAAAGATGCTAAAAATACAAGTGAGTGTAATTTTATGAATACAATAGCAAATAGTTATTATAATGAGCTTCCCATTAATTAGGTATCTACAGCAAGTAAAATCTTTCATACCACGAGTACAGCATGAAAATCTATAAAGAATTTACCCAAGAAATTTTGGCTGGGTTCTTATAGTTTTATAAAATTGATTTTGCGAACAAATTGAAAGAAAAGCTGTCGAAGAGCTACTGTGGAAACAGAAACAGTACTGCCAACATTGAAGTAAGGAAGCGAGTGCACTGACCGTAAGCTTTCCGAGCTAATTGGCCTCTCCACGAACACTTAACAGTTGGCTTTCCCACTGAATCTGCCGCAATAGCTCACTATACACCAAGCGATTATTCTTATTTTCGATTTTATAAGCTCAAAACTGCATACAAACTATCAAATGGTTTGCCAAAATGTTCCAAAAAAGTTCGTCTTAGATTGTCAACCTCTATGCATTATTAGTTAACAAATATGTTGCTTGTTTTTTTCAAGAAATTGTTTAATGTTAGCCTCATTATATTAGACCTACGGGCTTGAAAATTGATACGTAGAATTGTATGACTTTTTAACTACTAAAAAAATTCAAAATTGTCAGGGAAATGGACAGAGATTGAGCTCAGAGAAGATATTTTATTCCAAATCGGAATATCGAGTGAATCAGTGGAACACTTGATTTCAGCGAGTTGGTATGAGGCCTGGTTGTATATAATCATAGAGTACATACATAGAAGACAAAGTTCCTTACGATATTTTAAGTGATAATTGTTGTGCCCGTGCGCCATGTTCTTTTAAACAGTTCGTTAGCTACAAAGCTTGATATCATTGCCATGTGCTCAGAGATAATCAGCGAATTATATGCGTTTATAACTGGATCACAAGAAAAATCGTGTACACACTATGAGAAAACCATCTTTGTTATTTCCACATAAAAAAGATGGTTTTGTCATCGTGGATATCCATAATGTCCACGAGGTAAGGCCCGAGATCATCAGTTTATGTGTACATATTGTTCATTTAGACCTTACTACAAGCAATAATCTATGCTGTAAGAAAGCGGAATGTTCTGTTCAAAGAGGAGTATCTAAAGCATGCCGACAACACAATTTTTAAAGATTTTGTAATTTTAATTATAAAATTTAAATAATTTTCCGATTACTGGATTGTTTGCGTGAAGTAAATGTTAATTAAAATAGGGCGAAAACTATTACATCAGTTGATTCAATAGCACCTCACTGGAAAGCACTCATGCTTTAACCTTGAGTGAACTTGTGAACTTGAGTTGAAATTCGTAACACTTTCGGTATTAGTAGAAAAACATCAAAATGATACATCAACCATAATGTTGTACATTACATTATGTTTTCATTATCCTTTAAAAGAACCTAGGCAACAACTTGGGGGAAGGCGAAAGAGTATATTACTGCCTTTTTTACTTGGCATATTTTTATGTAACCTGATCCGTGGTTGTGAATGCAAAACTGTATCAATTAACTTTTAGAAATTAGATGTACATTTGTACGCATATATATTAGGACATGCATATTAATCCCAAAATGTATCAAATATCTTTTGAAAATGATGCGTGTTACATTTTTTATAAAAAATATTCAAACACGTATTACATTACTGATCTATATCTTTTAACAACTTTACGCTATGCATTGTGTTACATTTGCTTACGCAAGTATTCGAACATAATACGCAAATTGTTACTGAGCTGCATCCATAGGTTGTACGCTATGAGTTGCCGAAGTACTTCATATCACAATAAGTGTATTAATACAGTTACTATATATAATAGGTGACAGCACTTACCGCGGAGCTCGTCGACGTGACGCTCGAAGTTGAAAGGTCCATGACGGAGCCGCCGGGTGACGTGGGCGGAAGTGATTGGCTCCCACCCTTCCCGCCTTGCGCCTTTGCCATCTGCGCATGCGCTGCTGCTGCGGCCGCTGCGGCAGCCGCAGCGGCGGCGGCGCACTTGACGGACAAGTTGATTGCGGAAGCGTCGTACGGCTGGTACATTGGCCTGTCGAAGGACCAAGTGTCAATCAAGAGAAATGTCTGAGTAAAAAACTGTTGTGAAGACTAATAAACTACGAGTTTTGATAAATAAAATCCGCGACCAACAAATTGAATCCTAAAACAATATTTATTGATTAAAATACTTCGCTGTACTGTTTACAGGCACCTTCTAAAATACACTAGTTTTTTTACTATTTGAGAATATTTGTAATTTAAGAAATGAAGTATAAAAACAGGAAGAGAGAGTTTAATACCCGTCGTATTTACCTATTTTCATCTAGAAGCAAACGAAATAGGCTCACAAAAGTTGATTCTATAATTAAAAAGTCTATTAATCGAAATAATTATGGGAATAATCGATATAAAAGTCGAAATACCGAAAATTATATAGGACTTATGGATAATGAAAGTGGATTATACGAATATAATATTGGATTAATTTGATTTAAAATAGATTAATCGAATGAAGACGTCGATCTATCGATCAGGCGACCAACTTATGGATGAGTATCGATTCTGCGAACCATTCGACATGGACTCACCTCGGGTACACTGGCTGCGTGGGGCCCATTTCCGGCTGTTGCCCCATGGGGCCGCCCCCCTCCGCCCCCGGGGCAGATTCCCCTCCTCCGGGGGCGGAAGACCCGCCCTCCCCGCCCTCGCCCCCCGCCGCCCCAGGGTACACTGCCGCCCCCTGGTATCCTCCCCCGCCAGGGTACAGTGAGGCGGCTCTCGCGGCCGCTTCCATGCTGGACTCGAACCCCGGCCTTTCGTAAGGGTGTCCCTCGTACTGCGGTGGGGGCGGCGGCCCCCCCTGGCTGCAGCGCCCGATCACGTCGTACGAAGGGGGCCTCTGCTGCTGCTCGTAGTCCCTTTTTGGAGATAAAGGGGGTCACAGGGTTTTAATTAATAATACACCAGGGAGGTCAATTTGGACTATAACGATCTTAATGCGTCGAGTTCTACGAAGCGTTGCCACATTTAAACTTCAGCAATGGACTCGGGGATCTTATTATGATCGTGGTGTAAATATTGCAACGTTGGATTCAACATTACTAGATTACCTGTCGTTCTTACAGTCCCACAATTACTTTTAACCCGGGAGCGGTCGCTAAATTACTTTTAACGCGAGCAATCGCGTGTGAGACTTTTTCTCACACTCAGATGTACACCATTGATTATCTATCACAGAGCTTTTTGGCGATAAATATTACACTATATTTAGATTTTATTTATTTCCCTTATGTTCGTTTGAAACAATATTACCACATATACACAATTACTGATACAATTACGTAATCACTGCTAATTTTACTGACGATGATACTATTGGGTATAAATGAAGAAAATTACCATTCTCAAAAAGAAATATTTATTTACGAGGAAATACTTTCTCATGACTCATAAATTTGCATTTAAATATCTGCTCTCCACGAAATTAATCAACTTTGCCCGCATGTTGCGAGAGTGTAACGCAACTGAGTGATTATACAAAAACACTAACGTCAGTGGTCGCGCGATGAGGAAAAGTCTCACACCTTATGTAGCCATGACGGTATCAGACATATCATCATTACACAGCTGCCGGACGCTTCATTTATACTTTATGAGACGGCAAGGTCAATAGGAAGAGATAAAAAGTCAGCTAGAAGGAAATGGAACTAATTCTAACTCATTATTATAAAGTGAGCACAAGCTTAAATTTGGTGTGAGAGAAAATCTCATTGCGCCGCGACCAATGGCGGGTTAATGAATGCTTGAATTAGCTTGAATTCAACTTTCAATATACTTAATACACAAGGTATAAGCGTTTGTTTTTACTAAACAACATTCCCTTTCATTGAGATAAAGGAAAAATATGTAATTCACATGTTTATTTTAAAATCCACGAAAGTCTACTGTGGCCATAACTTTTTAACGTTAAGTATCGAGTTCTACGAAGCGTTGTCACATTTTCACTTCAGGAATTGACTCGGGGATCTAATTTTTATTGTGTAAATGTTGCAACGTTGGATTCAATATCACTCCATACCTGTCGTTCTTACAGTCCCAACCGAGCTGAATGTCTAAGAGCCTAAACTCCTTCCCTTTCTGTCATTAGTTTTAAATTTAAAATTATTTGTCAATTGGAAGCTTCCGCGGTGATTTCATGAGATGCGTTTATTAGAAAAAACATAATAAACGGATGTTACTGGTCAGTTTCTCCATCATTGAGTTATATGATAATACACAGGCATTCAACGGGTAAATAAGTCTATCCATAACTACACTGCATCTTGAAAACTAGGATAAAGTGATTGAAGTGAGAAAATTAATCTCTAATTATTCTTTTTTTTATGAAAAACTTAGTTTGGGACTGAATACTCATAAAAGAACTTCACACCAACCTGTACACCATGTGACTCTGCTCGTATTCTCTCCCGGGGTATATATTCTGCGCCACCGGAAGACTTGGCAACGTCGACTCCTGCTGGCCTGCCAAGTTGTGCATTACGCTGGATCCGGAGTCTGAGTCCTGACTCGAGTAGGGATCGAATCCGGACCTGCAACCCATCTCGCTCTTCTCAACCTTCACCGAATGGGTCATGTTAGTCATCTCCTGCTGCCGGTTTGGCAACGTGGGGTTCTCCTGCCGATTTTGCAACGTGGCGGGCATCATTGGCCGATCGACACTTTCCTCGTCGTCATCGTCCTCCTCTTCGTCCTCGCTCTTCGTTTTGGGCGCGCTGTTGCCAACGTTTCCGTTGACGTGCTGTGCGCTATTGCCGGATTGCGTGGAGGAGTTATAGTACGGTGGACCGTAGGAGAGACAGGGTTTCACCTCTGATTCGCCGCCTTCCATTGGCTTGCAGAAGGCGTAGTCTGGTGGCATGTTGGGGACTGCGGAAAAGCGTTAATTTGCCATCAAAAAAATCATTGGTCATCGATGGATGGAACAGAGTATAGTTAGAGATTTACTTTTATCTTAGATGATTGCACCTGGAGCATTATAAAGACAAGCATAAATTTACGACCACCATGCAGAATTATTTCCACAAACCAGAAAACATAACTGTTGTTGTACTTAGATACAAAATTAAATTCCCTTACTCATGGAAACATAGATGTGTTATACATTTTAATCAAGGGCCTGACCGTCTTTAAGAAAATTGAAAGTTGTTATGCTGTCAATTGTCTGCGCTTAGTAAATATTTTGATGATTATTAAGCGCAGGTACCGGATAATATGCTCAGGGAAATGTACATTGGAATGATATTGAATCAACTAATTTATCTCCAGATATTTTTCCATGCTTTTAATTTTAAAATAAGCAAAGGAAGCTGGAGAATATAGTACGGACACCATCACGTATCCACCAATAATTATACAATATGTAACCGCTGTACACCACTATCTTTTGCTATATACTTAATGGACAGGAAAAGCAGGAGTAGCATCAAAATTAAAGAGAATATTTACACAAGCACCTTATGATTAACACAATTTGAAAAAAATAGAAGATCACCAAAAACAAGAGATTTTTTAAAGTCTAAAATTTGAAGCAAATCAGATTAAGCACTACTATATCCACTGCATATAATACTGCTCATAGGGATTCAAAAGACAATGGAGGCTATAGGCTATAATGACATGCAAGAACATGGGAAGGACAGCAAAGAGGAAAGTGTACTTTCCAATGTATGAAAAAAACCCTACATTTCAGCAACACCGGTAGGGAAAACTTACCTCCTGGTGACTCCTTAGCGTAATGGTTGCCATGGCTTTCATTGGTAATTATTACCGCACTACCTTGTCCAAACTTCCCTCCACCTGATGAGTTTGGAGACTGATTTCCGTTCCCCTTACCGCTTCCGGACAGTCTAGAGTGTTGCATGTTGCCCTCCAATGTGTGCATGGAAGTATGACCTATGTTTCCAGGGTGTGACGTGTATGGGATGGCCCTGATGGCCATCGGTTGGGAAACAGCTGACGGAAGTCGGCCATTTTGAGTCAGTTGGGAAGCGAGCCTCAGTGCCGCCGCCTGTTGGCTGACGTTCTGCGATCGTATCTGGGACAGTATGGACATTTGAGCGTGTGGGTTGGTGCGCGTCACCATCTTGTTCGCCGCGGCAATTGGACAGCCGGACAAGGAGCGATGCGCGTTCCGGTTGGTGCTCACGTGACCTCGTCCGTTGCAACCGGGAGTGGGACACTTGAGTATCGTCTCGTGCTGTGCGAGAACTACATTTTTCGATAGTCAGTTATTATTTCAATAAAAAGGAAATATCGTGAATTTGAGTAATATGTTTAGAAATAAATATGCATTGAACAAAAAACGACGGATTGGGGCGTAAGTTTAGGAAAGGGAATCGATGGTTTGAATGAAATATTTGAGAAGAAATCGGAACAAAAGATTCCATAGGTAAAGTAAATAATGAATGTTATCGTAGCAAAAACCAATGCAAGAGAATTGAGGTTGTAGTTGTGGGCAATTTATTGTAAGCGTCACGTTTTAATTCAACGGTTGAATAAATATTTATGAAAAAAATGAACAAAAAATAAACAATCCAAAGAATTGGATTAAGATATTGAATTAAAAATGTGCAACAATGATTGCGTTTGGATTTTTTATGATTTAATGATGATTTGGTAGTTAAACAAATGTGATGTTCACGTTTTAAGATGTAGGAATAATATTTTTTATAAATTGACGAATTCATGGAAGATGAGGGCATTGTAGAAAAAATAATACATTCCATGAATGACGTATAGTAATGAGTGGCCACGCAGAAATGCCAAGCGATGTCAACATTAATGAACATATTACATTCAAAGACATCGGAAAGAAATGTGACGAATGAGGCCCGTTAATGTTTAATGTCAGACAATTAATATGTAAACAAAGAGTACACAATGTTTACAGCCAAAATGGATGAGAGGAATGACGTGTAATGTTGTTAGATTCACGAGATAAACATTTGTTTACAGGTCGCCAAGGTGATTGTGTGGATAGTGTCATAAAATGTCACCGTCAGGGATTGTTTAGTGATATGTTAAATAGTGATATGTTCATGTGTTTTCGGAGAGTTTGAATATTTGTTATTAATTGTTTTGTGGAAAAAGAAAAAAATGAAAACCATTTAGAATGATTGACGATTGTAAACATATTTTTAAAAACGACTAATGGTGAACATTAAAGTTTTGATAGCGAATCATACAGCTTTGAGCATCACTTCAAGAAAGCTTTCAGTTAAACCTTACTACAAACATCGCTTTAAATGCTTTCTGAACATTAAACTGTATAAAACAGTCGTGATTTAAAATGAAATTATACTTTGTTTGATGATGATAAAGTTCAATTTAGTAATCCGCAATATAGTATTTAAGTTACTGTCATGACTACCATTAAGTGGGACGTGGTGATAAACTTTTAATTCTTTCACCGGTGTAAGAAAGATTAAAGAAAGTTGGAAATTAAGAAAGATGTCGCGCTTTCTCAGCAAAACAATAATAAAAATCATAAAAAGGAACAGAAAATCTTATAAATCACCGGATAGTTACAGAAATAAATAAACTGCCTGAACCGTGAGAACATTAACTAATATGAATTGAAGCCGTGAGATAATTAATTGTAAATAATTTTGGCGAATGTTCTAGGAAGTAAACTAGGTCACATCAGCTGTTTACATCTCGTCAATCAATCCAAAATGGAAATATAAGGAAAAGAAAAAGAGTTATCATTGAATTCAGGTTTCGCACAAGGTTTTATGAGGGTGGTTTTTGTGGAAATAAACGTTTTGGCGTATATTGAAAACAGATTGATAATATATATTTATGTTGTAAAATTGAAAGTGTTTTTGGAGCATACATTATAATGGAAAGGATTTCGAATTTCAGTGTAATCATATAATAACGTTGACGTGAATGTATATTATTAATTTGAAAGTATGTAAATGTATTGGTACATGTAAAATACATTGAAACATAAATGTGGAGATAATGTCATTGATGTATTTACTATACGACGCGCATGAGTACATAACGAGTGGCCAATATCTAAACAAATATATACGTCATTTGCAAGATAAACGATCTAATTCATTGATGATTGTCTTATATAAAGAAATGGACACAAAATATAATTGACATTCACGATTCCTGGGATTATATGCGTCGTAATGAAATCAACATTCAAAACAAATATGGAAGTTCGAGGTTTAAATGGAAAAAAAACAATATGGATTCCAAATTTGAAAATAAATTGGAAGACTAAAAGCTGAAACTATGATTTGATGCTTCTAATGTTACACTAATATAACAAAAGAATGATGTAGACAACTGAATGATACCGTTTCTTATTGTATCGTAGAGCAAATATTTGAGGGAACTATGATAGATTTTTAATTTATTTATGCATAATATTGTCTATAGGCATGATAAAAATGTAACCTCGTGTAAATAGTTTAATGGTTTAATAGTTTTTTTTATCATAAACTTCTATTACAATCTCCTAACAGTAAAATTGGGAAATTTACGAATTATAATTGTGTTCTATTCGGGGAAGGATATTGACTGATATTTTACCCACCGATAAGTAGATTTAAGAGAACACAATTAATGCTTCCAGCAAGTTACGTCGAATTCTCTTGTTGAGTGAAATCACCGGACGTCATTAAAGTTCCAGGTCTTGGGAAGTTTTAAGCATAGAAGTTTACATGGCATTAAAATACAGAAAATAAATGTTTAAGTTAGGCGACTTTAATAGAATTTGAATCTCTCCTTAGAGCGTAAAGTTTAAACAAAAACACTTCTCATCTCAAGACCATTTACCAGGATTTTAAAAATTTGGAGATAACTGATGATAAAGCTCTCCAAATCAAATAAATAATGAATGTATGAAATTAAGAATGAGTGTAGTCCATTTAGTCAGATTATCAAATAAAATATTGGAGTAGTATCTGTTTTTTTGAACGTCATTTAAATAAGTATTGCCGATACTACGGTGGAGTTGATACAATACAGCTTCCTATCGGTAAATGGGTACAGTATCCAAACGAAATTAATAAGTTGAGGCTAATATAAAGATTACTTTTGGAAATCCAAAACCATAGTAATCTTTTAGGGATCTAATGCATTGTTAACGGACACCAGACTCCGGGATGGAATTAATTGATAGAAGCCTACATGTGATCAACATACATTGAAGAGACTTGCTGAATACCCGGAGATTCTTGTGCATGATATTCATATATATACACAAAGGAGTCACAATGTGATGATGATAGCAGTTATTTGGAAAGTACACGTTCAGGCAGTGAAATTAAGGGAAAGAAATTAAGGGAAAGAAAACAGAAAATAAAAAGAAGGAAGAACCAAGGACAAAACAGTAACTATGAAAGCAAGAAAAATAACGGGTAAGTTTTTAGTATTGAACAAGGCAAATTAGACAAATTTGGGAAGGAAAACATTCGACATATTCTAGACAGTAAAACAAAGCAAGCATTGGTGAACATAATACAGTACAAGGATATAACTTTTTAAGGAATAAAACCATGTTTGATTTAAAAAAAAACCTCGCATGACCAAATATGATGACAAAACATATTGCATACATGAATTTATTCCAATGGAACTCAACCTGTGTTGCGCTTACAAAATATATGTTACAATACATGTTCCCAAAATTAATTTCTATATTTCAAGCATGCACAAACATAGGAAAAAGATTGAATACTTTGTACAATTCTACTGGAGGAATTTTGTTTATTGAGTCAACATATTTCAATGCACTGCAGTATCCATCACCAGGACTGATTGAGCAGTCCTGATTATGCTGCAGTGCAGTTAAACATGTTGTCTCAATAAACAAATATCTCCAGTGGAATTGTCTAAAGCATTTAATATTTTTCCTACGATGGAATTCCACAATTTATCGGCTGCCACCAATAACTTCATGCACAAATATATTGTTAGTTTTACCGATAACACAACAGGCATCTTTTAAAGGAAAAAATCATTGAATTCTTAATGTTTGTTAAAAATATCTTACATAAAAACTGACGTTTTTCAGCTGTAATCTGAACAATCTTCGTAAGAGCCCTTGTTAAAATCTCCAATTACATAGATGAATTATGCCAAAAACATAGAATGGTAAAAGTTACTACATAGAGAACCTACATTAAGGTCAATTTTAAGATCTGTCTGAGTAGTTTGAACATGAGAGGTAAATCACTGTGTTCACGTCGAAACAATTTCTTTTTTTTTCAAATTTACTGCGCGTTAAATATTTTGCAAAGAACGAGAAATTGCTTACAAAGAACTTTCTCTGAGATGGAGAAACTTTATTTGCCATTAAATTGAGTAAGAAGCATTTGAATTATTCAAAAAATCCGATAGTGTCGGATAAATCGGTAAAATATTTAAACCCATGTATTAATGGAATTTTCAGTTAACAAAAACATGTCATAGCTATTGAAGGAAAACTTGATTGAAACCATTTAAGTTTTTTTTAAATGGTTGAGGGGTTTATGAAAGATATTTCAATGACTTCAAGTTATAATGAGCTTTAACTCATGTTTGGGTGATTGTTCTTCGTAGAGAAAATACATCAAAAGAAAATTGTCTGAAAAAAGTCATTCTTGGAAACGAAGAACAAGTAATTTGAAGGTCGAAAAAGGTTCATTTCTTAGTCAATGCCTTATGTGTGAAAGACTAAGACTTCCACAATTAGCACACCTAATCAATGTTGGGCAGGTACCACAAAGCATGGCCCATAAATCATTTGTATAACATTTATATTCCACGCAAAGAAACTATGACATTATGAAATATTAGTTTGCAGTTTTTTGATTCCAAAGTTGTATTAAACAACTAATAATAGGAGATAAAACCTTCTGAATAGCATTTTAAATCTAAATGCAGCCATTTGTTGATATTTTTTTACGGATTTCCCCTTCAATGTTTGATATGTTCGTAACAAAATAACTGATTGTCACCATTTTCAACATTTAAAATTCGTCAATAAAATGGCGACATGGTTTCTTCATGTTCTGTTATCGGACTAACAATACATATGACAGCAGACATTACTTATGCTAAAACATTAGGAAATATAAACTGAACATGAGTACTCACTCTCTGGTGTCACTTTGTCTTTTCTTGGGCAACCGGATAAACTGTAATTCAAATTCGAATAATATTACTAAAAAACCATTAAACAATAGAGTCAATTCATTTTTCATGCAGATAGTGTAAAATGAGAAGAGGTTGCATACTTTTTTAAATTTCAAATGAGCATCAAACTGAAGTATCAACATTGTGTGGATTAGTCACGGAGATCATGAATACTTCCCCAAATACTGTTTTATAGGATACTAGCTGAAATGACCGGCGTTACTCTGGGTCACACTTCCTCCAGAAGAATCGATTGAAAAAATGGGAAAATTCATTCTTTTGGGTACTATCTGACAAAATAAACTTCAACTCTCTATCTTGAGCGAAAGTAATTTTAAAAAGCAAAAAACGAAACCATTGCACGCAAAACCCAATACGTAGTATCGTAGACCAACAAAGGTCCTTGAATCTTTACTACTTGATGTAAAAAAATTATTCTTTCCAAATGACTGTAATTGTGGCCTTTTAGCATTCCAACTGAAAACGTTTTGAGATAAAGTTAAGTACCGTGAAGCAAAAAATGTAGTAGAAAAAGATAGAAAAATAAATGCGCATTTAAGAAATGTGAATATCTCACGGGAAAATTATGTTTTTTGGATAAATAAACGATGAAAAAAAGCAATTTTGTAAATATTTAATCAGGTCTCAGAGCTATATTGGGAGTATTGGGAAGATGCAGTATTGGGAAACTAACTGATTTTATCTCTGTCGTATTACGCGTGAAAACAAGTGACAACCCCATCCCGTGGTGCAATTGCTATGAACATAAATTACACCTTGATGATTACATAGCGTCTGGTTATTATTATTTTCACGAGCACTCTTTTCAACCAACCCTTTAAACACGGCGGTAATTATTACGATGGAGGAGGAGGAGGAGGATAGGTTTGTTTTACATCGTTTTTAATGAAAAGTTAGCTCCATCTTTAGAAACGTAAAATAATTTTAATAATCATTTAATAAAACTTTGAAAGTTTATATAAATCTTTATAAAATATATCCAATTAAAATTTCAGTTGAATAAACAACACATATGACTGAGTTAATACTTGCCTCCTGTGGTGAGAATATAGTCCAGTGACGTGACCTTGGCCGTTGCATCCTGGCGTCGGACATTTGTTGCCCTCTGAAATTAAAAAAATGAAACATGAATAGCGTATTTTAAAACAAGATGGCGACGTGCGGACATGTTACAGATTTGCTCATAAGTAGCATGAGGAACCTGCATAGTTTTCTCAAAAGCCATTTCATTTTCGCTGCCCTCAAATATAGAGCGCAAAACGTTTTAGCGAATACATTTCAAGTGCTGAATAGTACGTGCGTTTAT
The DNA here is from genome assembly GCA_963573305.1 of Pyrrhosoma nymphula. Classification (NCBI taxonomy): domain Eukaryota; kingdom Metazoa; phylum Arthropoda; class Insecta; order Odonata; family Coenagrionidae; genus Pyrrhosoma; species Pyrrhosoma nymphula. The sequence goes on along the minus strand of OY754340.1, from coordinate 64,982,673 downwards.
TTCAAAGTCTTCAAAAACGGCACAAAGGCTTCTTACATTGGTCAACAAGGAAACAAATATATAGAAATTTTAACAAAGTGTACCCTAAAAAATTTAAAACATAACAGATAAATAGAAAAATACGTAGGATTGGAAAAAAGCTTGGAATGTGGGATTTATGGACTAGGAGATGGGATAGATGGAGAGTCAACTCGGCACAATATGTTTTCTGAGCACTGATTTGAAAACGGAGGAGGGTGTGGAGAAGAAGAGGTGAAGGGGAGGAGGCTGACTGCGAGGCTAGGGAGTTGAAATATTTTTGGAATACGGTAGAATATGGAGCGCTGGGATATTGAGAGCCTGAATTTGGGAATGTCTAGAAGGGAGTTATTGCGTAGGGAACGAGAAGGAACATGAAGAGGAAAGAGAGGAAGAAGGCAGTTGGTATAGAGATAGCCACTCCAAATGGTATGGAGGAACTTCATGCCGTATAGTACATGACGGAGACAGAGGTTTGGGATTGAAAGGGAAGAAATTATGTATTCTTTTGATAGGTCTCAGAGGGAAGGGATTCGATGGCGGGCAATGGCAAGAAAGGAGTTAATACGGCGATTGAGCGTATTCAACACTGTGGGGCAAGCGGTCGACCAAATTGGAGCACAGTATTCTAAAATAGGAAGGGCAAAACCAAAAAATAATGTCCGAAGGGAAAAAGGATCCTGAATGTCCATGTGGCGGTACAGAAGGCCGACGACTTACATCGCCTTCCTGGTAGTCTTACTAATGTGCTCGCGAAAGGTAGGTTGAGAGTCGAAGACTACCCCTAAGTCACAGTGGGAATAGACACATGGGATAGGATTTTGTGAGAGGGTATAGGAATACTTAAGAGGTTTGCGCTTCAGTGAAAAGGTCTGTAGAGCCGACTTCGAGGTGTTTATATGAAGCTGCCGATGGAGCACCAGGCATGCACGGAGGAGAGGGCGGATTGTAGGGAACTGGAATCGGAGGGGCCATCAACCCTCCTGAATATCTTGCAATCATCCACTTGCATTGAAATGTTACATCCCAGTGGGAGAACGCAGTCCACGACATCATCAACAAAAAGGGAGAACAGAAGGGGACCAAGGACGCTACCTTGAGGAACCCCTGACGTTACCGGCGAGTTGGTGGATGACACTTCATCAATCAAAACGCGCTTATAACGCGAGTTAAGGAAACTGCGGAGTAAGGATAAAAGTGAACCATGGATATTGTACCTGAGCTTAAGTATGGCGTCGTCAAAGTACTACGTCATCGAATGTCCTTATTTTTTGCGAATATATTCGTTTTCAGTTTCTTGATGAAAGACAATTTTCATTCCTTCCTTCTTGTTGATATATATATTGCGAGGAAAAAAGCCAGGTGAATATCTCATCTGCAAATGATAAATGTTTATAAAATGATTTACATTTTGACTTAAAGATTCTGGGAAGAAGAATCGATATTAAAATTTACCAAGCATACAACACTTTATTGCAATCCATAATGACTTTATATAAGACAAAATCGTAACCAAGTTACAATGTAAAAATGACTTCAATCATATAATGCAGCGCAGCAATGATTTCTTGGCCTGTGTTACAGTCAAGTATTACAAATTAATAAACATAGGTTTGAAGAAATATTTTTAATAGCTGCTGATATCTTAAACGATGCTATTTCGTGCAACAATCATTATATTCAACCGTCCGTATAACTGTGTAACTTGGAGAATCATTTAGCCATGTTGTCAATCTCTTTAACAATGGAATTCAGTGCAGCAATGGTTTCTGGTTCATGTAAGAGGCAACTCTTAGGTGATTAACTGCAGGTGTTTACAAAAAACATCAAAACATTCAAAAATGACATTTTCTAATTCAGGTACTGTTATTAAAAATGCAATGTGATTTGGCAAGAAATTATTCTAAAAATCGATTAAAAATAAACAATATAATATCAAATTCCATTTTTATATTCTCTATTTTAACATATTCTCGGAACCTACTATTTCCAAAACAAATAGTTTTCGACTCGACAAAGTTCACGCCAACAAACCGACAGTCTGATTTAGTATAGAAAATTCTAACCCTCGGCTAACATCGGATTATTGTGAAGTCATCGCGCGGTTAACGTTAACCAGGGCTTAATAAAACGTGGAATTATTGTGCGTTTCAATTGTCATAACTCATCATCTTATATCTAAAACAAAAAAAAAACACAACGCTACGAATAATTCGATCTACGAAAGTCTCGATTATACGAAGAAAAAAAAGAATTCGATTAGACATACGGTCCGAGTTAACGTCTCTTCGTCATCACGTACATATTCTTACTATTTATAAATTATTATTATTCATTTATTTTTTCTTTATAGTTAGGTTTTCGTGATCATTTTTCATTTGAAAGTTCAACTAATATCTCGCATTCCATTTTCCGACCACGTTTGTAAATGACTCCCGTGTCGGCTGGTTGTTTGGTGTCGGTTGCCATGGAGATGACGAGGTGGTGCATTCGAGTTCCGTGAAAAAAAATTAATCTGAAGAAATTTTTTTCTTTCGTACAGGTATGTATTTTTTTAACGAAACAGCTTTCACAGGGGGCAGGCTAGTGGGAGGGAGAAAAAGGGTCGGGGGTTTAAGGGGAAAAGGGGACGAAGGACACCCTTCCCTTCAAAACCATACCCTTGGCGAAGCCACGGAGATTTCGGCCTGTTTTTATTACCGCTGCGTGATATGACTTCGAAAGTTATTAAAAAGGTTTCCCTCGAGGGAAAAGATGGGCACCAGCAGCGTGCATGTTAGTGGTTCCTCCGAATTAACACGTTGCGATTACGATGTTCGATTTCCAGAAGCACCATCGATATAAGAATCTATGTATCGAAAATCGAGAAAATTCGTTGACTGGGGAATCGATATATCGAATATCGAGAGTTGCCAAGCTTCATTAACACCCGCTTTTACTACCGCTGTGTCCTATGCTTGTGAAAGTTACGTAAAAGATTAACCACGGCGAAAAAGTACACTCATGTGAGCAAAGTACAGCGTCCACATCATATGTTGCGATGCAAATGTTTTCTCGCAAACATAACCGAAACAATAATTGATCTATCGAACATCAAAACTGTAAACTACGTAAAGGCGGCTTTACACATGGAAGTTGACTTCTATGGAAGTATCGAGTGCAGCGAGGTATCGATCTATATCGCTACTTGCAGGGCATAGCTCTGCTTACACATTACTTCAGGCTTATCCGCAAATAAATGAATAGCAGAACTAAGGAGGCGAATGGAGGTAAATTCAAAACAACGAATATGGCGTACCAAGTTCAAATGCAAAGAGGAAAACGAGCTCTTTTAGTCGTAGCTCTTTCGGAGATGGTTAATAGTGGTCGACTGAGGATAAGATGACGTTTTTGGGTGAAGGAGCACCTTGCAAAAAGGGATGACCTCTCCCTAGAAGATAATCTTTTACTCAAAATATGCCCAGCTTATGTTTTCAAATTATTTCCATCATGATCTCAAAACATGCTCAAAAAATGGTTGTGACCATTTATCCCACTCATTAAATGCATCCTATTACAATTAATTTGCAATATAACTACTTATGATGTACAATTACTCTCATTTTAAACTTTCTTGCCTTTCGCTACAGACTTACTTGCTGCCTAATGAGCTGGCACTTCCTTGCTCCATCCACTGAAACTACCTTTCCGTCTATAAAAAAAACTCCCACACCAAACTTACCAGATTTGATGAACCATTGTAGGCCATATAACGTCCCCGCATTCACATTCGTTGAGCCAGCCAAGCTTGGAGGGCAGGAGGCAATTACAGGGTTAACCTATTTACATACAACCTCATGAAGAATTCCTTCCCCCGTAGGTAATGAAATAATTCAGGCTCATTTCAACACTTTTAGTGTATAAATTATGATGTACAATGAAACATAGGTATGGTATATAGGTATGGGCACACAATGGAAAAATAATAATAAAATCCATCGACAAGGGCATAGCTCTATTCTTACACAAAACACTATCGCAGTCTTTTTACCACAGCCAAATTATGAGTTCCATAAGAGTGATGAAATCCGTATCTCTCGGCGAAACCACTTACTTGGTAATTAATCTGGCTATCTTAATAAGTGGCAATCCTCCAGAAAAACTTTGCTTATGCTTAATGGACGACGAGATTATACACAAAGGACTGCACATAAATTGTATCATTGTATGTAATTGCATAATGTACATTGTTTACAATTACATTCTAAATTCGACCAACTCGTTCCGGAGATACAAAACTGAACTGAGTGCGCGCCGTGCCCATAACAAGCCCAAATTTAAGACCCCCCACGCACAGCGCTGTGACGTCAAGTCGGAACACACTCTCAGCTCGTGAGTAACTATTTCCGGTAGTCGACAAAACGGGCTATCTAGTCATGGTTTTAGATATTCCGTAGTCCTTATAGTTTTTACACACGAGACCCTCGAAAAGTACACAAATATTGGTCGCGGATAAACCTTACATCATGACACCCAGAACGAAACATAAGATGTTCATTCGCATTAAAATCAAAATACAATTTTTTTCTAAGTTGGAAGAATGCTTTTTTTACAAGATCGAAAAGGTTGAATATAAGATGCAGGGGAGGTAAAGGAAGAAAATGTTCAAGAAGGAGATATTGGAGATGGAGACTATGGGAGGGGGTGGGGGGGCATGGAATTTGGGCTGCTGCTTGGTTGGGGGAATTAAGAAGGGAATATGCAAAAGATTAAGTCTCTCCCTAGATATTCATACTTACAAGAGAGCGCCTGGGGAATTCAAAATTCGGCGACGCAACCAACAGAGGGGGACACAATACAGCGGTGGACGTGTTTCAGGGTAACCGGCAAGATAAAGATCGCCGTGTGAATACTTAATGAGGGATTCACACTACCTACAATTTCTTATTTACCTCGATTCGTAAAAAAGATAACGAAAAACAAATGAATGCACGGGAAAAAATATTTTTACGTGAAAAGAATTAACGACTGAACGTTGCAAGAAAAAACCAGCTTCATAGGTGAGCTCCAACATTTAAACTTTACTCTGGAAAACATTGTTGGGTTGGTTATAGACCACTTTAATTAATGCATTCGTATATTATTATTATAATTGAGAGTTGGTCAGAAGATGATTATACCTTCTGAAGAGGCTGTTCAAAGAAATGGTCCACACCAAACAATATCCGTAAATTGTAATCCTAGAGCAGATATACATAAGTTAAGATAAATATATCATAATTTGATCTCACTTAACTAAAGTTTTTTCTTCTTTTTGTCATATACTGTTTTCCAAAAGGTCAGTACGAATATGAATATGTTTTGTGAATACGTAAATATGTAATATGTATTCCAAAATTGTGGTTACGATATCCGTTACGTTACGTTGTGGATTTTTATTCTTATTATTTATACTATTCCTTAATGATTATTATCAATTTTGCCTTATTATATTTCTTAATCAAAATGTTAGCATTGTGTTTCAATTTCGTCTTTCTTTTTTTATTGGTGTGTGGGTATTGCAATCGAACCAATAATTATGGAAATTATAGTTAGTAGTAATTCCAATATTAAAACTTGGCCTTTTCATTACATTTTAATTTTTTGTGGGCCGTTTAATCCTTTTCGTTAGATTCTTGTGTCTAATATGTTCTAATTTTGCAAATTTATAGTTTGGTAACATTGTCAGTAACCATAGAGTGTTATTAAAATATTCTTTTGTACAGAAATTTTTTTTTTCAAGTTTATGACCTTTATTTGTGGTCCATCTCTCCCTATATCCTTGGTCCATCTCACCCATGGCATATGTGTGAGATGGACCAATGAGAAAATAATATATTGATTTATTAAAGGTATTTTCCATTTAAATTTCACTTATTTCTTATGAAATACTAATAACGTTTCTTATGATATTATAGGGCAACAAACGATTGAACCGATTATACCATAATAACAAAAATATGAACACTTAAAAAAAGTGGGCCATCACTCCCGGACTTACCCTACATATATACGAAGACACATTTAGATGTGCAAAATAAATTAATGGCAATGATTTTTTTGTATTAAATTAAAGTTGAAAACATTAATTCAATTGCTTTGTAATACAAAATATTTTTGGTCTTACCGCCCTCTGCAAAAACAAATAAAATTTTGGCTGTCCCACTCGTGAGCATGCAAACATATAAATGACCATGCGAAAACCATGGAATCCAATATTGGATTAATCTACGCACTTGAAGCGATTGACATTGTGAGGCAAGAAGGTTATAGAGAAGGCAAGGCGATCTGTAGTCTTTTCATTACATCTATCAAATTCTACATCTATCACTCCAACCAGGGTGGACAACCGAAAAACTCGTGCAATAAGTACTTTTCGTGTGCAAAAATTACCCAAGTTAAACACCTAAAATACTTGGGAATAGTTTTAGATGAAAAATTTAGTTTTAGTTATCATATAACCTATATATGTGACAAACTAAGTTGTATTTTGTTTCAAATGTCGTAGCTAAAGCACTATTTGCCTCATGAGTTGAAAAAATTAATGTATCAAGGCTTAGCTGAGGCCGTAATACGTTATGGTTTGACGATTTGGGGTAGCACAAACTCCACCTTGCTGAATAAGGTTATTACTTTACAAAATAAAATGGTTGCCCATTTGATGGTCAAGGAAAACGATGTGAGAGAAGTATATAAGAATCAGTGTTTGTTACCATTAAAAGAATTGCATAATTATGTGTTAATTTGTGACAACTTTTTTGACAGCAAATTAACAAAGCAACGTGTGATTAATACTGACGTGCAACTGCGTCGAATAAATAGGTTGTCTGTACCTAAGTATTTTAACCACCATGGCAAGAGATCTCTTGCACATGTAGTCCCTGGGTTGTTGAACGAATTGCCTATGTCAATGAATGATATTAATAGCATATCTGTTTTAAAAAAGTCACTGAAAGAGTGGCTCATAGGCTAGCGTTGTTGAGCTCCGAAATTGTCCAGAGCGCTGCACAGCAAAAAAAAATATTTTTTTAACAAAAGGCACCTGCTGACAAGCCGCTTTGGCTTAGCAGGACCTTAACTGCAATATTATTATTTTTATTTCTCCATATTTATTTTTTTCCATGTGATTGCAATACAACAATTAATAATGTAATTTTGATTTATTTTTTGTGTCATTAGTTGTAAAAAATGGGATAAGATCATGTATTTTACGATGTAAAGTGTGTAATAAAAACTAGAAGAAAAAAAATTAGTCACTGAACCTGGTTTTTTAATGCTGCAGGAGTGAATAGCCATAAATTAAATTGCTATTAAATTGATATTCATTCACACCTGGTTGCCGAGGAAATTTCTAATGTTGAAAAGGAAGAAAAGTTGATGAATTTCGAGATAAAAACGTAATTATTGGACTAAGACGAAGCGTATAAGGAAATTGAATGAAATAATTAAATACTGCATTGTTTTATTCGTTCTACTATAATATTTCTATCCAATATTTTGAGTGGAAGTGATTTAAAAAAACAAATAAAGAAACACCTGCACCTAATTCAATGCTTTTCATGTGAAAATATATATAAAAGTTAACAATAATGGGGTAAAAACAAACCCAAAAATTTCGTTATACTATGAAAACACGTGCATATTTGAATTCAACGTTGTAGCAAAATTTCAAAGTAATCGGTGATGACCTTCCGGAAATTTATGATTAGGAACAAACCTAAATTTACATTTTTATTTAACTGGCACAGACTGTATTCCGATATTGATTCCGTGATTTCTGCGATACTGATACCGATAATTTAGTCGTATCTCTCGAACCTCAAATATTTTTTTCCCTGGTTGAAGTCATTACAGTTGAATGATTGTCGTTTGGGTGTATCCATGTTTGATTGGCCCTCTCAGATCTCACAATCCGCGCTGGTCAGTGCCACCAAGTTTTGTGACGGTTATAAGAAGTTCTTTTGCTGATGGGAGGAGTAAAAACGTAATAAAGGCACCGGAAAGCCATCAAGGAAAAGAGATTCTAGCGGAAAAGGGATGTTCAGTCGAGGACATTCGCTTCCAAGAGCTTCCATTATAAGAATAGTTACAAAGTGGATATGAAGACGAAAGAAAAAACCCCAATCAAAGCTCTTTCCCTTGAAATATAAAATAAAAAGTAAACTGGAGCTAATTTTCCAACACCTCTTCGCTCTCCAACAACGAATGTGTGACACCAGAAAGAGAAAAAAAAACTTTTGTGGAGAAAACATTTGAACTCCGTAAATGAGAAAGAGTGAGGTGTGTGAGAAAGAAGTGGAGAAAAGGTGTTAACGGTTAAGCGAATGCAAAGAAGATGGCATTCGGGTCGACTCAAGGATCAACGTGAGATTTGAAACTCATCCAAATCTTCACGATTACCACGGCAACAAAGTTGGATTGCTATGACAACAATGCAAGGGGTGTGCAAAGAAAACTTCAGCAAATATCCCCGTTGCAATCAACATTGGAAATAAGGTCAGCTATACTGAGTATTGAAGAGTAAACTCCTGTCAAGAAATACAAAAATTAGAATATACACAGTCATAAATCTGCCAGTTCTCTTGTATGTAGGTATGGACCCTAACAAAACAGACTCAGAAGAAGTTAATAACATTTGAGTGCAAAATATTGAGAATGATATATGGGCCAACATTTGAAGAAGGGGGGTATGGAGAATACTGAAAAACAGAGAGCTCAGGAACCTGTACAGAAGACCATATATTGTGGCTGTGATAATAGGAAGTAGAGGAGAGTTAAGTGGCTCGGTCATGTAAGAAGAAGAAGGGAGGAGGATGATATTGATAAGAAGAGAGTGGAGAAGTCAACCAGAAGGAAGGCGCCCACTGGGAAGACCAAGACTAAGATGGAATGACCATTTAGTGGCTTAAGACATGAGAAGACCCTGGGGGAGAGGGGTTGGCATGGTGGAGGACAGAAAGAGTCTGGAGACGACTTGTCGGAGAGGCCAAAAATGGACTTGGATTTGAATGGCCACAGGAGTAAGTAAGTATGTATACCAAGTTAATGTCGAATTGTATGAAATTGGTAAATGTAGCGATTTTGCAATATTTCACCATATATATATATATCGATTTATGATTTTCATGGTATCGTTTCAATCACACGTTCCTTTCGACTATTCTGCGGAAATAGAGTGAGCATGAAATAGGGAATTTTGAAAATAAATGCAATTTCATGCCGCATTCCAATGAGGTCAACCATCATTTGTGGTAGAGTTGTGAACTGATTAAGTGTTATATGCTTAGAATTATCACATTTCTTCTTTATAACGACTAGAGCAGAAAATAATTCATCCGTTAGGAGACCATTTACAACGTTTATAGAAAATATAATAATATATTTACATGTCTATTGTTTTGTGGCAAGTAAACTCATTGGTCATACTTCAATCTAAGAGCAAATACAGAGTTTATTAATATTGTTATTGCATAAATTGTTACAAGTCGACCATTTAGACGGGTGGTAACATATAACAAGAAAATACTTAAAGAAAAAAATACAAAATATAAAATTCGAAATAAAAGTTATTCATTTGGTCGGGTAGTTACATAAGACACAAAATATATGACGACCAAAATATAAAACATAAAATAATAAATACAAAAAAATTGGAAAATCCCTCAAAATTAAATTTTTTTCACCCTCGTCATAAATATTCTAGTATTAGTTGGGAAGGTCTCCAAAATTTCCTCCGGTAAACCATTCCAATTCCCTATCCCCCGATGTAGGAAGGAAATTTTTTTAAAGTATTTGAGAGCTGCCTCAGAGAATCAATCTTACAATAATGATCCTTCCTCGCCATATAACTTGGTCCTTTTAACCGGTTTGATAGGTTCCTCCACGCAGGATCACCGATAAATGTTTAAAAGATACACTTAACGCGTGCTTTCTTCCTCCTCGACTATAATGATTTCCAGCCCAGCGTATTTAACATCTCCGTAACGCTTGCCTTCCTTTTAAAAATTCCCATTACAAATGTTGCTGCTAATGGCTGAAATTTTGTCAGTTGCTTGATCTCCCCATTCAGACGAGGATCCCAAACTGACGCCCCATATTCTAGGATAGGCCTAACAAACGTTTTATACGCGAATTCTTTAGTTTTTCTGCAGCTCCTTCCAAGGGTTCTCATCAAAAAATGTAATGCTCTAAAAGCTTTGGTCGTAGTTCTTTCGATGTGCGGTCCCCATTGCAAATCCCTGCATAAAGTCACTCCTAGGTACTTAAAACTTTTGGTTTCCGTCAGTCACTTACCCATGATGTAGTAATCATTCAGTGTACCACTCCTACATTTCCAAAATCTAATAAGTTTAGTTTTGCTTGCATTTATGACCATTGTGTTCTCGTTAGACCATTTATCCAATATAATGAGGTCAGTTTGTAAGATGGTACAATCATCTACTTTGTCTATTACTCTATAAATAATGCAATCATCTGCAAACATTCTAATGTGACTCTTTACATTCCAACTTATATCATTTACTGACCACATCACAGTCTAAATGTAGGACAACAAAAAATACAATACAAAGATTACTAATACTATTTTGGATTCGACAGAGATTGGTAATATTTTATCACAATCTCCTTTTTTTACTAAACAACAAAGGAAAGCCATAAAAACGAGTAAAAACTTGCCAAATTAAATTTTAAAGATAGGAATACCATCGATGATTGCATACGGAATTAAGAAATGGTGATGTGGAATCAACGTATCGATATATACTAATATATTTAAACTTACAAATACCATCAAGATATACATAACCAGAAACAACTTCTTAAGGTCACACGCAGGACTTATTTGAATATTGTCTTCCTGTGATATTTCAAAACCCTTCCTTACACAATTCAAGCTATTTCTCGCGAAATACCCTGACTTCTGTTCCCTTTTCCTTCCAAACAAGGGTTTTTGCACCCTAAACGCAAAGAAGGGGTGTAAAAAACTCCTCAGGTCTCAAGACTACCGCGTTCCGCACATGGTAGAGGGTCAGTGAATGGGGTCCTTTTTTAGTAAAAAAAAGAGTGAATATAAACCCTGGCAAAAGGGTAAGGGAGTGTGGTGTGAAATATGTTCCACTAACGGACTCTGTGAAAAAAAATCAAAAAGGGTTCCTGCTTTATTTTATTTTTTTGCTTCCACCGCATGGAAACTTGATTTATACATATCCACAGGGTTCTCGAATTGGAGGGTGGAGTTACGCGTGAACCCTTAATTGATTTAACGCATCCTGTTTGACGCCGGGGATCGGTTGAGGAGGAGGGGGGGTAAAAGGGTACAAAAAAAGGGGTTAGAATCGAGGGTTCGGAAAAATATCCCTTCCATCATACGCTTTCGACTATTTTGTCAAGGGTCCAGATTTGGAAGAAGTGTGAACGAACCATTTCAATTAAAAGACCGTTATCCACCCAGTTGTAATTGCCTAGTCTACGTGGATTGCCAAATGAAACCATCTAGCGTCAAAAAGTATTTTTATTCAGGCTTAAGTCCTTATCACAAGATGTTAGATACATCGGGATACTTAACTAGCTCGCCAATACTTGATATTGAGTACAAAAGGAAGTATGATTTAAGCCCTCACAGATGAAGAAAAACACCTACTAAGCAGACGTACAACAATGGTCGAGAGCTGACGATAGGTGCCTTGAGGTGAGAACTCAAAGGTGAAATACACTGGGTATTCTTGATACTCCCGTCGGATCTTTGTTTCATGAATGAAAAGTTACATAAGCTACTCTCGTTATTGGGAGATTCTTTTGTTTTGATTTTCAGAAATAAAGTTGAAATAAAAGAAAGAAAATTACGCTATACATAACATTTATTCCTCGAAATCATTAAGACCAATGGCTATACTATGAAAAATTGGTCAATGGTAAGTAAAATTTTCTGCTTGTCAATTTTGATTTTGTATTTATTGTGTTATAAGTGTCTAATTTACGTTCTTAGCTCTCCGTAGACACCTCGATCTCTAAAATCGACCATCTCGTTCCGGAGATACAAAACTGAACTGAGTGCGCGCCGTGCCCACACAAGCACAAATTTAAGACCCCCCACGCGCAGCGCTGTGACGTCACTTAGCAACCCCCTCTCCACTAGCGACAAACCGTTTATAGTGTTCGACAAAACGAGCTCTCCAGTCATAGTTTCAGATATTCTGTAATCCTCATAGTTTTTGCACACGAGGCCCTCGAAAGTACACAAATATTGGTCTCGGCAAAACCTTACATGACACTATAAGATGTTCATCCGCATTCAAATCCGCATGTGGAGTGTAGCGTTGTAGGAATCAGAAACATGAACATTGAAAAAGGGGACTTTAACAGACTGCTGCATGCATTTGACATATGGATGAAGAGGAAAATGGAGAAGGTGAGGGATAGTATGACAAACAAAGAAGTGCTTGGTATGATGGTAAAGGAGAGGAAATTGTGGATGAAGATTATTGGGAGACAGAGCAGTTTGTTGGAAGAGGTAATGAGGGGTGAGGGGTTGCTTATGACCTTGATACAGGGGGGGATATTGTGTACCTAAGCGGAGAAGGGAAAGAAAGAGAATAGGCTTTAAGTCGTCGTGTAGTCCTTAGTTACCAGATCTAACCCCACAACCATCCCCTACCTAGCAGCTCCCTTAATTTTGACAATAGGACGCACAACACAAGGGGCCTGCTTGGTAGGGGATGGATAAGGGGACTGCTAGGTAACGACTATAAATACGGCCCTTAGACACTCCCAGTCGAAGGTCACCTGACTGACCTGAGTGACGTGCAAAGGGGTTTAAATTCCTCTGCTAATATTGATATTTTGGATTAATTATTAAATAAAAAACTCTGTAATTGATTTGTCTGCAATTTAGATATTAAAATATGAAGTAAATAACCATTGAACGAGTTATTGGAGAACTATTGAGGCAGCCGTAGAGAAATGCTATCACAGAAGTGATTTTTCGGGAGAAAGAAGTAAGACTTGGTGGCTTAAGACTTAGCGCCCGTGTCCTTACATCAAAGAGGGCAGTATCACTACGGATATCGTATATGCTCTTCAACCACTCTGTGATTGGTTCATTTTTTAAATATTCAAAGCTAAATGAGAAACAAAATACTGTTGCATCCGCGCAAAATGTTATGAGGAAAATTCGTTTAATAATTTACCATGTTAATAGTGGTTTACTATTGTGAATTCCAAAATATGTTTACCGCTTTTTATTTTAACTTGCCTTCCTTAAATTATCATTTATTTTGTTTAGTATTTCTTTACGAATGTATGCAATATTTTTTAAATTTTCCTCGAATAAATAAATGCTCTTAAATCCATTTATGTGTCAGGGATCAGGATAATAATTGTATGTTAGGGAAAGAGGCCGTAGTTTTGTCTTCTTTATTGAAAATAATAATTTCGATATTATTTCAGACGAGAGTAGCAAGTAAAGAATCTATTACAATGGTGATATTTCATTCATTTACATTTGTTACTGTGTATTTTTCTTTATGATAATGGCGGAAAAGAAAAATTATACCTACCATTAATTAATTTTTTTATATATTCTCTCTTTTAATCTGCATGATGCTTATGAATGCAATGGAAAATGTCAACATTTTATCCTATATAAAATTCCATAATCCATTTAATATTGGCTGCAATACCGTTGGGTTCAGGGTTGGGTAGGGTAACACAAGGTTCTATTTAATAGCTTGATTAATGTTCTCCACTGATGGGATACCTAGTATATTTATTATTGTAGTTTTAGTTTTATATTTTGCATATTATTATTGAAAGCAATGAATTTAGTGAACATGTATTCATTTTACGTAAGATTTATAATTTTATGTCTGGTGCAATTAAGTATTATATTCAAGGTTGTAGCCGAAATATTTTGAAGAATTATTTCAATAGTAGTAGATATAATATTTTTTCTTTATTTTTTAAATTTAAATCACAACGCACAATCATTATTGTGCTAAGCCAAAATCCACCATATTAGAAGCGAGTAGTAACAGAATCAGAGCGATATATTTGCTTCTAACCACGTCAGATTATAATTTGAACAAGATACAGAGAAATACACCCAAAGATAGCATTAGTAGTGGATGCAGCAGACGATGTCTTGATTCGGGAAGGGTATCGTTCACAAAAAAAGAGAACCATGGTGGTGAATTGGTCCGGAATGGTGTTGATGGACTCTATAAGGACATTTCCGAGACAAAAGAGCAGCGAAAAAAAGCGCAAGGCGAGAGGGTAGGGCGTAAAAGGGAAACAGTTAGGAAGATTGATGAAGAAACAGAGAGGGTGAGGGGGGGTTACAGCGAGCCTATCCCGACAACGGACATGTTTATCTCTTCGGCCACAGCCAGTCTAAACGTTTCTCTTTTTTTCCTTCTCTCTCCATTCGTCTTTGACCCCTCAAGCCCCCTCCTTAGCCAATCTTACCCACAATTCCACTCTCTCTCTGTTATATATATATATATATATATATATATATATATATATATATATATATATATATATATATATATATATATATATATATATATATATGTATAAGGGCAACTTGTTGAGCTTCTTCTCTTATACCCCTCTTACCATCAACCGTTTTGCCGACAGATCACTGAAGATAAGAACCACAATGGTGGACTACGCGTTGAATGGCAATAAGCTTCGCTCACATCGCTTTTCGCGTGAGTACCTCGAATGGTAGTTAAAAAATACAAGGAGTACGGTTTATACTCCCGTCGATTCTTCATTTCGTGAATGCGAAATTACATACAAGTTACTCTCCTTATTGGAAGATTCTTTTGTTTTGTAAGTCAGAAAGAAAGAAAATTACGCTGTACATAACATTTATACATCGAAATCATTAGTACAAATGGCTAACCTATGAATAGTTGGTCGATGGTAACTACTATATTCTACGTTCCAACGTTAATTTTAAGATTATTTGGTTATTAACGTCTAATTCACGTTCTCATCTCTCCGTATAGACACTTTGGTCACTAAAATCGACCAACTCGTTCCGGAGATACAACTGAACTTAGACTGCGCGCCGTGCCCACACAATGGGTCACACACCCTGGGTCACACACTACACACACACCCTGGGTCGGTCAAGTAAACTTTTGTGGAACATACAACAGTGTATCTTTTATTATGTTTCGTGCCCACACAAGCCCAAATTTAAGACCCCCGACGCGCAGAGCTGTGACGTCACCTAGCAACCCCCCTCCGCTCGCGACGAACCATTTCTGGTAGACGAAACGGCCTATCCAGTCATAGTTTCAGATATTCTGTAGTATAGTTTTTGCACACGAAGCCCTCGGAAAGTACACAAACTTTGGTCGCGGCAAAACCTTACATCATGACACCGAGAACGAACCATTTAAGATGTTCATTCGCGTTCACGTAAAATTTCGCCGTGTGAACACAAGTTAGTGCCAACAATAGGATAAACCGTACGGTTGTTGACCACCCTACAGTTATTGGCCACATGCTATTTTGAAAAGCATAGTAAGAGTAAAGTTGGAAAAAAATTACAATATTAATAGCAAAATGTACAATAGTGATTATCGTAAATTTTGTCCTACTACACTCTTGCTATGCTCTTTAAAATACCATTTGGCCAATAACTGTATGGTTTACCCTATTTAACTTGGAGGATGCTGTTCATACCTCGTGTAACATTACTAGGGTAGAATAATGGTTAAATTTTCGGCTGGTATACCCCGTTAAGTAACAGCCGCACGTACGGACATAGCTAACCTACACGTGTTCCCACGACATTGGCGTCACAGCTAAAAAATTGTATTTTTAGAACAAAACAATATGGAAACAATAATGTGGTATTGCAATATAGTAGAGTATTTAACAAAGGATATATTGTATCCATTATGCACGATGTAGTAAAAAACCTATATAATGGGTTTTGAAGGAAATCAATTAGATAGTATCCATAAGCGTAAAAACTTGGACAGCAAAATCTTGTACTGGTGGAAGAATTTCAGTATCATGGAAGCAAGATCACCAGCAATGGAAGAAGCAATGAAGACATCTTGAGTAGAATAGTCCAAGAAAAGAAGGTAATCTACCGGAAGATGAGTCTGCTGACAGCTAGTAACGCAGACCTGGAAGTTAGGAAATATTTTATTAAAACGTATTTGGAGCATGCTTTTATACGGCAGTGAAGCCTGAACAATAACAGCAGCTGAGCAAAGGAAGTTAGAAGCAAAAGAAGATGTGGTGTTACCAAAGAATGATGAAGATTAAATGGATGAAGATAATCACCAAGTAAGAAGTCCTACGAAGATTTAGAGAGAAAAGAAGCATAACAAACACTCTGTGAGCATGGAGATACAAACTTATTGTACAATGTTGTGACAAAACAGCCTAATAAAGACAGTATTGGTATGTGGAATGAATGGGAAAAACCACAACGAAAGACCAAGAAGACATACATGAGGGTGTACAAAAGCATTCTCCAGCCAGTATTGTTGGACGGATCAGAGAGCCTAACCCTACAATACAAGCACAGGAATAGATTCCAGAGCTGTGAGATGAGATACCTAAGACGAGCAGCAGGACGCGGTAGAAGACATCGAGTGAGAAATACTACAATCAGAGCCCAATTCCAGCAAGAACTGGTAATAGATAGATATATATATAAACGTCTTTATTGGGGTGAAACTGTATTGGTATGTGAAATGAAAGAGAAAAACCACTGAGAAAGACCAAAAATCAATCACAATATTTCAAGCGAATCATGAAGGACGTCAATGTGAATCATTTATAGAGGAATGAAGCTTGGAGAGGAGATTGAAGTAGAGTGGTCTTGAAAACTGCAGTCAACCAGTCTTAATACTGATGACAGCTGATAATGAACTTTTTCAAAATTACCGAACGAGATCTTCACAGCACGACAAGAGCCTGGCAAGGAAAGAATAGGATATACTGTTGACACAAGGGCTGCAGCTAAGATTAACAATCAACAACTACAATAGAACATCACCATCCTCGGAAAATACGCTTGTGTTTACAAGATTTGAACTCACTCCGTCGATGACCACCTGGATGATCAAAATGTTTAAAATTGTTTGTTTTAAATTGTTTGTTTTAAATTGTTTGTTTTAAATTGTTTGTTTTAAATTGTTTGTTCTAAATTCCAACAAAATTTTACAGTATATGAACTTGATTATATACATACTGGAGTAACTTTAGTTGGCCATGAAGGAGAACCTGAGAACCTTGCATGCAATAAGAGTCATAATTCCTTTGCTTTTGCTTACAATTCGGATTTATCTTTAATATAAACAACAAAATACCACGAAGACAACAATAAACTGTCCCCGAAAGGTAAAGTTAGGCTGGAAACCTAAATATTATGGAAACTAGGCAAACATTTCATCGAAGCAACGCAAAACCAACATTAACGCATTACTATAGCAACCAAGCTCCTATTCTCCATGCTGCAAGATTTAACCCTTTCCAGGGTCCAAAACGAAGCGACAAATTCACTCCGGGCCTGAATCCTTTAGCTCTGAAAAGGATATTTGAGGCTAACAAGGGATTTAAAACCCCTTGTCTACTCCACCGACCTTGAAAATCCCACCTCTCAATTCGGACAACTTCCGGTCTTTCTCGACCTGACGTCATTTCCGGCAATTTGTATTCCGGAGAAAGCTCGCAGAAGGGTTTCACACCTCCGACTCCGGGGGGGTCCCGGAAAAGGACTAATCCCCCGGAATTAACCCACCAACCCTCAGCTCCGTGGTATTCAAGGCTTTTGAACAGGCAAAGGGCAGGGGTTGTGAGTGTCTGAGGGTTGAAATTCCTGCTAGGAGGATAATTAAGGGTGGAAGAAATACGTTGTGTAACAAGGAGAGGATGCTTCAAGTCTAGGATATGTCTGAATCGAAAACGCAGAGGTTTTGAATGTTGCAAATTTCTTTTATGTAAATACAAAATGAATCTGGGGAAATCTGCAAGACTTTAAGATGAGGTTGGTAAAGTTATTTTAAGCATTCTTGTCTGATAAACATGGGGTTCTTAGTTACGGATCTATGACAACGCAAACCTTTTTTTCCGAAGCATTTTGCAGTTACAATGGAAACTACCAATAACTGCTCCCAAAACTCTTGCACTTGTAGACAAAAAGTAAAAGTTGTCTAAGACGTTTATAAGACTTTTATATATTTCTCTCTATGCCAAAACCAATGATGATTGCTTCCAGTTTTCAACACGGTTACAAAAATTGTGAAAAGCCTGAGTAAAATGCGGCGGAAATATACATGGATACATGCAGAGGAGCTATTTTTTGCAATCGTGTTTTTTTATAATTTTTTAATGATTTTATTGTTTTTATCTTTCTGGTGCTATTTTGATCTTTTTAGTGCTATTTTTTGCAGTTATTTTATTTTTATTTTCTAACAAATTTATAAATTTTATCTTTCTGGTGCTATTTTTATCTTTAAAGAACTATTTTTTGCAGTCGTGTTCTTTTTAATTTTTTAATTTTTTTACTATTTATAAATTTAGATTGCAGAGAGTGAATAAGGTAGTTTAAAGAGGAATGCCAAGGGATGAATACAAGTAAAAAATAAAACGGAAAGTACATCGGAAAGAACTACAATAAGAGAGTAATGGAACTATTATTAGATAGGGCAGGACGAAGGGCTGCAGTCAACCAATCTAAGGATTGAAAGACCAATTACGAAATGATCTGTCAGAAGCTGTAAACTAAGTTGACAGCGAGCTAAGACAACGAGCTTTAAAAAAAACAAATGAAAATGGGAATTAAGGTAGCTACCGGTGTAAAAAAATGAAAAAAATAGTGAAAAATATTAAAATATCATAATCCAACATCGCAAGCATTTCCTTCCTTCCAGCACTACAAAAAAAAAAACTTTTCTCGACTTTCATATTAACGCCTTTCAGATTTTCAATTTCAATTTCCTTATACAGGGGAGGCGTAATAATGATATTCTTACGGCAAGGGTGCCTGCATTGGTCCAAAGGGGGGTTATTTTCTCACTTAAACAGCATGCCGATAGAGCATAGAACTCATGAGCAGTTGGATTAGATTAAAAACCGTCGAGTAGAGTAGAGAGCAGCAAAGATTTTTAAGGAAAAACTTCTGAAAAATAAACATAAGTAGAGTGGCCATATTGTGAAGAATGAATTTGACTGGGAATGTGTTACAGAAGGAAAAAAAGATAAGGAATATACATTTAGAAGTGTGGAAGAGTTTAGTTATCCTCCACAGTTTGTCGTATGTTTACAATACCCGGATATTTCAGGATAAGCATCGGAGTAGGTGAAAATCAGTGTGACTTTGATAGTTTGAATAGGAGAGAAATTATCGATGCTCTGAAAGGTTATGGTATTCCACAAAAGCTGGTTAATTCGGTTGGGATAACACTGAAGGAATCCCAATTTAAATCCTTTGTTTTGGGTAGAATAAGTAGCGTTTTGAGGTGACCTCAGGGGTAAGACAAGGAGATGCTCTCTCAGCTGTGCTATTTAACTTGGTTCTGCACAAGACAACAAATGAATTGAAATTAAGTGGAACTATTGTTTATAAATCCAAACAAGGTTTTGCATATGCTGATGACATAGCTCTGATAGCAAGAAGTGTGAAGGATCTTAAAGAAATGTTTGCTAACTATGAAGATATTGGGAAAAGAATGGGCCTCAATGTAAATGAAGATAAGATCAAATACTTAAAAATGTCTTCTTCACAGGAGAAACGAGAGCTACAAAACCTAATCATTGAGAATTACGATTTTGAGGGCGTCAGAAAATTTACTTACCTTGGAGTAATAGTTAATGATGAAAATAAGATCTCTAAAGGAGATAAATCAAAGGGTAATGCAAAGTAACAAGGCCTATTTTGCAAATTTACCCCTCCTCAAATCAACTCCTCTGTCCAGGAAAACTAAATTGAAAATTTATAAAACATTGATAAGGCCAGTTATTGCATATGGAGCTGAGACATGGGTCCTATTCAAACAAGATGAAGAAACATTACTTGCAAATTTATAAACTTATAAAGGTGTCTTAAGGGTAAAAAGTATAAAAGATAGAAAAAGGGATATTCCTGTCAGATAGCAGCTCAAACAGTGCCGTCCACGCAATTCCTTCCCTAAATGCACCCTTCATTTGAACCATTAACCCCGCCGCCCCCTTCAGCAGTCCCTGAGTCTCGAATAAGGGTAAAGGTGGGGGAATTAGGGATAGGAACCCTGGATCAATATTTTTCCGTCAGTGAACTTGGGGGAGTTAGTGGACTGGAATTCAGTACCAGCTGTCCCCTGTGAAACTATGATGGAACACTTATAAACGTTTAGAATTATTCAAACATTCTAATACACACAAAAGTGTGCACCTTCAAAACTCAGTTTGGTTAGGAAGCTTCGATATGCCAGGATAACCACATATTTAGGCTGGATGTGCCTTAAGAACTTATCAGGTATCTCATCCCCAGTGTATTGAGCCCACTCTTATGCTTTTCCTGAAGGATCCAGGTTTCGGAGCCATATAATTAAGTCGGGAGAAGAATACATTTGTCACTGCGATGTCCTTTTCCATAGGCAAGCACTCATTCCTATTGAAGATATGGTTGGCGGAAAAGATAGTATGCTCCACATATACTAACTTTTCCCCCAAATTCAACTTTGACTTTTGCTGTCTTACTCTTTCTCTCACACCATTCAATCTGCTGTCACATATAAATTTCGTTATTTTTTATTTTATGAAAAATTACACTAAAGCTTAGTCTATCTTTTTTCCATGCAGGTTTTATCATCATCATCATCTGAGTAATCTACCGGCTAAAGATAATTTATGGTGAAAGCAAGAGAAAACCCAACATACTCTTACACGTACAGCGCCGTAACTACCTTTTGTATTTTTTCCTTCATCTCAGCGTAAGTCCTACCTTTATTCATCACACGTCGATAAAACCTATTCTCTTTCTCCCCCTTCCCCGCTTTCCCAACATCCTTCCCTCTGTCAAGGCCTTGAGCAAACCATCGCCCCTCATTACCCCTTCCAGCCACCTGCCCTGTCTTCCCCAAATCTCATCCAGAAGTTTCCTCTCCTCGCCCACCATGTCAAGCACTTACTCGTTTGTCTTCCCTTTCGTCCACTGTACCTACTCCATCCTCCTCTACACTCACATATCGAACGCCTTTTGCCCATT
The DNA here is from genome assembly GCA_963573305.1 of Pyrrhosoma nymphula. Classification (NCBI taxonomy): domain Eukaryota; kingdom Metazoa; phylum Arthropoda; class Insecta; order Odonata; family Coenagrionidae; genus Pyrrhosoma; species Pyrrhosoma nymphula. Next base: position 64,961,414 of record OY754340.1, on the reverse strand, counting down.
TTCGTCTTGTTCCTTTCTCAAGGTCCACGTTTCTGAACCAAGTTTTTTATACATAAGTTTTAAACGGAAGCTAAACTTGAGTCTACACGGTAGTTAATGCGGCGTCAGCGTAGCTAATTATGAAAACTTAGTGAAATGTGTCCAACTTTTTCATATCAACATACGATAGATGAACCAATGACACATTTGAAATGTATGTTATGATGTTAATGTGAATGAACATCTTAAATGATTCGTTCTCAGTGTCATGTAAGGTTTTGCAACGACCAATATTTGTGTACTTTCGAAGGCCTCGTGTACAAAAACTATAAAAGTTACTGAATATCTGAAACTCTGACTATATAGCCCGTTTTGTCGACAACCGGAAATAGTTTATCGCTAGTGGAAAGGGGGTTTCGAGGTGACGTCACAGTGCTGCGCGTGGGGGGTCTTAAATTTGGTCTTGTGTGGGCACGGCGCGCATTCAGTTCAGTTTTGTATCTCCGGAACGAGTTGGTTGATTTAAGAGATCCATGTGTCTACGGAGAGCTCAGAACGTGAGTTAAACGCATACAACCAAAAAACCTAAAACTAACGTTGAAAAGTAGAAAATATAAGCTACCATCGACCAATTGATCATAGGCCAGCCATTTATACTAATGATTGCGATGAATAAATTTTATGTATAGCGTAATTTTCTTTCTTTCATTTCAATTTTCTTTCTGACAAACAAAACAAAAGAATCTGCCAATTACGAGAGTAACGTATGCTATTTCCCATTCACGGAATAAACATCCGTTTGTACTTCAGTTTTAATCGGAAGTCAAACTTGAATCTGAATGGTAGTTTTTTTTGGTGACCGTGCAGCAAATGATGTGAATTTTATTTTATTTCTTAACCGTGTTCTTCATTTTAATTTCAACGCACGATACATGGACCAATGACACATTATAATATGTCTCAGTATTTTTCAACTTGTTCCCGGAAGTAACAGGGAAATGAGCGCATATAAAAATGATTTCCTTTACATCTCCGTTTGTTTGCCATGGATAAGAACGCTTGGTGTTCAGGGAAATAAGGTAGGAGGAAAGAATTGAGTTTACGCCCTTAAAATGACAGAAGTATATCAGCGACCACCTGCGCATGGGCGGAGGAAAATTACGTCAAGCGGAGTTGGTGGGGGGGGAGTGGAGGAGAGAATGATGGGAAAAAAACAATTGAAGGCGGACTCCCGTTCCCCTCTTGCAGTAAATGTATTCCGGGCAAACATAATTCCTTATATTATAGAATTTCCCTTTTTTCCTTCCCCCCTCCCTCTTTCATACAGCCAACATCTCCTTCCCAATTACCATACACGTATTCCGTCTCGAGAAAGAATAAAAATATGAAAATAATGAGAATTGAGAATGAGATGGAGAATGAGAGAGAGAATATATAGGGCGGCGTTAAGGAGATGAGAAAAGTTTCCTTCGGTCCGAACGGAAAGATTATCGAAAAGATTTTACGTATTTTTTTCTTCATAATATGCATTTACATTTCTTTTTCTTACCCCTATATCCCCTCTCCTGTTTCCCTTGCCGCCTTGGAAACGGTGGACGATCCAAAGTTGGTTTGTTTATCCGTCACCTAAATTCTACATCGCTTAATCTCACATCTACAATTACATCTAGATTATACTTTGCAAGCCGGATTATGTCGGTAAAACAACCATCTTCAGGAAATCAAAATTATGTGAAATTCACAGTGAAAAAGTCATTCGCTTAGGACAGGGGATTCGAACCCAGACCCCCCGATTTCGCGCCGAGTGCTCTACCAGTTAAGCTACCCAGGCGTCCTCTTTTACTGTGGATTTAATGGAGGCTTTTAAGGAGCGAGATGTCTTCACAGGTACCGTGCACACAATGCCAAAGTACCCGTGTGCGAACGCTAAGCGCTACAGTCCACGAGGTAAAGCCAAACTTTAAACACAAAGGTGTTTACTTTGACTAATTCAAAGAACTGCGGAACTGGCCGCGCAGTTTAAGTTACCCCGTTACAGTTACTCCGCGGCTAGTTACGCAGTTCTTTGAATTTAACAGGAAATTAGTTACAATATTCGTCACAAAGTACGAACTCGCCTAAGTTTTCATTGTATAAACAGAACAGAAGAGTGAAACAGTGTAACTGAGGTAATTTTCATACCTTTCCGAAATAAGGTTACTTTCATACTGGAAGAAATGTGAAAATATTCGTTACAAAGTCTACTGTATTTAACTTGTATTACTTATAATTTTTAACATTAAGGGCTGTATTTATAGCGGTTATTTGGCTGTCCCCCTTATCCATCCCCTACCCACCAGACCCCTTGAATTGTGCGTCCTATAGTCAAAATTAAGGGAGCTGCTAGGTAGGGGTGGTTGGGGGGTTAGATCTGGTAACTAAGGACTACAAACGGCGGGAAACGGAATTCGCAGCTCAAATGTTTCAGTGGTGACGCTCAAGATCAACATGGATACGGATAAATAAAGAGCCAGACCAAGAACCTTATAAGAGGACGTTTATCTCCTACTTCGATCGTGTTATCAACGGCCGCGAAATAAATCAAGTTCCAACTAGAGGGGGTGCAATCGCGTGGTAGGCCTAGCATTTCTAGTCTTAAAATGATTGTGTTAAATGGCTGTTGCGGGGCGAGTTTGAGTGGAAGGAGGGAAGAAACTGTGTTGGAGACCTGTGCATATGCTAGAAAAGCAACTGCTCGATCGCTGCGCCACGTACAGTGGATAAGAGGAAACGGCATTTTTTCACAAGATGGCGGAGAGGAAAAATCGCACTTCTCAGGTTTGAAAGTTTCCCATTCCTAGAGTAAATGATACATTATTGTGCTGAAAGTATTTTACAAATGCGCAAGGTTTGCATAATAAGTGAAGTGAATTTGGTTCCGATATCTCTGTTAAAAGTGGGTGAAAATTACGAAAACCTTGGCGGGACGAAAGCTCACATTTACCGAGGCCTTCCTCGCAACACCAGCGCATTAACTGGCGACCCGTTATTTGAGCAAATGACGATCGGAAGCGCACCAAGATTTCCGTCCTCATTGTAAGGTTTATGAGCCAGACGCAGTATGAAAACTGTTAAGATGGCCGCTCGACGTGCAAATAGCTTCAACCTTATGGAGAAGAAGATTTTGTGTGACCTGGTGTAGAAGCATAAAGATATAGTGGAAAGTAAGAAAACGCACGCCGTTTCCTGCCACAAGAAGAAGAAATTTTGGGGAAAAATATGCTGCGAGTGCATATGAACATCCTTGGTATGAGTCTGGCTTCACATCAGATATTTATCGATTAAGAGCAAATCTCACCGTTGTTTAATTAACTCCAAATCTTCGAAATTATTGATTTAAGAATATGCACTTTCATTAGAGTCAGTTTAGTTATATCTGATGTGTTATTATTTCGATAAGGGGGCCCCTGGTGGAGCATGCATCTCCTGCCGGAATTATGAGAGGCTAAGGGGGCTGCTCTGGGGGTGGAAACTTGATTATAAATACCGTTTTTGACGAAAGGGCCTGCCAGGGGATGTGGGACTGCTGGGTAACGACTATAAATTCGGCCCTTAGTATTATTTTTTCCATATTTTCATTTATTTTCCCGAGCTCATCAATGCTAAATACTTTTTGATAGCATTATTATTGCATATAGAGGTAGTTACACATTCATGTACAGGGTCATAAGACTTCTACTTCTAAATTGATCGCGTTAAGATTTTTGAAAACAAATCCAGTTTTGCGTAGATCCATTTTTTCACACATATTTATACATTAATTGTTGATTGAAAAAAAATATTTCAATATTCTTATCTTCCCCCTTTTTTTGTTGGAAGCATTGTTTCAAGATGGCACATGCGAATGTTTAATAATTTCGATGAAATTAACTCGAGACCCCATTTAAACAAGAGAAAATTGGACTCCTGGCAAAATAAACAATCAATGAGTGGAATTAAATTCATAATAAATATAAGGAAATCTACGATAGATTACGTAAGTTCTGTTTATTATTCAAATTAAGATAATGGTTTTTCTTTTGCAATTTCGCACTTTTTTTGTCATCACAACGCCTAGGCACTTTTGTTTATCCTCCGAAGGCATCCGGTCGTCACGGCGACGGAGGCGTCTGAATGCGGAGGAGCGCCTTCTTTTTTTTCTCTCTGTCATCCGGCGCTCGAACAAATGAAGGCCTCTCAGCGAGCGGGAGGGAGGGGGGGGGTTCGAGGGGAAGGGGGGGTTTTTTGATGGGAGCGTAAACTTCAAAGGGGAATGACGAGTCCCTTCTCCCTCCCCCCAACAACACCCCTTCATCATTCAAGGCAAAGACGAGAGAGAGTCCACTCCACTAACGAACATCAACCTTAATGACGGCGATAATGTGATTTGGGTCGGTCGCATGGATTGGAGGGGGGAAGGAAGGAGTAACAAGATGGCGACTGGCGCAACGCAATGAAAAAAGCATGGATACTAGAATTTAAGGATATCAGACTCCCAAATTCATCGTGATACCTTTTTGAAGCTGCCAACCGCGGCGCCACTATCATTAGTGAGTCACATAAGAATCAGATTATCCCTATACTTATATCACTTGTATTTGTGCTTTTTTTTCAATTGCAAACATTGGGAAACTACGGCTAGTTAGGAAGAAACTAATGGTTTTATTCTTCAAATGATAATGTAAGAACGATCACGAATACAAAACAATATTTCAAGCATTTGTATGGGTAATGAGCGTAATTCATGAGTACATACATACTTTCAATGATCACATCAAAGAAATTTACATCAAATAGATAAGAAAAGTCAAAATCTGTTAAAATAATAAAGAGGTCTGCAATGGATTAATAGGCAATCATCAGCATCGACCATGCCGTGCTACACGGTAACGTGAAGAATACAAAAGAGAGTTCTTACATTAGCCTTAAACAAGCTTTCTGTTCTTCAACCCTAAAATTTTGTTCTTTCTAACAGTTGTGGAATACTTCTTGGATCATCCAGGAACAAAGCAAGATCTCTTAACCCATTTTTATTCGAGAAATCAATCTTTTTCCATTCAAACAATCGGAATTCCCAAACAAGCCGTAATTCGTAAACAAAGTGACAATGTGCCTCAGAGTCCTCGCTAATGATATCTATCAAACGGCTTAAATCAATTAAACTAAAAAAAGTTCCGGAAGCGGTTTATCACATCCAACTGCCATAGAAATTACACCATTAGAATACAAAACGCATGGTTAATCGATTTACATAAGAATAAAGGAACTTCCCGATCGCCTTAGTAAGCGAAACGCTTGCAATCACAACTGCGAAATTGTCTTCCATTCGTCACACAGACCCTGAGCACTAGATACAGCGCTTCAAACAAATTTGGAGCAGAGTTGATACCCTATTGGATAATTCCCTAAAGAATTGAACCCCCGTTTTCCCTAGAAAATATACCTCTTGGGTAATGATTTTCCCAGGAGTTATTTTACCTGGAAAGTGATTTTTGAAGTGGGTTGCAGTGAAATAGAATATATTTGTTGTAAGAATAAAACGTAGTCTTCGGAAACTTTGTGGTATTTCATCACAACAATTTATTACAGCGAGAAAACTTTTACAAACCACATAAAAAATATACACAACCACGACCCGGGTTTCGACGGCTGGTGGTAGTCATCAGGTGAACAAAAGTGTAAAGCAATCCCTTATATATACTATCAGTCAGTTGGGACGGGTAGTGATAGATGGGTCATGGGATAATGGGTAGATTTGTGATGGTACTTGTCTTTATCTGTTAATCAATACCAGTTCGATGCATGGAAGAGAGCCGTCGAAAAATGTGCTCATGTAATGGTACCGTTTAAGATGCCATATCTTCGCTAAAATGAGGATAAGAAAATAATTTTACCAATTATGGAGATGAAATTAAATTTTCCAATTTTTATGATTCTATTAACATTTTCATATATCTCAAATTAAAAAAGTTATTCTAAAAAATAATTTTTTGAGGAAGAAAAATGTTGACAATTTCAGTTACCATTTTAGAAAAATGAAAGAAATCTGCGTAAATTTTGGCAGAAAAAGAAAATACAAACTTTAAGTACAATTTATACCAGTTTTCCTTTGTAAGTAATGCTGGGTGCCACTGCTTTTGGGGGTTTTAATGGTAACTGCAGATTGCTTTTGCCAAAATGTTTGCGTTGCCATAGCTCGGTAACTAAGGAGTTGCGACCCTATGCTCATAGGACAAAAAATGCTTAAACTCACTTCCTTAACCTCCTACAGAAGTATTGCACTTTTCTCCTGAAACACCATGTATACTATGTCAGTTTGGGAGGGGGGGTAGTGGCGTTTAGGGGGGGGGGAGGAGGACGGGAATGGACAACAAAAGAGGAAAGGATAGGGGAGTTGGTGGGCAGCAAGAATTCATTTAAAAGATTAACATCTGAGTCAACATTTCGCTTTAAAATTTCGAGCTGTTCAAATGCATTTAGCTCACGTCGGTTATTACTAAAATGCAGTACTCCTTTACTTTAAAATCACTTTCATGATCACAAGTAAAAAGTTGTTTGGGAAAATCACTCTTTTCTTCATGGCCATTTTTAAAAGCAATATAATTGTCCTTTCGTTCTGGTCTGGAAACTTCTCGAAGTCCGCTCCACCTTAGACACCTTCACAGTCCTGTTGCATGACAGTTCGTAAATACCACTTCTGCACATATAGAGTCCACTTTATCTTTGCAATGTACAAATAAGTTTCTTAGCATCATGGTTGACTTATATGATACATAGAATTGATCTTTGGTGAATGCTTTTACAACATATTCGGTTACACGACCGTAATACCTTACAGAGCTCCATTTTTTACAATCCATTTTACCAAGCTGTCCTTGGTCGTCCTCTTCCTCGCATATCTTCTGGTCTTGCCTCCGTCATCTCTCTTGGCTTCCATTCCTCATTACTCCTAACCACATGTCCATCACCATCTTAACTTTTTTCTTTCCATCGACTCTTCCAGGATGGAAGAAGGAGCTTTTAAAGTATAAATAAAGACGTGTATCTATCTACTATCGGTTCTTGCTGGAATTGGGCTCTGATTGTAGTATTTTTCACTCAATGTCTTCTACTGCATCCTGCTGCTCGCTTTAGATATCTCATCTAACACCTTTGGAATCTATTCCTGTGCTTGTATAGTAGGGTTAAGCTCTCTGTTCTGTAAAACAATACTGGCTGGAAAATGGTTTTGTACAAGAGCAAGGACCTAGCCACGTTGAAACACCGCTTCCCCTCAGAACACCGTAGTTAAGCAACGTTGGGCCCGGACGGTGGTTTGATGGGTGACCCTCCTCCATACCTCGACCAGGCATGGATGGAGAGATGATACTCCCTCCATACCTATACCGGGAGGCCGGAAGGAGATATACCCAGACCGGGCCGGTTGGAGGGAGGACATCCTCTATACCTGGTACTGAGGTGAGGCAGGGGGTGGCCAATCCTCCATACCTCTACCGAGGTGCTCTTGTCCCCTGTCTGCATGTGGCAGACAGGCATGGGGTTGGCACAACGAACCAAGAAGGTTTATGTACCCGGGCTCATGTCGAAGAGCCCCCTACAAACAATCAATCAATCAATCATGGTTTTGTACACCCTCATGTATGACTTCGACAATATTTTCTTCGTGCACAGAATTTATCTGTTAAGCTGATAATACACCTGGTTTGCTTCATGCATTCTGTGACTCATTTCAGAGTATGGCCTTTCATCACTAGTGATTTGTGTCCCCACAATCTCACATACATATGTGTATTATATGAAGTCATTGTTTATGTAATATATTGCGTCACTGGTGTCATACTCTCGGTTAAATTTTTAATTTTATATTATTTTTAACCATCTTAATGTCTGAAGAAGACCAACGTGTCAAATCAACGTATTTATTTTCGTATAATTCTCAATTTTCAATTGGGATGTACAATTTTTTCACAAGATGCATTTACGATTGTATCTCAGAATCAAAATTCTAATTGCAAGCAAATTATAACCAATTTATTTTTCTTCCAAGTGCTAACCGCAGACACGATTACTACGTTAGTCGATCACTAATACTGCCATAAAAGTCCGGGCTTACACAATCATCCAAGTGTCACATGCAAGTAACATAATGAGGCCTCTGTCATAAGCGTAACTTCCGTGCGTTAAGTCGCATACATCCTTGGACAGCAATTATCGAATGTCGACCAATCGATCTATTGATGTCATTGCGTAACATTCATTCAGGATACGTCCTTTTCTTTAAAGAGCTTCGATTCCTTTCGACTCTTTGTCAATCAAACCTCTCAATCTAATCTCGAATTCCCCAAATCCCTTCCCAACGTCATCAATACGGCGAAGGAAAGAAAGAAAAAATAAAAAAAACGGTCGAAATTCGCCTTTTTAACATCTCGCAGAGAGAGAGAGCACTCGGCGGTCGCATTTGGAACTAATGAAACAAATGACTCTCATTCCCCCCGCCCGCCCTCAAGCATAATGAAAGCTCTCGTTTCGTCTGATCGCAACCCTGCGGAGTCGGATCGTCTTTTGTTTCTGGTAGTTCGCGTGGGGTGAGAGGGCAGCACGGGATGGGGGCTGGGTTCGATTAAGCCTCCGATTTTCCTTTGTTCTCTCCTTCTCCCTCTGAGCAATCAGTCTCAAGGCATTTCCAAAATGGTGGGGGACATCAAACATTTTCGACATTTTGTGGTTTTTTACGATTCCTTCCCTCTCCTAATTCCCCCTCCTCTTCTCCTTCCACCAATGCCGGCGACATCTTTGGTTAAAGGTTGGAATCAAAAGAAACGTCGGCAGAGGGAATGGGAATTGTTAGGGAGCTGGATTAATTAGGTAAACTCCCAATCGCGTGCTAATGTTACATTGGCGAGCTTAAATCCATTAAGACGAGACAGTGTGCTGAGGTTTCGTTCACCCCGAACCGATTACAAGTCTTGAGACGAAAAAACAAAATAGCAACCCTTAAGGTGGTTTTGAGTGAGATAGTTCCCTAGTCATAATGGAGACCATATTCAAATTTTATTATTTTTATTTCAGCGTCTTGTAAGAAGTGTGTAATAAATGTTGTAGAATTAATGGCGCAAATATATAGTTATATATGCCCAAAAATCTCAGTAATTAAATTTACAAAGCGACATAAGTCTCTATCTTGACTCATTTTTTACCGCCGTACGACTGAAAACCCTTGAAAACAGCAGGTTTTTCATTTGCGATTCTGTAAAAGTTACTGTGGTGAGTAATAGATTAATTTTTATAAATAGTTGAGAAAACATGCAATCCACACACACCGTTAGTTTTTTGACGAAATCTAGGTGTTAGAAGTTCCTATTTCCTTCAATATTCTCCCTCTGAAGAGCACAGACATAATCTATCCCATGTTAAACAGCTTATATTTTGAGGCAAATTGCTCGAAAAGTAGTTCGGCAACGGGTTGATATATTTATTGATATATCATTGGAAAGATAAGAGTTTTTCTTTAAAATGAGACCAAATTCATCAAATTCTAGGTGAAGTGATTTCTCGCTAAAACTACGTTAAATACTCGTTATAATGATTGATGAAAATGATTGATTGATTAAATGATTGCCGTACTTTATTCTATTGATGATCTAAATTATTTTTGTTTTTTATTGATTCTTAACTAGAAATAGGTTCTTTTTTCGATGAATAAAGCTAGTCACACACCTTGCGTTCCCATATAGAACCCATATTTAAATTCACATGCCCACTTCCACATCAAATATCCTAAGAAATCTGCGGTAAATATTTTTTAAAAAATTCAGGTAGCTTTAGATAAACAAATAATGCTTCCAACAAGTTTCCTTGGATTCCCTTTAAGTTAAGAGTGAAACCAACCGAACGTCCTGAACGTTATACGCTGACATTGAAAAAACATACAAAGTGAATACAAACTGAAAAACTATTTTTATAATTAGCGGACATAAATCTCCTGAAAGAAATAAAAAACAATTTTATAAAATATCTTCAACGAAAAAGACGCCAACTATTAACGGGTAAATAAAGCTGTAATATAGGAAAGGCATCCCACATAGCAAGCAAGCTTACGTCAGGCTTGATTTTTCCTTGCCATGTCATGGTTGAAAGTTAGTACCCTTGTATCAACTCAGACTATAAAAGTTAATAGCTTTTGTGTAGTTAAGTATTGCTTTCAGCCGTTAACAATCACAATACACTAGTTATTGTGGCTAGGGTGTGTTATTAGGTGTTCATTTATTGTGTCCTATAAGTTTTTGTTGATTTAATTGAATACAAGTACTTCTGTATTTACTAGGAATGGTCTGACATGATTCCTGTTGGATTTTTTTTCTATTTTTGCTTTTGAATTATATGGGTGTTTATTTTAGAATTGTTTTCTTTTGTTACTTGTTCTACATTTGAAGTATTTCCTAGGAAAAGACATGAGTGGTTCAACCAGGTTTGAATGTATCAAAATTCTATTTCCATTAGAAATAGATTAATCATGTTTACACTATTTCTAATGGAAATAGAACTAATAAATTCAAACTTGGGTGAACCACTCAAGTCTTTTCCTAATAGAAGGGCTTGCATTGGCATGTTAATAAGAAAGGTGTCAAAATCTCGATTCAGGCTTGTTTTTTCAAGCTTGCAGCAACCTTGACCGGTGGAGACTAGTTTACTTGATTCAAGCTTGAATCAAGCTTGCAGGCTTGTTTTTACAAGGTTGCTGCAAGCTTGCAGGCTTGATCTGTCAAGCTTGAATCAAGCTTGATTTCAGCTTGCATTGATATTGGGGAAGGTTTAATATATATATATATAAATAAACTTTGCCACAGGTGGGGCGGAAATAAATATAGAAACACAAAAAAGAAGAACACTCACACACTATATATATATATATATATATATATATATATATATATATATATATATAATTTGCCCTAAACTCGTGACATTTGCACCATAAAGCTGTAATATATATGAAAGGCATGCGTCGCTTACCGTTTCGTCCGATTCCAGGCGAGATATTGCCTCCAGCGACGCTCCTTTGTACCACGACTGGGACCGGCACCACACCCATAACTTCGCTCACTTCCCGTATGGCGTTGGCAGCACTTGAACCTGCACCAGCCGGCTGTAGGGTGGTGTATTGCTTGCCTGAACCATCGCAAGTTGTGCTGCAAAAAAGAGAAAAGATAATTTTTTTCAGAATACTAGAAGATGGTGCAGGTATAATTACAATTTAAAGCAGAAAAGAATGATGTTGTTGCTTACGATTGATTAAATCCCTCAAAAAATGATGCGCAATAGGTATTCAAGGTGTTTTTTAGCGAAATAGTTCCTCAGTCATAATGAAGACCATATTCAAATTTTATTTTTTGATGTTAGCGTTTGTAAGAAGTATAGAATAAATATTGTAATATTAATGACGTAAATATATAGTTATATATGTCCAAAAATCTTAGTAGTTAAATAAATAAAGCTATACAAGTCTCTAACTTGACTCATTTTTTTCCCGCCGTACGGCTGAAAACCCTTCGAAACAGCATTTTTTTGCGATTCTGTCAAAATTACTGTGGTGAGTAATAGATTATTTTTATAAATATTTGAATAAAACATGCAATCTACACGTCGCTAGTTTTTTGACGAAATCTAGGTGTTATAAATTCCTATTTCTTTTTAATATTCTCCTACTCTGGAGCACACAGACATAATATATCCCATATGTAAAACAGCTTATATTTTCAGGCAAATTGCTCGAAAAGTAGTTATAGGCAAAGGGGTTGATATATTTTGATACCATTGGAAATATGACAGTTTTTCTACAAAATGAGACCAAATTGATCAAATTCTAGGTGATATGATTTTTCGCTTAAACAACCTTAATACGCAGCAAACTTTGAATACACATTAAGAGATTGGGATGAAAATATAACCACGATAAAATCGCGTTTTAATTCTATTGTACTGGTTATTTAACACGGATAGAGCATACATTCAATACCAAGACTTTGCTGTTGTTTTCAAGTAAATTAAAAATTGAAGAGGTACAAAGATTTCACAGCAAATTGGGGCTAAAAATTCAACTTGAAGAATAAAAGAAGGGTATCAAAAATAAAATTATAGAAATAAAAACATTGTTCATTCATTTATCTTGTACTAAAATTCAGAGCCAACATAATGAGTAGAGTAAAAAAACCTCTTCACAGAACACAATGCCTTTATTATGGATTTAAATAAAAGTTGACTTTTAAAAAAAGGGGACCACATAGTGACCCCTGGGGTACCATTGTGGTTTTCTGATAAAGCCCATTAATCTTTCCGTATTTTATGTGCAGAAGATTATTGATAATTTGTTTTGCACCAGAATTAATTTAGAATATTGTTCCCTTTGCTTATTTCCTCAGAAAAATCAAAATTTTCTGCTTTAAATATCTATTATGCTATTGAATATTGACATTTGAATATATTATTTTGAAAAATGTCTTAAGTTTTCCTTGCATGGACTCACTCCATCATGTAATATTTTAGTGGGCATTTAACGCTTTAAAATTATTCCCTCAATTAATCGTTTTTGGAATTTTATCAAACTCATAGGAACAATGCCTTGGCATATCACCTACGTAAAATTACATTTCAAACGTTTTGTAGAGTATAAACATTTTTATTACATCTCACTGGAGTAAATCTATTTGAGAAATGATTATTAAAGCGAAAGCACATAAAAATTGCTATGACCCGAACATTTATTACGCAAATACACCAAATTTTGTTGGCATCAAACTTATATATAGCAGAAGTTACTTTGCATATTACCACCAAAAATAGAGATTTATAGTTTTTTACCTGAAGTAATATTCATAGAACATCACTGGGAAATTACAAAATGAAAATCAATTATAAACAATGAAATCTGTTAAAAATTGCTATGTGCATGTATACTCATTGCTATGTAGGTATACACCATGGCTTTAAAAAAAGGGGACCACATAGTGACCCCTGGGGTACCATTGTACTTTTCTTATCAAGGAGTCTTAACTTTGTGCTTGAAAAAAATAATTCCCGGAACCGGAAAAGGGTCAAAGTTTAAAAAAATATGCGATTCTCAGTCGTAATAAAGTCATAATCTTTCTCTGAAGTTCAGTTTCGAAGCCATTAATCCGGAGAGAGAGAGTGGGAAGCGACTGCAAAAAGATGGACACCGAACTTTTGAGGATAAAACTTTTTTTATTATAAGAGATTGCGGTCAAAGAACTTTCGATCAAGTCGAAACAAGTCCAATTTCTGGGTCAAGGTCACCGCATGAAGTTTTTGGGGGAGTTTTAAAAGAGTGTTGAGAAAAAATTAATTTACGATGCAACCAACTTCTTAATAACCCCAACTGCAAATTTCCTTTCGAAACCTCTTCTTCCTTATCTCCTAAATTTTGTTCTTTCGCTTTAACACTTCTTGTTCACAACTTCTTAGAGAGAGCTTCTATATATATACCAAGAGGTCGACGAACTCAACTTTGAAGGTAAAGCTGAACTTTTAATAGAGAAAACTTTCCAGTCGCAAGTTGCACGCCGATATAAACTTTTGAATTGTGGCAGGAGTGCTGGAGAGTTTGAGAAGCGGCGGTTTGAAGCGGCGGGGGTCTACAAGACGCACCAACCTTTCAGGTTGCAAAGATTATTCCATCAACTTCATGATAGTGGTCGATAAAAAACTTCACATGCTTTAAAAACTGAAATAAATGTCGTACAACTGTAATTTAAATACGCTGCTTGCTGCGTAATAAAAACAGTTCGAAACCTATTCTTCGTTTGTTTTTAACCCTAGACAGGTCTGCAAACTCAGATCAGAAGCATTTTCTCCGTTTCATGTAAAACTACAGATTTAATTAAGGTACAGGCTAATTATTTGTTTAAATTGATGAACGAATTTGAAAACCACTGTGGTATCTTGATGGGGTGTTTAGAGAATCAAGAGTAGCGTCGGGTGTTCCTCAAGGCAAAGTCCTTGGACCACTATTGTTATATATTCACTTCACGGATCTCCGGAATAATATTTGCTCTCATATAAGGCATTTTTCATAATAACTGATTAATTCATTACATGATTGATATTTATGAATAATAAGGCCTGGTTTTCACCAACAAAAGACTTGCAATGCAAACACTACCATTCTAAGAGACGTGGTACAACATGTAGGATCTCTTACCTACATTGAAGGCTGAATGAAATGGTTAGGATGAAATTTGAACTGCATTCAGCAAACAATTGTTCGAGTCATGAAAGCATTTATTTTGAAAAACTTCTACTGGGTAGCAAAAAACATTCAAAGATTAATTTTTCTAAAATAGTAGAGAACATAAAAAACTACACCTCGTTTGCTTTTTGACGCAATCTAGGCGTTATAAATTGTTTTTTCAACAATCTCTCTTTTGGAGTGCACAGCCGTAATTATATCCCGCGAGGAAAAAACAGCTTATATTTTTAGGCAAATAGCTATAAAGGTAGTTGAACAAGGGGTTATAATTTTTTAATATCAATTTAAATATGCGAGCTTATTATTTTAAATTTACGTCAAGTTCATTAAATTATAATTCAATTGATTTATCGCTCAAACTACCTTCATTTGTCGCTTCTATAAACTCTAGAGAACCAAAGGCCGGGATTGAAATTATATCCTCCGCATCAGGGAAGTGAAAGCCGCCTGGTCTAAATTTCATTCAAGTAAACATGTAGCCAGTGATCAAAGTATTGTAAGTAATCACCTATCACGTAGACACTGAGTCTGGAGACGGTGCTAAACCAAATGTCATTCAATTAATCACGTAGTCACTGATAAAAGTACGTAATTTATCACCTATAACGTAGCCACTGAGTCCGCAGACGGAACTGAACCAAATATCATTCAAGTAATCATCTTTGTGACATTTCCTGTTTGCTTTTTTAAAGGATAGACATTAATGTGATAGGAAATAGATGTGCCACAAAAACATAAATAACTTTGTAGGTGACAGGGTAGATTTAAAGGCTAGAGGCACACCAACCTCAAGGTTGAATGGGCAACGGAGATCACTAACGACAATCGATGCTCAGTCGTGGATCATTCCTTGCATGGATATTCCTACGCGAATTTGTGAGTCAAAACAAACACTAAATACCAACTTTATTTTTAACTGGTTCAAAAACACACTCCGTTTTACACTGATAAAATGCGTTAACTATTGAAAATCATAATTTCGTTATAAAATATGCAGATAATCCCACCAATATATTTTTATAAACACTTTTCTTAGCCATAGACGGCGACCGTGGCGCAATTTCTACGAAGTTACAACATTTTTACTTCAATTACAGCAGTAATTAGCTAAAAACTGGAACAAAAGTTGGCATGATGCATGCATTTTATTTTTATTCGATTTCACGTTTTCACGTTTTTGCTTCTTATGTTTTTCGTTAGTATTTTATGGAAAAATACTATTTTTCCCCGTGTTCCTCTCATTCCCCCATTGAACACCACGTAACTTCAAGTTCAACTAGGGAATAATATTGCGTGGAATGGTATTATATTGTTGTCCATAAAGGCCTGGATACACGGTACATTAGAATGTACAAGAAAATGTAAAAATGTCTGAATGTCAGAATGAACGCGAAAATGCACCGTGTAACCACGCGAAAATGTACGATTCTATGAATGACTGAACAGAAAATAGAACCGGTTCTATTTCCATTCATACAATCGTACAAGTTGACCTCATTACAGAGACACCTGGTGGAAGACGACGCAATTGACACATTCACATTTTCACAAGCCAATTGACAAGTAAATGTGTCGTATCCATGGCAAAAAATTGGTTTTAATAACGCACCTACGGTTTAAAATTAGGAAAAACAAACGAAAACGCATAATGCGCATCAGAAAATGTACGAAAATCTGTCCGAAAAAATGTACCGTGTATCCACCTATTCCTTGATCTTGTACATGAGAATGTACAAGAATCTGTACATGAAACCATTCACCAAAATGTACAGAAACTTGTACATTCTCATGTACCGTGTAACCAGACCTTAAGAGATAGAGGACAAGTTTTTCTACAAGTAGACAGATTATGATTAACATGACATACAAGTGGTTTAACGATGGAACCAGCTTAACATCACATGCACATTTATAAATGTAAAGACCGTATAGGGTCGTATAATACCCTATTGCATGAACAATTGTATGCACTATGAAACAGCACACTACAAAACAGATTGGGAGCAGCAGAGCCGATGTGCACTTAACAGCGAAATTGACTTTGATAATCGCGACTGCGACATTTGTTTCTTCGCTGATTTTCTGCAAAGGTGTGTGTCAAACAAGAATATTGTAATGTCATAGAAGTTTTCGCTTCTTGTAAACATTTTTTCGTGAAAATGGATTTGGTATTACATAGAAAAATATTATTTTTCCCCTTGTTTCTTCCACCCACTCTCCCATCAATCTTGAATGAAAAGACCCGAGGTTAATAATATAATGAGTTTCTGTTTAATAAGATCACTACTGCAATACTTAACATTGTATATACTATAAAGTATATAATTCAATATTATGCTCCTATTAATATTGATGTAATTAATCATCCAAAATGTCTAATTGATTAGTACGCTATAATTTTTCGGATATATGTTTGATTAAACCCCACAATAGTTCCTACAATTACTCTTATTAAGATAATAATATTTCTGAATATGCCTGTAGTTAATTGATAACCTAATATTATTATAGGTACAATTTTTTGTCATGTTATTTAAATGATACAATTTAATCAAGATAATCCTAAATCAAAAATGAAATGGAGGGGCTCCTATTTTAATAAAAAAGCGGATATTATGATTATATTTATTCATTTAATTTCAATTAGTAATATATTTCTAAATAAAATAGATATAAAAATAATTATTGAAGCTAAGGCCTGCACTATAAAGTATTTTATTCTCTACGAGCGGAAGGTACCCGTTGAAATTCAATGGGTGTGAAAAACGTTAAACTTATTTTATAAGAAAACCGCAAAGCCTGAAGAAAAACTATATACGTGGTCATTCGAGGAGTTCGTAACCTATCCGGTATGTTGTGTTCGTTGTGGTGGACACGCCGACCGTTTTCCAGGTGCACGGAGAGATGAGTGACTATATTGGTCCACCTTGATGCACGGGAAACCCAAAAATGAGTGAATGTAAGTTAACTGCACTTTAACACTTTTAAACATATAAATAACTCGTGACGTTAATGATGTGGGAATTGGTCTAAAAAACAGTTCGCAATCGTAATTAGAGGCAGACGATTTCACTATGCGTAATACATCTGAGTATTAAACGATAATAAACAACGCCGTGTTTGTTGTAGCAACAGACGCATTATTACCATTGACATTCGCTGCACGTAAATATTCTTGCACATATAATTGTGTGTAATCAATTAATTTCCTGCATGTGTATTGTTTACTACGTAAGTGTTCTCTCATATTCATGCGAAGCGATGCCCCTTTGAGAGCTACTTTGAGAGTAGACATTGAAGTGTATACTTGTTAAATATGCATTGAATTTAACGATTACCCCCCGAAGCAATCTATCATGGGGGCCTTGGGAGCCTCGGATCTTCTTATACGGATTTTCTTTCTACGTACTATCATGGACCTGCAGGAAAACGTGATATTTCAATGCTAGAGGTGGGTATATCCTTTGAAAATCAAATCTATGGTTGTCAAGGAAATATGTTATTGTTGATTTCAGATAAAAATGTGAGATTTTTCAGCTGAAAAGATGAATTTCAGAAAACTTCGGAGGATAGAAGAAAATCGATTGATAAAATTAGAAACATCCTTTATTCAGCCATGCGATAAAAAAATCCCAGGCCTATATCTTGAGTGAAAGTACTTTTAAAAAGCATAGAATGAAACCACTACACCGAACCCAATGCTTAGCATGGACCACCAGGGGTGACCCTCGGGGGATTTTGGGGGCCCTGAGGGCTTTTTAATATAGCATATATTACAACCAGACATTTTTTCTATCTACATGCCAAATTTCAGCTCAATCGGTTCAGGATTTTTGCGTGATAGAGCAACAGACAGACAGAGACCATTACATTTTTATGTATTACTAAGGATCACACCCTTAACCCTGAAAAAAAGGGTTTTGGTTAATTGAAAACCCTAGTGTTTGTTGTCTACCAGTAACAAATATTAGTTCCAAATTTTATCAAAATCGGTCCTGTGGTTTAGGAGGAGATGTGGAACATACCCACAGACAAACATACAAACATACATACATTGACTTTTATATATATACGAGCGGAAGATACCCGTTGAAATTCAACGGGTGTGAAAAACATTAAACTTATTTTTTATAATAAAACCACAAAGCCCGAAGAAAAACAGCATGCGTTGTCTTTTGAGGAGTTCGTAACCTATCTTGTATGTTGTGTTCGTTGTAGTAGACACACTGACAGCTTTCCAGGTTCACGGAGAGATGAGTGACTATTGGTTCACTTTCATGCACGGGAAACCCAAAAATCGACCTTACTCTTTTTTCTATTAGGCAAGTTGATGGATATATTGTTAAGTCCAAGGAACGGAAACACAGCGGCAAGTGCGAGTCTAGAATAGGCAACTCGATGATTGAGTAAATGTACCTAAGTTAACAGCACATTAACACTTTTAAATGTATAAATAATTCGTGACGTTACTGATGTGGGAATTGGTCTAAAAACAGTTTGCGATCGTAATGAGAGGCAGACGGTTTCACTACGTGCAATTCATTTGAGTATTAAACGGTAATAAACAACGCCATGTTTGTTGTAGCAACATAGGCATTATTAACATTGATATTCGCTGCACGTATAAATTCTTTTAAGTGTGTAGTCTATTAATTCCATTATGTGTAACGTTTACTACGTAAATGTTCTCCCATACATATGCCCCTTTGAGAGCTACTTTGAGAGTAGACATTGAAGTGTATACTTGTTAAATATGCATTGAATTTAACGATTACCCCCCGAAGCAATCTATCATGGGGGCCTTGGGAGCCTGGGATCTTCTTATACGGATTTTATTTCTACGTACTATATTGGACCTGCAGGAAAGCGTGATATTAAAATGCTAGAGGCGTGAATATTCTATGAAAATGAAATCTCTGGTTGTCAAGGAAATATGTTATTGTTGATTTCAGGGGAAAATGTGAGATTTTTCAACTGAAAACATGAATGTCAGACAACTTCGGAGGGTAGAAGAAAATCGATTGATAAAATTAGAAACATCCTTTATTCAGCCATCCGATAAAAGAAATCCCAGGCTTATATCTTGAGTGAAAGTACTTTTAAAAAGCAAAAAATGAAACCACTGCACCGAACCCAATGCTTAGCATGGACCACCAGGGGTGACCCTCGGGTGCTTTTGGGGCCCCTGAGGGCTTTTTGATATAGTATATATTATAATTAGACATTTTTTCTATCTACATGCCAAATTTCAGCTCAATCGGTCCAGTAGTTTTTGCGTGATGGAGCAACAGAGAGACAGAGACCATTACATTTTTATACATATATTAGTAAGGATCACACCCTTAAACCCTGAAAAAATAGGGTTTCGGTTAAATGAATCCTACAGTGTTTGTTGTCTACAAGTAACAAACTTGTGTTCCAAATTTCATCAAAATCGGCCATGTGGTTTAGGAGGAAATGTGGAACATACATACATACATACATACATGCATACATTGACTTATATATATATAAAGATAAAGATATAAAGATGTACTCTACGCAATTTCATCTTCCATTTTCGATGAAAATATCGTGAAAAGGTTACATTTTTTTGTTCTTATCAGACAGAGGACATGTTTTTCTACAAAGTGGACAGAATATGAATGAAATGACATTAAAGTTATTCTACGGTGGAACCACCTTCAGGTGCTTGGAACTAAATTTTGTTCACGTACAGATTTGCGTAAAACTTTGCTATTATGTTATAATTAGAGTTACCTTTAGATAAAAGTAAAATAAATTACGTCATTCCAATTTGTTTTTTTTTTCAATTTGGCAGTGCTGTTGTGACATGTTGACTTATGGCACATGACATTTACATTTACCAAAAATTCGATTAAAAGTGTAAATATTTTTTTTGGATGTTTGGATACAATGTACAAAAATACTTCAAAAAGGCGGAAAAATACATTCCATAATTCTATAATGGTAGTTTACATACATCTAGAACACAAGCTAAGCCACAAATTCTAAAAAAGGTATTAATATGTAGTTAATTTCCAACTAATAGTTAGAATACAGCGTCGTAAACCATCGAAAGCTCAGGCCACAACTCGCTTGAATGAAGGAAAATATTTTATAACATAATACATATATAAATTCCATTACTACTGAGTATGTTAATCTTCCACCGCGTAAAAAAATGTAAATAAAAAGTGGTCCTTTAATTTTTTCTACTTGAAAATCCATTAAAATATGCACTTCATGACTCACGATTACAGTACAGTCATCCTAAACCAAAATCGTTTTACCTACGGCAATAAGTAATGATTGAGAATGAAAAAAAATTCAATCAAATTGATCGTCGATTTTTAGCGGTCAAATCGAGAATTAAACAACATGGCGGAGAGCGCGTTTACCACTAGTCGCTTCAATAAACGTTTTATGAGCAAAAAACCATCTTTATTTCACGGAATAGATTGTGCCTCCTCTGCAACATAATGCCAATCTTTTAGTATATATAAAATGGAAAAATCTCGAATCATCACCGCTCTAAGAAATAAGAAACGTATGAGGTGGTCTTTTCCATATTGAAATCAGCCGGACGTGAGGTACACATTTTGAAATCTGGCGGTCGAGATGCATTTCGGTGGCCACGTGATGTTTAGTTTCCAATTGATTTTATCTGTGATTTGGAATATATTATAATATATTAGATAGGGTATTCAAACGTTTTATACGCTAAGTCGCGGAGTTTAACCCTTTTCAAAAAAGAGAATCTTGAAAGATTCAGATAATTTAATTTATGGTTCATTCAATGCAGCAATTAAGCAGATAGCAGGGAGAGTCAGACAATGTTGACTGGCTGAGTTTAGAGTTGGAAGTTTTCATTTGATGAGTACTATATGCATGCCAAAACCAAACCCTAATTCTGTGATAACATTGACATGAACCAAATACCATTCATGTCATATCTGTTCTTGATTGAACTATGACTTATTTCAGATTTCTTAACCGGTAAAGTCCCCATAAAACGGAGTCCAGGAGTGGATATCCTTCTAAACTAACGTTCTATTCCGTATATTGTTCAGATTGAATTAAATGGAGTCCTAAATGAACAAATGCAACGGAAGATGGCTCTATAGATTTATCGTCTGATGCCGTTCAGAGAGATATTGCTCATAGTTTTCAAATTTATGCACAATACGTCGATTAGGTCCGAACACCAGCGCTGCTAGGGAGAGAAATTTGGCAACTATGAGGAAAGAGTTGATGGGTGACTCAACGACTTATTCAACATGCAATAAAATCGTGGTAAGTGAAGTTCACTGTTGCCAAATGTACGTAGCACATGTCAACATGATGTGATCATGAGCGCTAGAAAAGTTTGAAATTGGACAGCGTAGATGTAGGTCCTGGAGAGAGATTCTCATTACAAGACTATGCTCAGAGAAAAGTGCGTTTCTTGTCAAATAAAGTTTAAATTGTGGCAAAAATTGTGTCACCTTTGGATGAAGATTCAATTACTTATCATTTTGATCTTATCAGTGCTATCAAGGTGTGAAATTTGACAGCAAAGCTGTAGGCCCTGGAGGAAGATTATCATTTACAAGACTGAGTTCAGCTAAGTTGATTTCTTGTAAAATAAAGTGAGAAATGTGGCAACAACAGTGTCAAATTTGGATAAAGATTTTGTTACGTATGTTTTAAACGCAACTGAGGGAAGTACATTCAATTGTTAGTTGTTTACATAAAATTACATTCAAGGATCTAGTTATGCTTCATAT
Source organism: Pyrrhosoma nymphula (assembly GCA_963573305.1). Classification (NCBI taxonomy): domain Eukaryota; kingdom Metazoa; phylum Arthropoda; class Insecta; order Odonata; family Coenagrionidae; genus Pyrrhosoma; species Pyrrhosoma nymphula. The sequence goes on along the minus strand of OY754340.1, from coordinate 64,939,385 downwards.
TTTGCAAACAAAAACTTTAGGACTTAGAAGGAGATTTCCAGTTTCAAATAAAATCGGTTAACTCTGTTTGCTGTCAAATATTTGTACAATTTGGCTATAGCAGCGTTTTAATCTTTCGAGGGAGATTTTATAACGTAAATTCAAAACGCAAATGAGGGAAGAAAAATCCATTGTTGCCATATTTACATGTAACACTTCGAAAGAGTTTGAATTATGATTATTTTTAATCGTGAAATTTGGCAACATAGCTGGTGGGCTTGGGAATTGTATTCTATGTTCCATGGTTATAAATGGGAAATAAAATCATCCACTGTCAAAATTATGCACTGAACGGTGATTTGGTCTCATTGCTAAAGATGGGATGGTATGAAATTTGGCAACACAGCGGTCCTTTCCTCTAGAAACGTGCTGTTGGGAAAGCTGTGGGAACAAAGTCCCTGATCCAACGTTCACTGTTTTATGTCTCAATTCGACCGCCGTTCAGTTCCATCTAGTTCAAGATCCATTGGATATTAACTAGGTCAAGGTCACCAATGTTTGGGTCTAAAACTTCTGGGGCGGTCTCTAAAACTGTAATGTTCTTTAAGAAGTGGGAGGAGGGGGAGAATATTTTCTCGTCCCCGAAACCTCTTCGTTCATAAGCTTCGCCAACGGAGTCACTCACTGCCTGAAACTCATCGAAAACTGCCGTGTTAAATTGTAAAATGGCCGAAGTTTAGTTTCCCGGAGTGAGTTTTAGTAGCGGGCGGGTGATGAAAAGGGGGAGAGGACAAAGTTGGCAGGAACAGACTAAAGTTGGCTGGAACAGCAAAAGTAGGGAGGGGTATATAAAAAAATAACAACTTTCCCCGACAAAAAATTGTACAAGTTCCAGAGTGGGAACAAGTTCCGAACAACAAACTGGGACTGGTGTTGGTGGAACACCTCAACTTTCAGGAACAATAAGCCAGGGCTATAAAGAACTTTGCAAACTCAGTCTGGTGGGGGTCGTTTGGTAATTTAACCACCTATGCCCTCCTCCCTCCCCCCCCCTACTTCAAAACTCACTTCCCAGACGATCTAGCATGGAAGTTATTGATCAGGGTCTGTCCCACCTGCTATAGACCCAGTGACATGCTTTCAAGTGAGCCACTTCCGGAATGACTACAGGTAACCTGCTCCGGTGAGTTACTGGAACTAGTGTCCGGAACTGGAATCCGGAACTGGTAGCTACATATATCGATGGTAGTCTCCGGACCTACCCGCTTTAATGCACTACCTCTTAGTTTCACGCAAAGGTTATCTACTGGCAAAGGTAGGGTTAGCTGATGTGTTTAACTAGGTGAGTACTAATATTTTACAATGACATGTTCCTATTCCATAACATGGTTTCATTCATAAACTTAGCTTACATTATATGCGTCTCTTCAAACTAATTTCATTAGGTCTGTTCTCTTTCTTCTCATTTATTACTGATTAACAAATGCGTTCCCTCCCTCCACCAAATCCATCAACATTCCTTCGTCTCTCACTACTCACTCAAACCACTTACTCCAGCCCTATTGCTCCATTTCTGTCGATAAAGCTTATTCTATTAATTGTGTGAAATTCACAGTGAAAACATCATTCGCCTGGACTGGGATTCGAACCCAGACCCCCCGATTTCGCGCCGAGTGCTCTACCAGTTAAGCTACCCAGGCGTCATATCTCACTGAGAATTTTATGGTGGCTTTAAGGAGCTAGATGTCTTCACAGGTACCGTGGTACGAAATCGGGGGTTCTGGGTTCGAATCCCAGTCCAGGCAAATGATGTTTTCACCGTGAATTTCACATAATTGTGTGACCACTAGCGGGTGACTCCGTTAAAGTTACTGCGCGGCCAGTTCCGCAGTTCTTTGAGCTTATTCTATTAATTCCTCATAAAAACGCTTATCCAACATCCTCCACTCTCTACACTTCAGCATTCCTTCGTCCATCACTGCCAGTACCAAGGACTTATTCTGTCTCCTTCTAATCTCCTCCAGAATTTTACTTTCCTCACTGACCAAAATTAGGACTTCCTAGTTTGTTTGTCTTTCTTTCCAGCACATTTTCCCTCCATTCTTCTCAACGCCCACATCTCAAAAGCAAGCAGCCAATTCTGGTTCTTTCATTTTCCTCAATCGTCGAGGTTTCTGAGCCACACAAGGTCACACTATAAGTTAAACTCTTCACCAGCCTTTTCTGAACACTCTTACACAACAACTCCTGTTGTGAACACATCTTTCACTGACACCATCCTCCTCCTTTTGCTCATAATTCTTAACACATTTTTCTTCAAGATGCTACACAATATATTGATTCCTTCAACCAACTTTTAAAATGTTTGTGCCCTGTTGGATTTATAATCACATTGCGTTTTCTTCCTAAACGAATGTTTCTTGACTTCGGTTATCATATGATGAAACTTCATTTCGCATTTTTCTGATTGAACGTTGTAATTCATCTACTGTTGACTGTATTCTTCCGGACGATTGACCTCCCAGAGCTTGAATTTCAGTGAATAAAACCGATCTCTGCTTTTCTTCTTTTACGAGTTTTAATTCTTATATGCAGCGCTTTCCATGATTTCAGTAGCCTATTGCCTAATACATGACCCTGGGATTGAAAGCTGACCATCCCCGTACCCTGCATCCCTTTTCCCTTTTTCGTATCCCTTTTCCCGCAGTTCCTCCGTACCCTCGGCCACAAGCTCGAGCTTACATACCGAGGGAGAAGGGTAGTGCCCCGCGCGGATACCCTTTGCCATTAATATTTCATAAAATTCACTTCATGCCTCTAAAAAAACTCTGAAATTAAAATATAAAATTCGAATATGGTCTCCATTATGATTAGGGAAATATCTCACTCAAACTAATTTAAGTGTACGAGATAAAATAGCATTGAGTTTCCAAAAAGCAATAAATGGGTAATTGTCTTTCTTTAAATGTGAACATCAATTCTAGTGTTATTTATTAACACTTTTTTGGATACATATTATTTCTATCGCGCTGAGTCAAATCCCTCTCTTATCTCAGCTTCAAAAATGTTGCACAAAATGATATGTCGCGTCGTTAAAGAAGAGATCAATTATAAAGCAACTTAAAAATAAGATTTATCTAAATTGATGGTGTAACCAGAGGAAATAGACTCCTATCAATCAATTCCGGTAACAGAGGTGACCATATACACGGACAGAGGTTCCTAATCTCGTAAACACTTGTATGTTTTTCACGTGTTCTTGTCTATTTTCTCTTCTTCTATTGGCAACTTAGGTTAAATTTGATTAAATACATGGTCTTACTGAAGCCATTCAGGTGATTAACACCCTACGCGCCTGCTATTACTGTTATATTTGGTAATATGATGTTATAGTTTGCTTACCTGACTTCGGTAGGGACGCCAATTGTCGCTATTTCCACGGGGGCTCCAGTCTCCAACACGGATCCAATGACACCTTTCCCCCTTGGTGTCAGCTTCTCCTCGGGACGTTCCACTGGAACTGGAACTGGAGCTGGAACTGGAGGGTAACCGACGAAGGTCGCTCCGGCCGGGAAAGGCCCGATCGAAACTGGAGGTGAGTCTATAGCCTTGAGGCCCTCAGTTGACTTCTCTCCCTTGAGCACCCCGTCCTGCTGACCACTTTTGGCACCATTCTGATCCTTGTCACTGTTGCAATCGACGTCATCGTCTTTTTTCCTCCTCTTGGAAGTTCCAGGGTCCGATTCGCCCTTTCTCTTACCCTCCTTAGGCCCACCGTCCTCACCTTCTGAAGTAACGATCTCCAGTTCGGTCGTAGAGTCGTCAACGAGCTCCTCGAAGCCGGGCGCGCGGTCGCCATCTTGGATGCGCCCGGCGCCATCTTGCCCTCCCGACTGTTGTTCCTCCTCGCGTCCCACACGGGATTGTATGGTGGCGCACTCTACCTCGATCTTCAACAAGTTCTCGAGGTCGTTCCCCACACCGTTGACCTGCTTGTTGCCGTTGACCTTAGTGCTGTCCCTGCAATTTGAGCTGTCCTTGGATGAGCCCTCGGAATCCTGGTGACCCCCGCTGTACTGCGTGACGTCACTGTTGGGGTTACCCTGTAACTGGCCCGTGCTGCTGCTCCTAGAAGCGCCATCCTGGGATGTGGCTTGAGGGTTAGACCCTTGACTGCTCCTGTCACCATCGCGGTCGTATTTTGAGCTGCTTAGGGTTATGACGTCGTTCAGCAGGTTTGATCCACTGGACTGCTGAGAACCCTGTCCTTTTGAGCCGTTTTTGGGGGAGCTGTCACGGTTTTGCTGTTCCTGCCTGGAGCAGTTCAGTCTCCCGGATTCACCAGATGTACCGTTTGGCTGGTTTTTCCTCTCGACAGGTTTCTTCTCTTCAAACAGGTTTTCGAAAGCCGGTTTGTCTTCCCTGTTACTTTCTTCAGCTGAAGGGTTGGGAGTGGCCGGCCAACTACCCGACAGGGACTTTAGTGCGGCTTCGGTCTCTCTCAGGAACCTCACCTGGTCCTCTTTGTTCTCCACCTTCTTCTTGCCACCTCCGCAAGCGTTGTTGTTGCTGAGATCGTTGTTGTTGTTGTTCCTGCAGCCCTCGCCGCTTCCGAAACGTTCCTCGTCTCCTGATTTGTCGAAGGAACCGGAACGTTCCTGTAGTTTAGCGAGCTTGGAGTTCTCTCGCTTGTCTTTCAGCTGTTGCTGCTGACTGGAGCTGTTATCGGACTTGTTCCCGGAGTTTTTACCGGAGTCTTTCGAGTCGCCAACTCCGGGTTTTCCGACCTTTCCGGAATCGCCTGAACCTTGCATGGAGCTGTAGCTCCGTTTCTTTGGGAGAACCGTCCGGTTCTCCTCAAAGCTTCTGCTCTTCACTCCCATCTCTGTAGATTTCGACTTCCGCTCAGAGGATCTGGTAGGACTTTGTGCTTCGCTCACAACTATGTTAAGAGCACCACCGTTATAACTGAAACCGTCCCTCAAAAGGACATCTTCGAGACGTCTTGTTGGGGATCTGGAGCCAGGGTCCGGCTCCCTGGACACGGATGAACCCTTAAGGGAATTCACATCACACACTGTAAGGTTATTTGTGTTCTCCGATGAATGATTCAAAGTCTCAGCACCTTTGTTGAATTCAAAAATGCGCTTAAGTCTGTTCTTTTTCGGTTTGGGTACCTCAGGATCCGCTGTCTTCCTAGAGACCGCGGATCTCACTGGAGAACCGTCTTCTGGCGGTCTTCGAACGTTTTCTTCGGGATCGTCCCCCTTCAAGGCCTCTGAAGCCCTCTTCTGTGACCTTGTTGATGCAGGGTTTCCAAGGAGACTACTCTCCTCCAACTGTCGTCGATTTGGTCTGGTACCTTCTTGAGCACTGCAACGTATAAAGAGAAATAAACATGTCATTAATTAATGTCGAATGAATGGTGGAATTAATTTCACATGCAATCTAAATCCAAAATGAAGACGTCATATGCAGTTGAACTACGAACTTTTGAAATTACAAAATTTTCCATTGTGTTTCGTTTTAGGAGGTTCGGTGGTTCTACTGCGTCATATATAGAATTACTCAGGGATCTGTACTCGGGCCAATATAGTTCATCATTATATTTTATAGTTAGTCACGCGGTAGTCCAAAGAAACCTGAATATTACCCTTTTGAAGGGTATTACAGATAGATTTTAGTTAATTTCAGCGATCTTATCTTCGTGACAGCATTATTCATGTTTCCTGCTATTCCGAGCAAAAGATAATTCTAAATTTTTCGCCAATGCTTGCTTGACAACTTGTGACATTCAATTATGAATCTAAACTGCTTGCGACATCTGTTCAACATTTTAATTTTACATTTCTTTCTTGCGTAATTCGCGTTTACTAGTATTTTTAAACGAGTCATTTACACAAGTGTGTTTACGGTTGTGCAGTTTTACGACCATCCCAATATGCCCAGGATGGCAAAACACCCATCCTGCTTATCGGACAATCTTTTTACTTAATTTCTTTATTCATCTTAGCATACTTCTATTCCCCTTCATTTTATGCCAATAAATCTCATTCATTCCCTTAAACATTGTTTAAAAAAAGCATTCTACCCTCTACTTACTGCCCTTCAGAAATATTTCGCCCCTCGTTACTAAGTCCAACACCTACTCTACCTCCTCCTCCTTATCTCCTTCATTGAGGAGGTTCTGTGGTTTTACTCAACTTAAGATAATTCGATGAAACTTGCTGAAAACATTAATGTGGTTGTCTTAAAGCTACCTGATTTTTTTTCAGAAGTATTTTCCTCAAATTTCTTAAGATATTTCAACGAGAAGTGGGCATGAAAATACACGGGTTGTTATGGGAACGCAAGGCTTTATTCATCAGAAAGAACGTTTTCTAATTATTCAATGTATAATAATTTATATCATCGATAGAAAAATGTACATGTAAAAGATTTTTTACTCCGAACGCTTGAATGAATCCCTCGTGCACGTTGCAGATCGTGTAGAATTGGCAACACCATATGAGTATAAGATACTTGAACGTGGATGCATAACATACAGGATGCAGAAGAAAAGGCACAAGAACGTATAATTTCATTCCCTATTCTCGATCAAATATCTTTAAACACCTGCGGCAAATAATTTTGAAAAAAAAAATCAGGTAGCTTTAAGAACATCAAATCAATGTTTTTTGCAGGTTTAATCGAATTATCTTAAGTTGAGTAAAACCATCGTTGCTTTAGAAGAATATTAATAATACTTTCAGGAAATAAAGATCTTAATTTATGGACACTTAAGTGAAATCGGACGCGGGAATACTAAAATGTTACTCACTCTATTTAGTTTTTCTGTCTAAAGTTAATTTTATAGTATTAATAAAATACTCCTAATTCAAACTCGTACTCATTTGAGTGACTTTCAAGAAATATTTTCAGGGCTCGGATATATCGGTCTCTTAACGAATTTTCCCGAAGATCAGACCGACTCCAATTAATTTCTTGCATTTATCATCGTCATTTAAAAGGCGTTTTGATATAATGAATAGTGCAGTTTTCTAAATAATTGTTGCAAAAACAGGTACATGCAGTCATTTATCATTTACTTATAATAAAATAAAGAAATACAAATTTGAAATGCGTCACTTTTCGTGAGATTTCATTCACTGCAATCTTCTACCATGTTTTTCAAATGTGTTTGCCACGAGAATAGTTTATAACAACAAAACAGAGCTATCACGGCGTAGCTTGCCGAACTAAATCAACTCGGCGATATTGTCAAACCTTAAACTGGCTCCAATGCGCACTGAATACATTCAAATAGGGTATTAATTATCGTGACGCAGATGTTTTTATATATTTCTTTCCATTTCGTACTAGCTAACTGCACTTCTGCTTGGATTTCAATTGCATTCTTGCTCGCGCACAATACATCGCAGCTCAACAATGTACGTGAATGAAATAAACATCGCAGTAAGCAGTGCATTCTTATGTGCATTTTTGAATGCTCTCAATATTGACACCCCTGATTACCCCTCAAATCATGAAATCAGGAGAAACCCTTATTTTCGAAGAGGGCCTTAGAGTGAGGAATATATATTTCTTCTCCCCCTTCCCCGCACGTCATCCCATGAACCCTGAAAAACCCTGGCATTCGCCCCACTTGAGAAATCCGAACGGGCAATTTTTCATACTCACGCCTCTAGTTTTTTTTTAATTAGCACCCCTTTCAAGTTCCCCTTAAAATATGAATTACGTTTTTCTTCTTTTTTTTTCGTAGCCAGGAATCCCCTCCTCTCGCGCGCCTTATTTTTTTAAATTTTTTTACCGATCACCCTACACTCGTCAGATTTTTTTTTATTATTTTCGTTCCTCATTTGTCTTTTTAATTATCAAGCTTCTCCTTTTTTCTTGTTATTTTTTTTAAATACGAACCTCGTTCCGTTTAGGGTTCTACCGTGTTGGCACTCGTATGAGAACAAAATATGTCAAATGAAAGATTGAAAAATTGTGAGATTTCGTTGCAGGAGGATAGGAGGATAATTAATTAATTTTTTTACGCGTCCGTGGAAATGAGGGACTCTAGATTTTTCATACGGGTTTCAGAAGAGTTTATGCGTTTTCCAAACATACGTCACGGAGGATGAAGGCGAGATAATGCGGGAGTTTTCGCTTTTAAAATCTCATTTGTCCATGCGTCAATCTTTTTTTCAGGCTATTTACATATTTCTCGACACACGCTCATTCGTTGTGGGAGTTTTACCAACATTCGACGAAGCAGTTGCTCATTCCGACATCCGAGTGATTATGTTTGGCTTCACAGCAAGAACGAAGGCACATACTGGCAGTCTACAAGTGTACCAAAGCCTTGAAAATCGATATGTGAATATCACAGACCAAGTTTTATTTTTTCCTAATTTTACGCTGATTTTTAAGATTTCAACTCCCACATAAGTATTAAAAATTCCCGTTTAAATTTTGGAGACTTTATTAATTCTTATAAACGTATGTCTTTTATTAAATATATGATTTTAAGCTCATTTAATGAATTTTATGGTGAAAAACTCAGTATATTTTTTTTAACCATTTTAACAGATTACATATTTTCGTATAAGAAATCAGAGTAATTTATGAAAATGGTAATTTTTTCAATCGCGTATTTTTATAAAATATCACGTATCGTCAATTTTCAGGAATTGTTTACTTATTCAATTATGTTTTATCGGAATAACTAATTCAAATGTTTAAGATCGATATGTACCTAGTTACCAGTGGGGGAGGACTTGAAAAACTGTAATAGTGACTGGAAAATTAGTTAAAAATCAGAAATAAAACTAGTAAACTATTCTTTACACTGGCGTACTATGAGGGTAATTAAGTAGGTTTTGGTGTAAATTTTTCAAATGATTTTTTAAATATGTTCTATTGAATATTTTTGGGTATTTATTGAGCATAAATAAAATTTTATAGTGTGATATTTATTATGGACTCTGTATCTATTTATGTTCTGAATTGTTTTCTTAATTTATATTTCTTATTATGAGCAACACATGGAACGGCAAACTTGTTTTATGGGGTTAGTTTCTCTACAATGCCTACTTAAGTTTTTGTTCTTCAAAAGAGAATAATAAGATACATGTTTGGCAAACAGTACCCTACTCTTTGTAAGCCTTTACCTTCCTTTTTTCCCAAAAAAAGCAAAAAATAATGGGATAAATTTAAGGTTAAATAAAATATTATTTTATTATTCATGCAGTTCTACACAACTGAAGAACTACTGCTTGAGAAAAACTTAGTTATGTATGATCTAATTTTGAATATAATATTTGAATTGAATAACCTGATAGAGAATAGCATGTAATTATCAAACTAATATATGAACATGTAGTGATGTCCATATGTTTGTTACTCTTCTCCTCAAAAACTACTAATTATATACTACTAATACACTACTAATACAATACTAATGCACCGATACAATACACCGATATAATAAAGTGCTAAAACACCGATTGATCTGAATTTTACTTGTAAGTAATTGAGGGCACTGAGACTGACATATGCTATAGTAAAATGTCCTCAAGAGACCCAGGATCCCCTGTAAGGGCCCCTTTTATGTATACCCATAAGAATGACATATGAGTTAGTGCAAAGGTTTCTTTTTTTGCTTTTCTTGCAATGAAAATTGAAGTTCTAAATCAAGGTTTAAATATTCACTATTGGATGGATAAAAGAACTAAGCATTTAATTCTTGAAATCGATCTTTTTCGGCAATTTTTCTTTGTTTAAAAATTATGTTTTCATTTCCAAATGTATCGATTTTTCTCCCATTTTGGTAAGTTTCTTTTAGTTTTCTGCGATTAAATTAAACTTTTTTAGCAACAGTTTCGCCGTGCTATTCTGCCGGCTTCGTCAGTCTTTCAAAATCAACAATGTAAAATAAATAAACAAACTTAAGCAGTTATTATGTACAGCATGATTAATTAATACTTTAGTTTTTCAAAAGTCTTTTCCACTTAGTATTAGGAAGTTTGTAGCCATCTTCTCTGTTTAGGTTGTTAGGTATTGTTTCTATTTCATTGGCTTCCCTGATGATGTTTCTCCCATTTAATAAACGACTAATTTCCTTGTCTACAAGAGCAATTGAACGGGAAATTTAATCCAGGTTTACATTTTAATCATTAGTATTAGCAAATTATAAATGAGATTTCAGTTGACCTATTTCTTAACCCACCCTCTCCACGTACAATCAACAGTTTTTAAATAGCATCCGCATTTAACACACCAAAAATATTCTTATCAATATGGCCGTATCTGTAGTATATCGCTTACCACGTAGAATTCTTTCACACTGCTAGATACCAACATATTACACTTATTTAAAACTTTATACAGTCCTAGAGCTCAAGAAAGATGGTAGGGGTTTCAATAGGATCTTACTTCATAATCACTACTATAAAATTAGCTTCGGAATGAATGCAGTATAGAGTCGTTTATCGTAAAATTTTACACGTACGATCACGATAGTTGTTTCAATAAAAATTCAAACATGGTAAATTTCACTTCTGGAAAAATCTTCTCATACTAACTTATGGGAAAATATTTGTTCAAAGTTCATGGCGATCTTCTACTGGCCTCTCATTGCGAAACTGGAATACCATTTTTAGTTTTACTGTTTTAAAAATAAACAAATTAAGCAAAATATGTGAATATCATGCATCGCTAAGCATCAAAACTTAGCCATTTCCACTTAGTTAAAAAACAATGACAAGAAAAAAGAAAGCAGAGCAAAACTCTGTATGAATATAACTACTGTATAATTCATTGCTTATATCTCTCACATTCACAATCAACGGGAATTTTTGATAGTCTTTAATATTTTGTGTATAATGCAAATATTGTCATGGTACATTGAATGATACTTTTACCTCTGTGAAACCTACACATTTAAATGTATTTTCATTCCATTGGAGATAAATTATAATTATTATTATTTGTATATATAGGTATTTTATTTTATGGATATATATGCATATTATGAATGATGAGTTATATTTATTTTTATCAAATGTTTCTACATGTATTGTTCAGAGCTCTATCACGATTAAAGTTTTTTTAAATAAATTTTCTCGGATTTCCATCTCTAGGTTACACACATGCTGCAAGATGATAACAATTAAAAGACGAAAAAAAGAGTGCGGAGGAATCCAACTTCGTACCTACGCCTCGCCTTGACAATTGTGAAACTCGCGCGAATGCGCGGGAAAAGTTTTAATTAGAAATCCACTCTTTGTCTGCCAGAAAACAAAACTGGAGCGAAAAAAAAGGGTACGAGGAACGAGGAACGAATAACTGACAGTCGAACTGCGCTCCAAGTTCCGGCGTGGCATACGTGGAGGGGGGGTGTGGCATACAATGTGTGTGTGGGTGATTCTGGGAAGCGTCGCCTATGGAAACGGCCCGGGGGACAATCTCGAATCGGTCCAGGCGACTACTCGAAAATCCGTGTGAAAGAGGGACATGTAAAAATGGACAATGGCAAGCCAGCGAAACATTGTTTCGTCAGAAGAATCAAAACTTTATACCCCAGACGAAAACCTTCATTGCTTACATATCTGGTAAAAGGCACCGTCATAGTTTACTCAACCCGCAATTGGTCGCGCCATGATGTTGGGGTCATACATTGGCATTAACCAATAATTTACTTCCAAGCCTCATGGTTTTCAGTGTATTCTATCACTTTCTAAATTTGCAAAATTTAATAATTCAACCTGAAATCCCCATAGACGAAGAATAGAATTAAATAAAAATTTTTTCTCTCTAAAAAATAAACACAATTATAACAAATAAAAAAGAGGGTGAAATTATGCACCCCAGAAGAGATAATTGTATTTACATTAATGCAATTGCAATAATTGCAAATAATAATACAAAAAATGTTGCAAATTGTAAAAATAATTACATTCATTTCCATGCTTTTCATGGTTTTGTCCACAAATGTTTTCTGGTTTAAAAATCGGTGTCTAAACCAATTTGAGTCTTAGTCAAATTAATTCCTTGTACCTACACAGGAATTCGTGACGCACAAATGATGAGTATGACTTTCCATTCAATGCCTATTTTGCTGTTTCCAAGTAAAAAATATATTCTATTGTTGAAGTAGTGCAGAAATTTAAGATTTTCGAGTTAAAAAGTCCAATATTACGAAAAAGCGAAGCAAGAATTCAAAACCTTCTTCTTAAAGTTTTTTAATGATAAGAAATTAAAATCCATATAATGAATGGCAATTGAAAGAAAAGGCAAAAAAGAGACCACCGCACCAAATCCTTTTTGTTCCTCGTTTGTTCGATAAGTTCGCGTGCTAACACTCATTTGTTGAAACGACTCGCGCTCCACCTATTGTACAATGGATTTATTAATTTAACCTGCCATTAGTCGCGCTATGAGAATTTCTCTCACACCAAATGTAGACTTGTGCTCACTTTGTAATCATGAGTTAGAATAAGTTCAAATTCAAATAACTGCGGAACTAGCCGCGCAGTAACTTTAACGGAGTCACCCACTAGTGGTCACACAATATGTGTGAAATTCACAGTGAAGAAATCAATTGTCTGGACTGGGATTCGAACCCAGACCCCCCGATTTCGCGCCGAGTGCTCTACTAGTTAAGCTGCTCTAAAAGTTCAGTCGTATGCACGGTACCTGTGAAGACATCTCGCTCCTTTAAACCTCCATAAAATTCACAGTGAGATATGACGCCTGGGTAGCTTAACTGGCAGAGCACTCGGCGCGAAATCGGGGGGTCTGGGTTCGAATCCCAGTCCAGGCGAATGATGTTTTCACTGTGAATTTCACAAAATAGAATAAGTGCCCTTTCCTTTTAAGCTGACTTTTCTTGTCTCTTCCCATTGACCTTGCCGTCTCAAAAAGTATAAATGAAGCATCTCGCAGCTGTGTAATGATGATATGTCTGATACCGTCATGGCTACAAGGTGTGAGACCTTTCCTCATCGCGCGACCACTGACGTTAGTGTTTTTGCATAATCACTCAGTTGCGTTACACTCTCGCAACATGCGGGAAAAGTTGATTCATTTCGTAGAGAGCAGATTTTTTTATTGCAAATTTATGAGTCATCAGAAATTATGTCCTCATAAATAAATATTTCTTCATGAGAATAGTAATTTTCTTCATTAATACCCAATGGTATTATCGCCAGTAAAATTAGCAATTATTACGTAATTGTATCAGTAATTGTGTATATGTGGTAATCATTGTTTCAAATGAACATTTAGAGAAGTAAATTAAATCTAAACATAGTATAATATATTGCCAATACACGCTCTATGATAGATAATCAATGGTGTACATCTGAGTGTGAGAAAAAGTCTCACACGTGATCGCTCGTGTGATATAAGTAGCTTAGCGACCACTCCAGGATTAAAGAGACTCGATGGCTTAACACAACATTTACAGAATCCAATGAAAATTCGCGAAAGTGTAGATAAAGTAGCTATAAAACTACCAGAAAGTTTTCAGAATTATTTGCCGCAAGTTTCCTAAGATATTTGATCGAGAGTTGGGCATGAAATTACACGGGTTCATACGCCTTTTCTTATGAATCCTGAAAGTTATGCATCCACGTTAAAATAACTTACTTGCAATTACACCAAGTATCAAATCGTCCACAACGCACGCGCAAGGGATTGCCTCAAACTCTCAAACATGTATATCGATTATTTCATATTTTAATGAATGAAATAAAATTACTCTACACGGAAATTATTTGTTTTTCCCGTTAAAATCCATTGAAAAACAAAATCCTATATTGGCTCGAAATGAACGCTCAACATTAAGATTTCCGATTTTTAACTTACTTGATACCACCTTACAACCCTACCCTGAACATATCAAACTTTTAGTTCGATTATAAATGCCCGGGAATTTGTACCAATGAGTGAGTGAGTCAGTTAGCCGGGTTTGTATCTTTGTATATTACAAAGATATTGAATTGTTAATAAATATTTAGTGTATATTGAATGAAAATTTTGTTATATTTTGTGTCATATTTGAACAGGCTCCTTAGGCGCCTTAAAACTAACTTGCAATACAATAAGAATATAAAGTACAGAGAATACAGAACCTAATAGCGCCGATTGGAATCTCAGCATTGTTCGCATATATTTGGTCACATTAATTTGATAATATTTTTCAGAAAAACGACCTAAACAGGGAAAATTTAATTACATCAAGCCGCTATCGAAAATACATTAATAAAATGCTATCTTAGGGTTAATGTGAGAGTCAAAAACCTTTGCTTTAATTGTTTCGTCAATATTTTTTCCCCATCCGCATAATTCAAATATTTTTTTACAAACCCCTTAAGAGCCCTTCATTGTCAACGAAGCACCCTTTCCCAAAAACCCCTTTCTTTTCTCTACCGTTCTCACTTCAACCCTTACCCTCAAAACCCTGCCACCTTCCGGTGTAAATGGGATTTAGAGAGGAAAAAAATGTCGCATCGGTGCGCGGACCATAATGCATTCAAATCTCTCAGCGTTCATTAATTATTCTCGGGCGAACAATGTATCACGTGTAAAAACAGAGGGTGCCCTTTTTCTTCTCTAAGTGCCATGGCATGAAGAGGGCTGCAGAATTTAAACTGGTAATGGTAAAGTTATAAAAAAAGCCTTAAAAAGTGATGTGAGGCAGACGTTTAACATCTCATCGTCATGGGGGATGTCTTATGCTTCTATTAATTAATTTACAAGTCAACTTCGCAGCTACCATGGTCGCACCAAGACGGAAACATAACAATCGCGAATTACATCCACATATGTATTATACGTTTTCTCGATGTCTTTCAACTAATGAATAATTTTCTTCTTCCAGCAAAAGATGGGTCTTCGTTAACAAAATGAATGGTTATTGAATCATTTTCCAATCATATTCGCTTCGTACTTTAATCAATTCGGAATGTTTGTTGACATAATAATTCAGAATTCTTTAGAAATCTTGAAATGATAACTCAGCATCAGAACTCAGAATCAGAACTCAGATTTCAGAATACAAATTAGAGTTCTGCTAATAGTTTAAATAATTTTAATTTTTAAAATAAAATATAGGCATCTTACCACCTTATTTCTTTTGTTATTGAATAATTAATGCCGTGATTGAAGTCAAAATGCGGTAATTCGTAGGAAATGACGCTGCAGTCGGCTCATATGGCTGTGCTAAAAAGTGCTCATTTAAAAAATACATTCGTGGAATAATATCATTTTTTATACCTTACTTTTGGTTTTCCGTAGGCAACGCATTTCATCTGCGAAAGCAGCATTTTTTTAACAATGTTTAAAAAATGTGAAGTTAGTATTTGTTTTGACTCACAGTCACGGCGGACCTCCTTAAGGTTAGTCTTGAGGCGAGATATATCCCTAGTCATAATAGACACCATATTACAATTTTAATTTATGATTCAAGCGTACGAAAAAATATGAAGCAAATATTGTAATATTGATGGCGCTAAAATATAGTTGAGCAAACATAAAAAACACATAGTTTTTGACGAAAAATAGGTGTTATAAGTTCGCATTTATTTCAATATTCTCCCTCTGGAGCGCACATTCATGATCTATGCCATGTAAAACAGCTTTCGCCCGTAGTTTCCGAAACAAACCGAAGGCCGTAACACTACTATTTCTCATTAATACTGCAACACAAATCGCGGGGAATGCACTTGTCATGATATTCTCATGGCGAAGTTTAAAACTATTTGGTTTTTATTTAAAACCATATTCCGAATTTTAAGGGCTGCTTTATTTTATCAACAACATCAATTGCATTTGGGAATACATTTTCACTATTTTAGTGAGGTATTTTAGACAATTATAAGTAAAAATTTAAGGCAAATTATAAACTGTAGGTCTATAACTTTCTTTCTCGCCCGATACAATTGTCCTAGCACCATACTGAATGAAATAAAAGGAAAATTTAACGCTTATTAATAAAAGAGGTGATAAGTGCTCTCATTGTTATGTGATTGCGTTATAGAGGAGGTAGAAGTGATTGGTTGGAAAGAGTATGAGTCATTTACTTTCCATTTGTCAATAAGTTACGGACCTGTTTCAATGATTCCCACCACAACACAGCCAACTTCCGCTAAAATTATACGCAGGGTGATATTTAGTTTAGAGAAATGTGATCGAGACAGGTTGCCTAAAATATGTATTCGGCAGATACATGCATCCTTTGATTTCATTTCCTTATATTCCGTATTCAAGCGGGATCAGAATTTGTGCAGCTATCAGTGATTAATCATGAACGTATTTAAAGAAAATATACGGTGCTAACGCACTCTTTTTATGCCATAGCAACAATCCATTA
Source organism: Pyrrhosoma nymphula (assembly GCA_963573305.1). Classification (NCBI taxonomy): domain Eukaryota; kingdom Metazoa; phylum Arthropoda; class Insecta; order Odonata; family Coenagrionidae; genus Pyrrhosoma; species Pyrrhosoma nymphula. The sequence continues at coordinate 64,923,043 of OY754340.1, read as the reverse complement.
GAGTTTCTTTCCGTATCTTCGCAAGACTTCGAATATTTCAAGCAAACTGATGAGGATCATAATTTGGCTGCTCAAGCTTGCACATCTCGGGCGCTATGGTTCAGTTCCATGAATTTTTAAACCAGGTCTAATTTTCTTAATCTTATCAAAATGTTGCTCCAAATTACCTTACCCAGTACCCCAACATACACCGTATACCGATCCCCTATCAGTAAAGGCAATGGATTACGGTTAAAAGGGTTTTGGAGAAAGCGGTGAGGGTAACAGGGTCTTCAGATCCCTTACTCTGACGAAACTTCATTCGCCACGCTAAAATTACGGAGCCTTTTTCAACAGACGCACATACACTCCCTTTTAAGGGAACACTAATTTCTCCACAGAACCCTTAGGGGTACTCCGAAGGACCCCTGACTTCTCAGAAAGGATCCACCCCCTTTCCCCTTCCACGTTCGGGAACCCCCTAGCCGGTCCCTCAGGTCCCTTATCAATTAAGGGTACCCCATCAATCACTTAATCGATAAACACTTCGGGACTTCAAAACCTTTACAGTAGGAAGGGAGCAGGGTCCCATCTTGGCCCTCTCCTTCGCCGAACCCTGGAAGAGTCCCACACCCTTTGCCTCTCCTTCTCAAACTTCCCCCCCCCCACTCCAATCTCACTTCAAAACTCTCGAGAACTCGCTCCTCTCGCAAGATGGCTGCATCTGCTGGTCACTGGGAGAACTAACGGACGTCGTGGAGATGTACAGGTATCTCTGCTGCCAATTGATTGTATACTTTTACATTTGGTTCAAAGAAATATCTCTATTAGAGAGTTAAAAGTAGTTACGATGTAGTTACAGTGACATCAGGTGTCCCACAAGGAAGCGTAATCGGCCCCCTTTTGTTCATTATATACAAAAATGACCTATGCTCTGGAATTAGCAGTAAAATACGTTTATTTGCTGACGACGCTGTCATCTTTTGCGAAATTAGTGATCAATCTGATTTTGAAATTCTATCATCGGATTTAAACAGCGTTCATGTGTGGAGCCAAGAGAGGGGACTCGAAATTAATCTGAGCAAATGCACGGCGGTACATTTCTTGCGGAGGTCGACCAACTATCCCCATGTATATGCTATGGATGGTGTTAGCATAAAGGCGACAGATGAAGTGAAGTATCTAGGAGTTACGATAACTTCGAGCCTATCGTGGGGAACACATAAGAAATAATTGTGGCAGAGCTCTGAAGAAGCTAGGATTTGTCAAGCGTATTGTGGGAAGATTTTCAGATGGAAAAAGTAAAAAATAGAGGTGCTATTTCGCACTGGTCCGGCCACACCTTGAATATGCAGCGAGCAACCTGGATCCGGTGCAGAAAGACTTAATTCGGGAACTTAATAAAATACTATATATAAGACTTCAATAAATGCTAGCCGTAATTTCAAGAGAGCGTTTCCTTTTTATATGTAAACGGCTGGTGTCCTAACACCCCCCGCCACACGCCTATTGAGGCGGCTTGCGGGGTTGTATGTAGATGTAGATTAGGATTTGAGTGGTTGGTAATTATTTTCAAAACGTTTAAAAATAAGTTCATAAGCTTAATATTGGTGATGGTAATTGCCTCTTTCGGTAAATCAATACCAGTTCCTAGCATGAAATAAAGACCGAGCAATGCCCTCATGATACACTACCGTTTTAGGTGCCATATATTCACAAAAATTAAAGTATGAATATAATTTTACTAATTTTGTAAATGAAATAACATTTTCTAATTGTGTGAAATTCACAGTGAAAAAATCATTCACCTAGACTGGGATTCGAACCCAGACCCCCCGATTTCGTGCCGAGTGCTCTAACCAGTTAAGCTACCCAGGCGTCGTCTCTCACTGTGAATTTCATGGAGGCTTTAAGGAGTGCACACGGGTACTATGGCATTGTATGCACGGTACCTGTGAAGACATCTCGCTCCTTAAAACCTCCATGAAATTCACAGTGATATATGACGCCTGGGTAGCTTAACTGGTAGAGCACTCGGCGCGAAATCGGGGGATCTGGGTTCGAATCCCAGTCAAGGCGAATGATTTTTTCACTGTGAATTTCACACAATTGTGTGACCACTAGTGAGTGACTCCGAGAAAGTTAATGTGCGGCCAGTTCCGCAGTTCGTTGAACATTTGCTAATGTTTGTGTTCCCATTGTTTTTTGTACATATCAAAATGTAAATGTTATTCTAAAAAGGTATTTTTGAAAAAGAATATGGTTGACACTTTAAGTCACCATCTTGGAAATTGGAAGCAGTATGCGTAGATTACGGCAGAAAAAGAAAGATTCACAATCGAAGTACAACAAATATCAGTTTTTATTTGTAAGGTATCGCTGGATGCAACTGCTTTTGGGGGTTTACATTGTAACAGCGGAATGCTTGTGACAACATGTTTGCGTTGCCATAGCTTTGTAACTAATGAGTTACGACCCCTTGTTTATGGGACAAAAATGTTAAAAATGACTTTCCCAACAGCACTTTGAGAACTTTCCTACTGCATCACCGAGTATGAATGGCTACACGTACGTATGCATGATTCAGTTGCTTGGCGTAGTGATTCAGGTGTGCGCCAATAGATGGCGTAACGATCACCCATATACGTTCTCTACTAACCAACACATGTGTGTACTTGTCGAAGTACTTACATGGGAAACTGCTTAGTAACAACTCCGCCTGCTTCCACGAAAATGTTTTATAATTAGAACTCTCTGACAATTATGTATTATATATTGTTTACCATAGTTACATTGTTTTCATTAAAAACAATAAAACATTAATTTTGGTTTTAATTATTCACGTAATGAATTGCAATTGGGTAATTTCTCCAATATTTTAGCCTGTTGACACAGGATTTTCAAGTAGTTAGTACATAAATACGAAACACGCAATTTCCTATCGGGGTAGGCAAATTCAAAGATTTTAGCTATCGCTGTTATCCTTAGAAAAGTGCTCCCTTTTACCACTTTCTTCCATAATGCTCCATCCTTACAAATCTCTTTTCTTTCTCTTTAACTCGTTCATTGCTTTATACACGATCTCCTGTTCTTAAGACTACCGACACTTCTTCTCTTAATAAGACTCTTTTCCATCACTTTAACCCAGGAATTTCAAGGTTCCCAACATACTCTCACACCATTAACTCTACTATCACAAAGCTGTTTAATTCTTCTGTTCTACCCCAATATCTCATCATGGCCAGTACAACGAATCACACTCCTTTCACATATGCGTTCACTAAAATTACTTGTGAATCCAAACCTCATTCTTTAATCACCTTGTAGTACCACGTAACTCCATGCTAGGCGAAGTAATGTTGCACAATTTCGACATTATGGAAAGAAGAATCAGTTGGTAATCTCCAAACCTTTCTTTTGCCAACTGACCGGCTTAGCTGTTTACCACATCATCGTCATCAGAAAATAACTACCTAGTTACCTAGTCAAATACATAACTACTAGGTATAGCTCAACTGAAATATAGCGAATTCATGACCAAAGATATTAAAAATTTACGGTTTAATTAGCTATAAGTCGTCTGCTATGCTATGGCGGCCGTTGCTTCACTGTTATCCGCCAGGAAACTTGGCCACAGCAACTTACATGTTAATTCCCGTAAGTGACCATTCTGATTCTCTGCTGACACCATTGCCTCGTCTTCTGAAAGCTCCCAATTTCTATCCCACTTCCAAACTTTCTAGAATATATAGGTTATCTCAAGATGGCTACAACTGCTGGTCACTGAGGGAAATAGTAGGTGTCACGAAGACACACAGGTATACCTTAAGGACTCCCTCCAGAGTATGGGAAGTTTTTGTGAAGATCACTTTATCTATTAATTTCATTAAATGATACTGCAGGAGTTGTATTATTCACTAATGTTTAATGAACAATTATACACATAATATAATTGCGTAAAATTGTACATAAAATATAAGTGGATAGTATAGCTCCTGCAGTTTAATTTAACTACTGGCATGCTGTTCCACCACGTAACGCCACACATGGTCGAATTTATTTTTTCTATGAAGGTAAATATTGTAAAAAATTATAATTTTCGTGAAGGAAAAATGAAGTGCAAATGGTGTAACAGAGAAGTATTTGTGGTTTTAGCTGAAATGATTGGGAAAATACTGAATTGGGAAGGGATGAAGGAATGTGAAATAAAAACTCTGGAAATGGATATATATGGAATGTGAAAGGAGCTTGTTTCTTTGGTTAAGAAAGACGACTAAGGAGGTATTCGTTAAGAACAGGCGAATTTCGATGCTAGGATTCGCTACACAATTTCCTTTATTCTAAATGATTGTCCTTTAACTACCAACTCACCCAATAAGCATGTGAGTAGACAAAATAGGGTAAACCGTAATGTTATTGGCCACCCGACAGTTATTGACTATTTGGTGTTTTGAAGAGCATAGTAAGAATTGTTGGACAAAATTTAGAATAACTACTATTGCAAATTTTGCTATCATTAATGTAAATTTTTTCCAAACTGTTCTTCAAACTACCAATTGGCCAATACCTGAATAACTGTTGGGTGACCAAATACTGTAAGTTTTTTCCTGGAGTTTTTTCTGGCATTCTATAAAATATTTATACAAAATCTACTATTTTACTAACTACACTACTTAAATCTTGCACTTATATGCATTTGTAGGAGACTCCCTAAATGGTTATACCGTGTCTAGTCTCGGTAGCCTCACAAATTCGTTGCTAGACATCTCTTGCATGTTCTAAATGCTTGCGTGGACTATTTAATCATAGATAACAAACTTTTAAATTCATGTGCCAAGACACCGTTTCCACCTTCAGTTCTTCAATAAACTACGAAAGCATTTACGAAATTTCTCATTCATCATCATGACGAAATTTAGTTCCCTCTCGTATGTATGTATACAGGAGGGATTATATAATTAGTTAAAAGCGACTGATAAAGTGGGAATTGATTCAATTTGCTTGAGTGTTTCCCTGATTCGTAGGGAGTTTGAAAAAACATACCTTTACGTTTCCAGAGGCGGACATATGCACCGACGCCACCCTTTCGAATGAAGACCCCTAAACCGCAGAGCCGTTCTGATAGGAACGATGTGTGTGGGGGACGAGGAAGGTGTCTGCCCTAAATTTTAGCGTCCTTAAAAGATCGCTCACTGATTGCCGTCGTGATTAAGGACGCAGAGTGGCCACCATCACCCAATCCCCCCATGGGACGCGTTTCCAAGGCGACGGGTCGTTTTAATATGGCGGCGAAGCGTGTTTGTGCTCCTCATGGGGCAATTAAATTGAGAACCGGAATAACCCTTCTTCCCTCTCCATCCCCAAACACAGAACGACTCCAGCTCACTCACTCCAAACCCTTTTTAAAACCATTCACTCTCTTTCCCATACCTTTAAAATTGGAAGAGGACCCTTAATTTGTAGTCAAGATTGTAGAATTTAACGCGTGAAACTTATTTTGATTCCGACAATCTTTACATGAAGCTTGATTTGAACGGAAATGACGCTTATCTGTTCTGCGTCATATTCTAATCACTTCAACTCGTTGGCCCTCGCTTATTACCACAGTCATTTTAACTACACCTGTTTGTTTGTAGTTTTGTCTGGATCATAGTTGGGAAAGCTACCAAAAAAATCTAATTATTAAAGTTAAAGTTAACCTCTGTAGAACGTAACTTGTTAAAGTTTAAATTTACTCATCTGAAAAAGTATCTGATCAAACTTAAAGTTAAGAAAAGGAACTTTTAATTCAAAATTTAGTTATTCAGTTACTTTTACGAAACTTTTATAAAGTATCTTTTAAAAGCAATTTTTCGCAATTGGGATTAGATAAACACAAAAATCATATTCAAGATATTCAAACAGGTCGGCATTAGCAAAAAATTAACGATAAAAATTAACTTAAGTTAGTTTTGCATCTGATAATGGAGAATTTCAACGAATACATGTTAAAACGTTTCTAAAATTTAGCGGTTTAGTGAAATAGTTGACTACATTTTTAAAGATTAACATTAATCTTTTTAATTTTTTAAATCGTTACTCCCAACTATGGTATGGATGTATTCTTGTAGTCGAAATGTAATTCCCACTTCCCAAACTTCAATCGCGCTGAAATTTGGCACACTTACTTATACTCTCGATAATTACAATACATTTATCAGTCATTAAATTCACTAATTTGCAAGTTAATCTACTGAAACTAAAAGGGTATTTACATTTTAAGTTTAAAAACGTATTTTGCCAATATATGGCGCTAATAGAAAATAGCATGTACAGTGAGAAGAAATGGTAACAACGTAAGTTTCAATTAACTTTTGCACAATTAATAAAAAGAATAAAAAGTAGAAAAGAACAACATGTAAAAAAATACTTAAAAAAACACGCTTACATTCAAATGCACTAAAAAGTTAAAAAAAAAATATTTTTTTAATTTCTCGGGAAATAAAAGGGTGAGTCCTTTTTATACTTAATCAACTCCCAACCTATGTCATTTATATTCTATCGATATCTATTCTACAAGCACCCACTTTTTATTTGGGGAGTGAATGAAAAATTATTTTTTAATTATTGTGTCGGAAACACGTCAATATGGTGACTAATTACAGTGTATAGTGTGAAAATGGTCATTTTTAAAAAGAAAAACCACGAGAAGAAGAGAAAGAGTAAAGATTTATAACCAAAATGAAATTAGCAGTAACGATTTTGAAATAAGGTTTAAATGACGGCTGTGTAACCGTCAGTATCGATCTAATTAACGGAAGAAGAAAATCCTTCTTCGCGACCAAATACCAACTTTAATAATGGACTCTCTTCACCAGATTTTCGAAATACTTCAATTCATTTGACGACTATATATATCTTTTAATGTGAAGAATCATTTTATCGAACACCGAGTTGTATCGAAAGATATGATATCTTCAATCGATTATTGGAAACAGCGACCCATCGCATCGCACACGGCAGCATATGATGTGGAATATCGATTATCCCGATCTACGGAACTTTACGCAACACGTATTGATATACAACAATCATTGTATCTTATTTTAATGAAGCATTTTGATAGATCCGTTCTGAACGATATTAAAACTACGGTATTTCGTCTGAGGAAGTTAGCGTTTAAAAAATAAATCAAAATACCGCAAGATATAAAAAATATGAAATCACAAATTGACTATCGCAAATATATACATCCCACAGCATTATATGTAGGTAATATCGATTATATCTTATAAGTAAACCATACTGATTTGAAAGTGCATCAGATTCATTTCGTCACATTGTAACATCACCAAAAATGCATTACTAATAGAGAGGTCACCGACCTATCGATTGATCATCAATCATATACATCGATCATAGATCGATCGAAGCAACAGGATATGAAATCCGATAATAATGTTCTGTTTGTGTCACCTTTCAAGGATTTAAGAGTCAATATTACTTTAGCAAGAGCATGAGTTTTAAGAGTTTATATTCTTGAAATAGGAAATTGCTTCAGCAATACATTTGCTTCAAAGAATTGAATACACAATTGTCGCGATAAGAAGAATTAGTATGCACATCATGGTGTTCCAACAATGTTAAAATAAGAACAAGGTACATTTAATGAATACAAGAGATTGTATGGTATTTTTTAGCCTTCCACAATATTATATTGATATTAAAACCTATGGAGAGCTATTAAAAATTAAAGTTGTATTTTTTCGTGTAGTTGAATATTTTATTTTCAGTATTGGTCAAAATGTAAGAAAAAACTGAATAAAAAATTGCCATTTTTTTATCAAATTTATTGCCTCATCAATCATTTAATCATCCAATGCCATCAAATTTATTATAAATATTAATTCAATTTGTTAACCGTGCACTTATTCCAAGTACACGTACAGTAAACATCGTAAATTTACAAAGCACTAAATATCCGCAAAATTTGAACACAATAAGAGAAGATCTTATTTATAAAACGTTGACTCAATGGAGAAAAATATTTAGCGGTATGATATTACTTGTGTATATGAAAATTGAAAGAAATAATTATCAAAAATAGGTACTTATTAAAAAAATAAAAAGTGATAAAAGGATAATGAGGCCAAATGATCACATTTTACAAGATTAAACTGCTATAGGTAAATGACACAAAGATTACATGCATCATTTCTCATATTGCAATATTTTTAATTTCTGACTATATTATTTTTAATTCTAATCAATATTCCAAAATAATATCATTTACAGAATTACTCGTTGTCAAAAAAGGAATAGATTGTTTTTTAATGATTATGAATTTATGATTTTCGTAAAAGTTATTCCATGAGTATTAATATTTTTGACAATGCTAAAACACCTAATTAAACTAAACTAAAAAATTAAATTAATCTTTATCCCTAATTAAAATACCCTAGGCTAACGTGAGAAGAAATCGAAATATCTATATTTAAATCATATTAATGGCAATAGGGTTGTCAGCTCACCTCATAAATGGACGGAATTCACATTTTCATCAAATGTTGACGATATGATAACTTTTCAGGCACATCTTTCAATTTCAATTTCTTTGACGGAACAAGAAGCTTTCTGTTGGTCTTTTCATGATCAGAAAGCTTGCCCCTATTGTGTCTACCAACACACTCACAACGCTTTACTATGCAAAGGTACACTCTCATGTGTCTTACGGCATTATATTTTGGGGAAATTCATCTCTTTCCATGAAAGCTTTCTCACTCCAGAAACAAGCTATTAAAGCTACCAGTAAAGTCCCTATTCGCACCCCAGGTAAACCCCTATTTGTATCTCTTGGTATTTTAACTCTCCCCTCTATTTATATACTTACCTGTGCCATGTTTGTAAGAAACTATCCCCATTTTTCCCCTGTTAACTCCAGCTTCCATAATCACTACACTCGCTCTAGAAATGACATACATAGCCAACAATATTCCTACAGTCTATGTCTGAAAGGCCCATATCACTCCATTTCCACAGTTTACAACAAGATTCCAATTGAAATTCGCTCCATTTCCTCAACATCATGCTTCAGATCCAAATTAAAAAAATTGTTAATTCATAAAAGTTATTATAGCTTAAGGGAGTATCTATCTGATGATTTTCATTAATGTATGTATTTTTGTTCTCACACTCATTTATGTTTGGTTTCATTTATTTATTTAGTGGCAACCTCTGTATATTTGCCAAACTACTTGTAAATACTGTGCTGTAATATTTTGACGAAACTCATGGATGTTATATCCCGATGATGTTAATAAATTATTATTATTATTATTCCAAAATCTCTCCGTCAAGATTATCTTTAAGGTACACATTGATACATCTTATTAATTACACCTTAATATCTATTCGCAATTAGAGAGGTATTAATAATAGACTCAAAATTATAATGAATTGCTTCAGGTACTGATAGATTCAATAAGCGAATCGTTGCAAGGTGTCAATTGCTGATAAGAAACGATTGTGTTCAAATTCTATGTGCATAGATTATGTCCATATTCATGTTTTAATGATCATAGTTGGTAGAATGTTGCTGGTTTTCTAAATAAGTATTTGCTAATTCATTGATGATTATTACAGTCAATGTAGTTCTGTTATGACTTTGTAACCATACTAGCAAGTGCTGTCATCAAAAGTTGAATTTGGCTTAAGAATTCCCTCAAAATACCTACAGTAAATTATCGCAACGATCTGTCACCATTGACTCATGTCATCAGTCGGAAAATTGACGATTGGCAAGAAATGATTGTTGGCAAAAATCGACAAGGTGACTATCGAATATTCTCACTGTTGGAAAATTGACAACAAAACACATCGGGTTTTATTCGCCAATTGCTGCCAACCAACAATAGGACAAATAATTAAAAAGGAATGTAACTCAATGATTACAAGAGACGTCCGTCATAAATAAGAAAATATTTCGCCTGATATTTTTCTAAAACATATCAGTACCTATCGTTGCTAAGGCAATGATTTTATAAACATTATTTGTGGATGAGTAATTAGGTAAGCTTCTGTTTCATTGTCTTTCGAATATTGCTTGTCACCTACACTTCGTAACACGAAAACGGTATTAGTTCAACGCGCCCTTCCTCATGTGACCAGCCCCATCTCCTGGCTTGAAAAGGCTAAAGCTTTTTTGCCACCAAGAGGGGGTAACACCCTTTTGAAACCAGACCCTGGAACCCCTACCCCCACTACATACAGCACCTTACCCTTCCACGACACGAGGGAAGGAAGGGGGTCTGGAATCTTTTCAGAGGTGCTACACAGGGTTAACTTCACACCCCTCCACCCTGGATGGGTCAAAGGAGCGGCAAGGGTTACTGCGAGGGTCAAAACCCTGATCATTTTCTTGCGTGGAAACCACGCTTCCTTTCCGTAAAGGGTGTAGTTGAGGAATTCAATCTCTCTTTAAAGGTTTCAGGGTTTGGGAACGAGGTAGGCGGTGTTTATTTAGTCCACTGGACACCGTCCAAGAGTGGTTGACCCTTCTGGCTGCGAGTCAATTGGCTTATAATCCACGTGCTCAAGATTCCGTCGCCCAATTACGCTGACCTCTGGTGGGGTCCGAAGCAAACTAAAGGTCTCACTCAAAAGGCGTACCTCATGGGTGCTAATACTGACCAGGCGATCGTCGAGTGTCTCAATGCAGCCCGTTCTATATTGCTACCGAGGTTGTAGTAAAATAGTTCCTTAGATGGAATGGACGTCTATGAACTCGATATTCTCAGGTGCTACTTCGAACAACAATACAAACTTCGAAAATATCACAATTGCTTTCATTTAGGACAACCGGTTTTATCGTATAAGCGACATATTCAGGTCTAAAGGCGATATCTTCAGGTCTCCACCTAATTATGTCGCGTATGCGATGATACCTAACAAGGAACGACAAGGGACCATAACAGCTGCCAAAGACACTTTTATCTAGGTTTTTCGATATGTAGTTTAGTCCTTTGTAGTAGTAGTACTCCCAAATACTTGTATCAATATTTGCTATTTAGTACTTACAACACGTCGTGCATGTTTTCAGTATAAATCTTGAGTGTCTGTCCATTTGTGTAGTTAAAATACATATTTACTAACGATCCCTCTACCATTTGGAGCATATCTGTAGTGTAGTGCATGCTTGTGAGGCTTCGCCTCGTGTTAAGCATTAGCGAATTATCCTAATGGGTAATTAGTCGTAGTTACACTAACTTTAGGGTGTAGATAAATGCATGTTGGTGACTAATCACCCCCCGCCACACACCTTTGAGGTGACTTGCAGAGTATTTTGAGGAGGTAGATGAAACCGATCGTATTAAATAAAATTCACCGTGAAATTTACAAAGTATGTATTGAATGGGGTATAGGTTGATACGGCATATGAGAGCGTTCTTCTACAGTGCAAACATCGAACCAGCAACAAAGATGTTTAGCTAAAAGGACTTCATAGATGTAGAAAGATTTAATTGTAAATTGGATGTGAGAATGAAAAACAGATCTCACAGACATAAGGAACGAGAGAATATTTTTGAAAATTTCAAAGGCATGGATAATGGAACATGATAGCATTGATTTTTTATATTAATAATTTGTACCTATGTCATAAACTTGTGTATCATTTAACAAGCTCGATGAAGTAGCCTGTATATATTTACGTTTTCTGTTCATAATTGGCAAATACTGAAATGGTTTTATGGTAATTAAATATACATATTCTGTATAAAAAGTTTTGTTTCTTAGCTGCAATGCATTTCATGTATTGAAGGCAGCCTCCCCACATATCTGTGACCTTTGAAGCAGCCTAAATCTCCATAAAAAATTGCAAATTAAGTACACTCTACTTGGTGTAATTGAGGAATGATAAGTATGTATTTAAATACATGTGGAATTTATATATTAAAATACATGTGGAATTACTGCTACTGCTTCTCATTAAGTGATTGCATTGATGTTTTATATTAATAACTTGTACTCATGTTATACACTTTCATGTCATGCAACAAGCTCAATGAAATAGTCTTTTTATTTAATTTTCTGTTCATAATTGCCACAAAATGAAATGGTTTTATGTTAATTAATCATACATGTTCTGTATAAAACGTTTTGTTTCATAGCAGCAATGTATTTCATGTATTGAAGGCAGCCTCTTCAGAGTTCTGTCCTCCTTTGAGGTGGACTATAAAAAAAATTGGAAACTAAATACACGGCACAATATGTAATTGTGGGGTAATAAGTATATTTATTAGTAGTAATTTTGTTAAGGACTGTCCAAAAATCTTATAGTCAGCCAGCACAATGATTAACGATAATGAAATATGAAACAATCAAGCAAGAGGAACAATTTAGTCAAAAATATTTGCCAAAACATTGGAGAAAATACCTTCTCAATGAATTATGCCACAAATTGAACAGGTTGAGACTATTAGTTTTCGAAGTTTGCGTTTATTTTAACACGCTTACTTGAACTTCACCTGTTTGTTTGATGTTTTTGTTTGTTTGTCTAGATGGAATCAAGTAATCAAAATCTTATGCCTGTTGTTCACGGTAAAATTTTCCATAAAACAGTTTTATAAAAATTTTTATTGAAAGTTTTATGAATCGTACGTAAAGCATACTAGCTTGCTCACGGTAAAACTCAAGAACCTTATAAGAGGAAAATCGAAGCAGTACTAATATGAACCGCTATGCCGTAAATGGCGCTAGCATCGGGTATACCTTGAGGTTAAACCTTTCTCCATTCTCTAACACTCGTTGCGGGGCGAGTTTCAGTGGAAGGAGGGAAGAAACTGTGTAGGAGCGGTGTATATATGCTAGAGAAGCAACTGCTCGATCGCTGCGCCACGTACAGTGGATAAGAGGAAACATCATTATTTCAAAAGATGGCGGAAAGGAAAAATCGCACTTCTCAGGTTTGAAAGTTTCCCATTTCTAAAGTAGTTGATGCATTGTTGTGTTGAAAGTGTTAAACAAATTTGCAAAGTTTGCAAAATAAGTGAGGTGAATTTGGTTTCGATATCTCTGTTAAAAGTGGGTGAAAATCGCGAAAAAATGTACGAGACGAAAGCTCACCTTCGCGATGAGCGGAACATCTCATTGGTTGTTGCATAAAACGGTTTTATGGAAATAGAACCTGTCCTAATCCGTAAAACGTTTTATAAAACTCGGTTTTATCGTTAGCAAGCTCATTTTTATAAAATTAGTCAGTTTTATAAAACGTTTTACCGAAAATTTTACCGTGAGCAACAGGCATAACCCACTTCTCAATGTTAAATGAAGCTGAATTTTGACACACTTAATTACTCTCGATGACAATATATGAATCAGCCATTAAATTCACTAATTACCTAATAAATATAAATTAATATCCTAATATCCTAAAATAATTTTTCCCAATTGGTATTGCGGGATGCATCCCAAGGCTCCGTTTTGGTAGAAGAGTGAAAATTTGACTCCTGGCACAAATTAGGTAGTTTGGTTTAGGGTAGGGATGTGCGGTATATATCGATATACACGTATATTCGGTATATTTTTGCCGATATATACCGGTATTTTTTAAATTTGTTATACCGGTATATTCGGTGTTATTTTGTAAACAACGATACATGATTTATTGCTCAAAATGAAAATAGTAGTATTTTTTGTTTAACGTGCTTCGACGGCTAAGGTCATTTCGCACGTGCTGTCTGCCACGTGCAGACAGGAGCAACAGCACTCGAACGAATCGGAGGATCACCCCTCCATATACCAGGCGAGTCCATAGATGCTTAACTTTGGTGACTTATCGGGAACCGGTGTTTCCATCGTTGCAAGCCGTTGCCCTACCTTTCAAAATGAAAATTTCAAAGGAAATAGTTAGCAAAGGAAAACGGGATGTAAATTTTCATGATTTTTACCATTTTACTACAAACTGTTTTAAGAAGTATGATGGACTCTTTTTACCTTGGTTCTGAACTCTCTTAATGAAGTGTTTCTCCTTTTCGGCGCAGCTACGGCGTATTCTGTAAAGCACTGTGCCTTAGAAATAGGCTATGAGACGGCCTTGCTTAGAACCGTATGTTAATTGTTTTTACAGAATTCAATCCGAATTTGGTGGAACAAAATAAATGCTCCAAAATCTAATAATTTTTGAAAATGTTTACAGTCAAAACATTACGCACTGTTTTTCCCTGCGTGTACTAATTGTATCTAGGAAGATAACCTCCGTTAAATAACATCCATTAAGACGATCTGTGGCATTCCGCACGCAATGAATTTGCAATGAAAACAAATAATACCCTAACTTGGATTTCTTCCAAAATGAAATTACAGAACACACTTATGAAACGTCACAGCCTAACCCATTCAATATTTGAAAAAACTACAGCCATTTAAGTTGCTATGGCTATCCTTTCAAGCTCCCACCATTAGCACCACGTGCTTTATCGAAAAATATACGGGTTTCGAATTGTCGTAATGCAATTATTACTTTAAAATCGATTAATGTGATTACATGCGGGCATAAATTATTCTTTTTATTCAATTTTTCGTTTGGCTCAATCGTTTTTAAAATTCCAGGTATTGCTGTTTCTCGGATAAAATAATCAGTTTTCTCTCAAAAAGGTTTCTTTTCGATTCAACTTCTAAATGTTCATTTGCCGCGAACAAATTTGCTGCAAAAGTAACGCTTGGGGTGATAATTTCCCACGTGTAAACGTATGCTAACTAAACTAAATGCTAACTAACTAAAACACAACTAATGCTATTAAATCGCGATTCGGTATCGCGACGCGGCACGATATAATTAATCATGCTTCTGTGGGGGAGTCTTATTGAAACGATATACCTATCTGCTAATCGGAATATTTTTAAAATACCGGACTCCTATTTGTCGGTATATTTTTTGTATACCGCACATCTCTAGTTTAGAGACCTCTGGGAGACAGTGCGTCCTTTTCCTGTCATTGAAACCTTTTCGGAGGCACTTGGAGTTTTTATTCCTACCACGTACGGCCACCGGTGTAGTAGGTAGAAGAGAACATTTATAAGTGAGAAGAAGTGCTGGTAATTTAAATTTAAAAGAACCGTTGCAAAATTAGTGTAAATACTAACAAGTAGAACAATTTCTACAATTGATTTTAAGTGTGGTTTTAAAAAAGTCTTTTTTTTACATATTAATCCCATTCCCTTCACTTCTTTACACATCGCGAGGCCTAACATTGGATTGCATTCGCACTGCCGTTCCTCGAAGGCCCCAAAAGGAATAAGGAAAGGGCCCACAGGACAAGGGTCTATACGAGGGAAAGAAAGAGGAGTCGGGAGTTGGAAGTCAGATTGAGTTGAAAGGTTTGAAATTTATGCGACAGCAAAGGGAGTGGGGAAGCGGGATGGGATGGGGGAGACCTTCCTGGTGTGATATACGCGCATTCGCCTGATTTATTCCCGCTTACTGCCTTATGGAGTATAAAAGGGATCTCTCCTCAGGGTCGTAGGGGAAAAGCAGGGTTAGGAGGGGGCGGAACCCTGGACGGAAGGGGGAGCCCTGATTCTATCCAAAGGAAAAAGTTTCCCAAATACCATGTGAAATCTTGTTTACCACGAATCATTGTTGCTGGAATAAATCTATATTTACATTTGAACAAGAGGTGCATCAGGGTTTTATGCTGTGGCCAGGTATGTGCATAAAGCATCAGATACACAAAATATTTGCGATTGTAGCATCATACTTTTGTTGCAAGTGCTACAAGCTAGTTTTCTAACAGATCTCATCGAAATTGTGTTTTCCATTTATTTATTGGTGTGTTTAAATGAGAAACAGTTACATAATTGGTGTATACTGTGGCTAGATACGCTAAGTATTGCCTCAAAATATTTTTGTTGCACGAGCTAACTGTTATTTTTCTATCAGAATCCATCGAAGTAGAGTTTTACAAAACTCAGTTTGAAAGGAAAAGGTTTTACCAAGTAGGTACCAAGTGAAGCGTTGTTCTCCGAGAATCATTGATGCTGGAAATATGTTTTCTCAGTTTGAAAAAAAAGTGCATCAGGAGTTTATACCTGGACCATGATTTTATATTAAGTATCTAATATACAAAGTATTTGCCATTTCCTTATATTTTGTCGCAAGAGCTACAAACTGGTTTTCTATCAACTCTCAACGATGTTGACCTTTCCAATTGTGACTCTTGTGTGTTAAAATGAGATATGTGTGCAATAGCGACCAGTTCCTTATGTACAAAATATTTGCGATATTAGCATCAAATTTTATTTGGAAAGCTACATGCTAGTTTATTATTTACATTAATCGAAGTTTAGGCTTTTTTCAATACTTTTACTCACTAACGATAAAAGGTACCTTAAGGTTTTATGCTAGGTCCTCAGACATAAATATGAAAGATTTAAACAATATTTATCGATAATGGAATGAAGAAAAATTGGTAATTTCCACTCCTTTATAAATAATAATAAACGTTAGCTCGTAGGCTTCTCAGTGGCCCCACTCATAATTTCAACTTTAAGGAGACAAAATTAATATCAAGGGAGGTACGATATTACCCAAGATTAATCAGGGAGGCTATAGAAATTGCGAAGAGACCGGAGAACGTCAACCGAGAAGACGGTTACACGTTAAGTAGACAGCACAAACGAATTTTTCAAATTTAAATTCCGGCAACAATGGGAGTCCTCACTCATATATATAAAGACGAGCGAGACTAAAGAATCAGTTCAGTTAACCTGATGAATCTGACAGGAGGACCAGCGAAATAATGTTTTTTGCAATTTTAAACATCGCGGTATGAATCCCGAAAGATTAAACAGTCAATAATAAACGTTATTTAATACACGTGTGTAAACGACCATGTGTTTCTCATTCTATCATGTCAAAATTCCACAAGGTTATTTCACCTACAATCGATTAATTAATATATATATCGAATTTTTTATCAAGTTTTATTGCAAGAGCTGCATGTTATTTTTTTACCCGTAATCATGAAGCTGAGGATTTTTATAATACTCAATGGGTCTCACTAGGAACAAGAAGTGCATCAGGGGTGTACACTTGAACCGGGAATATTTGAGGGGTGCCAAACCATAACGTTTTAAGTTCCAGAAAATTAAGTTTTCAGGAGAGACTTAAAACTGTATTAATAAGTTAATAATTGATAAATTCGCTATTGCAATATTTAATATTAAACTTTTAATCTTCTATGAGGTATTACAATAACTCAGTGAGCAATCAACCAATCTTAGATAGTGGAAATATTTATTTAAAGAATACAAAAAGGACAAAACGTTTTAAGTGCCTTCACTAGTGCGAGTCATAACGTTCTATGTACCACTTTACTTGCACAACAGTAAGATGAGTGGAATGTTTCGTAAAAATAAATTAAGGTATGCATCTGTGCCAGAAAATGTCCAATAAAGTAAAACAATTGTTGTTGTAATTCAATGTAATAATATTATACAAACGAGAACAAAACAAAAAGCATACAAAACAAAATTACTTTATAAGATTTTCATAAAATATCCGGTTCTCCCCAGATAAATACGGCAGCTATATCCTTCTTTTTTCCTCAGATAGGGGTATCGGTGCTTGCTTCATTGAAATATCAAAGTTCTGGAAACTTAACTTGCTGATTCCCGACGTAAACACTGTTACTGTATTTCGCTGTAAGCCTGTTTTTGTTTGAATTGTACCAAAACTCTCGAATGTTACACTGACCATGGTGACTGACGATATCATCAGCTTATTGGTGCTAATCATCTCTCTAGCAATATCCTTCCAGTTAAAGAATGTCTTAGATGTTTTTCTGCTGGAACAAATGATGCAAAATTTCCATAATTGTAACTTATTTTCATTTTATTTCATCAGTTAATTATACTTGAAGATTCTGAAAAAGTATTTTCATATTAATTGTCACAGATTTTCAGCTCAAATAAAAGTTAATCTGCCTGGAAATTTAAGTGGGGCTCAATGGTAAATTTCTCTGCAAACATCTATTTTACAGAACAAACAACAATTGTAGTCAACATTTATAGTTTATAATATATTTTTATCTCATATAGTCACGACCTTGCGCAATTAGGAAAATATTAGGCATGCATCGCGTGTCTGCTGCATGTATTCCAAATTCGGGAGCCGACGGGCCGCGCGAGAGAAATTGTAAATGTTTAAATATTTTTAAAAAACGCATTTATGAATTTCCACTAAATTTTATTTTCAAAATAGTTTTCCGATTATGATTAGACTACGGAAAAAAATGTTTCGACCGATTCTGAGAAGGATTATTTGAGTAAAGTTCATTAAAAATATTTTAAACATTAGTAATTTACAACAAGAAGGTATAGAAGAAAATAATTGTTTGTTGATATATTTGCGTTCAATAAATTTGTAGCATTAATAAAAGCTATTAATCATTGCTGTAGGACAATTACAGGCGGAGATATAAGTGATAATATGATTTTAGGCTCGGATTTTTGCTACAAATGCGAAAAAATTAAAATATGTATAATTCGCTCAAAACAATTTTTTTCACAAAACGGTTTGAGGATATTGAGTTTGAGTTGATATTGTACCCATACACCAATTTTCATAAAAATCTGAGACCCTAAGGGACAAACGTTTGTTGAATTGAGGAACCCATATATTCATAATACTGTTACTCAAAACATACCTGTTTTGGTTCATTTTTTCTGGTACCATCATATTTTTTGTATTTGCATAACATAGTCCAATGTTTCCATTCACTTTTCTTATAGTTTTTTCCATTGCAATTTGTTTGAAACACGTTTTTTGAAGAACTCGGCGTTGACACAACCACTTCGTCAGCCATCTTAAAACGTTATGACTTGCTACTGCTAATTTCTACCGCTAGGAAGTGGCATTTCAAAATTATTTTAACGGTGCATGTCAAGACCGGCACATACACCACAATTCACGAATAAAACGTATTTGACCCTGTGTGGCACTTACAACGTTATGGTTTGGCACCCCTCATTTATCATCCGATATAAAAATATCCACGAATTTTGCATCAAAGTTTTGCTGTAAGAGCTACCATGATTATCTTATCACTGTCATTCATCGACGCTGGGGCATTTAAAATTATTCAGTCTTTGTCTCACCATAACCTAGAGGTGCATCAAGGACACTGGGACCAAGACACCTCAAGCGTCCAAACGTGATCAATTGAGCTATTTTAGAATCCAATTTTATATCTGCTAGACATAAATTCTATTTTTTCTATCAGCATGCATCGCATTCTAATCTAAATTCTATCACAATGAAAAATGGTTTCGGAAAATGAATGGCGAAATGGAAATTATCAAAACGATGTACCATTTCTTTTACCGTATTTCTCCGAATATAAGCCGCACTCGAATACAAGCTGCACCCCGTTTTCTGGGGGTCTCAAACAGGGAAAAAAGTTAATACGCGAATTTAATCCACACCCTTTTTAGTGCATCCCATACTACCGAGAGTATTAGGCATTAGAATTTATATCTGTTTTTACATTACCTATGTAACTGTGACACAATGTTACCTTTATTATCGTTTAATATATGAATAAATTGCACACCAATTTGACCTTTTTCAGCGTTATTTCTTACTTTCCCCGTGTCTTAAGGCGAGTTAAGCTGCGGCGTCCGCGTGAATCCGAATGGCTGGTTTGCTCAAATCGGTCTTTATTTACGATTTTTTTAAGAAGGTTCTCGAATTTAAGCCGCAACTCGAATATAAGCCGAACGCCGATTTTGAGGCCTCAAAATCGGCAAAAAAGTGCGTCTTATATTCGGAGAAATACGGTATTTTGGCCCATGCGGTAAAAAAATAGACCCATTGTCTACCCTCATCCAAAACTTCGCATTTATTGGTATGTACATATTAACACATGCATGAAGGGAGTAATTCAAAGTTTATGTTTTTTCAATACTTCTTCTGAGTCTCACTTACGAAAAAAGGTGCCTCAAGGTTTTATGCTAGGTCCTTAGACATAAATATAACAGGTTTAAACAATATTTATCGATAATGCTTTTCAATACTTTTTCTAAGTCTCACTAACGATTAAAGGTGCCTCAAGGTTTTATGCTAGGTCCATAGACATAAATATAGCAGGTTTAAAAACATATTTATCGATAATGGAATGATGAAAAAATTATAATTACCACTCGTTTATTAATAATAATAAACGTAATTATTAATAATTATTCGATAATTGGCTCACCCTAATTGGCCTTGGGTGTGGCGCAGAAGTCGGACGGCTCTTGTCTGAGGTCTCTCTCCCGAATGAACCTAAATGAGAAAATTAAACGAATTTAAGTACACGTTGCATTAAATAGTGGGTTATAAACTGAATAAACTGTCAAAACACACAGACAAAAACATTACTAAAAGCGTCAATTTATGACGCTTTTAGGAATTTTTTCCTATGTTTATTTATTTAAATTCATCGAACAATATAACAAGTCATTGTCCTGTTTTTTGTCGTGAGAGATAATAAATAAATCAATAAATACGGCCAATGAATCAATAAATTCAACTTCTGTACACTTAAAAATAATTTAAGTACCACCCGATACCGACGTATGAGTAACGCATTGTGTTATCTATGTCATAATTTCGGAAAAACAAACAAATATTAGTTTAATCCAACGTCCTAGTAAGGATCGCAATTTCACATCGGTATCCAAGGATCAGTATTTATACCGTGTAAGTTCTTATTCGATTTAAATCTTAATTGTATGATCTTTTTAAATTCCTTTATTGCCAACAGCTAGTATAATATCGGTATTCCACAGTGGTATTTGAGAATCTTAGTTGTATCTTGAGAGCTTTTATTAGAACCAAGTCCTAATATTATATACTTAACACTTAAGTAGAAGCAAGCCGTTTGGCGAAACAATTAAGCACATGGGGTAGTTTAATACCCAATAGAGAATTGTTATCATTTGAATCAAGTTCTTACGTTGTAACGTGCTCTTTTATATACTCTTAGCTTCAAGTAATTTGAAATTAAATATTCTTCCATTTTCTTTATTCAACGTTAAAGTTACAATATTTTCTTTTTCCTGTTGTTTCCACGTATTGCGCATACACTATTCATGTGTTTTATTAGCAGAATACACTAAAAATGGTAGAAAATATGTCATCCAATCCCTTTCATTCTACAATAATTATTTATGGCTAATATTTTAAGTTTATTAATAATTATTAATCTAAAGGTTATCTATGAAAAAAGATAGTTGTAAAGAAATTGAAAGTATTATTATAATGTATGTTATCAACAGTAATTTACATACGCAAAAATCATTTTGCTAGCACCCATAAGTAAAATGCCCGCTTTTTTTCAGCTACGAAGACGTTTCATGATATAAAAAATGGCGTTTTATCTAAACAGTTGACGTATTTACAACCTCATTTATCTACTTGCGTGTTAACCATTCGTTTTGTGCCAAAGTGGTGTCTGATTATCAATATTTATGTCTGGGAATTCTATATTCGGCCGAAGTTCTATTATTGGATACTATTAAACTCCATAAATGTCAGTCTCTACTAATACTATCAGCATTTTTAATAAGGGAAGTATTCAATAACGGGGTCTAGGATCTTCAATAAAGTTGGCATGCAGGTAGTTCTTGAATAGTGATTTAAGAATCACCCTCTTAATGGCGTTATATATCCAATATTTTAAACAAAAAATTAAGTTAAATATTTTACTGCAAGTAAGTGTATAATTTATAGATTTTCAGAGTAAAATGGCACAGGGATGTAGGCTCTAGGGATAGAGTGCTTGGCTATGAACCAATTGGTTCCTCGGATGATGGTGAGATAGACATATTAGAAGTGAGGGAGGAGTGACTGACCCTAATAATAGTAAGAATATCTTCATTCATTCTTTGTCACATTTACATATGACAGATGTCGTCATAGAACTGGAAAAGAGTTTCACGTGAGCTTTGTGACAGAAGAATAAAGGAAAGGTTAAAAGGAAAGATCTTTAAGGCAGTGGTGAGACCAGCCTTGGCATATAGCAGGGAGACCTGGGCGGTGAAGAAAGTACTACAGATAAAACTAGATGTAGCAGAAATGAGGATGCTGAGATGGACTACGGGTAAGACAAGAAAGAATAGAATTAGAAATGACATAATCTGGGAGATAGCTGAGGTGACAAAGGCTTCAATGTAGACTCGGGAAAGTCGGCTACGCCGGTATGGAGATTTGATGAGAAGGGAGGAGAGGTATGGTATGCAAAGAATACTCGATTTGAAGGCGGAAGGCAATAGGTCCAGAGGAAGACCAAGATGAAAGTGGTAGGATTGTGTTGCTGACTACATGAGGGAGAAGAAACAGAGGGCAGAGGCTACAAGGAACAGAAAGAAGTGGAAAAGGGAAATAAGGAGGAACAGCGACCCCTGAACAAGGGAAACGCTAAAAAGAAAGAAGAATATGTCACCATAGAATGAAACCAAAGGAATAAAATATACATATAAACACAACCACACAAGCATACTAGAATTTTTTTAGAATTTTAAGCAAGAGAAATCAAGGTTATAATAGTCCTCTAGGGTGTATAAGGGTTTGAAGATAAGCCAATCACGGAGAACCCTGTAGAACACCACATTGGAGATTGTCTTCGCAGGAATTGGGAGCATGTTAAAGAATGTAATGGGTAAATCCTCAACTTTGTATGTACTGTCCAGCCTATAAAGCGGTGCTACCAAGCGGTGGACATCAGCCCTTGTAGAGTACATGCTCATATTTTCTTTTACATTAACCAATGAATAAAATAAAAACAAATTATAAACTTTCGTATTTTTACGTTTTAAAAAAGAGTTTTGCAGTGTTCAAGCGAACATGCATTAAATAAAATTCGGGCAGCTACTTTGTCCCTTCTTAAGTATAAATTTAGCGTCATATGCATGCCCCCAGTCTTATACCATATGTAATATGTGAGTAAACGAATGCATAATAGGCATTGCTGAGTTTCCAGTACTAACACAGGGAAAGCATTAATCCCAAGGCCTTAAATTTTGGGGAATGTAAAAATCTCTGTGACTCCGGCCGAAGCAGCCATTGGCTAGATCGATATCTTCATATATTCCGCGGATATAATAACTCCCTCCCCTACACATCTATACATCTATCTCACCCTGATTCAAATCCATTTCAAAACCCTCCCTCCGTGTCTTTCCCAACCCTCCATTCCCAAAACTTTAACGATAGGCAATCGTCATAAACCTCGCGTTTTATTACCGCCGTAAAATCCACACACAAGGTTCCGTTTTTCTTTTTTGCGATCCTGACTTGTTACCATCATTACCCATAATTCTCCATCGATGAAATAACTCTGTGGGAGATGATGTATGTGCGTTGAGCGAACATTCTCATACATACAAAAAAATGTACGAAAGAACAAACAACCGATTCCCTTAACAAGAAATCGTCTCAGTTACACGGATTCTGGGATTTGGAAAACAATTCAGTCCCTCTTTTGTTTTCAATGTCTTTCTGAGGCTCCGGTCGACGGCGATAGATGGGGTGAGCGAAAGGAATGTGCGCATCAAAGAATTTTCGATGTGAATTACGCGATTCAAAACAAGTCCTGAATTCACAAGGAGGTTAGAAAAGAAATGGAGGCGACATACCACTTGATTCTTGAAGCCAATTCCGCCATTGGAGTCGGAAATATTTTACACCTTCCTCTGGCTTACGTGTGTCCGGCGGTCGCGTTTGATTTTCGTCAAATCTAAGTTACAAAACCACAGGCAAGGCGATGATTTTTTGTGACTAGTTTGGCAACACCTACTTGGCACAAAATCCATCCCAAGCACCCCTATTCTTGCTTCAATTTCGCCCATGACTGTTCACGGTCATGACTACTCCATTTCATTTTAACCTCCTTTTGAATTCCATCTTTTCGGCCGAGCCATTTATGATACATGTTTTGTTAACAGATGACAGTTCTCAACTATTGGAAAGCAAGATTATAATACAAGATACCTAATAACTATACAAATAAACACTTATTTGCAAGGCACGATTTATAATTTGAGTGAATACAATACGTCAATACGAAGTTCAATTTGAAATAAGGGTAACAGAAATATCAAAAATATCTTATAATAGTTTTAATAATCAGAAACGAATTACTTATGCATTTTCCTTCCGTAGTACAAATAAACACAAAACATTTTCTATCCGCAGACAACAATATTATGTCGAAAAAATGTATTCAACGGATAATATGTAAATAAATTGTATATATGATACTTGATTCTTGCTGATTACTAAAGAGAGAGGCCTTTTTTTGAAATTATATAGTATGGAATGGTTTGGTTTTGTGGTTTATATTACATAGGAAATGTTTTTCTATAAGTAGACACATAAAAATTAAATGACAATACATTAATTTCATATCACATATTCCTTCAACTTACTGCCAGAAAGCCCTTCTGTGCTTCGTTAAGGAAAAACGGTGTTATCCTCAGCAAAATATAATACCTAATCCACAGTGAAAATTTGTGGACTAGAGATATCACTGTAATGGTAGCGAGATGTACCTATGGTAATCGATGAGCAGTTGTTTTTTAAAATTGAAAATTTTAGTAAAAAGCATGCATGTTAGCACCCTGGCACTTAGCAAAAGTTATTATTAAACAACTAATTGGATTACCCGGCGATTCTCGGGATTTCCTTCATAACTCATCATAGAAGAGATGAAGGATGGATAAGTAGTTGTCAAAAGAAATTACAGTGTTATCAATAATTGAACTCATTTCAATAATTTTCCGAATCCGAATTTTTCGAATTTTAAACCAGTACGATACGTAGAAGAAACTTAATTGATAAAATGAAAAACAACATTCTTTCGGGTATCAGATATAAGAAGTTTTTACTCTGATAGATAGACTTGAGTGATACAAGTTTTAAAAATAAAAAAATAACCAATGAACACAAAACTAAATGCTTATCATTCCTATAATCAGCTTATAACTAAGCAAAATGAATTTTAAATGCGTTGAAGAACAAAATCTGTGTAAAGGAAATGTTAACTTGTAAAACGATTTACTGAAAAAAGTTTACAAACCACAGAAAAAATATATTTGTTTTCTGTGGTTTGTAAAACTTTTTTAAATGAATCGTTTTACAGAATGGAATACCACAACGCTAGAAGTGAACTCATTTTATTTAAATATGATCTTGTTGAATTCAGAGCAAAACGTGCGCTTTTGCAGCTAAAAGCGCGACTTTCAGGCAAATACTAATTGGAAAATATAATTGATTGAACGTCTTCATTCTTTCAGCCATTTGATAAAAGAAATACCAAATCTCTACTTTACGAGGAAGTAATATTAAAGAAAGCAATAAAATATCCCACTGGACACAAAACCCAATGCTTTGCATTTCAAATCAGCTTACAACTAAACAAAATGAATGTTTAATGCGTTAATGACCAAAATCTGGTTGTCAAGGAAATATGCTATTACTCATTTCAGAGAAAAATGTGCATTTTTGCAGCTATAAAAGTGACTTTAAGACAAATACTGTTTGGAAAAGATAACTGATTGAATGAATTATGAACTTCATTTTTTCAGCCACTTGTTTAAAAACATCCCAAACGTCTACTTTGTGAGGAAATAATATTAAAGAGTAAGAAATGAAACCACTGAAAAACCCAATACGTGGCGTAGACATCCAAAGGGTCCCTTTCGTCATCTTTTGGGGCACTGAGGTATTTTTAATATAGTCTTAAGTTTTCCTCATGTGTGGAAGTATTAGTCTGCAAACATCAGAACGATAGGAGTAAAACTGTAGATTTATAGATAAGACAAACTAACAGACAAACATTCATTTAGATACTATATAGATTTGTAACATTAAAATAAAATAAAGTAATTGTGAAATCCTTGCTTTACTGTAATTTAACACAAACATGCATGGCACTGTGCAGCATGAAATGGTCTTGTTTTACTATAATGCCCAAGAAATGCCTCAAAAACATTTTTTTAAATTGCACGACACTTGTATATAAAACAGAAAAAACTATCTAAATTAAAATGTACTTGTAGTGAAAATCTAATGCGTTGCCTGCGAGTATTTTATGTTTAAATATATAAAACGAGTCTTCAAGATTTTGCCATGGACAGTAGACAGGGATGAATTGATTGCAAATGTCAAAAATCGCAGTTAACCTCCGAGGCTTTTTCGAAAGAGTCCATAATTTTAACGACCAAAATACGGACCCTCAAATACCTCCAACAAAAAAACAGAGAACGGGGTGACGCTATCTAGCGGAGTAAGTTTGAAATCGTTTTATTGAAGCGTTTCCCCGATGGGGCTAAAATGATTTTTTTTGTTTTATTATATAGGCCACGCAGTCAAATGGGGTTTTAATGCGCCTGGCATGTCGGAAGAAGAAGTGTCCCATTTTACTGCGTTTTAATAGGGATTATCACCGCGGAGCGTGTCGTTAAAATGTTTATAAAACACCATTAAAATTGGAGACCTCGACCGCAAAGGGTTGAGCAGATTATCTGTTTTTTTATTCCTGAGTGATCTCGTCTACGTGGCTGCGTTTTTTAAAGGAAAAAAATTGTAAAAAAGTACCATAAATAACAGCATGAAGGATGTCAGACAAGTTTTTATTTTTATTTTTGGACACTTACACAGAGGTATGTTTTATTTATTTACTAGCAGTGCCCGCCATGCGTTGCAATGCATATTTTTTTTCTAAGTAAATACAAATATACAAAGCAGACACGTTTACGTGAAAAAAATAAATGAAAAAATTATTTTTTTTAATTAAATTAATTTAAAAAAACTTTTTTATCACTTACAGTGGTATGTTTTGTTTATTTACTCGCTGTGGCCGGCATGCACTGCAATGCATCATCTATCATTATAAGCAGGCAAACACATACAAAGCATACAAGATGTGAGAATTTTCCTCATCGCGCGACCACTGACGTTATTGTTTTTGTAAAATCACTCAGTTTATGTTGCTCCAATCTTTTGCATATCCGTTCTCAATTGGTCCCACTGTCTTTGCCGCGGTCTTCCTCCTTCAGGTATCCCATTTAGTACCTCCTTCAGCAAACATTCCTCCTCTTTCCTTAGAATATATCCAGTTCAACTGATTCTTCTTGCCTTTATTTCACTTGTTCTGCCTGGATGTTTATATAGATTCCTGATTTCTCTGTTGTGTTTTTTCTCCATTGTCCTTCTTCGTATGTGGGCCCATAGATTGTCCGCAATATCTTATTCTCGAACACTATTAGTTTTTTTCTCATCCTTCTTCAACATCCTCCATGTTTCGGATCCGTAGAGTAGTACTGGGGATATTATTATTTTAGAGAGTCTAATTTTGATTTTTTGTGACAGGGCTTTATGAAGATAGAATTCGGTTGTATGCATGCAGACATCTGATGGCGAGGTTTAACCTGTTTTGTATTTCTGGCTCTACCGCGTTGTCATTTGTTAAAATTACTCCTTAAATATTTAAAATGGTCTACTTTTTCAAATGCAAAACCATCCATTTGCAGTGGACCTGTATTTCTATTTTGGGGTCTTGAAAAATGCATGTATTTAGTTCTTGTACAATTTAATTTCAGTCCTATTTTTACCGTTTCTTTCATAAATACATTTACCAACATTTTAAAATCTTCTGAACTTTCTGCCAATATCGCTACGTCGTCTGCAAAGGCTAAAACGTTTATTTTGGTTCCAATTTTGAAGCCAAGGTCCCATCTCTGCTACTTTTTCCAGTGCTTCCTCAATTGCAATATGAAATAGAACTGGGGATATCCCATATCCCTGCCTTACCCCTGTGCTTATTTTAAAACGGCTCGGAAATATTTCCATTGATCCGTACAAAGTCCCATTGGTTCTGTGCTTCTCAGCTTTGCTAGATTTATCAATTTTCTTGGGATCCCCATCTTATCCATTATTCTCCACAATCTATCTCTATTTATATACTGTCATACGCCTTTTGGAAATCGATCGAAATTGCGTAAAACTCCTTATTGCGCTCCCAGTATTTGGATATACTATCTTTTACAGAGAATATTTGATTTGTAGTCGACCTGCCTTTCATTAACCCTGCCTGATGCTCCTTGATAATTTCATTCGTATAACATTCTATGCGACTACTGATTATTTCTGCGAGGACTTTATATACTCCTACTATTAGCTTAAAAAATATAAATATCATTATTTCTTCGCAAGTAACTTTTCCTCCTTTATTTGCATATTTATCTCCCTTTTTCAGAGTTTTTAACCAAGAAAAAATTATATCCGAAGAAATTAACAATAAAATGAATTCACATCATTGATAACTGTTTTATCGTTAGATTTATTTTTATCTAACCCACAAGTTTCATGTCATAGCTTCAAAAATGTTTAATAAGATTGAAAATCAAAGCCATTGTGGTCTTCATAGATCGCACGTCTCAATATAAGGGTTTAGAGAAGAAAATTCTGGGGTCATTTAAGGAGAAGATGAACAGTTTCTTAACCTTTTGAAAGACCAACAGGTCAATCAGCTGGCAATGAAGAGAGTAGTCGTGACTCTTTTGCTTTCCAGTTCATATACCTTTCCCGAAGTGTTTTCCAGGGAGCGAAAGTTACAAAACATATCCTACTTTCGTATCCTTAAATCCAATCCAAAAACTTCCACGGCTATGAAAGAAAAAATATTTAAAAAAAAATCATAGTTTCATTTTCTTCGTTTAAACACTTCTTCTTGAGTCAGTTTCGTGTTCGGTGAGTTTTTTATGAGCTTTTTTCATCTATTTTACCATCCATAGTTTGCAGTTATTCATGTATTTTTATTACACTCTTATATTTACACAAAAATAACTGCAATTTTCTTGTCAATAGATAATGCTTTCGGATTTCCAGAAGGCCTCAAGGAGCTCTGAGGACGTCTCCATCCACTTCGCTGATAAGGGTACACGCCCACTTTTCTTAAAAATCTGGACCGACCCCTCCCAACAATACCCTGTGTGCCCATTCTTCACTACATCTTCAAGGGTTCGTACCCTGGAGCAAACATGTCAGATTCCCCACCTTTTCCAAAGCAATAAATCCACTCGGGGAAAGGACTCTCGCTACTACATCTAACAAGGCTCGCACCAAGTTCGGAGGACTAACCTTAAGAAAAACCTTTCGCCTTTGACAAGGCTGCTTCGACTGTTGGAGTTGGATTGAGATACCAAGTAGGTAGTGCGGTACGAAAAGGGAGGACCTCTGGCGGTAGATTTATGCGTCGACGATGCAAGAAGGGGGGAGAAAAAGGGTGTTGTGTACGTCCGAGTCGGTG
Organism: Pyrrhosoma nymphula; assembly: GCA_963573305.1. NCBI lineage: Eukaryota > Metazoa > Arthropoda > Insecta > Odonata > Coenagrionidae > Pyrrhosoma > Pyrrhosoma nymphula. The sequence continues at coordinate 64,893,734 of OY754340.1, read as the reverse complement.
AAGAAGTTCACTCCTGTTATTGAGAACTCTTCTTACTTCTTCGCAAGACTTTCTAAAGGAAGTAAGGTAGGCGTAGTAGTAGTAAGGGGTAAAAGGAAAAAGGCAATGAGAGATTTACGAGTTTCGGAATGAAGTTGGGGGAGGAATGTAAATATTTTCAAAGTCGAGTTTTTCACGAAAAATGTCAGCGAGAAGTAAAAAACATCAATTTTTTTTATTTTTTTTTGTTTTTTTTTGTCCAGATTTATTAACCCCTTGAAATGTTATAATAATGAGTGTGTAATCTGAAAGAAGCAGCTCTGTGAAAACGTGTTATCTTTTTGTCATCATATTCATACTTTTTTGTTATGTATTTGATTTATTATTATTAATTACTGATTAAGTTGGTTTAATTTGTTTTATAATATTCAAGTTAACTTGGTTTTTTAATTTTTGTTTATTTATTTGTTTATAAAATTGGATAATATTGTACATTTATTTGTATTCATTGTACGTTTTGGATATTTTGTAAGGCATGAATCATTTGTTTGTTTTTTGTTAAAAAAGGAAAGATTTGTATGAATCATCTGTTCATTGTTTATTCAAACAAAAAGGGGAAGACAATAACACTAGTTTAATTTGTTTTATAATGTTTAAGTTAAATTGGTTAACTTGAGTTTGTTTATTTATTTGTTTATAAATTTTGAATCTATTGTTGTCCGTTGTAAAGAAGCACTGGGGAACATTATTAAAGAAGTGAACTCAGAGCCACGCCACTTAAGCCTAATTTATTTAAATTGAACATTGTTGAAAATAATTGTTTTGAATCACGTAACTTTGCGCCTTTTAACAGGTGCGTTGAGGGATGGCTTGTTTTAGCAATATCAGTTCCTTAGTGAACCTCCTATTTGGTCAATTCAATCAGTTCTAGAGATATATTGCGGGGTGAAAATAATATTTCTCCATACTAAAAATAACATCTCTATACAAAAATTATCTCTAATTACTGTTTCTTTATCAAGGGAAACGGTGAATGTTATAAACCACCTAGGAAGTAATGCTTGGGTGGAGGTTGGTGCAGTGGTGGTAGGTGTCAATGATTATAGATAGATATTAGATATAGATATTAGAAATGTTGACAATGTTTGGTACCCCAACCAACCGTCCACCAAAAGTAAATGCATTGAATTAAGTCTATACCCAGTATATATTTTATACACATGCATTGACCGATATTTTCTATATTTTCGTATTTCTCTCTTATTCATTTTGTTGAAATGAAACTGAGAGAGTGTATTCATTCTCATTTTTAATCTGTTTTAAACCCATAGTTCGAAGGACTAGGTTCTCTAAATTAACTCTATTACATTCTATTTTAATTAAGCCGTTTTTGCTTAGACATTTTATTCGATTCTGAGTGTCCGGGGTAGCTCAGGGGTAGCATGTTTCACTCAACAATCCTACGGTCACAGGTTTTTTTAGGGAAGATATTTTTCTGACATTGGAAAAATATATAGATTTCGGAACGAGTCCACGAGAATTTTCTAAAATGCCATCCAAACAATCCGGCTCCACTGCTGGAATGTGGTACCAGTCTAAGCAGAAGACGCTGATGGCAATGATGAAGAAGACTGGTCCGGCGAAAACTGCCAAGGATTCGAGAAAATATTGGCCGGAGTACTGCGGTGTCGGAAAGCACGATCAAGATTAGCCTCTTTAGAAGGTACAGCCTATCATTCACCAAAATGTGACCCACTGGCATTCCTCCCCGTAAAATATTCCGGAGTTAACCCGGAAGGAGTTGCTATAAGCTACTTATATCACGCGAGCGGTCACGTGTGAGACTTTTTCTCACACTCAGATGTACACCATTGATTATTTATCAAAGACCGTTTATCTGCAATATATTACACTATATTTTGTATAATTTATTTCTATATATGTTAATTTGAAACCACGATTTCCAAAGATACACAATTACTGATAAAATTACGTAATCATTGATAATTTTACAGGCGATGATACCATTGGGTATTCATGAAGAAAGTTACCATTCGCATGAAGAAATATTTAATAATGAGGACATGCTTTCTCATGACTCATAAATTTGCATTAACATATCTGCTCTCCACGAAATTAATCAACTTTGCCCGCATGTTGCGAGAGTGTAACGCAACTGAGTGATTAATCAAAAACAATAACGTCAGTGGTCGCGCGATGAGGAAAAGTCTCACACCTTGTAGCCATGACGGTATCAGACATATCATTACACAGCTGCGGACGCTTCATTTATACTTTATGAGACGGCAAGATCAATAGGAAGAGATAAAAAGTCAGCTATAAGGAAAGGGAACTTAGATCTAACTCATGATTACAAAGTGAGCGCAAGTTTAAAAAAAAGGTAAGATATAAAACGCACTGAGCGACCAATGGCGGGTTAAGATAGTCTCCCTTAGGAAGATAGTTAAGATAGTCAGATCTAAGGGTATAAAAACTAGTGCGAGGGGAGTATCAGTCAGATAAATAGATTTTATTGGATGTTTGTACAATGTACAATCCTTACGAGATGAAATTAAGAACTGGCAAAAGCATTACTTTCAGAATACTTGTTTTATTCCCACCACAGTTTCGGCCGTTTAGGGGACCCCTCGATACCTTGACACCCAATGAGATAAGTGGTCCAGGGGGGCGATTCTCTTAAAAGATTTTCCTCCTAGAAGACGTCAGTGTTTTTCTCCAAGCTTAAGTCGGGGGAAACACTGATTTCTCTTCTTCCCCCTCCCAACCTTTTCTGATAGAAGGGGTCAGGATACATGAAGGACGTGTCGAGATAAAGGAGAGAGATGTTTTACTGGACCGAGAGGGCAGTTAGCGACGTAGCGGAAGGGGTCATGGGGAAGATATGTGAACAAGTAGGGTGTAGCAGTTTTGTAGGCAATCAGACGAAAGGGGAGGTAACAAGAGTTCTACTGCCGGGAAGGCGATAAAGATTTTGGATTTATTGGCCGAAAGCGGGCAGTGGAGAAGGGTCGCTGGACAAATGGAAGAGTCAGGGGATCCTCGACTAGGGTACTGGCTGTAATAAGGGAACAGACCAAGGATTTTAGAGGGTTTGGCACTTGCCGATATGTGCTCGGGAAAAAAACATCCGCTGGATGAATAACATCTAAAAATCTGACCACTTACTAACACTTACTTTAGAATCTTGATATTATCTCACTTAGAATTACGTGAAATATGTGGTGTTGTTACCTAACCCTTTCATTGCGAATCTCGTAAACTTACGTGGTTAAAAAAAGCGTTACATAGTGCCTGAAATCAAATTTAATGTGTACAATAGTAGTAGAGTAAAAGTATAGCTACAATATTAGGTAAGAAAATAAATTTAAAGCACCAATTTGTTTACAACCTTCCTGACAATGAAACCAAATTGTTCTGATCATATCATAAGAGGCGAATGAAGGCAGTTATTGCAAAAAAGGGTGATTCGTCTAACTGGCTACATGTAAACTCAGGAATGGTGCAAGGATCTATCTTGTGTCCATTACTGTTCCCTTTATTCGTTAATGAGTTACCGACACTTGTTTTTGACTCCCAATATTTTATATATGCCGACGACTTTGTAATTTATCAACATCCAACTATATAAAACCTAACCCAAACTATTGACAGGGTAAATGCTGAAATTGTCCGTATGAACACTTGGGCTGAGACCAAGTGACTGAAACTATATGAAATAAAAGTAAGACTATTACCATAGGGATTAGAAGCCTTACTTCTAAGATATACTTTCATCAAATTCCCAAAATTTCTGTCAAAAATAAGACCATCCCTAATGAGGAATATAAAAAAACCGCCAAGTAACAATGGAAATGAACTTATTGTAGCTTCGATCGAGATGTTTCCCAAGTCATAACGGAGACCATATTCAAATTTTATTTTTGAATTTCAGCGTCTGTTTAGAAGTATGAAGTAAACATTTTAATATAACAATGGCGCAAACATATAGTTATGTAAAAAAAATTCTCAGGTATTAAATGAATGTAACCGCATAAGCCTTGAGTCATTTTTTGTGATTCCGTAATAATTACTGCAGTGAGTCATTGCTTATGTATCTTATAAATAGTTAAAAAAACGTAAAAAATAAGCACTTTTAGTATTTGACGAAATATTAGCATTAAAAATTGATAATTATATAAATATTCTCCATCTATAGCGTAGAGCCGTAATCCATGTCATGTAAATCAGCTTATATTTTCAGGAAAATTGCTCGAAAGGCATTACAAAAAATACATTTCCAACATTACTCACCGCAGTAATATTTACAGAATCGAAAATAAATTCTGCCGTTTTGAAAGCGGTTTCACCTTTAGTTTAATTACAGAGAAGTTTGGTCATATATAAGAGTTTATTTTTGCACAATGTAGTATAACTATTAGCAGAGCTGCTGCCGGCTTTGCAGGCAGTCTATTGGTTAACCTACCTCAAGAGATTGATATCAGGTCGATTATTAAAAACATCCTGGGAAGTTCGCAAAATGCACCTGGGAGGTTCGCAACCCGCGTAAATATTTAGGGTTTATATTTTTTGGGCGGGAAGGAGGGACAAAGAAAATATAATACTACTACCGAATCATGAAGACAGATAATCTACACTCAATACACCAAACCTCAACTATTGGAGCTCAAAATTTAGGAGAGAAATAAACAACACTAGACTGAAACTAAATCCATCCTGAAAGGTTTGCAACCCGTACACAATTACAGTTTTTATATCGTTTGGACGGGAAGGAGGTACAAAGGAAATCTAAAACTACTGATATATTGTGCGCGGACACTTTCTCCATTGAACGCACTTTTCTCCACCTCCACAGCTCTCAACCACCGCGAGAAAACACAATAAAACCGATTGGACTGACGGACTGACTGACGGACACCGCTACAAACTTTATTATACTAATGATGAATGAAAAGTCAGTTTGTATTCTGTTTGAATGGATCTACTATATAATTTATTACTTTAATCTCTGCCCCTGATAATCAAGGGGATTTTATATTAGTTCAAGATTAAACTAAATTAAGTTGTATGCATACGGAACTTCTTATATTTCTGGAAGAGGGAAAATAGGAGGAAGGAGGAATAAATGTGGATACCAATCCCTTTTCTTTTTTCATGTAAACTATCTCGATTTGCTGAACGGAGTCGTCCGCTTCGAACGTTCCTAATTTCGCCCGACGTCCAACTTATAAATGTTTCTCCTCCCCCCCACATCCACGCACTGGACCACAGACACCCCAGTCATTCCGAACGCGAGGCGACCCCTCTGACGTCACAGGCCGCAGGAATTTTCCCTTCAGCGAATTCGGAATATCTCGTGGTTTGCGAGACCTTTTCGGCGTGAATTCCGTTTCCGATTCAAAACACTCCCAACAAACTTGATTAAGGCTGGGACACAATCAACGTTAACGTGTGACGGGAACCGTGAACCGTATTACGTGGGACGGGAAATTTCAACCACCGGACACAATCGACGTCACGGTGCACCTCCCGTGAAAATTGACTGTCGTAAGCGCAACGGCGAATTCGGGATATTTTAAGGTAAACTGTGAGCCAAAAATACCGTTTATCTTGTATTCACGCATTTATAGACACTAAGCAGCGTGGCACTGACTCTTGGTTAGGAAGATGGCTGGAGAAAATCGCGAAATATTTTGAAAGGTTCAAAGAAAAGCTAAATGTGGACTGGACGTCCGCCATTTTCTCAATTTCTGTCTTCTGACTTCTGTGGTCCTGATTGGTTCTCCGTGTACGGGAAACGTGGAGAGATGAAAGTTGCCCATCTCTCACGTACACGTACTCCCGGGACACGTTGGCTGTGTCCGTCCCCGGTACTTTCCCGTTAGCCATCTCTACACGAATTCCCGTCAACGGCTCGCGTCACACGTTAACGTTGATTGTGTCCCAGCCTTTAATTATACTAATGTGTCCTTCACACTCCTAAACATGCGCTGAAATTAAAATATAAAATTTGAATATGGTCTCTATTATGTCTAGGGAGGTATCTGGTTCAAACTAACTTTAGTTATTGTGAATGGAATTATTTGACCCTCTTATCAGGGGAGCCTGCCTAATGAGACCAATTAGACCTGGTGGAATAGATTAGCTTACAGGCTAGACTTATTATTCTTGAGAGCGCTGACTCTCAAGGCGCACCCCCAAATGTAGTCGAAAGATGCTGAGGAGGCGATTCGACTGCTGGGAGAATTTATAGGACGCCGGAGAAGTGCCTTGGGATGAGGAGCTGGATTCAAAGGTAGGGGGAAGTTTAGGCGCCTTCTTCATATCTCGAGAACTTCCTTCGCAGCGAAAGGAAGGAGAGTGTCTTTGCGAAGATAAACTGTCGGAGGGAATCTTGGGAGACAGGTGGCTCCATCTGACGGCTAGGGGGATGAAACAGTGCCCAGGGCTCTTGAGCCGAACCAAAAGATTGGAGGGGAGGGGAGGGAGTCATTTCGCGATTACACCGCCAGGGGGACAAAACAGATGATAAACAAAACGACGATGAATTGATCCCAACCTATTTAGTGAATATTTTTAAATGCGTTTTCACGATGATTACCACTGATTCTGGGAATTACCTCAACTTCAAATTAAAGGTGGAGATCACATATACTAAACATATGCGACACTGTCTTAAATAAACTGGGAATTATCTTCTAATAGGATAAACTAGGGCCCCCTTCGCACAACACATAACGACCAACGTCCTAATTAATTAATACCTCCGTGCCCCAACACCGTCTGCCAAACGCCTCTGCGACGTCTCGCAGGGCTGCATGTAACTTTATATGCTTGTAAGATTTTTTTAATTAACTAGCATCAACTTGAGGAGGTAAAACTGTTTGATAACCATGGTATTCGAGGATGTCTTTATCAGAGCACAGAGACATAATCTACCATCATCGTTGAGAAGGCTAGTGGCCCCTTCACACAACACACGTGACGACCAACGTCCTAACCACTTAAGGCCCCTAAATGCCGTGTGAATGAAACCGGTGGTTACCGAGGAACTAGTAGTTCGTCACGTTGCCACTTAAAGGTGGTCAGGCGTTGGAGTCGCGACTTGAAACAGGAATTGATGAAGCACGATAATCAAAGTAGTGAAGCAGATGGTGCTACCAATGTTGAATAAGCAAATAGGAGTGTCGTTTGCTTTGTAAACCATTTCAAAAGCCGCTAAAGAACTCAGTTACGTGAGAACTATTTATTTTGTTCGGTTGCTCTGTACTTGTTCATCACAATTTCAGGTGCGGGCAGCGCTGAGTTACCATAGTAGTGTGAATGCACGTAGGGTTGTTACGTTGGTGTTGACGATAGTATAGTGTGAACGGGGCGTAGGACCATCTTCGTTCGAACAACTTGTCGAGCAGACGGGAAATGGCGGGTTATTCTGTAATTTAACCTCACGGAATATGACGTCACGGATCACTCCTTACATGGCAAATATTACCAAAAGCGAAGTTGTAAACCGTGCCCGCCAGACGTCGATACCATCGATTCGTTCATTTCTGCCGAGAATGATTCAATTCAAGTTCTTTAAGTCGTCGAATTGGGCTTCAAATGAGTACTTCGAGAGCGGAATAGCTCAAATGAATCGTTCATTAAAGTTGGTGCTCCTCCGAAAGAGCTGTTTCGGAAGTACAGAAGTACAGAATAACCCCCCAGGAATCCATAACCAATGACTGCATTTTTAAACATTTCAATCGCATGCTACTCATTATTAACTCTAGATAGAGCTCACATTTATATTTGTCCGTGCTTTTAACTCTATTGAAGTTGGTGGCTTCCGGTGTGACTTTGTGGAATTTACTGATAATTGTGAATGAGAAATTAACGCTATGTTTTACCACTTTTATATTCAATACAGCACGACCATGATTTCCACTTAACGTCATCTTCAGGTGCCATAAAACCATCCTGAAGATAGACCTCACGTCATAACGTCATCCTAAATATGACACAAATTCGAAACCTTGGTCGTACTGCATTAAATTAATGTGGAAAAACAAAGCATTACTTCTTCATTCACAATTTAACTATATTGTTCATTCGTTCTAAGAAACTAGGATTTATCAAAAGTGTATAAGGGAAGGCTCTCGGATGATAAAGTGAAAGAGAGGTGTTACTTCTCTCTGGCCAGGCCACACCTTCAATACACCGCCAGCATTGGGACCTTGTAAACAGAATGATTAGATTCGAAAAATAAATAAAATACAAAGGAAAGTTGTGCGCTTCGTTAAAAACTTCTATGAGTAATTAACGAGTGTTTAACTGCTTTTATAGGAATTAGGTTGGGAATCGCTATAGATATATTTAGGAGGCTACACCCTAGGCTTCTGGATTGTTCAAGAAATTCAGAACTGTTGTGTTTCAGTGTAACACATAGGCATATTGCTTTGACGCCTCTCTAGATCTCTAGGTCAAACAGGAAAGATATAATCAGATGCATACATTGCCGATCAGATAGGTACAAGAATTCGTTCTTGAATTCGTTCTTCTTTTCTTTACTTTTTCGGATGAAAAAGTAAAACTATTTCGCACTCGTCCGGCCACACCTTGAATATGCAGCGAGCATATGGGATCCGGTGCAGAAAGACAATCCGGGAATTTAATAAAATACTAAGGAAAGCTGCGCGATTCGTCAAAAACTGCTACGGGCGTACAGACAGCGTTGTCATACAGATGTTTAGACGAATTAGGCTGGGAGCCGCTAGAGACTCGGAGGCTGCGCGCTAGGCTTAGATTGCTTGAGCAATTGAGAATAGATATATCTTTAAGAGCGACAAGGAGAACATCATATTAGAACCCCACTATATTTCCAGGTCAGTCAGAAACGATAAATTAATAGATAGATATTCTGCCGAACGGATAGGTATTATGGGAATTCGTTTTTCCCCCGAACAATAAGGGACTTAAATAAATGCTAGGCGTAACTTCATTAGAGAGTTTCCTTTTTATATGGAAACATTTGGTGTCCTAACAGCCCCCGCCATATGTCTATTGAGGCGGCTAGCGGGGTAGTATGTAGATGTAGAAGTGAGCATAATAAAAACTGAGATCCACTCAAAATACTCCCGAAATACACTTAACCTTTTCAACTCCCTATAGCATTCTCCTTTACAGCGTTACACGCCGGTGGACAGCCTGCGGATGTGGACGCAGGAAACCAAGAGGCGATGGAACAACACCCAGAGGAAATGGAAGACGGAGAGAAAACTTCTTTTGTTTGATCAATTACTCAATTATTTAGTGAAAGTCGTGAAAGTAATCAGTGAATTAATACTGTCAACAGTATGTTTATATGTAAATTGTTACTGAGATGAAAATGTTAAAGAGAGGTTCTATTTCGCTCTGGTTAGGACGTACTTCAAATACGCCGCGAGCATTTGAGACGGAAAGATTTGTTTCGAAAAATCAATAAAATGCAATGGAAAGTTGTGCCACTGCTTTTAAGATGGATTAGGTTGGGAACCACTAGAGAGACTTGGAGGCTACATGCTAGGCTTAGATTGCTTGAGGAATTCAGAACAGGTGTGTTTCAGTGTGATACGGAGAGAATATCATTTTGACACCGCATAACATCTCTAGGTCCGACAGGGAAGATGAAATAATAGTAATACAGTGTCGAACATTAGGTACCGTTATGCTCCGTTTACACTTCTACTGCCGATCATTTCTGTCGAAGAATAGCAAAAACAAAAAGGTAAGAGGTAGGGTCGGTTGGGTGGATGGCAACATTGAATTAGATTAGCAGATATAAGAATTACAGACAATCAAAATAATAGATAAAGCACCGCTTACACATCTATGTATCGACATATAACAACTCGATACATCGAAGTAAAGGTAAATCGATTGATCTTAACGAAACTTTTCGATACATCGAGATATATTGAAGAAAAAAGCTAGAAATACAATCAACGCTTTGTACTATCCAGATAGGTTGTCCATCTCTACGCTACTTGAACTTCCTACGCTACTAAAATGTGTAAATGTGTGAACGCAAGTTGGCACTAACTCTTGGAAACGTTTTCACCACTATAACTTCCCTAGGGTTGGCGCTGGTTTCTGTCTTTCAAAACGTGTGTGAACAGAAGTCAGTTAAAATACCAGTTAATACAAAATGGCCTCTAAAGTGGAAGGCATGAATATACATATATGGATCCTAAACTAGCCACCAGTGGGTGTTGCCAAGCATTCCGCATGCAGCGAAAAATCAGGACCAAGCAGATTGTAGCGCCGCTACTCTAGAGAAGGTGGTTCTAATAAGGAAAGGGCGTTATTCCAATGGAGATACAGGAAATAAAGGTACCGGAATTGGCCTCCCTATTATCACAGACCATTTTTTACACACACAAGCGAATCATGTCGAAGGAAAGGCAGTGATTCAAGTGGAGATACAGGAAATAAAGGTCCCGGAATGGGCTTCCATTTAAACACCGGCTATTTTTGACACACAGAAGCGAAACCATGCAGACTCTAGCGCGACCTATATTTTGCGGAACGCTAGGCAACACTGCTGCTAGTACAATGGTTCCGAAGATTTAGATCCACGTGTATATTCATGGTGGAAGGATCGAAGCAGTGACAGGAATTTCGTGGGAAAGAAATGGAGAATCAAATTCCGCAAAGAGAGAAAAGAACTCCGGAATATTCATCTTCCTCAACCGTGTGTGTAAACTGTGCTCTTCAATTAGCTACGCGCGCTCCGGTTGTTTCAACAGAACAACAGAAGGGGGAGATAATTAGGTAGTACATGAAGATTAGGTGTCTGCTAGGAATCGATTACTCGATCTGCTATCGAGAAGTTACTTAATAACCTCCCGTGGCTATTATGCAACCACCCACTCACTAGATGACAACCAACCATGAGATGATATCAAATGACGATGATATATTCCCACCAAATGTACAATGTGGATTCGTAAATGCTGGTGAATATAATAAAAGGGTTACATTTAAAAAAATGCTATCTCCAGAAAATTTATCTATAAAAAGTGTTAAAATGAGCCTGAATTATTTCATTACCAACGGGGTAAGGAATTCTTCATGATGTTGTATGTAAATTGGTTAACCCTGTCATTGCCTCCTGCCCTCCAAGCTTGGCTGGCTCAACGAATGTGAGTTTGGAGACGTTATATGGCCTAGAATGGTTAATCAAATCTGGGAAGTGTGGTGTGGGGTTTTTTTATAGACGGAAAGGTAGTTTCAGTGGATGGAGCAAGGGAGTGCCATCTCATTAGACAGCAAGTAAGTCTGTAGTGAAAGGCAAGAAAGTTTAAAATGAGAGTAATTGTACATCACAAGTAGTTATATTGCAAATTCATTGCATGAGAATGCATTTATTGAGGGGGATAAATTGTCACAACCTTTTGCTGATCATGTTTTGAGATCATGATGGGCATAATTTGAAAACATAAGAGCTACGGCTAAAAGAGTCATCTTCTTTGCATTTTAACTTGGTACGCCATATTCTTTGTTTTGAATTTACCTCCTTTCGCCTCCTTAGTTCTGCTATTCAATTATTTGCGGATAAGCTGGAAGTAATGTGTAAGCAGAGCTATGCCCTGCAAGTAGCGATATAGATCGATACTTCGCTGCACTCGATACTTCCATAGAAGTCAACTTCTATGTGTTAAGCCGCCTGAAGAATAGCAACAACAAAAAGGTAAGAGTTGGTTGAGTGGATGGCAAAAATGTATTAGATTAGCGGATACTTATAAGAATTACAGACAATCGAAATAATAGATAAAGCACCGCTTATAAATCTATGTATCGACATATAACAACCCGATATATCGAAGTAAAGGTAAATCGATTGATCTTAACGTAAATTTTCGATATATCGAGATATATTGAAGAAAAAAGCTAGAAATACAATCGCCTCTTTGTACTATCGAGATAGGTTACCCATCTCTATCGGAGAATAGCACCAATATGTGAGGAATGAGAGATTCGAGCATACTTCCTTCTGAAAAAGCTAGGGAAAGAGATATGTAAGGGAAAGAAGATTACTGAGGGTAAAGTGGAGACTCAGGAAGGGTACAGGGGTTCTGTCTCCTGAAGGGAGAGGGGGGCGAAGACCCTTTTCCTAGGGTTGCGGCAAAATACGGGCAATAGGGGTACGGCATAAAGGGATTAATGGATATGTTGATCTATGACCGTATGAGTGGCTCAGAGCCGGAGTAAGTTTAAGGAGTGTGGCATGGGATGAGGCAGGGTAAGAAATATGACATTCAGGTTGGAATGGAGTGGGAAAGATTAAGCCAATGGGAGTAAGTTTATGTTTGGGAGTAAGAGGAGGTAAGAGGAACTCTCCAATAACCAGTGATTGACTGAGGGATGGAATAAGGTCTTGAAGTTTGGGAGAAAACTTCAGGATCCTTGTGAGGTGCCTAATCTTTGAACGCAAGGAAGTTAAGCCCCTAAAGAAAGCACGATAAAAGTATTAGTAAAACCTTCTCGGGTTTGCTACCGGGAAAGGCTTTTAAAAGCCAACGTTTTGACGAGTGACTCCCTCATCTTCATCAGGCCTGAGACTGATTGCCGAGTTGGTCCATGCCGGGGTTTTTATAGCTGGCCAAGGGCGGTTGAAAACACATTGTTGACCATGCTCTGTGGTCTGTTCCGTGTAGTCTGCTTCGAATAAGTCGTCGGAACGTGGGTCTTTGTCTTAAGCCCTGGTCTTCATTTGCTGCTGACCCTACGTGTCCTCCGTAATCTCACACACAATCCAAGCGCAGCGTCACTCCCGAGCGCGAGAGGTGCCCGCCTATATATACCAATTCCGCCAAGATGGCAGACGCGGTTACAATTCAAATTCAAACCGCCAAGGGCAGTTTGAATTTGAATTGTTACCGCGACCGTTTAATTTCATTGAGTAACGGTCTCCATATTTGGCTGATGTACTGCCCAGAGTCACGATTTAACATATTCTTCCTCCAAAGGATCTAGATAAGGTTCTAGGTTCGATCTGCAAGGAACACAAGAGGCATATAAGACTATTTCAACTCGGAAGAGGGCGTGGCAGGGAATGTCACGACACACTTACCGTGGTATATAAGGCGGTAATCTAGAATACCGTTTAATATACCGTAATGGATTAGACACAGTCTTAGGCACAACAAGTTTGTGAGGGAACTATCAGAGGGAAAAAAATAACCTCAAAAAAACGAAGTTTTTATTATACTCCCTTTCTTTCAAATTTTAAATTTCATTTAAATTTTAAAATTTCATAGTTTAACTTGTCAAATAAAAAAGGCCTGCACCCAAATGAAGATTCAGGCTTACGTGAATCGTACTGAAATTTATACATACAATCGGAGATACTATAATAGATTTTTTATTATGTCTCGTTAACATTCTATTTCTATAGTTTTGAGTATAATTTCTCTGATTTATATACTGCATTGTTTGTCATGTTCACTGTATTCATACATTTACGAAGGGTTAATCGGAAGAATTGGGACTTTTTAAGCTTCAGTCTCGCTCCAATAAAGACGTTTATCTATCTATCTGTGTTTATTCTAGCTTGATGGAAAGCACTGGAAAAAAGGGATCACCATCGGTTGATTTCTGACATCTTGTCCAACGCGTTTCTCATCCTGACTTGTCACGTCACCGGGGAAGACTAGTCAATCTCAAAAAAGGGAGTGACGTCAGACTGATTCAGAAAAAAAAGAAGGATGAGGTCCGGTACTTGTCGGTTTTTTTTCATTACTCTCCCACCAGAGGGAAGCATAATAAAAACGTCTCGATCCGCGGGGCAAGGCAAGAATTTACCGACGCAATTAAATTTCGTAATGAGATGACGCCCTCTCCTGGGTTAAAAAAAAAGCATGGAGGCCGGTTCTGAGGGGGGAGGGGAGGGAGAATGTGGAAGAAGAGAAATACGGAGAGAGATAGGAACGATTTAATGGTTTGAAAAATGATAAAATAATGAAAAGGATTACTGGTGAAATAAATTTAAGCGTAAGTTAGAGATTTGCGGATTTTTTTATAGAACTTTAGTAGTGAATCCCGTATTGAATTGATGCTCTTAAAATACCATCGAAGAATGTTGCTGATTTGAGTTGACCCATTGAAAATTGCAACCTACAAGAGTTAGGCCGCTTATATTTTATTTAAAAGCACACCTAAATGATCATCCTTATCGTTTTATTACTCACTAAAAGAAAATAATGAAAAGGGTTGCCGCAGAAATTAATCGAAGCACGATAATGGTAGTTTCGGATTTTTTAAAATCATTATTAATAAATCCCGTCAACAGATGATATTTAATGCACACTGAGAATGCAAATGATTTCATATTACGTCTTTAAAAAAGTCAATTAATTATGACTTTGCCTCAATGTTTGATAAAATATAAACAATTTAAATAATTTCCTTAGAGGTTCACTCAACAATAAAAAGATTTACCAAAATAATTCGAAGACCATCATTGTTCAAGTACGTAGGTATGGTTTCTTCAGGCACAACAGATGAAGAAATCAATCGTAAAAAGCTAAGTATTATTTCATAATAATGGCATTTAATGATTTTTTACGACAGTATTTAGGAAGAACTTTTTCATTCAAAACAAATACCAAATGGATTCTAAATTTTGACATTTGTACGGTCTAAACTGATAATTTTTCACTGATTAAAGAGATTCAATAATAATATAAAAAATATTGAAAAAAACAAACATTTTCGACGAATGAATTTTTTAATGGAATCTTTCATCAAGTCATCATTGCACATGGCTGCGCTAATTTCAATGAGTTGACTTCGTTCTATTTCATTTTTTGTAATAATTTGCTAACAACTCAAAAAATTATATCAAAATGGCGGATTGATTTCATTTTTATCATCTTTTATTTACGGAAATTCGCTTCTTTTCAACATTTTTTATACGAAAATGACACTTGTACAACATTAAAGAATGCTATTCTCTTCTCTTGTTTTATCCATTCTTGCGCTTAACACGAGCTATGTAATCTCAATTTATTTTTGCAAAAAAATAACAAATTATCATATATAAATGTAAATATTTTGTTGTTCACACCATATAGAGGACAATGTATTCTAAAAGAAGCCAGAATTTGAATCAAGTGACGTTTAGCTCAATTATCGGTGTAGCCAGCGTAAAACCTTTACGTCCATTTATATTTTTATGAGGATATTATGAAAAAAATAGAATTGGTAGGATTGGATGAAAATGCGCTTCAAAACATTATCCGCCTTCATTTTTTTTCCTCCACCCCGTTGCCGGTAGGGGCGGGTGGGTGGAGTGGAGAATTTAGTGTTCCCTCCCCACCGCCAGGAGGTTCCCGCAAAAGAGGATGATGTCGTGATTTAATTGCGCATAACTCTTATTCCCCAACGCCAGGCGGAGCCAGTTCCTCCTTGCCGTATAGCGAGAGAACATAACGTATAAACTGAGTGCATCTCTCCTTTTTTATCCCCCCCCCCTCAATCCCTGCTTTCAGATTTCGCTTTAAATGCGCATCATCGCCGTCTTCTGTTACGCTAGCTCCTTGGTCTGCCGAAAGAGGGCAACCCCATAATGCGTACAAAGGCCATCTAAGAAAAATACACTTAGAGCATATGATTTTCCCATTTATTTCTTCGTACCTGACAGTTGTAGTCACTTAAAAGATAGTTAGATGTGTCCTTCTGGAGAATAAAAGTAACTTAGTCCCAGAAACCGTACCACGGTTGATTCATTACATTTCAACCATAAATATGACAATTATTTAGGCTACATTAAATATAAAATGTTTTGTTGTCTGAACAGACGAATTATTTGAAACAGGCTGTTGAAACAGGAGAAAAAATTGTGGGAAAAGACAGAATTAAAACATAAAATGGATTGTTTACTTTTCCATATATTTTTACAACCATAAATATGACAGTTTTTTTGGTTACATTAAATATAATACTTTTTGTTCTATCATAAACAGACACCAACAATTTGAAACAGTTGAACAAATCGAGCAAACGGACATAATTTAAAGATAAAATTACATCGTTTACTTTCCCATACATTTTTCAATTCTATCTGCAAATAGAAAAGCGAATGAAGTCCTCAATCACTCGAAAATACTCCAGGAATACAGCATGGAATACAACAAGCCAGCAGTTTATACTACAGAATAAACAACACAGTAATAAGATGAAGACAAATAGACACGCAACCTAAATTAGAAATTCATTAAAGAATTTATTTAACTATTTAACGTATGGATCCGAGTGTTTGGCCTGTTACAACCATCTGAAAAAGTCACATAACTGCAGCGTCAAAAAAACAATTGAGAAGAATTACAAATGAGACCAAATAAGACCGGAAAAGAAATTCAAGAGTCCAGGAGGACCCTTGATGGAAAAAATAGAAAAAAACAGCTAAGATGGTATAACTCAGTAGAATAGACCAAAGTAGAAAATTTTCAATGGAAAGGGTACTGGAGACTAAACCAGATGGGATACGAAGTGGCAGATGCAGAGCAAGAGAGACAAGGGCGGAAATCATTTGAGAAGTATAGGAAGAGAAGAGGGAAGACACAGGAGAAGGAGATGGAGATGTTGGTGAAGGGACGAAAGAAATGGAAGGTGTTTGTAAAGGCCCCAACGTCAAAGTAGTCATGGAGTAGGGTAGGAGAAGAAAGAGGAGGAATTCCTCCAATACATATTTTTTAAGGTGGTGTTTAGCGAGAGATAGTTCCCTTGTCATAATGGAGACCATATTCAAATTTTATTTATTAACTTTAGCATCTGTAAGAAGTAGGAAATAAATATTGAAATATTAATGGCGCAAAGATATATAGTTATTTATGCCCATAATTCTCGGTAATTAAATAAATAAAGCTACATAAGTTTTTAACTTGACTCATTTTTTCCCGCCGAGCGGCTGAAAACCCTTCAAAACAGCAGGTATATTTACTTGCGATTCTGTAAAAATTACAGCGGTGAGTAATAGATTATTTTTTATAAAATAGTTGAGAAAACATGCAATCTACACACCGTTAGTTTTTTGGCGAAATCTATGTATTATAAATTCCTATTTCCTTCAACATTCTCCCTCTGGAGAGCACAGCTATAATCTAACCCATGTAAAACAGCTTACATTTTTAGGCAAATTACTCGGAAAAAAGTTCGGCGAAGGGGTTCATATGTTTTCATATAATTGGTAAGATGAGAGTTTTTTTCTTTAAAATGAGGCCAAATTCATCAAATTCTAGGTGAAGTTATTTTTCCCTCAAACTACCTTAATGGTAGTCTATTTGGGCCAATCCGTAAATATAAAACACGACCTAGTCACAACTTCAAGAATTTGGCCGCCATAGCAAGAAGCTCCCTCGTGAATTACGTCAAAATCATCTCCCACGAAATCAGGAAAAAGAACGCGTTTAAATGTTCTCCTGCAACTTTCATTCTATTATTACGGTCGCCCCTTTTAAGCTCGCACTGAAACTTCAAGCAGTCACATCTCGCTGTTCATCTTGAGCCCAGAAATGTAAATGGCACTGCAATTGGTCGAGTACATATCGGCAGGATAATAGCTCAGTTGGCAATGAGGGTTACGCCCCATTTACATCACTAGGGTTCAGTTATGGTTTAACAGTGAGACTCTAGCTTACTTTTGTCGACACGATTTACAGTTTAACCGTAGTGGATATGCTGGTGACCTCTTGTGAAGAGTAAGGTATCACTAGGAAAAACAACTGAATCACCCTTAGCGCCTGCAGCGGAACTGAGAAGTATTCACATTTCATATAGGTATGTCTAGCATTTTAATTTAACCAATGCATTCAACTTCATGTACACTTTTTGGCTGCATTTATTTTATAAGAACTTTTATTTACCTTCCAGGGCAGTGCTGCTACCTTTCTGCTTGACGCTTCTTTTTCCTAACACATGTGTTTCGATCAACATCCGTTGAAATGAATGTCAAATGCCGGTAACTAACGCCAACTCTATTGACTCTAGTGAGGTTAACTACTTTAGTAGTGTTAGCGATAGCATGTGTTCACACGAAGAGCTTTCAAATAACTAGCGTAGAAAGCTTTTCATGTAAACGGGGAATTACAACAAGCCTTCTGGGCTTTTTCCTGCAATACTTTCTTATTTGAATGACAAACAAATGGCGACTTTGTTGGGAGATGAAAATAGTGAGCCTACTTGGTATAGACAAAAGGTAATTACTTTGATATTCTGGACCCTGTTAAAAGATTTTATTGGAAAAATAAATAAAATACAAATGAAAGCTGTGCGATTCGTTAAAAAGTGCTATGAGTGAAAAATGAGTGTTTAACGAAGAGAGGATGTGCGTAGACTTGAGGCGTTTGAGATGTGGGTTTGGAGAAGGATGGAGAAGGTTAGCTGGATGGCGAGAAAGACGAACGAGGAGGTATTGCATATAGTTGGAGAGGAGAGGAAGCTTGTGGCAGAGATTCGGAGAAGGCAGAGGAGATGGATGGAGGAGGTTTTGAGAGGGGAGGGCATGTTGAAGAGAGTGATAGTGGGGAGAACACTGGGGAAGCGTGGAAGAGAAAGGAAGAGGATAGGAATTCTGGACGAAATAAGAGGAGGTAGAAGATATGAAGAATGGAAGAGGGATCTAATAACGGGCCGTCCTTAGGAGGGAAAGCGAGACAATGTCTATGAGTTTGGGATGCAGAATGGTGACTGTCCAAGAACCTACCAATCAGCTGGTAAAATAATTGAATGAAAAAAATTAAAACTACTTTTAAGATGGATTAGGTTGGGAACCACCAGAGATACTCGGAGGCTACACACTAGGCTTAGATTACTTTAGAAACTAAACACAGGTGTGCTCTAGTGTGACACGGAGAATATCATTTTTACGCCGCACTTCATCTCTAGTTCCGACAGGAAAGATCAAATATATGAAATACATTGCCGAACAGATAGGTACAAGAGTTCTTTCTTTCCACGCACAGTAAGCGATCATAATAAAAGCTAAGGTGCACTCAAAACACTCCCAAAATACACTTCACCATTTCCCATCTCCCTATAACATTTTATTTTACACCTTTACGTGGCAGGTGTAACCTTACACCCCTTGCCACACGCCCACACGGCGGCTCGCTGGGTATCATGTAGACGTAAATACAGATGTAGACATTGTGAAAACATTTGTCGCAAAATATCGAGGGGAAGAGTATCGGCCATTGAACTCTCACGTTTAAAACAGTGGTGATCAGTAGAATATATTTGCAATACGCATCTAGCATCTAGGGAACGTGAGATCTACGGCCTCTTAAATTGTTAATGTTATAAAAATTTCCAATTACCGTAATAGATTTGCACCACTCGTCAATATTATAAAACAAATGCTGTGTTGGTTTGCGGGAAAAAAGGGCCAATTCCACGCCAGTGACCAACCACTGCCTCTCAAACAGAAAACCCTCCTATGTGGTGGTTTACGCGAATGTTACTTCCTCGCCAGTGACAACCACAGACACACACACTCAACCCAAATAGGGATCCTTCGCTAGGGCTAATGGGACCCCTTCCTAAGGATGCCTGGATTATGAACACAAACACACTCACAAGCACTCAAGAAATCACACACTCATACACTCAGACGGGCCCAACTTCTGGGAGAATCTAGCTCAAAAGAGCGTAGACAAAAAACGGCACAAAAACAAGAGAAGACGAGGGTGTGCGTCGGATACGCGTATTTCGGCCACAAGGTGGCCCTCTTCAGCGAACTGAAGGGAGTAATCACTTGCAACGCAAGGTTGTAAGTGATCGCAAGGTCTAGCATGCGTAGCGTAGGGTCTAGCATGTACAACAGTAAGCCATTTGTCATCATTACGTCAGAAAACGTCAGTCCTGATCCAGCCCTGACTAGAATTGCTCATAGTTCAGTAACATAACGGTGCCGACAACGTCCGCCCATCGTAAAAGGGTTCCACTGCATTACAATCACCAAGCTGCGCGAACGCCACCGTTCGTCATCATCACGTCAGAAAACGTCGATCGTAATCAAAGCCTGGTTATGCCCCGATTCCACTACGCTCTTTGTATAAAAATGTATCAGCTGTTTTTTACACATAGGATAGATTACAGCTCTACGATCCATTGGGAAATTATTTAAAAAATTAGGAATTTCAAATCACTTACATTTCTTAAAAAAACTAACAGTGTGTAGTATCTATGTATTCTAAACAATTTATAAAAAATAATCAATTACTCACCATATTAATTTTTACAGAATAACAAAATAAACCTGCTATAAAGGCGTTTTAACAGTAATGCGTGAAGTTATGAGTCAAGCTAGTGACTAATGTGAGATATATTTATTTAATTACTGAGAATTTTGATCATAAAATTTACTATATTCTTGCACTATAAATATTACAATACTTAGTTCATTTTTCGAAACAGACATTGAAATTTTAAACATCAAATTCGAATATGGCCTCCATTATGACTAGGGAAATATCTCGCCTCAAAACTACTTTAAGTATGATCAAGCACCGTTATACCTTCGCTCCAAACGGAAGGATAATCCTAACAACGGCGCAAAGCCTTGTTTATAAGCTTGGGGGACTACTAGGCCGGATGATCCGACCCCTGTGGCTTATGTCCCGTTTCCACTATCCTCTTCTTACGCCAGTTAGGTGTAACGTCGGTTACATTTTGTAATGGAAACGCCAGTTACCGCCAACCGTGGTTGTATTTCTAACCACGATTGGCTGACGCGCGTTAGCCGGTAACACGCGTGTCCGAAATCGTAATGGGGATGCTAGTTCTGCATATATATTAAACAAGTGACGAACGTATTTCACTTGTAGACTGTGCTGAGGTTCCGCTACGGAAGTTTGGAATGGAAATGTGCCAAATATAGCACAATCGGCCCCCAGCAAGTCATTCGTTACGTGGGTGACAACTTTCCTTCTTGAACACAGGCCGGTTACCCAGCATTCTCTAATCTCCGTCATGAAGAGCCTAGTGGAAACGAAGCATAAGGTTGACTCATCGTCCGTGGACGTCACAGACAACTTCCGGCCATAGTCATTTAGGTTCCACTACCTTACAATCATCAACCTTCGCGATCACCTCCGTCCGCCTCCATCACGTTAGAAAACGTCGATCGTAATTCAGTCATGAGGAGGTTCGCTCATTGTCCGTGTACGTCACGGTCAACTTCCGGCCATCATCATTATATAGATTCCATTTTATTAAATTCACCAAGCTCAGCGAACGGCACCAGCCGTCTATATCACGTTAGAAAACGTTCACCGTAATCAACCCATGGAAATAATGGCTAATCATCTGTAGACAGCATTGTGAACGTCCGGTCTTGGTCATATATGTTCCACTACATAGCAATCACCCATCTCCGCAGACGCGTCCCATCACGTCAGATAACGTCCATCGTATTCTTGCTCTATATGTTTTTTTGGCTCTCTATTTTCATTGGATATTCCTCAATTCTTTACCCGTCTCTGTGCTTTTATAAACATTCCTACATGGACGCATTCATTCCCACCGTTCCCGTATTCATTCCACAGCTTCCTCTGTTCCGTTCCTTCCTTCCAAATTCTCTCTCTCTCTGTTTCCTCGCTACCCGGATGAGAGAGGAAAGGAAAAAAATGAACGCGAAAGTTTCGCCGAACAAACTTTCATCATCCCAACCCCCCTTCAACAACCCCACCCAGGGCTACTTCCCATCCCCAGCCGCCAGGCAGTGCTGGCGTCGACTGTGGAGGAAGAGGGCGGGGGAAAAGTTTTTCGCAGGAGGAGAGGGTTTTTTTTGGAAAAGCACTCCCCCACTCTTTTCAAACCCCCTCTGGTGGGTGGGTGGTTCACGATCGACCGTCGTCATGGTAACGGAGCCCGGCCTCCCCCGTACGCCGCCGAACACGTCAACTCGCAGTGCGGACCCTTTTCGGATAAACGAGGGGAAAACTTTGCGAATTATTTTATTCAGTTCTCCACCGCCAAGCCAGCAGCAGCCAATGGCTATCCGCTCCACTCCTTTCTCTGCTGCTGCCGCTGCTGCTTGTTGAAAACCCTCATTCACCCTTTCTCTGTGAGAGCAAAAATACAGTAATAATTATATACGCATACTAGGTGTTCTTTGAATATAAACGGGAGAGAAAAAATAAACATGGCGTCTGACTGCGTATACTACGTCAAATTTTTCGATGAAGTTTACTAAATATTTTACCATTTAATAGCACAAATATAATTTTGCTTTGTCATTTAAAACATGTTATAATTTACAGGGATTGCAATAAGCCCTTTACATCTTATTTAGTGCAAAGAATCATTGAGTTAATGGATAAACATGGAATCTCGACTTAAAAACATTAATATTGGTTGCTATGGTCGCTAGGTTTTATCAAATATTTCAGAATTTCGACCGGAATACAAAATTAGATTGATGGAATATGAAACATTATTTTATTTTATTTCTATTGATACCTTCCTAAATATCAGAAAGCCACAATTTCTAATTTAATTTATCTCCTACTGCTTCGGCCGCTGCTTGTTGAAAACCTTCATTCACCCTTTTTCTGTGAGAGCAAAAATACAGTAATAATTATATACGCATACTAGAGAAGATGTTACGTGAATATAAACAGGATGGAAAAAAATAAACATGTCGTGTGACTGCGTATTACGTCAAATTTAGCAAAAATATAATTTTGCTTTGTCATTTAAAATATGTTATCATTTACAGGGATTGCAGTAAGCCATTCATATCTCATTTAGTGCAAAGAATCATTGAGTTAATGGATAAACATACATGGAATCTCGACTTATAAAACAATGAGTATGGTAGCTATGTGGACGATGTATGATTGTGTTTCAATGTGACAAACTAAGGTGTATTTTGTTTCAAATGTCGTACCTAAAGCACTATTTGCCTCATGAGTTGAAAAGATTAATGTATCACGGTTTATCTGAGGCTGTAAAACGTTATGGTTTGACGATTTGGGGTAGCACAAACTCCACCTTGCTGATTAAGGTTATTAATTTACAAAATGAAATGGTTGCTCATTTGATGGTCAAGGAAAACAATGTGAGAGAAGTATATATTAACCAGTGCTTGTTACCATTAAAAGAATTGTATAAATTGAGAGAAGTATATAAGAATCAGTGATCAATTACCATTAACTACTTCCCTGAAAATTTTTTTTTCAGGGAAGTAGTTAATGGTAAATGGTCAAAAAAGTTTTTTTTACAAAAATGGTCAAAAAAGTCATATTTTTTTATTTCAGATTCAGAAGCATTAAACGGAGGCATATCCGAATGTTTTTTACTTAATTTTTTATTCCAAATTACTAATGAATTATTCAGTAATTTCTGAATGTTGCCCCTTAAAATAAGACAAATAGGCCACCTGCACATCAGTATAACTTTTAGCCGGAGTGTACTCAGGCGCGTCAGGGAAGCGGTTAAAGGAATTGTATAAATATGTGTTCATTTGTGACAATTTCTTTGACAGCAAATTAATAAAGCAACGTGTGATTAACACTGACATGCAACTGCGTCGAATAAATAGTTTGTCTGTACCTAAGTATTTTAACCTCCATGGCAAGAGATCCTTGGCACGTGTAGTCCCTGGGTTGTTAAACAAATTACCTATGTCAGTGCATGATATTAATAGCATATCTGTTCTTAAAAAATCACTAAAAGAGTGGCGCATAGGCTAATATTGTTAAGCTCCGAAATTGTCCAAAACGCTACACAGCAAAAAAAAATATTTTTTAACTAAAGACACCTGCTGACAAGCCGCTTTGGCTTAGCAGGACCTCAACTGCAATATTATTTTTTTTCCTCAATATTTATTTTTTTTCATTATTGATAGATAATAATTTTCTATGTGATTGCGACACAACATTGTAAACTTGGAACTTGCTGTTAAGCATCAGCTTAGCAGGACAATACTGGATGAAATCATTCATAATGACTAGGAAAAAGAAAGTATACTCACAACTGTGTCGGTTATAATATTTTCCAATGTAACCCAACCAAAGGGAAATTGCTGAATGTAAGCTACTTGTAAAATAAAGTTTAAAATAATAATAAAAATGTCTCAAACACGCTAGAATATTGCGAAAAAATCGTTACATTTTATCAAATAATTCGGAATTTCTATTGGAATTCAAAATTAAATTGAAGGAATTAGAATATTCATTTTATTTTCTTTCCGTTGGAACCTTTCCCAATAACAGAAAACAAATATTTCTAATTTAATTTTGCAAATAAAAAAAGGTCTGCAGCCAGCTTCACTCGTATTTCTTCTGTGGAAGTTACCGACATATATATACATACATTTATACACATCGGTGATTATTATTGTAGATAGTTGCCTTCATATTTGACTGACTGGCTCTGTAAAGTTCGCAAAGGCTTGGAAATAACTTTGAAAATTGCCTAGCAACGAAAACAAAAAAAGGCATAAAGTTGCACTAATTTTTGGTTTAAAACTTAAAAAAATCCAGTTTACCGATCGATATAAAAACATCGGTTGCAAAAGTTAACTATTTTTATGCCATGGCCTATTTTTGGTCGAAGAGTTAAACTTTTATCTCAATTATTTCAAATTTAAATGAATTACTCAAGACGGCAATGATTTGTTTTTCCCCGATAAAGCCCGAAATGAATGAAATACACTGGGGTTTTCAATTTTTCAAAAACTGGACACCAAATTACAACCCTTTCTTGATGAAAAGTTCAACCTTTTACCTAGATTAGAAATTCCAAGGAATTCGTATCAAAAACTGAGCAAGGCAGTCAGTTTTTTAGCTTTATATATTAGAAAAAATAAATTTAACTTTAAATATTTCGTGTATATTAAATAAAAGTGTTTAATATATACATAACCATGCAATGGACATCCTAGGCGCCTTACAACTACATAGCATAGGCATAGTTAACATTCAAAAGCGTTTGAATATGGCAAGATTATAAAGTAACCATATACTGAACTATATTTCGGAATGCCGGGCCCGTCATGGTATTAAAAAATACCTGTGGACGTCACGGGACTGCTGACAAACTGAAATACTAATTATGGTGACCATTGACAGTGAGGAGTACGCAGTATTATAGGTGGTTTGAACGAGATAGTTCCCTAGTAGTCATAATGGAGACCATATTCAAATTTTATTATTTTTATTTTAGCGTCTGTAAGAAGTATGAAAAAAATATTGTAATATTAATGGCACAATGACATAGTTATATATGAAGAAGATTCTCAGTAATTAACTAAATAAAGCTACATAAGTCTCTAACTTGACTAATTTTTTCCCGCCGTACGGCTGAAAACCCTTCAAAAAAGCAGGTTATTTTGCAATTCTATAAAAAATTACTGAGATGAGTAATAGATAATATATTTTTATAAATAGTTGAGTAAACATAAAAACTACACTCTTTGTTAGTTTTTTGACGAAATCTAGGTGTTATAAATTCCTATTTTTTAATATTCTCCCTCTGGAGCGTACTGCCATAATCTATCCCATGTATAAAACAGCTTATATTTTTAAGAAAATTGCTCAAAAAGTAGTTCGGCAACGAGTTTATAAAATGTTTTATCATTGGAAAGGTGAGAGTTTTTTCTTTAAAATGAGTCCAAATTCATCAAATTCTAGGTGAAGTGATTTCTCGCTCAAACTACCTTAAACGTATTCAAATATACCTCTACTCACTTCACTCTGTGTTCCAATATGAAGATTGGTTTTTGTAAGGTGAGAGTAGAGCTCACCCAGGTAATAAGCCACAGGCGTGTGAACTGCACACATCCAGGGTATGGAGGGGGGGCCAGTTCCATTCCCTGGGACACCTGCGATTTTCCACCAAGTTCTGACAATCAGACAGTTGCACAGCGAGGGATTTCGGAGTGGATTTCCAGAGAGGTTACACTCGGATTCAAACCCAGGACCCTCTGATCGGTAGCCCACAAGGCCACCACGTACCAACCATCCATTTATTAAAGTTATTAAACTTTATACGCAATGCAACCAAATTTGACGATATTTAAAAGATGTTTTTTGTACGTTGGACCAAAGGTGTACAATCTATTCATGCATTCATTCTGTCTATGAAAATGTTTTCGAAAAATGTACACTCTTGACTTCTCACCAAAGAGAGTGTAGAGGAAATATTGTTGTAAATATTGTTGTAAACGTCCAATAAATATTATTGTAAATATTGTTGTAAATGTGTTATAATTAACTCCTTAAGTCTTAGTTAGTAGCTTCTTAATGTACGCACTTTGGTTGTTCAATTGTTAAGAAATTGTCTTAGTCTCACTACATAAGCTTTATGCAAGTTTAAAGCGAAAACATAACATGTTATTATTTGATGGTAGCCTTAAACTGGTTCTCCTATTGATAATGTAATGTAATATGCGTAAAAATATTATCGAAAATGTACAGTCTTGGCTTCGAGCCAAAGAGAATGAGGAGGAAATATTGTTGTAAACGTGTTATAAATATTTTTGTAAATATTGTTGTAAACATGTTATAAATATTGTTGTAAATATTGTTGTAAATGTGTTATAATTAACTCCATAAGTCTTAGTCAGTAGCTTCTTAATGTAAGACCTTAAATTGTTAAATTGTTAAGAAATTGTCTTAGTCTCACTACATGATCTTTATGTAAGTTTAAAGCGAAAACATAACATGTTATTATTTGATGGTAGCCTTAAACAGGTTCTCCTATTGATAATTTTAATGTAACATGCGTAAACATATTATCGAAAAATGTAGTCTTGGCTTCGAGCCAAAGAGAATAAGGATGAAATGTTGAAGTAAATGTGTTATAATTAACTCCATAAGTCTTAGTTAGTAGCTTCTTAAGGTACGCACTCACATTGCTAAGTAATTGTCTAGGCCTCACTACATGAGCTATATGTATTTCTAAGTGTAAGCATAACCTGTTATTATTTGATGGTAGCCTTAAAACAGGTTCTACTTCAAGGATACCTAAACTTACTCAAAATTTGCTGTTGAAATTAATATTGTGTATGGAGTAATAAACTTACTTATTATTATTATTAAATTACTCCGGGAAATTTCACTATTATATTTCATAAATTTCTCGTATATACGAAACTATAATTAACTCCCACTTAGCCACCACGAAACATAACATATATACTTAAATAACAATTTAAATATTTCTGAAAATATGAATATAAAAATTAACTGTATCCCTCTGTCGAATTTGATATTCCTCAGGCAGTACTTTGTAAAATACCATATTAACAGAAACAAAACGAACTTTGTAAATTTAACAAAGTTTGTCCATTATCCATACAAATCCATACAAATAAAATCGATTGTAAAATTTAAAAATTTATATTTGATTCTGTCTCTCTCTATCAATGATAATGCAATATTTTCTCTTATTTCAGGAAGCATATATCTATAAATTTGAAATATAGTTATTCTTTCAACAATATATTTCAACATTTCGCATTCATATGTATATGTTTTTCAGGGTCATCATGAAAATTGTTGGGTGTGCTGTACACTAATTGAATTTGGTTTACAATTTTGAAAAATAGTTATTAAAAATAATATATAAATGCATATTATTTTCAAGTTACCTCAAAGAGAGTTCCCTCTGAATTGTTTGGTGATATCTATTTATTAGTTTTTTTGACAATTATTGTAAATTTAGGTGATTTCCAAAAATCAAAATATAATTAAAAGTTGTTACGACACATCAAACTATAAATAAATTTACTTAATTTGGCAATGCGTTTTTCATTGCAGGATTTTTTTGTGTTGTGCATCATTTCTTTAAATAATATAGGTTAGGTTTTAAATTTATAACTTTTGTGAATTCAATGATAATCGCATGAAATGTACACATCCTTAAAATACTCATAATAAATTACAGTACATCCCTCTAGTGATATTATTATGAATTCATTCGAAGCGCTTAAGTAATAGGTAACCAACACTAGTATTAGGTTAAATTATTTGTGAGATATTTGTGATATATTTAAATCCTAAAAAAATATGTTTAGAGCAACAATGGCTGGTTATATATGCCACAAGCGTTTGTAAACAAATTGTATCGCATATTCGGAGCCAATCAAATGGAGGTTTGCACTGAATTGTGCTGAATCGGAGCACAATATCTGCGCACTATATAGCGGAGTACACGAACGAAATAAAAATGGAACGATTTACGCTGGCGAAATGTTTCGTTACCTGCCGGTAGATAGCATACTTATAGGAGAACAACAGTCTATGCCAAATTTTGTTTGTTATTAGTTATCGAATTCATTAAAAATTATATTTTATAAACACGTAAGTGAACTCAAAAATTACTCAAAACATATCTGTATAAAAGTCTACAGCCGGCACATGCAATATTCTTCCTTTAAGTCCGCATTGAGACCAATATTATATTATGAATCGACGCAAAACTCTTTTCCTTGGCTAAAACTCTGTAAATTCACTTGTTGCTCACGCTAAAATTTTCAGGAAAAACGTTTTATAAAATCGACTAATTTTATAAAAATTAGCTTGCTAACGATACAACCGTTTTATGAAACCGAGCTTTATAAAACGTTTTACGGAATAGGACAGGTTTTATTTCAATAAAACCGTTTTATGCAACAACCAATGAGTCGTTCCACACATCGCGTTGATAATAAGCTCGTATCCATGGGAAGCCAAACAAGGAAACCGTAAACAAACAAGCCTGGAAGTTTAGTGGAACGTTGAGGCAGTATCCTTCTTGTTGTAAGAAGAATGCGTTAGAGCCATAGCACCGTTGTGTATGTGATCAGAAAGTATAAGTAAATAAACGATACATATATAGTTATTAACATAACCGTTATCCAAGAGAGTGCATTTATCACTTCACGTGTTCACAAAGCGTCTCATAGATGGCAGGACACTGCGGTTTAATGAATAGTTTTACCGTGAGCAGGCAAGTAAGTTTTACGTACGATTCATAAAACTTTCAATAAAAATATGTATAAAATTCTTTTATGGAAAATATTACAGTGAGCAACAGGCGTAAGGAATAACAGAAATAACTAATTTCTTTAAAATTGTTAAATCCGAATCCAATATTTATTTTACAGATCCAGGGGTCCGAGTTTTTCTCATAAACTCTGATAATTATTTTGTTAAATGGAAATGTACGCATATATTTTTAACAATTTTTTTAAATTTTTATGCATTCAAACATTAATGAAATATTCTCGCAAGTATAGGTTTGACACGGAAATGAAAAAGTTATAGAATGTCCATTTTACTGTGATTATCCTCTAAATTAATACAAGAGTCGTTTTGGAAAGGGCTTCCATCGAATAAAAATAAATGAACGCATGTATAAATGTAAGAGTAGCTGCCATCTACATGAACTTCTTGCATGGGGATTTTGACCCATTACATCATTTCGGCCTAAAACAGGTTTTAAGGATGGATATAGAGACCTATAGATACAAATAGGTCCCTCATACATACCGCTTAACTCTAAAATGCTAACAATTGGGCACATTGGATAACCAGTTATTGATAAAAGCATTGCATAGCAGACTACATAACACATGCAATAATTGCTCGCTTTAGAGTTTCCATATGACAAATAAAATTATAACTTCCATCACAGTAAAGGATAGTCATTTTTGCACAATTTTAAAACGTATACGTCACGTTTTAAACAGGGCAACTATCGAGATGTAACAAAGAAACAATAAAATCACACCAGAAAAACTTTATCAAACTCAACACCAAACTTTGTTTTTATTTGGAAAAAAATCTATCGCTCAAGTCACCTCTAACCCTGCGTTCCCTGATACGGAAAAGGGTTTTTCCCTTAAAACCCGCTGTCGAAGTATCAGGAGGGACACGAAAAGGGAAAAATCGTGGTGAACGACTAGACCCTTATTCTTCCCGCACCCTCGAACCCCTTGCCCCAATGGAGTGCACCCTGAACGCTTGGCTGCTCGAATCGGACCCCCTTCAGGATTTTCCGCCAAATATATTCCTGAGAGCTAGGGATATCCACCCTGTGCACCGGCAGGGCGACTTAGGGAACCAAGGAAAAAGGGTGCATCTAGTGGCCCGTGAAGTATCCCCGTACATCGATGCGGAAGACAAGGCGGGAAGAAGAAGAAACGGGGTGAAAGGGGAACGGGACAGCGGAAAAAACAAAACTGCGACTTGATCGAGGCGAGATATATCGATATATTGCGATAATCTATACTAAATATATCTATTTATCGATACTAAATATATCGATTTATCGATACTAGATATTTCGATATATTGATATCATTGAAAGAAGATAAATCAAGATTATCCCACAATCGATACGAGATATATCGATATTGTACTATAATCGAAACAATAGATTCAAGTTTTTTTCGACACATTGGAGCAATATATATCGCAATAATTGTTAATACTTTGATGTAACGCTAGTCTTTAGATACAGTCTGGAATAAAGAACAAGAAATCCTCACATTCATCTTAATTTACATACTGCGAGCTTTCGCAGAGGTGTTTGGCACAAGGTGGTAAGGCATATAAGTCATGGTAGGGGAGGAAATGAGGTTGCATTTGAAGTTTTAGTTTTCTCAAGTTTGTATTGATGCAATATATGAAATCTTACATGAAGGTTTCTGTTTACGATTTTCCCAGAAAGGTAGATATGAAAGGAATCCTATCTCTTCCTGAATTTTCTGTAGATTTAGAAACTTAAAGAAGCTTTGATAAGAAATGTAAATATGATATGTGCTTTCCCTCAATACTATAAGATGTGACTGCATATAATTTGTACACATATTCCAAGATAATTCATCTCTCTGAGTTTGAATAATTTTTTTTGGAACATATTGGCGTGGCGTCTGAGATACTCTGTCATCAATATTTTTGTGAGAGAATAAATTGATTTATAACAAAAAAGGTAAACATGTTTAATACTATTATTATTCAATTAATAAATTATGTTTATTTAATCTGAATAAATGTATATTTCACCTTGTTTTTTTGCTACCATACAATTAAAACTTTAATTTTGTTCTATGACTATCTATTTTATCACTCAAGTTTAGACAAACTAGCGAATTATGAGAATAAATAATCAATTATTGAAATAATTGTAAAATTGGGGTAGGTTCCAAAGAAATAACAAATGAACTATGAAATTAGTCTCTTAAATATGAAAAACAAATACAAGTAACGTGGCAGTTATAAACAGACTCTATAAAATATAAACATTAAATCAATGTTTAATACTTTCATTATTCACTTAATAAATTATGTTTATTTAATCTGAATAAATGTATCTTTCGCCTTGTTTTTTTGTGCTACCATACAATTACAACTTAAATATTATTGTTTGACTATCTATTTTATCACCAAAGTTTACAAATACTAGCGAATTGTAAGAATAAAAAATCAATTATTGAAATAAATGTAAAATAGGGGTATGTGCCAAAGAAAATACAAAAGAACTATGAAACAAGTCTCTTAAATTTGAACAAAAGATAAATTACGTAGAAGTTATAAAACAGACTCTTTAAAATATAAAAATTAAAAAATTATTACTTTTCTTTTCATACCTCGACAAATCATGAAAAATAAGGTGAGAGGAATGTTGAAAGTTGGAAGGTAGATTGATAAACAGGGAAAACTGAGACAAAAATTGAATTAAACGACAGCAAAATAAAATTGCCTGGAGTCTTATAGACACTTCATTGAGTTCTCATGGGTTAAAATATTCCCTTAAACTTTGGCAACCATATGTATAGCGTGAAAAGTCTCCATCGCTTGGCTTATCGAGCGCCAGGATTAAAAGAACTCGTTCATGAGAGAACTGATCTTCAAATCCGCATCGACTCGAAGTTCTCACGTTATCAGGAGAATAAATTTTCCCCGGATCCAACAAGCAGATAAATCCGGGATTAGATCGCATAAATATCGGCACGGATAAAATATATATATCCTTCGATACATATTTATGTGTGTATGTTCCACAGGGCGTTACTGAGCTTCTAATACCCTCTGCTTTATAGAGCGCGCAAGGGTATGGCATTGCCTAACCCTGAGAGATACCCTTTTCTCCCCCCACGGTTTGCTCTGTCATCCTTTCAGACTTTATGCAGTGCAAACACACTTCCCTTGAAGTGAGTGTCTTTTCTTAATCTTTGCTGAGAGCTCGGCAAAGGAAGCAAGGCTTAACGGGTCAGCTTCTTTGTCTTGCCGTGGTGTCCCATTGGCTGCGTGGGAAGGCTTTTGATTGGAATGGATTGAACTGCGCATTCGTTTATATCGCAAAGAAATTAATTAGTACACTCAATCAAAGCATACATTTAAATCCTCCACCAAAAAACCTCAAAAAAAATTATTTTTTTAAATCTTATTCATTAAGGAGCTTCTGTTGTTTCACTCTTAACTTAAGGGAATTCAACGAATCTCGATGGAAGCATTACTTATGTTGTCTCAAATCCACATAATTTTTTCTAAATTATTTACTTGAATTTATTTGATCGAAAAGTGGAAAAAAATTGCATGTGTTCTTATATTTGATCACAAGGTACTACTATCGCCGCAAAAAAGGTAGAACGCTGAACTTTAAACATTCGTACGAAATATCGCCGGAGCTCCAAAGAGCCGTGTAATATATCGTTTTACTCCTTGTTTATTTGACTACAAAATGCATTCATTTAATAGTGTGTAAGTGTAAAAGTTTAGCTCCTACGGTCGAAAGAGTGAAGAAAAACACGCGAAAAACCAGGAGAACGGCGAAACGGTCGTCTTCTTCATCTCGTCACGGCCATTATATTTAATTGGTTCACTTCATTATTTTTTTACGAAGACGACGACATCTTCGCATTGCAAATATACTTTTAAAATTTTATTTTATCCATTTTTTTTATTTTTTAAATGACCGAAAGCTAGATTTTAATTTCCGAGGTGTGGAAAAGTATATGAATATCAAAATTACGTATGCTTTATAGAAAAAAATATTACAAAACTTCTCATGTAAGGAAATTTTTATATTCTTCCCCTTACTTAAAATAAACGACAAAGAAGAAAATCGCCCCGCGGCAATGCTCACTACCATTTTGCTCAGTTGGCAATGGTGATACTCCTGGCCGCGCGTGACTCAAATCTCATTGCCAAGACCCCTCTAGAGAGACATCTGTCCAGCGCTGATTGGACAAGGAATGGGAAAGGCTCTATGTGTTTTATATTCTTTTAACGTTTTTTGGATGGATTTATATTGAATATTTCGTAATTAGATATTAAAGTCAGTCTCAGAAATTACACACTTTAATTCAGTTCGTGGCAACAATACAATCCATAGAATCAATAAACTTCTAACACATAAACAAACAGTATTTTGCTGAATTAATGTGTGTAATTTCGTAGATGGAATTAAATATCTAATTGCGAAATATTCAATATAAATCCATCCACATAAAGTTAAAAGAATATAAAACACATAGAGCCTTTCCCATTCCTTGTCCAATCAGCGCTGGACAGATGTCTCTCTAGAGGGGTCTTGGCAATGAGATTTGAGTCACGCGCGGCCAGGAGTATCACCATTGCCAACTGAGCAAAATGGTAGTGAGCATTGCCGCGGGGCGATTTTCTTCTTTGTCGTTTATTTTAAGTAAGGGGAAGAATATAAAAATTTCCTTACATGAGAAGTTTTGTAATATTTTTTTCTATAAAGCATACGTAATTTTGATATTCATATACTTTTCCACACCTCGGAAATTAAAATCTAGCTTTCGGTCATTTAAAAAATAAAAAAAATGGATAAAATAAAATTTTAAAAGTATATTTGCAATGCGAAGATGTCGTCGTCTTCGTAAAAAAATAATGAAGTGAACCAATTAAATATAATGGCCGTGACGAGATGAAGAAGACGACCGTTTCGCCGTTCTCCTGGTTTTTCGCGTGTTTTTCTTCACTCTTTCGACCGTAGGAGCTAAACTTTTACACTTACACACTATTAAATGAATGCATTTTGTAGTCAAATAAACAAGGAGTAAAACGATGTATTACACGGCTCTTTGGAGCTCCGGCGATATTTCGTACGAATGTTTAAAGTTCAGCGTTCTACCTTTTTTGCGGCGATAGTAGTAGCTTAATTCATCAAAAAGAACCTTTTTATAGTTAAGAATAAGAAAAACAAAAATAATAAAAATTATAAAGTATATCAAATGATTATCGTACATTATTCTATTGATGATTTAAATTATTTTTGCTCATCTTATTCTTAACTAGAAAACATTCTTTTCGATGAATAAAGCTGGTCGCCCACCTCGCGTTCCCAATGAGAACACATATGTATTTTTTGTCCATTTCTCGTTCAAATATTTTAATTAATCTGCGGTAAATAATTCTGAAAAATTCAGGTGGGTTCACGAAAACATAATTAATGCTTCCATGCGAGGTTTCGCCAAATTCCCTTAAGTTGAGTCAAACCACAGAACGTCCATATAAGACTTTAAACTGACTATACTGTTATAAAACTGTACATTTAAAAACAAATATTTATTTCCATAAATATGACGATCTTGCTTAAAAAACTAATGCTTTCCTTGTGAGTTGAACATTTAAAAGAAAATAAAACTTTATATCTCTAAACGTAAAAGTATTGCTTTATTCAGAAAAAAGAAATAAAACATTGCACTCATAACACGAAGATGAGTAACATTTTATTTTGAACGTAATTCTATAAGTAATTCAATAATAACATTGTTAATGGGTGAGATCATCATGTTGATAAAAAATTGCCGGTTTCCAAATTTTTTCAGCTATTGTGTTAACTGCTATGAAGAGGAATATAGGAATATTACTTAAAAACAAACATTTAATTAAGCCAAACGCTTACAATTTTATCAGTAAAATGTTATACCAAATTGAGGGAAGTAAATGAACAGCAAAATAAATGAAATTAAGCAAATTAATTGCGCTTCAGGTGTGCTGTAGAAAAAAACAATAGTAATGGGTTTTGAATGACATGGTTTTCAGATTTTCTGGGGCGATGCTCTGATCAACACACTACCTGTGGAATACCTGTGTACCTTTTAAGTCAGAATATGTCATAAAATTCGGAAAATTACGTCATTTTTCTTAGTTCCACTCCGCCACCGAGGCGGCGATTAATCGATTAGTTTTAATCGATAGAGTGAGTTCTTAGGACCGTGACCGTGAATACTGACCTCCTATATTGGTTTGCGGTTTGGATTACATTGACGGCAATGCGGAAGAAGGTGACCGAGATCTCACTGAAGGGATCGACATTTTAACTTAATGCCTGTTCCTCATGGTAACATTTTTCTTAAAACAGTTTTATTCAACATTTTATTGAAACTTTTATGAATCGTACGTAAAACGTATTTGCTATCTCACGGTAAAACTAATAAAACCGCAACATTGACCGATCTGCCATCTATGAGACGCTTTGCGAAACCGTGAAGTGATAAATGCACTCTTTTTTGGATGACTTTTTGGTTAAAAACTATTTGTATTGTTTACTAACATACTTCTAATCACCTTCAACGGCGCTTAGGCTTTGTTTATACGTCTACGCTCTTATTGCGCTTAATATAAGAGTATGAATGATCAGGCGAAAGAATAAATAGCAAATATTGCCATAAATTGATAGTTCCATGAACATACAGCCATGTTTGTTTACTTTTTCCTTGTTTGGTATCCAATGGATACGAAATTTTCAACGCGATGAACGAAACATCTCATTGGTTGTTGAATGAAACGGTTTTATGGATTTAGAATCGGTCCTTTGCCGTAAATGTTTTATAAAACGGTTTTATCGTTACCAAGCTCATTTTTATAAAATTAGTCGATTTTATGAAACTTTTTACCGAAACATTTAACGTGATCAACAGGCATAGATTTAATTTAAAAAAATCGATATTTCATTCGTAAATGCATCGATTCTCATTCAGAATCATCCTTTCCTTAAAATGGCTCCAACTTATTTCCTACTCATTCCATTCCTTTTCCTCCGAGAGGGAAACTGAAGAAGAAATCAGAAAAAAAACCTTCCCCCCCCTCCTCTAGTAAGCCCACCTCTCCCCTTCCAACAGTTCCCCCTGGCGGGAACATCTCGAACCATTGATCACGTGATCGATTGCTTTTTCCCGACCCCCCCGCCCCTCTTCCGAAAAGGGAAAGAATCTTTTCAACCTCTCCCCTTCCCCTATAAACTCAACCCCCCCCCATCCCCCCCACATCTCCAGCACCCCATGCGTACCACAGGGGTGGTAACTGGGACCAGTTTGGATTGTTTGCCTCAGTTGTATGGGAGGGGGAGGGGAGGCTTGGGGGAATGGAGGGGAGTTGTTTGGGATGCCATGGTAACGCGTCGGAAGAAGGAACCGGCCGGGGAAGTCGTCCTCAGTGTCTCAAAACCCAAGAAGTTGGTCTAAGGAAACTTTTTCGGGACTTAAGAAGTGCTGCTAATTCTTCGTAGATTCACTTTCAAGGTTTTGAAGCTTGCTAAGTGACCGGAACACATGTTTTTTTGACCGGACATGGACATGACCGGAACCGCCTTTTTAGTGATCACACGTAATTTCGTGACATATCATTGGACATTTGAGGTCGTCTAATAACCCAAACATACGATTGTTTATATTTCCAAAATCTTTTGTCTTTGTTGTACCCATTCCTTTTCAAAAATAATAATAAATAAATATATTTATTGCTTCATCAATTTTTGTACACAATATTCAATAATAAACACAGACTGGAGCATTAGGTGATCCCAAAGGCATTTGCCTGTTGGTGGAGTCACCTTCAAAAAATCATAGTAATACAAGCACAATTTTTTTATTATAACAAAATGTCTCCAGTTGGAAAGATAAACTCTTTTTTACAGAAAAATAATATGCATTAAAAAACAAAGGGATAGAAATAAATACACAAAAGTACAAAACAAAGGATATTGATAGCAAACAATCTCTAAAATAGATCCCTAATCATATTTCAACTTGTAAATAGCCAGAGTTTCACCTGCTTTTGGAAAGTTTTGATGCTAGAACTGACTTGGATACTCTGCAGCAAGCTATTGAAAATGTTTTGCCCCAAATAAAGGAAGCATCGTTTGAAAAGGGTTATATTTGGTTTGGGCAAAACATACGAATCATTTCTCGGCAGATTGTATGAATGAGGCTTATCCAAGACATTAGGGTTATTTCCGCTACAAAGGTCGAATCGATAGGTTCAATCAATACGATGAGATAATAAATAGGTGCATCCGTTTTCCTTATTTTGTCGATATAACCAATAAATTTTATATTATTTTCTCTTTGCTACTTTTCCCTGTTGCGGACTTACACTTAATGCGTTTCATTATCATTTGCATAACATTAAGACAACATGAAATGATGCCATAAATAATGCCTTTACTTTTGCAAACAATATTCGTTCACTATTTATTTTCATAAATTAATCCATACAGTTTTTCGTTAACACTTCTTAATGCTACATTATTTGCCATTAAATAACTCTTGTGTTTTTTAAGCATTTTAGAAGTAAGATTAGTTAGTTTAACGAAGAGTTCTAAACCAATTAAGTAATTGGACTACAAAGATAAATAGCAATTTACCGTTGTTCTCTGAATATAAGCCGTTTTTTGGGGTCTAAAACAGGGAAAGAAGTTAACACGCAAATTTAAGCCGCACCCTTTTTAGTGCATCCCGTACAACTAACAGTATTAGGCATTATAATTTTATATATGTTTTACAATACCTATGTAACTGTGACACAATGTTACCTATACTATGCTTTAATAAATGAATAAATTGTGCACCAATTTGACCTTTTTCAGCGTTATTTATTACTTTCCCCGTGGCTAAAGGCGAGTTTAGCTGGCGTCCGCGTGAATCTTAATGACCGGTTTGCTCAAATCGGCCTTTATTACGATTTTATGACAAAGATCTCGAATTTAAACCGCACCTCGAATATAAGTCGCAACCCCGATTTTGAGGCCCCAAAAACGGGAAAAAAGTGCGGCTTATATTCGGAGAAATACGGTAATCTAATAAATATTGTTATTAACCGTTTTTAAATATTTTTTCTATAACCATATTATTACTATATTTTCGTATAATTCCTCCTGTATTCTATTTTCATGCATTGCGGGTGTACAATACATTCCAATAATTTATTTTCAAATACTAACATAGATAGAAACTGTGTTATATAATGTCATTGATATAGAAAAAAACATATCAAGACACAATTAATTTTAAAATGTTATTTCGCATAGTTATTTCGTGGAAAGTCATTTTGCTCCATTATCCCTCAAACAATCTCTTC
Organism: Pyrrhosoma nymphula; assembly: GCA_963573305.1. Taxonomy (NCBI): domain Eukaryota; kingdom Metazoa; phylum Arthropoda; class Insecta; order Odonata; family Coenagrionidae; genus Pyrrhosoma; species Pyrrhosoma nymphula. The sequence continues at coordinate 64,855,392 of OY754340.1, read as the reverse complement.
ACTGTCATGTTTTTTTTAGTATAGAAAGGGTTTAAAAGCAATTTTATAAAATATATTTTTTTTTAATTAGTAATAAAAATGCACGATATCTAATATACATCGTTATTTAAAGATAAAGGGTACTTAAAGACCCCACGCACTTACATAAGGGTTAAGAGGGAAAGTCTTAACATGCCTCTCTTTATTCTCCATCTCCTTCCATTACCGTTGTGTGGTGCAGTGCTTTAAAAAACTCGGCTTTCCAACACAAAGAAGTCTCCGCTGACATAATTTGTCTCGTTCTTTCGCTAATCGGATTAACTTCTCACTTCTTATATACAATTTAAGTTCTTCGTTTCCCCTTTTATAAGAGGAGGCTTAAGACCTTGTGAGAGGGACAAACGGAATATTCCCCCAACACACACACCAATCCGTTTAAGGCAATAAAATAAACATTTTCAGACTAAATCAAAAAGTAGACATTAATTTCTCCTTTAATTTTATTTTGCCATCAGATGGCGCGTGCGACCCTCTTAAATTTTTGTGTGCAAACACCAAGCGTGTGTTTTTCTTACGTATAATCTCCTTTCCCTATCCCGACGCTCCCGCCATCTGTGGGACAACAAAACGAAATACTCAAGCGATCGTAAGCCGCCTTAAAGAAAGAGAAAAAAAAGTTTCAGAGCGTTGAGTTGTTGAGCACCGTAGGCATGGAAGAGGGGGGGTGCATGGGAAAACAAAACACTGCGACGCCGCGGGGAAGTCGATTAAAATAAAAAACAAAGAAGAGTCGGGAAGCGAAATCATTAAGTCTTCTTTACGAAAGCAAACACGTTCGACAGATACTGAATGCAAAGTATAAAAACGTATTAAGATACACCCGACTACTTCACCATTTCTTTCAAAGTCGCTGGTATATCAAAGGAAAGAATTATTCCCGCTAATCCTATTTGAGGCACAATTAACCTTTTTAGTAATCACTGCCATCCCTTCAATCGCAGTACCTTTAGGTTATTTATGCCGAAGTGATGAATGTTAAAAATATAAATGTCAAAATAAGTAAGAACCCCTAAAAAAGAGACTCATTTTTAACTGGAAGACTCCGAATTGTAAAAGGAGAAGAATGTAATACTCTGTAATTGGAGTGAATTAGATGATAGTTAAATATTACTGAGGGGTTATCATACTAATATATAAAAATTGAATGGTGTCTGTCTGCATCTCTGTTGCTCAATCACGCAAAAACTACTGAACCGATTGAGCTGAAATTTGGCAAGAAGCAAGAAAATGTATCTGGATGTAAAATAGGCTATATTCAAAATCCCTCAGGGCCCTCAAAGGCATCCCCGTTGGTGGTCCCAAGGGGGGTAGTTTGTGATCTCACTTAAGTGAGAATACGTCATAAAATGTGGAAAATTACGTCATTTTTCGTAGTTCAACTCCACCACCCAGGCGGCGTGACCATCTTCGGATCTCAAGTGGTGAACTGCCGGTCTATTTATTTGGTTCATCCGCTCTATCAACTCTTGATCCGTTTCATTTAGATCGTATTTTATTAGTTCCATCTCACCTTTCGTTAGGAACGTGAAATAGAGCCACCATCGGACCTAGGCCGATCGATACCCAATCATTAAGAGAGCGAAACGGATCACCCCGCCTTCCCACAAAGAGTCATTAAAAAGGTGAGATTACAAAATAATACCCAGGTGGTCCATGCTAAGCATTGGGTTCGGTGCAGCTGTTTCATTTTTTGCTTTTTTAAATTATTTCCACTCAAGATACAGGGCTGAAATTTTTATAAATGGATGGCTGAATAAATGAAGTTTCTAATTCTTTCAACTGATTTTCATTTACGCTTCGTAATTCTCTGAAAATCATGTTTTTAGCTGAAAATCTCACTTTTTTCTCTGTAATCAACAATAGCATATTTCCTTGACAACCACAGATCTGATTTTCAAAGGATATTAACACCTCTAGCATTTAAGTTATCCTGCAGGCCCATGATAGCACGTAGAAAGAAAACCTGTATAAGAAGGGCCCAGAGTCCTAAGGGTCCCATGATAAATTGCTTCGGGGGGTAATCGATAAATTCAATGCATATTTACATCAAGTATACTCTTCAATGTCTATTCTCAAAGTAGCTCTCTTATGAACACTGCATGTATATATGAGAAAACATGCGTAGTAAACGATACACATATAAGAATTAAACGTTCAGGAATATTTTTGTGCAGCGAATAGTAATGGTAATAATGCCTCTGTTGCTAAAACAAACACGGCGTTGTTTATTATCGTTTAATACTCAGATGTATTACACATAGTGGAACCATCTGCCTCTCATATCGATTGTGAACTGTTTTTTTAGACTAATTCCCACATCATACTAACGAACGAAGGAACGTCAACGAATATCATACTAGGTTACGAACTCCTCAAATGATTACGCTGACAGTATTCTTCAGTCTTTGTGGCTTTCTTATATCATATGTTCAATTTCTTTTACTCCCGTTGCATTTTATTATAATTGCGAACAGATTTTAGACCAATTCCCACATCATAAACGTTACGAGTTATTTAAACAATGTTGAAAAATGTAAAAGTGCAGTGAACTTACATTCACTCAATCATCGAGTTGCCTTTTCAAGACTCTCACTCGCCGCTGTGTTTCCGTTCCTTGGACTTAAAAATATATATCCATCAACATGCCTGATAGAAAAAAGAGTAAACTTTTGAATAAATCATCTATAGCAAGAGGAATGTGTTCTTTACGAGAAAACGAGCCCTTGCAAGAAAAACGACAATGTTAGACTTGGATGCTCAAGGACATGCCCACCAGCGATCTCATGTTCATCTCCCTGTGGTGTTTCTTGGGTTACGCTAAGAACCGCACAAATTTCATCCTAACCCAACCTACGAACGGGTAACCAGCTATAAATCTGGTTCAAATCCCTTATGTTTCGATAGTATATCCCATCTGTTTTCAGATGGCGGAATTTATAAAGACGTCACTACATGCTTCCCACCCGAAATAAGGGCGGAAATTCTGCGCATTTAACGACATCCATGCATGAAAATCGGTAAGTGACCTAAGGATCAGCATAGGTTATTTAATTTAGCAACCGAAACTAATAACTATGGCTACCCTTTATGCCAAAGGTGCAGTCCGGGTGATATGTCAATATCAGAATTGTTTTCTTGGCGATGTTTGAACAGGCTTGGAAAGTGAACCAAAGTTTCTTTTTCAAACTATTGAGCAAAATGAGATAATTTTTTTCTAATGAAATAACTTCTTACGTTGTAAAAAACTGTTTCCTTTCCCCTATAGGTTACCATTAACCTGATGTAAATGAGACGTAACGTCAACCATGAAATGAAATATTTGGATCCACTTATCGTGTGTGAAGTTGTCGATAGCGAAAACCCTTCTCAAGGAGAAATGATTTGATTTCTGTTAATAAGGGTGCGAAACTTTTCTAAACGTTCCCTCCTGTTAACCAATGTACTCTGTTACGAAACAGAAGATCTGCGTGCTCACTCTCTATTTCAAGTAAAAATTCTTGAAACTGGCGAGAGTTGACGAGCTTTTGCTATAATGGAGTTGATTATCTTAATCACCAATTCCATAACTTATCAAATATCTTCTGGAAATGTCTTTGCACAAAGCGCTTCTTGATGACTGATGCAATGATAAGTAAGTATCTTGTGATTAGTTTTTTCTTTCAAAATAGCAACAAACCCGTTTAATACGCCAGTCATACTTTTTACCCCGTCTGTTGAAATTGAGACAATTTTATCGAGTGAAATATGTTTTTCAATGCACTCAATTACAGCGCTTGCTGTATCTTCTCCTCGTGTTTGACCTTCGAGTGGCAATTATCCTAAAAGTTCTTCTTTAGGACCTGTAGATGAAATAAATTGTATATAAAGTGAAACTGGCGCTGTATCATTTGTGTCACAGCGCTTCGGACAGAGGCAGGTGGAATTGTCATAAGCAGGGGTGCGGATTTCAACTAAAATTCTAGTCTTTCCTGCATGGACACGTGCTCGGAAGGAATACATTGTAGAACAAGATGAAAAGATACGACTTGACGATACGCGTTGACATTTTATATTTCTAGAAATGTTTTCTCAAAATGTCGCTTTAGAGCATTCGCCTAAATGTATAAATATACATAAACAACAATTAAGTATCTAACAACGGAAAATAAACAGTCATCACGAAATTTCAGTCGTACTGTACTTTCGCATCTGCACGTGATATTTTGTGGAAGAGCCACACTCAAGGGACCAAAGAGCCGAATGTGGCTCGTGAGTCGCGGTTTGCCGACCACTGGACTAGTCCATCTGTAAACGCGCCACTTATTTTAATTAATTTGTTAGAATAATAATAATGCAATACATTTTTAAATTGTTTTTTGTGCTCATCAGGAGAGACCTTTGAACTTGATCGTCTAAAATGAAACACGCAAGTACTTGCGTCGCATCATTCACACTCTGAGATGTGAAGAATATATAAATATATTAATGCGATATTTTTTCAACTCCCAAAGTATGAATACAAGTATTGACGTTGTGTTCATCAGAGTCGATAGCGAGGAAAATTAAAAAGTATTTTATCTTATTTCAAAGCTTGTCCTATAGTATGGATAGCTAAATTACGTCTTCAAATTCTACATATGCCGGGTTTGCCATATACCAGGCGAGATTGAAATACTCCGTTAATGTTACCTTAAATTCGTTTTTGTTGGATGCTTCTTAAGGTCTCTTTTGACTATTGTTTGAATAACAGGTTTCAGTTTCTGCCAAATTCTATTATTCTAATAGAGCAACAGAAACAAAAAAAACGAGTAATTACTTCAAAGTTTGCTTTTTTGACCCCATTTTAAATATATATCTTGTAGTAGCTTATCTTTGGTTTAAATTATACATGTCAACTTTTAAGAAAAGTACATTAATATTTCAAAATAAATTATGTAATGTGTATCATACAACCATTGAATTTGGTAGCACTAGTTCACGATTTGTGCAGAAAAATCATTCATCGTTTCTTTTTAATGTAAAGGAGAAGAAAGAAGTCAAATATCGAGTGGGAGACCGAAGTGATCCTGGCTCCTCATTCTTTCACTTTCAATCTTGGAAGAGGATTAAGAGAGGAAGCTTAGCTTCTTTCCAGTGGTTTTTCTGACTCTGCCAGGGGTTTCACAGGGGTGGCACGAGACTAACACCCCTTTTTTCTGGCTCGTTTTCAAGCGGCGAGGCAGGAATCAGGGGCGCCTGAGTGGGTTTGCGGCAGGAACCCTAGGGTAAAAAGGGTGGTGGGGTGGCTAGTGAGGGTATTGGTGGGTGGAGGGTGCGGTTTGATCGTGGGAAAATGTGCAAATTGTGAGGATCTGAAGGAGGGAGATGAACGTAGGACTCTTTTCTCAACGAGACAGATATCTTCTCCTTTCACCTTACGCATCTCAAAACTCGTCCTCAGGATTTCAATTTTTGCTGTCAATACTATTTGCCAGAGTAGCGACACATTCCTATATTACAGCTTTATTTATCCGTTAATAGGTGGCGTCTTTATTGTTGAAGATATTTATAAAATTGTTTTTTATTTCTTTCAGGAGATACATGTCCGTTAATTATAAAAATAGTTTTTCACATTGTATTCACTTTGTATGTTTTTTCAATTTCATCGTATAAACGACACTTGCCTTTCATATATACTACAGCTTTATGGTATAGGTCATAACATATATATATATACATATTTTATAAAATTTTGAACCGTTTCGGACCTTTATTGATCCATCTGATCTAAAAAGACTATTCAAAGGAATGTACCATATATATCCAGAAATTTAAAAAAATACAATAAAAGGACAGACATGACTTATCTAAGCAAAATTTATCATAATTTAATAAATGACATATTACTTTTCAAGAAATAATCTCCTATTAAAAACTTAAGACAGAAACCCTTATACAGCTAAGAAGCAATATGATATATTCTATTCCATTTAATGACTGTGGCAGTAGCTATATAGGTCAAACATCCCAATATTTAAAAAATAGGATCTCGCAACAGAAAGCATCAATTAACACCAAACTTCAACTTTGTGCATTAGCAAATCATTGCAATTACAAATAGTCACTCATTTTATTTCGAAGAAGCCAAAATTTAGACTCTCTTTAGACTTTAGAACGTAATTTATCAAAATGGTTATTAAAATAAATGTACCATATATATCCAGAAATAAAAAAAGTTGCAATAAAAGGAAAGACATTACTTATCGAAGCAAAATGTATCATAAGACTATTATATTGTATTATTAATTTTTGCGGTCAATAATATTTGCCAGAACCCCACAGCTGGGTAATATTTAATGTGAAGAGACTGCATTATTTAACTCAATTTTTACAATGAAAACAAGCACTATCTAATGTATAAAAAGAATTTGTGATTATTTGTTTGTCCGTATTCTATGCGTCCTAATACAATTCATTCGATTGCAATGAGATATTGATAAGTTGACAGGTTGACTTTTTCCACAAGTGGACAGAATATGAATAAAATGACGTTCAAGTCATTTCAAAATGGAACCACCTTAAGCAGATTATTTATAAAAATATTCCTATTCAATACGTATTGCCTGAAAACAATTAGATTAACATCATTTCCGGAAAATACCGGTTAACAGAAACAATTAACACGTGCGCATAGCTTCACTGTCCACGAGGTTGCAGACAATGTTTTTGTGTGAATTCAGAAGTTTTCCTTGGTATGTTAAAAATGGTTACCACCAAGAAGATTTCTCCGGGTTTTTACGAACCAAATAAAGGTAGATTGTCATGATTTAACTGAGTTTAAGGCAAAATAGTTTTTAAAAAATCATTCCTCTTCTCTACAGATTGGCTGAAAACAACTTTTTTTACATTACTTCTGGGGGATACCATTTCGCGGAAGCAATGATCTCGTGCGTATGGCACCACTCTCCACGAGGTTTTTGTCAAAGTTTTAGCGCAAATTAAGAAGTTTTCCTTGTTTAGTTATAAATGGTGACCACCACGAAGATATATCTCAGGGTTTTAAGAAATCAAGAAATGGTAGAACACCATGATTTAACTGAGATTAGGGAAGATATGTTAAAAAAGAACATTCCTATTCCATACACATTGAAATAAAAACTGTTAGATTTACATGTCTTCCGGGGAATACCATGTAACTGATGCAATTAACACGTGCGCATTGCGCCACTGTCCATGTGGTTTTTGACAAATTTTCAGCGCAAGTTCTGAAGTTTTTCTTGGTTATATATAAATGGTGACCAACACTAAGATATCTCAGGGTGTTCGTGTACAATAGAAAGATAGATTGTCATGGCTTAACTGAGCTTAAGGCAGAAAAGATAAAAATAACATTCCTATCTTATACGGAATGGCCGAAATTAAGTGAAATGGCCGTTATTAAGTGAAAATTTAAATTAAATTTATATTAACATGGAGGGAAAAAAATGTCACTAGGCAATTTTTACGTGGGCATAGCGCCAATGTCCACGATGTTGAAGACTATATTTTTAGCTAAAAAATCTGAAGTTATCCTTATATAATTATAAATAGTGACCACTGCGAAGATTCCTCAGGGTTTTCATAAACCGGGGAAGGGTAACACTCCCTTGATTCGTAAGCGCAGCAGGTATCTCGTCAGGGTATGAGGGAGAGGGGGAAAGGTGCGAGCCCAGGGTTTTAAGGTTGAGGAGGCGGTTTCCTGTGATTGTACTTCCCGGGGACGGGGCAGGGTAATAATATCCGTCCCCTCCCCTTCTGCTCCATTCGCACATAACCCTCTACCCCCACACCCTGGCAACAGACGTCTGCGAGATGGTCCAGGGAGTGTCTCCCCAGCCCAATCTGCGTCGGTGTGGGGGAAGAGAAGCCGTCGCTATCTCATCAGCATTAATCTCAGGGAGGAGGAGGAAGTGCAGAGGGTGGAGAACTCGCTTCTGCGGTGATGCCGGCTGAAATTATCAAGATGTGAGCGACGCCAAGGATGCTACGGGATATTGACGGGATTTTACTACAGTGAGAAGTGGGTTTTATGGCAGTAGAAATCATCCCCAATTTCCACAAACCTCAATATTTCCTAAGAATTATTTATTAAATGATAAAATCAAGCTATCATTGCTAATATATAAAAAAAAACTCGCAGAGGGACCCATCTTTGCACGGTAAGTTTAGAAACAATAGCACTGACTCATGCGTAAAGGAATCTGGTCAGAAAATTTGAAGGTGGCTTTTATTATAGTGAGAAGTGACTTTTGTGAGAGGCAATTTCTACAAACCTCAATATTTCCCAAGTATTTTTTATTGAATGAAAAAATCCATCCATCTTTACTAATATTAAAAAAAAAACTAGGTAAAAAAATATTCTAAAAAAATAGGGAACCAACTTTGCGCGATAAGTTTAGAAACAATAGCACTGATTCATACGTAAAGGAACCTGAATAAAGTTGAGACCTTAACATGTTTTCAGAAAACGTTTCAACCGGAAACCTTGAGTGAAAATAATCATAAAAAAGAAGAAATCTCTTTACTAATTCCAACGATATTATTGTGGGAGTAAAATATTGGAAATAAGGGATAAAAGTACCCAATTGAAGTGAATCTGGTCAGAAAATTTGGAGGTGGCTTTTAAAACAGTGAGAAGTGAGTTTTATGGCAGTAGAAACATTACCCAATTTCTGCAAACCTCAATATTTCCAAATCAATTTTAATAAATTGAAAACATAAAGCTATCTATACTAATATATACAAAAACTAGCAGAGGGACTCATCTTTTCACGGTAAGTTTAGAAACAATAGCACTGATTCTTACGTAAAGGAACCTGAATAAAGTTGAGAATTTAATACGCTTTCATATAAGGTTTCAACCGAAAACGTTGAGTGAAAGTAATCATATGAAACAACCTCTTTACTGATTACAACGTCATTTTTATGGGAGTAAAATAAAGGAAATTAGGGATAAAAGTAGCCAATTGAAGTAAATTTAGTCAGAAAATTTGGAGGTGGTTTTTATTTCAGTGAGAAATGAGTTTTATGGCAGTGGAATCATTCCCCAATTTCTACAAACCTCAATACTTCCTAAGATTTTTTTAATAAATGATAAAATCAAGCTAACTATACTAATATATAAAAACTAGCCGAGGGACCAATCATTGCACGGTATGTTTAGAAACAATATCACTGATTCATGCGCAATGGTACCTGAATAAGGTTGAGACTATAACATTTTTTCAGATAAGGTTTCAACCGGACCTTGAGTGAAATTAATCATAAAAAAGAAACCTCTTTACTGATTCCAACGTCATTTTTATGGGAGTAAAATAAAGGAAATTAGGGATAAATGTACCCAATTGAAGTGAATCTCGTCAGCAAATTTGATGGCTTACTTTTCGGTATTTAAGGCTTTTGAACATTTTTCAAATAATCTGTTTCCTTTTTAACTCCCTTTATATATAAGGTCACGCTGTCTGTCTGTGCACGTACAAACCCATTTCCCCTTTCATCCAATCGATCTGAAATTTGGTCCATAGACTCCTTTTGTGACCAACGATTAATTTTAACAAACCCCCACAACATCAATTATAAATACACACTGACTTAATAATATTAAAATGTATTTTTATGAAAATGAGTAAAAGATTTAAGACCCGTTATCCGCCTATCCTTGCAAACAACCGGTAGCCCAGAAATAAGGTAGTGGATTGTATAGCGGAAGTTTGTTTATAGAAGTTTGTTTGTTTATAGAAGAAGATTATGTTCGATTCCCTGCTGGGGATATTATTTTTCTTCTTTTTTTTCATAGCCGTTTTCACTTACATCTTTAGAAATTTTGTTTTCATCATCGCATTACCCTCTATACTTATTTTTGCAAAGTTTTACTCGATATTTACTCATTAATGACGGCGATCAAAGCACTATAACTTAGCCCTTGGACGTTGTGGGAGATGAACCATGGTGAGCCAACGACTGTGATTATTATCGCTATTGAATGTCCAACAATGAATATATATGTCATATTGAATTATGAATCATCCTAATGGTTGTCGAATGACTGAATAATTTGACATATCAGTGAAGATAGAATGTTTTTTTTTAACAAATGTAATTTATTAGCAATGTGATAATACAATATTTAATGGCAAAGATAACATAAAACAATAAAAATAATAAAACGCACTGAGAATATGAGACATTTAAACATGACATAATGCATATGAAAATGAAGGGAGGGTAACAAAAACTTTGTTCTTATGAGATTATTTTTTTATACCTATCATGTATTGGCATAGCGAAACTTGGTGGCACTCACTAGCGGATATTTCACGGTCACTAAGGATGAATCAAGCGTTATGTTAAGCGGGCTAAGTTACCGAGTGACCCTCGGGCACTTGGTATCTCTTGTATGCTTGCCTCTGTTTTTCAGTACTATTCTATACAACCGAGTAACACCAAGTTTTACTACGCTTGTACCAGCCTTCGATATTTCATGGTAATTGGATCATCAATTCATCCGTTTCATTTTATTTAATTTCATTTCATATATTTTATGCAATTAATGAAAATTATACATTAACTCACCGCAGTACTTTTTACAGAACAGCGTAACATTTTTTCTGTCGGTGAAGGTATTTTCTCCGTACAGCGTGAAAAAATAAGTCAACTTAGAGACCTTAAGTGATTATATTTATTAAATTTCTTAGAACACTCGTCATAAATAAATATACCTTTGTGCCATTAATATAACACTATTAATTTCATACTTTTTACAGACGTTGAGATCAAATAATGATATAAAATCGAATAGTATATTCATTATTACTAGGGATATATATCGCACACAACTATAGGCGTAGCAAAACTTGGTGGCACTCGCTTGTGAAGATCATGACGCAAAGGAGAGGAAAGTATGCCATTAGATGTGGGTTGAAAGGGCCGAGCCTTTTTCCCGATGAACCCTGCGGGAGTCCTTCGAAAATGCCCCCCCACCAACGCTTGGTTTACAGTCAGTGTTCTCTAATCCTCCACTGGTGAGCGCCACCAAGTTTCGCCAAACCTATACCTTCAACGGTTTTTTAAGAAAAACAAACAGAGTGGAAAAATCAAACGTCGCAACCGTACACACTGATCCCGACGCACTGCCCTGTGGTGAACTGGTTGAACTACTCTATAATTCCCCGACAGAAGAGCGGCGAAAACACAATGATAAAAAATAAGCGAAGCGAAATGAAACAAAAGAAGTCGAGGGAAGCGCAGCTATTTGGAAGAAGGGAGGGAAAGAGAGAAAAATATGTCGCATTTTCATGGAATGGCATGATGGGGAGGACGGGAACGTGTTGTTCAAGAGGGACTTCTTCGGTAAAAAACAAAAAAAAGAAATAAGAAATAAAAATGGCTGAAGGTAAGAGGTGGGAGGGGAAGGAAGGAATGGGAAGAATTAGTGCAATTTGTCAGGGCTTTATCAAGGGCCGGCAGGCAAGGGGGGCACAAGCATACAAGGGAGGGGGGCTGAGTGGGGCAAGGAGCCCTTTGCGAATGAATGAGGGGGGGCGGTTCCTCTTGCCCAGAAAGATAAAAGTGTCTCTGCCTGCCCCTAGGAACGGGGAAGCAGTTTTGTGAATGGGTAGAGAGGGAGGTAGGAGGGGGGCGTTATATTAATGGTGATTATAAACGTGGGAGTCGCAGAGGGGACATATGTCTCAGTTAGGGTGGCACTCACTGGAAAAGGTGAGACCAAACGTGGGCTGCGGAGAGAAGGGTAGGGTGACGGAAAAAGGATGAGATGATTGCATAGTGCTGGCGGAACATGGTGGCAGTTGCACAAAAGTCGAAACTTTTTAGAAAAAAAGGCCGTTGCATAGGAACTGACTCATTACATGGAAGCTAGATAGTGAAGATACACTTCTTCCGGGTTTTACACCGCGTAGGTCCATTGTTCTGGGACGACAATTTCGCCGGCGTTGCAGTCGCCTCCTTCATTCAGTGAAGTTAATATGCAGTATGTTGGCCGCCATATATATCTTACCCGTAGGGGGGGTTAGGTCGCTCGTGATTGGCTGTTGCTGTTTTTCTTTTTTCCTGCGCAAAACGCGTTTCCAGGCATTGGCGAGGGAATAGCCACCTTCTCTATTACAATTGTCTTCTTCATTATTTCAGTCCCTGAAGACAATTTTAATAGGGAAGATGGCTACTCCGTAACTAATGCCTGGAAACGTGTTTTGCGCGGGAAAAAGAAAAACAGCAACAGCAATCACGAGCGACCTAACCCCCTACGGATAAGATATTTAAGGCCGCCAACATACATACCAGCTGGCTCAGCACGAAGAAGCTAGATAGCCTCCACGTTTGACAAATATAGAAGCTTTGCGGATAAGATCATGGCATAGTGCTGGCGGAACATGGAGGCATGAGCGCAGAAGAGGAGATTTTCCAGTAGATGAAGCCAATCCACACAAGGAGGTTAAAATGAAACGGAGGAGGAATGACGGTGAACGCTCATGGGTGAAAGTGAAGCAAGAATAGGGGTGCTTGGGAAGGGTTTTGTGCCGAGTAGGTGTACGGCGAAAACAGTCACAAAACATCGCCTTGTCTGTGGTTTTTAACTGAGATATGACGAAACGCGACCGCCAGACACGTAAGCCAGAGGAATGTCTAAACTGTGCCGACTGTAATGGCGGAATTCGTTTCAAGAATCAAGTGGTATGTCGCCTCCATTTCTTTTCTAACCCTGATTCCACACTAGCTGGCTCAGCACAAAGAAGCTAGATAGTGTCCACGTTTGACAAATAGATAAATACACTCTGCGAATGAGATCATTGTATATAGCTAGCAGAACAGGATGGAAGTTACGTAAAAAAGGACATTTTTCAGTAGAGTACATAATTCAGTACATAATAGCTTCGTACGGGGACATAAGGTAGTCTCCACGTTTAAGTAATACGATTCCCAAGGTCTCAAACCTTCGTTTTCAATATTAGAAAGCGAGGGACATAGTGACAGCTAAATCTGACGGCAGTTGCACACAGGAGGAACCTTTACAATAAAAGAGGTCATTCTTTACGAGCTTGGTCTACATAGGAGTATAGTAGTATCCACGCTTGATTAGCGAAGTTACCAAGTTCTCATGCTTTCGTCATCAACTTCACAGTATAAAGGATAAAGTGACAGCGAAACATTGCGTTGCGCAAGAGAGAAATATTTCCACTACACTAACTAAGTCGTTGCTTGCGAGCTGGCTCAGCGTACAGAAATAAGCTATAATCCGCATTTCACTACCAGGGTTGTTTGGAGCTCAAATTCTCTACTCCAACTTCAAAATGCAACTTACATTGTGATCGCGTAGAAAGGTGGCAGTTGCGTAACATAGGACACTTTCCAGTAGAATAGGTGATTGCTTACGACTTGCTACGTACGGGTGAGTAAGGTACTTTCCGAGTTGTACCACTATGGTTACAAATTTCTTAAACATTCGTTGCCATATTAAAAATGCGAAGCATATAGTAACAGCAAAACATGGCGGCAGTTGCGCAGTAGTTTTTTAAACAGTTATCTGTTCTGGGTGATTATAGTGATGAACTTCAGAGAATATCTCAAATTGTATAGGAAGGGTAAATGGAGCACTGATATAATAGTACCCAATTTACTTAGGGAAAAAAGTCAAAAAAACTACTACATTACTGCCCATTATTGCCAATACAACTGTTTTATGACAGAATAAACCTAAATCACTAAGCCTACAATATTCCAAACGATAGACTAACAAAAAATATTACCCTTTAAATTAGCTCCAACTTGGAGATTACTTGCGATTAATCACTTAACACCTTTGATAATCACCACACTTCAAAAACTGAAGAAAGATGATGGCGCGCGGAGCTTAAACTCAACGTTAAACCATTATTCCATTGGTTTAACTTCTTTCGGACTAAAGCAGCCGGGACTACGGTCGATCAGCGCTAAAACGACGCTATGAATATCAGTCCAACGACTTTTCCAGTCTAACTTACTTAAACCTGCCGTAGATGCAGTCTAACTTAACTATGAATACGGCCGCAAAATATTATGTAAAATATTTCTCAGACTTAAAACCTGATTTCATGTAACATTAACAGTTAAAGCTGACTTGATTTACAGGGATTTTGGTATTCAGAATCACAGCTCAATGGAAACAGAACACCCAGCTCCCTGTACTCCCTACATCGTTCTGACGCCATTGAGACAGTGGCACCATCTATATGTATATATCCGCATTACGTATACGGACACCAACGGTCTTAATCCACACAATGCCCTCCCCCTCCTTAACCTTTCTTTGCAGGCCTCCCTCTCCGGGTACCATGGAGACCATAAATACATATATTCAGGCTGTTTGCTTAAGAAGAGAATTCTTATGCAAATCTTTGAAGACTCCCTTTCTCCTCCCCCATCCGAACATTGTAAAGAAAGAGCAAGGGAATTCAAAATCTTTTCCCAGGGGAGAATTCAAGGAAATCGCATATTTTTTTATTTTATTCCTTCAAGGGGTTTGGGTTGCACTATACGTCTCTAAGGAACAGGGAAGATAGCAGCTAAGGGATTTTAAAATTTTAAAGGAAGAAGATTTTTTTTATGTTCACCCCCAACCCCTGGATTGAGTCGTATACTTCTATATATATATTCGCATAACTGAGAGTTGAAGATTGAATAGAAGGGGTAATTTGGTGTCCTGTGCGATCCTGAAGGGATATGGAAAAAATAGGGTTCTGATTTCAAAACCAAACGACATCAGGATCAAGTGAGTATTTCCCTCACTTCATTGCGTATATTTCCTTACTCTCAATGGATGATCGGGGCACTTAAGGAAGCAATCAGAATATTGATCGTGATATGATGACCTAATTTCCTAGCAGCATTCCCAATGTACAACAGTAAGACCTTCCTTGTGCAGTTTGCCGAGAACCTGAACTGTACAGTGACTGAACATGCCAAATATTTAAAAAACATATTATGAATGTACCGAAAAACACTCAAACTAAATGTTTTACATACTCCCTATGGTTATTTACACATTTAATAAAGTTAAACTCCTTGGTTTAACGGCATTTTAGCAAGCACTAAAATCCTTTTTAAAGATAAAATTAAGTTATACTAAGTATAGCCATACTTTTGTGTCAGCTCAATATTACTTAGACTGTATCTAACATTTAAAAAATCCATAATAAAACGAACACATTTAGCTTCAAGTGAGAAGCCAATTCTCTAAGAAGTGAAAAAAATTTGACTTTTAATTGGAAAATTCCAACTTTTCTTTCAAGATGTTCACCGTAATAATTGCATGTGATGAAAGACGTTGAGCACCCTGAATTTGTTTTTACTGGGTGAGCATAAAAACTATTATACAATTGCGATATCTTCAGAAAGTAAGAAAAAGGTGTCATCTTATATCAATGAGGATGCATTTAAAAGATGGGCTGGCAACCAATATAGTAAGCACGAATAAGGAAATTGGAAATAAATTATAAATATTAGACAGGAAAGTTAAAAAAAAGCTTTTGAACCAAAAAGGTATATTTGGCACATGATTGGCTCACTCATGGAAAACTCTTTTCCGTGTATAAATAAATGAGCAACTTTAATTTTGTGGTTCGACAATGATACTTTAATTAGGACGACGAGTTTTAAACTACCAGTTATATCTTCTCGATGTATTGTGGAGAAGACCTTATCTGATGATATTCTCAGGAGTTTTGGTAATAGCAATTGCTTCCTATATAGTAACTTTAAACATTTTCAAAAAGTTCCTCAAAGAAAACATCAACATAAAAGACAGAGACCATCTCAGCAATGCGCAAAACAGATCTCTCCAAGAAAGAGCCAATCAGAGAGAAGCAAATGCGCAGGGTGCCCCAAGGGTCAGACGTAATTAGCGAAATTTCGTATGGATTACTTTGAGTGTCAATTTTTTCAGGTGCAAATGGAAAAAAAAGTATGCGAGAAAAAGAAAATATAATATGCTTTAAAAATAATTTTTTAATTATTTTGTGAAAAAATGCAGTTATTTTTGTTGTAAAACGTTCATCAGCGCCTGGGATCACAAGAGACGTTACCATCGCAAACGTATAGCCGGTATACCGGTATACCGGTATACCGTATACCGGTGAAGCAAGTACACTGCGAAAACTCCAAACACTGAAAGGCATAGTTGCACTGCAAGCTGGTGCCAGCATTTTTCAGGATCAAATTGGAAATAAAATTATCTTTTTACGTTTCTCATGAGAAACATGTAGATAATTTATTTACTAAAATCTTCCGGAACTACCGCATTTTGTCTACAATTACGACATTAATTTGCTAATAGTTTTAAGAAATAGGTGTTAACTTTCCTTTGTTTTTTTCAATGCAAATCATCAGGATTTTTCACATCTTATAAAAAGTTAAAATTTAAATCTTTTGGGTGATTTCTGGTTCAAATTTACGTATCTCTGCTGCAACCCGAGGTATCTTAATAAGAATCCACGTTAAAATCTCCACGTTCAAGGCTGAATTACAATGTAATAGTATTTTTCCAGTTTTTGTCAAGGCACTAATTATGTGGTTACGCAGTCACGCGCACGGGTATGCCCCAAGGGTGCCGTATAGGCCCAAGTGGGTGAAATTCTTCATGAAAAAAATTATTTGACTTGACCGGGATTCAAACCAGGGCATTCCAATTGCCGGTCAGATCTGTTAGCCAGTTACACCACCAAGCCTTCTTAAATCAGCAAGAAATTCAGCGAGGGTCTGTACAAACAAGTTGTTCTCGTCCCTAGTCTATATAGTAGCTGTCGCGCCACAGTCGGCTAATATACCAGACCGGCAATTGGGAGATCCGGGTTCGAATCCCGGTCAAGTTAAATGATTTTTTCATGACGAATTTCACCATCTTTGGTGTACAGTGTTACAAGTCTGGAATCCCTATCTTAGTCTCAGTTAAAAGACCGCACTTCACAGATGCTATATTTTAAAATTTCAGAATTCCTTGAGTAAGTGATTCTGAGTCCAGAGTCGCTTTTAGGTTGCTATACTCTAAAATTACATTAATTTTATCTTGTAAATCCCCTGATTACAATTTAAAAAATCAAATGGTCTGTCTGATATAAGGAACAGAACATTTATTTTCCACTACGCTCTTTTTCTCGCAAATCTAATTCGAAATTTATTTGTTAAATGCGAAAGGAAAATAGAACACGGTAAAAGTTTTTCATATGTAATATATTGATATTGTCACGAAAAAATGTTTACAAGGAGCGAATTTTGCCTGAAAATTTACTAAAATATAATTGTCGCATATCATTTTATCTTTTGACTTATTAGCTAATTACTTCGATAAATGAAGTCAAAATGGGGTGATTTTATATAATTGGTTTTGGGCATCTAAGGCTCAAAAAAGTGTATCTTAAAAATATATTCGCGGAATAGTTTTACCTTCTTACCTTAGTTTTGATTTTCAATACTAACGCAGGTCATTAGTGAAGTCAGAATAATTTTAAAACCATTTTTTTTAGTTTGAATTTAATAATTGTTTTGACTCAAACGGTCGAAGTGGAACCTCTCCTTAAGACTGAATGAGAATGAGTTTCCAAGAATTGAGTAAATAAGGGTCTTCCATCATATTTTTTACTTGGTTTCCAGCGAATAAAGGCTACAACTGAAGTCAAGAAGCGTGAGTTTAATAGAAATAGCGTAGTATTCGGAACCTATGGCTAGAAAAAACGATAGTTAAATATACTTTCGTCAAATAAACAGAATTTATTTTGTACCTTTTTAATACCCAAGTCCGATAGTATGTTAAAGTATATTTTTATAATTGCCAAAGAAAAAAAAAGTTTGTATGTAGTGTTTGTTTTGACTAACACAGTAACAGTGGAAACACTTTAAGCTTCTGTATAGTAGGGTAACGGTTCGCGGACTCTCAGTGTTGCCAACCTTTACTCACTTTAATCCCGGAGTCCAATCCACGTGCGAGTCCCCCTTGCATTCATATTCGAGATTTTATGTCTCCCAGAAGAGGACATAAAAACCCCTAACTGCCGCCACTGCTGCCCCCTCGTTTCATCTACCTTAAAAAACAAAACTCTCCCTCTTCCCCTTTGTTACGTCACCCCACCCTGGAACGGTCTTAATAATCTCCGAGAACACCGGATACCCTTGGCGACCGACCACTTTACCCCAACCCCTTAAGCTAACCTACGCAAACCCTGGCTTTCTGCGTGGCAGAGGAGAAAAAAAACACTCAAATTGGCTGAAGAAAAAAGGTTTACTCGTCACCCCGTCGTTGGCTACGGAGTGTTAACGATGGAGTCACTACTTTTTCCATCGAGTGTACATAGCTATGCCAATTATAACTCGAGAATCAGCATTTTTTATAACTAATGTACTCTGTAATGGTAATTACGACAATGGACTCAACGCTTTTCACTGTGAGTGTCCATAATAATGCTCTGATTGTGACGGTGGTCTCACCACTTTTTCCAACGAGTGTACATTATAATTCCAATTAAAACTCGAGAGTCAGCACTTTTTCTAACTATTGTACACTGTGATCTGAATTATGAAAATGAACTCCATACTCTTCACAGTTAGTGTCCACAACAATGCTGATTGTGATGGTGATCTCACTACTTTTTCCAACTAGTGTGCATAGCAATGCCAATTATAACTCGAGAATCAGCATTTTTTATAACTAATTTACTCTGTGATGGTAATTACAACAATGAACTCAACGCCTTTCACTGTGAGTGTCCATAATAATGCTCTGATTGTGACGGTGGTCTCACCACTTTTTCCAACGAGTGTATGTACATTATAATGCCAATTAAAACTCGAGAGTCAGCACTTTTTCTAACTATTGTACACTGTGATCTTAATTATGAAAATGGACTCCATACTTTTCACAGTTAGTGTCCAGAACAATGCTGATTGTGACGGTGATCTCACCACTTTTTCCAACGGGTGTGCTTAGCAATGCCAATTATAACTGTGGTATTATCACTTTCCAAATTAGTGTACACTGTGATGATAACTACGAAAATAGACTCTATACTTTTAGCAGTAATTGTCCATAATGACGCTGATAGTGACATTTGTCTCATTACTTTTTACGACGAGTGTACAAAGTAGTGCCAATTATAAGTCGAGAATCCACTTTTTCCCTACAAGTGTACAATGTGATGATAATTGCAACAATAGACTCCACTCTTTTTGCAGTGAGAGTCCAAAAAATTAATATTTATGACGGTTGACTTTATTTTTTTTAATGTTGTACTATTCCGTGCTCATTACGACAACTGACTCGACAATTATAAACGTGACTTTACAAAAAATTGCCATTAATTATTTGGAGTCACCAATTGTCTATAATATGTGTTTTGGCCCCATACCCCTCAGTTTTTGTACCGTTTCAAAAATTAAATTCCTTTATTTACTCAGCAACAGTAGCATATACTACTTAAATCGGAAATTTTCTAGGGAGATTTCCGAATCAGCTTTAATGAACAACAAAACAAAATTATATCAAATGGAACATATTTAAGCATATTACCCGTCGTTCTTATGGGTAATGTAATCATTTGCAAATATTTATTATATTCGTCTCCCCATTGAAATTCAACAAGGAACTCTTGTTAAAAATATAATTCTAAAATCGGTAAAGTTCGCATTTTAATCTAGTTTTCTTGTAACAAAATGACTTTCACAGTAACAGTATTTTTTGCTAAACAGAACATACCAAAATTTTGAAAAAGATGATTGTGTTGACAAACACAGTCGCTTCAATACCCCATTTACAATCAGGTAGGTGCATGAGGTCAGTAAAGGCCTTAATGATTAAGAAATAATCCTATATTTCATCGCATGCAAAATTATTGAAGCGAAGATAAGGGCAGTGAATTAAAATTGCGCGGTAGAAAATATAATTAATCCAAAATTGTAACCGCAGCCAATCACGGACTCGGATTTAATCACGTGACCACGTCATACCCTGCCGTTGCGTCCGTATTTGTTTTATTTATGTTTTGCTCACAGGCATAGCTCAAAAAAGTGAAGCAAAACATGGGAACTGCTTCATGAATGAGTTTCATTAGCAACATACTGTTTTTTATGTTAGAAGTTTATTTATTCTTTGTATTGTATTACATTTCTGTCACGATCTGGATAATAACGTATGCTATTATTAGCAAATTAATGCTAATAATAGCATACGTTACATTAATTTTCAATATTCTTTGAAATCTATTTAATTTTCTTTCTCCTAGAGAATCTGAAAACAAAGAGAAATATTTGCGAAAATAGAAGAAAATACCTCGCAAAACTTTGAAGGAAATAACATGTCATAAAATTACGACTAAATTAAATTTTTACATAGGTAAATGAATGATTTGGATACATTAGAAATAAAAATTAATAAATTTTCCTATAAAAATATGGTTTGCAGGAGGTTAAGCATTTATTGATAAAAATTTATACGGTTATTAGCACTTGAAAAAAATAAAAGGCACGAATAGTGCATATGCAGCAATGAAAACATAGGCGAAGAGAAAATATCACGAAAAAATTTAGTAGCATTATCATCGGTTAAGAAATAAAATCGGAAAACGTATTGTCAAATCGCAATTGATTGAAACGCCAATATCTAAAGTGACTAAAGCCCGTATCACACTAGCGTTCGTGGGAGTGGTTAGGGAGCGGTTGTGGGTGTCGGTTCTTCCAATCACACTGAGCGATGCGGTTGTCGGTTGGCCATCACAACAATTTCAAAGGGATCACTCAAAAGGCAAATGTTTTTCAAGTGAAAACAAACCTCCGTCCTTTTGTGGCACAGTTTTACATTCTTTTACCTTCATGAGGATGGATTAATCTTGATTAAATCCCAAATAAATATTTAATTCAGACTCAGAGATTGCACACTTTAAATCCAGATCGTGACAGCAATGTAATACAATACAAAGAATAAATAAACTTCTAACATATAAACAAACAGTATGTTGCTAATGAAACTCATTCATGAAGCAGTCCCCATGTTTTGCTTCACTCTTTTGAGCTATGCCTGTGAGCGAAACATAAATAAAACAAATACGGACGCAACGGCAGGGTATGACGTGATCACGTGATTAAATCCAAGTCCGTGATTGGCTGCGGTTGCGATTCTCGGTCAGATAAATAGACGGTCGGCTATTCACGCACCCGCTCACGCCAGCCGCTGCCTTCCTATTGGTTGACGAGTTAAGGTAGTTTGAGCGGAAAATCATTTCACCTAGAATTTGATGAATTTGGCCTCATTTTAAAGAAAAGACTCTCATCTTTCCAATAATATATCAATAGATATCAACCCCCTTGCCTATAACTACTTTTAGAGTAATTTGCCTGTAAATATAAGCTGTTTTACAGATGGGATAGATTATGGCTGAGCGCTCCAGAGTAGGAGAATATTAAACAAATTAGGAACTTCTAGCACCTAGATTTCGTTAAAAAATTAGCCGTGTGTAGGTTGCATGTTTTTTAAAAAAATTCATAAAAATAATCTGTTACTCATCACAGTAATTTTGACAGAATCGCATAAAAACCTACTGTTTTGAAGGGTTTTCAGCCGTACGGCGGGAAAAAATGAGTCAAGTTAAAGACTTGTGTAGATTTATTTTTTTAATTACCAAGAATTTTGGTAATATATAACTATTTATTTGTGCCATTATTATTAAAATATTTATTTCATACTTCTTACAGATACAGAAATAAAATAATAAAATCTGAATTTTTCCTGCATTATGACTAGGGAACTATCACTCGCGAAAAACCCCCTTACGTCGCCACCGCTCTGACGAACGCTAGTGTGATACGGCCTTAAGTGCGACTGTTAATGTTGGTTGAAACGCCAGCATATAAAGGGATTAAGTACGGGAATTAATCTTGGTTAAAATAAATAAGTTTCTCTATTCGGGAAGACCCAACGAACTCACTTACGTCACTGAAAGGCGTGAATCTACATAAGGGTTCTCCATTACTCATACCCTGGCCCTGCGAGGTTTTTTTATGGAACATCCCCCCGAATTAGTAGCGGAGGGAAAATCATTCATGAGATCCGCTGAACCGTGACCTCGCAGTCATTTTCTGGGTCGTCGGCTGACTCGACTGATGGCTTCGCTCTCCTTTCGATGATTTCTCATCTTCACCTGCTATCGACGCGTGTCTTCTAACCCCACACTCTTCTACTCCTTAACTCAGCTTGAAGGCGGGAGAGATTGTTAGCTTTCGAATACTGTGGGGGGTGAGAAACCCTGTAAAGAATCAAGGATCCGCTAGGTCGGGGTTTTCTGAAGGTATCCAGAGCAGTTAAGTCAGACGAGAGAAAGAGAGAAGAAAAAAATTCCAACGCGCTCCTTCGCGAGTCTTTTGTCCCCGCGTTGCCTTGACGACGCGGGGAGGCTGTTATCTCTCCCCTCGAACGCGTTCGGAAGTGTCAAAGCTCTTCTCCAAAAGGAGGAAGGAGCTTCTTCACACCGGAGTAGAGTCTGATTTATTAAAATATATATATTTTGTCATCAATCAAGGTGAAGGAATTGATGGTTAGGTTTGGGGAGGTGGGAGAGGGGGGAGATCATTCCACGACACCCCCTTTGTGAAATATAACACTTCAAGGAATAATATGTCTGGCCTGGTTAGTCGGATAGCGAAGTGAACGATTAGCCATTTTGGAATATAGTCAACATTATTACGACATTAAACATTGAGGTCGTTGAGGAGGGAATGACTTCATCAAACTGTAACCACGACTACCAACATTTTCACTATATTGCTAAACAAGTGTGCTTTCCTTGCTTGTCATTGAGTAACATGGATGGGTGAGTAGATGCATAAGTGAATAAATAAATAAATAAATAAATATATATATATATAAATATTTTATATATATATATATATATATATATATATATATATATATATATATATATATATATATGCATAAATAAAACAGTGATACACTAAACAAACACAGAAACACGCAAAAAGGACACTCACAAAAGATAACTTGTACGTTTCGGCGTCAGGACGCCATCGTCAGCGGTAGAGGAATGATGAGTCCGCTCTGTCTGTCCGCTCTGTCCGCTCTGTCTCATCATTCCTCTACCGCTGACGATGGCGTCCTGACGCCGAAACGTACAAGTTTTCTTTTGTGAGTGTCCTTTTTGCGTGTTTCTGTGTTTGTTTAGTGTATCACTGTTTTATTTATGCATGTGCATCGTCGCCGAGAGCGATTTTCTTCCAAGACATCATATATATATATATATATATATATATATATTCGTGGAAAATCACACACGCGATAATTTAAATAAACTTTGCCACAGGTGGGGCGGAATTAAATATAGAAACACAAAAAGAAGAACACTCACACTATACGTTCTGATATTTCGGTTACTCTAGTAACCAAAATATCAGAACGTATAGTGTGAGTGTTCTTCTTTTTTATGTGTCTATATTTAATTCCGCCCCACCTGTGGCAAAGTTTATTTATGCTTTATACTTGATATATATATATATATATATATACTAATTTTGAGGATACCGGGACTAGCCACGGTAGTTTCCTTTACGGAGTCACCCGCAAGTGCACATAAGTGCGATATTCCACAGAGGAAAAATCATTCACCTTGAACGGGATTCGAATCCGGATCTCTCGATTTCGCGCCGAGTGCTTTAACCAGTTAAGCTACTGAGGCAATGATACCTAATTGTCTAGCAGTCCTGACCATCATTCTCCCTCTAAGGCCACCAAATAATTCACAGGGGAGAATATCGCCTCGGTAGCTTAACTGGTTAAAGCACTCGGCGTGAAATCGAGGGATCCGGGTTCGAATCCAAGTGAAGGCGAATGATTTTTCCTCTTTGGAATATCGCACTTCTGTTGTACATTTAAGGCATGTAACTCTTTTAAAAATACATTTCTTACTTGAAACTACTGACTCCACTCGATATGACTAAGTTTTTTAGCTGGGAAGAATAGAGCTGGTATACAGGTATGTTTCCTCAAATTGGGAACGGAAGCAGCTGGGTGCCGGGTCCTAAGTTTCCTCGGCCACTGGTCAGAGATATTCTTCGCCCCTTACCGCATTTAAACTATTCGTTTTCGTAATGGTTTTGCTATTAAAATATTGTCTGCGCTCCCAAGATATGTTAAATCAGAAATGAATTCATCTAGTATTAGGGTTTCAGGTTTAAAAAAATATTGCTACTGTTAATAATAATGATGAAAACTGTTAAAATTGATTTCTCTAGAGTATGAAAACCGCCCGAATTAGTTCTGCGTCTCCTTTACACAATAACTCCGTTAAAAGGAAACGTAGAGTTCCGTTTTAAAGTTTATAAAAGTACAGTTAAACTAAGGAATGTATTTATTTAATATGTTCAATTTCCAGAGTATATTGAAAGTCTATTATCGCCATTCAACTGCATTAACAAATAATTTGCTGCAAGTAAACTGATTTCAGACGAAAAATCAATATTACTTTCTCCTGTTGGACGGAAGATTGTCTAGCGTACCCGAGAAGTGGTCATTAATGAACCTTTTTTTTGTTTGAATAGATCTTTATTAGCCACAGAGAGATTGTCAAAACTCCTTTTGTTAATTTGCGTAGAAATGTTTACGCTGAGATAGCATGGTGTTGGAGCGAAAGGATTAAACAATCTAACTGCCATTTTGAATTTCATTTTGTTCGTCAGTAGCATTGACAACCGGGATAGCGGTTTGGTTGTATGAAATAATTATGAATAATTTAATCAATAATTTGAACATCGATCGACTTTAGTTAAAACTTCAGAGATTACTGACTGACTCTTCAGAGATTACTTCAGAGATTATTAAATGACATGAAACTTTTTTATTGTAGTCTTTGTCTTATTATTTACGTTCTTTATTTATTTTTTTAAATGTTTTTTTTTTTCTTATTTTTATTTTACTTTAATTATTTATTTTTAAATTTAAATTTTATTAATGATGTATAGAAAATAAATATATATACATATAATTATAATAATATAAAATTATTTAAAAAATGTAATTAAAAAAAATAAGAATAATTAACAAACAACACAATGAAATACGGCTTAAGTTTATCCCTGGTGAATAATATTTAGGTATTGTTCTCGGGCTCTGCACCTGCATTTCAAAAGGAACATCAGCCAATCAGACGACACCTGAGATTAATTGTTTGACTCGTCAAACGGTCAATTTAGTTCAGTGTATAATTCTACACATAGAGAGCAACACGCCTTGAAAATAGAAAATAAGTCGTTTTCCGAGACGTCGGCCAATATGAAGCCAATTACCATGGGGTGCAGAGCCCGAGAAGAATTCCTAAATATTAATTAATATCTAAAAATAATTAAAAACTAGAATAATCTTATATTCGAACTTATAATCGAAAACCTGCGTTTGTATTTTCCTGGAAATCGGAAAATGTCGGTATGTAAAACGGCCGTCATAAATTAAGGTACATGAGGACGTAAAATCAAGACGGACGATGGGGTATAAATAAAGGGAGCAGGAATAAGGGATTTTTTATGGTCGGGAACAGTGGAGCAGAACAGTTGGAAGACAGGTCGTGCCACCGAGAAATAAATATTATGCGAGTGGAAAAATAA
This sequence comes from Pyrrhosoma nymphula, assembly GCA_963573305.1. Lineage (NCBI taxonomy): Eukaryota > Metazoa > Arthropoda > Insecta > Odonata > Coenagrionidae > Pyrrhosoma > Pyrrhosoma nymphula. The sequence goes on along the minus strand of OY754340.1, from coordinate 64,829,715 downwards.
TGCAAAAGATAATAAGAAACAAAAACGAGATCACAGATTTACAAAAATAGATCCATATAAATTAGTTTTCCCGAAAAAAATGTATGAATAAAATGTTTTTCAGAAAAATGAAATGGAAAGAACTTGAAGCTTCAGTATGAGCGGAAATTGAGACAAAAAATCGTCCTTTACACGTTCACTGCTCTGTGCGATTGTTTAGCAAGGAGCAAGAATTAATAGACATTAAAATGTTCATGTTTTTTAACCTTTTAACTGAGTTCCAATTCATTTATACTCATATATTTACTTATCATAAACTTTAACTGTATCCGTTTAAAGTTTTAGATAAAAAATTTAATACTATGTAAAAAAAAAATTTTAAATTAATTTTGTACATTAAAAGAGAGTACCAACTACTCATTTTTCAATTTCCACATATCAACATGTCACAATAATATCTCGCCTCCTAAGCACTATTCTTTTTTTTAATATCATTTAATAATTTTAAAATAATTTTATATTTTTTTATTTAAATAAATTACAAATGTTTTTCTCCCTCAAAAAAAGAAAGGTTGTCACTGGCGGTCATTCACTTGATGGCATGAGGGGCTGATAAACCTAATGGCAAATGTGATTCATTTAATGATTCAATGAATAAGATATTTTTACTTTGTGTAACATAATAACATATGTAAAAAGTCCTCAAAGTGTCAAAATTAATTGAAAAGGTTTAGGTTTTAATTAAGGCTTCTAGGGAGGTGTGAATTACGTTTTATATGTATCTTATTCAAGTTAATTCAAGACAAAAAATAAAAGAAATACAAACTATTGTTACGTTTTTAAAATACAGTGAAATGACTTACTACACTATGTTGCTATTCGTTCCATATGTATGCTTGCGTGAAATCCTTTGCCCTAGTTTAATAACTTGTACTCATGGTTTAAATGGCAGCTACCTGACGTATTATAAATTCCTGTACCTGTTTAAGTTAAAAAGAGGCAAAGGAAAAACGTATAGCCATACCTTTCTTCAATTACATCTTCTTTCAATAAAAAATTCCAAAATTTGCACAGCCTTTTACAAGTTTGCATGAGTTCAATCCCTTTACAGAACCTATTTACTTGTATTTACAGGTTAAATTTTAGCTCTGAAACGTATTTGAAATCCCTATACCAGAGGAAAGTTAAAAATAAAGATACCTACTTGAACGAAATATTTTCACTAAATGTATCGGCCTTCCAACTGTTTACATGTATTTAACCCGTTTACAAAACTTGATGGACATGTATTTTTAGTTTAAATTATAGCTCCCTAACACATTTTACGTTCCTTTAACATAATTTTAAACGGTAGGCACTTGAAGAAAATAAAATGAGCTCACTGCTAACTTTGTGGTATTCCATTCTGTAAAACGATTTATTTAAAAAACTTTTACAAACCACAGAAAACTAGTTTGATAACTTATACTTATACTTGTACTTGTGGTTTAAATGGCAGCCACCTGACTTGTTATAAATTGGAATGCCTATGTGAATTAAAAAGAGGTGAAGAAAAAACGTATAGCCAGACCGTTCTTCAATTAAATTTTCTTTCAATTAAAATTCCTTCATTTTGCACAGCCTTTTACAAGTTTGCATGAGTTCAATCCCTTTACAGAACCTATTTACTTGTATTTACAGGTTGAATTTTAGCTCTGAAACGTATTTGAAATCCCTATACCAGAGGAAAGTTAAAAATAAAGATACCTACTTGAACGAAATATTTTCACTAAATTTATCGGCCTTCCAACCGTTTACAAGTATTTAACCTGTTTACACAACTTGATGGAAATGTATTTTTAGTTTAAATTATAGCTCTCTAACACATTTTACATTCCTTTAGCATTTAAAATATTAAACGGCAGGCACTTGAAGAAAATAAAATGAGCTCACTGCTAACTTTGTGGTATTCCATTCCGTAAAACGATTTATTTAAAAAACTTTTACAAACCACAGAAAACTAGTTTGATAACTTATACTTATACTTGTACTTGTGGTTTAAATGGCAGCCACCTGACTTGTTATAAATTGGAATGCCTGTGTGAATTAAAAAGAGGTGAAGAAAAAACGTATAGCCAGACCGTTCTTCAATTAAATTTTCTTTCAATTAAAATTCCTTCATTTTGCACAGCCTTTTACAAGTTTGCATGAGTTCAATCCCTTTACAGAACCTATTTACTTGTATTTACAGGTTGAATTTTAGCTCTGAAACGTATTTGAAATCCCTATACCAGAGGAAAGTTAAAAATAAAGATACCTACTTGAACGAAATATTTTCACTAAATTTATCGGCCTTCCAACAGGTTTACACAACTTGATGGAAATGTATTTTTAGTTTAAATTATAGCTCTCTAACACATTTTACATTCCTTTAGCATTTAAAATATTAAACGGCAGGCACTTGAAGAAAATAAAATGAGCTCACTGCTAACTTTGTGGTATTCCATTCCGTAAAAAGATTTATTTAAAAAACTTTTACAAACCACAGAAAACTAGTTTGATAACTTGAATTTATAGTATAAATGGCAGCAACCCCACGTATTATAAATTCCTATGACTGCATTAATTGAAAAGAGGTAAAGAAAACACGTATACCCAGACCTTTCTTGAATTACATCTTCTTTCAATAAAAAACTCCATCATTTTGCACAGCCTTTTACAAGGTTACATATTTTCAATCCCTTCACAACCTGTTTACTTGTATTTACAGGTTACACTTTAGCTCTGAAACGTATTTTAAATCCCTGTACCAGAAGAAAGTTAAGAATCAAGGGACCTGAACTAAATAAGAATAAAAATAACAAACTAAGAAATATATACTAAATTTCTCGGCCTTCCAACTGTACACACTTGATGGGAATGTATTTTTAGTTTACATCATAGCTGTCTTCACACGTTTTACATTCCTAAAACATTTAAAATTTTAAACCGTAGACACAGGAATAAAAGCAAGGAATATCGTTTTGCGTTGAGTAAAGAACTCTTTCACCATACCCCTAACTGTACTAAACCTCTTTACGTTCATTGTTTACTTGAAATTGGAGTTTTAAACTCTATCCTCAAACGCAGGAATTTAAAATTCCCATTCCTGTTCAATTTAAAAAAAAGGTAGATGATTGAAAAAGTAAACTTGGACATGCATTTTTGTTGTGAATAAAGAATAAAAAAATAACTCTAATTAATGTATTTTTTTCTCCTTTTCAGAATACTTAGCCCATGGACTGCCACCCCACATCACAGCGATGTTTTAAGGATCTGTCGCTAGATGGTGCAGGAGGTTGGGGAGAGGCGGAGGATGAACGGGAAAGTTATGGCTTTCTTTTATTTTTACTGTTTTTGCCGAAAGGGGGCAGGGGTACGGGGGGAAGGGGTATGAGGGAGAAAGGGTAAAGGAGGTGGAATCCAGAAATTTCTCTTAATGGTCAAAGTTTTCTCATGAGGAGGATAAAGTTTTGAGACAGTGGAAAGGGGAAAGAAATGAGTTATATGCAAGGCATGGGGGAAGGGGGTTGGTTGCAGGTCGTATGTAGACGAAGAATTTAAGGGTTTTGGGTGAAAACGTATTCTCAGTGTCTTTCAGGGTTCAGCCTGGGTAAGGGAGGGGTGTTAAAGAATCAAAATGGAGCCGGGACCGGTTGCCATGGTGACCCGTCGCGAAGGTAAACACCTAAACTGTTAAATGAACCAGCCTGTTAGATGTATATTAATTTAACGTTGCATTTATTGCGGAAAAACATTATGATGAGCTAATAATCATTAAAGCATCCTTACACATAGAAAGTGACCTCCATTGAAGTTAAAACTGCAGAAATTTCTCAATGTTTATCGATTATAGCAGAAAATTATCCTGCTTAGTCATTACCACAGGATTTTCCGAATAAGTAAAATAATAAAAATCATTAACTTTAGGCAGTTGGACTCTTTTTGAGGCTATTTTAATATTAACAAAATTGTGAATATCATCGCATTCGTACCCCGCAGTCCTCCAGGAGGTTCAGCGGCATGCACGACAGTTTGAGATTAAAAAACAAATTGTTATCTTTTTCATGCATTCATTTATGTTTCGTATCTGGTATCAGCTTACTTATTTTTTTCAATTTTTCGAATATTGTAATTTCTCTTGAGGTATCCCAATACAGGCAATGCCTAAAGGGATTCCTAATTAATTTATCCTTATCTAATTGAAATGTAAAATATGCTTTAAAAGATGATTCTAAGGGATAAATAAATATTATATTATATATTATTAATAGGTTCTTATTTACTTTAGATTTTTTTGCTTAGTAATATGCTACTTAGTAGTATGTTTTGGCTCCATTGGCACCTGTCAGCCGCTTTTAACCAATATTGAATTTCTGTTACACCTCTGTTGTTGTTAACTACCATGACACCTAAATATTTAAATTCCTTGGTTAATAGAAAACTTTCGTTCATTACTTTTAATGGTGGTTCTTCAAAGTGAATCCAATATGTATATAAATACTCCCTCTATATAAATATGTATATAAATACTTCAGGTAAAATTTTTGAGATACCTTCCCGCAAATATTTGGGATAATTTCACGCAGTTAGTTTTATGGACCAATTTCATGCATAAATATTATATTATTATGTATGTATTATTTGAGTAAATATATGTGCAAGTAAATCCTATCACAAATTGCAGTTTTAAGTTTTCTTTGAACCATACTGGATGAAGGTTTATTGGTTTGCAGCATTTATTTGTGATTTAAAAAATACGTGATGCTCAATGATAACGCGCGTACAATTAACACAAACAGTATGATAGATACGTACCTATTTTTCCTTCGTGAAATCCCTGGATGGAAGGTCACCAAACTCAAAAAGTACTGTAAAGTGACCTTTGAAAGTTTTACGCTTTCGTGTCGCGGACACTTAAATGACATTTCATATCGCGTGCGAAATCACGTCTGTAAAACGGGAAGCTCAAAAGGATTTACCGAAGAGGGGAACGTAAGTGAGGGTTGAAACTGCTTCGTAACACGAAACCTCCTGTTGAATTTGGAAGACATTAACTTCTTAAACAACTCTCTCTCCCTTACAAAACCACTTTCTCTCTCAGAGGAACACTGCAACACGGAATCGCATGAGTGACATCTATGAATAAAATAAGGAAATGCATATCTCCTAAAGAAAGGAGCAATTACCCACCCAGGCCTCATAAAAATATATTGAAATATTCATGGAAGACTCCCGAATAAAAACGAATCGGCGTTTCAATATAATGAACAAAGTGTATACATATATTGTTCATACAGGATTCAAAAAAACATATCTGCACGTACAGTCACATTAAAAAGTATCGTGACAATCCACAGTGGCAGTACATGCAGTTTCGCGGTCAAACCATGAAATAAGTCGGCTCTCCTGTCCCGTCTCAGAAGACTATGATAATTATTTAGCACGGTTAATAATATTTCACGAGCGTGTTTTACTTAAGTCGAGAACTAGCGTTCTTTTGGCAGCCTAAGGAATTTGCTTTCAATGTTACACTATCTCTCAAATAACATTAAGATGCAAGGTCCGTTTACAAGTAAACGTAAGCTTAGGCCTACCATCACATCATAATTTTTTTGCTTTGACCTTCAACCAGTATCAAATGTTACATATGCTTTCTGTTATGCGCAAATTTGAATGAACGTAAAATATCAGGAATGTATCGCTGAAGTATTATTAAGGTCATTTTTCAAAGGTTTTCAAAGCTTTAATAAGGTCATTTTTGAAAGGAAGGTTTTACTTTTTTTATTTAATTTTATTTGAATTTAATTGAAATTAATTACAACAAATTATAAAACAAAGGAAATATTCTTACTAAGATATTGATAAATTCCGTAGGAATTAGATTACAGTTTTCCATACGGAATTTGTATATATTTATGAATGAACAGCGTTCACTTTACATGCACCGCAATGAAGAACAATTTTTGTTTTTGAGTATATGGTTAACTTCTTTGAATTACCTGTTTAATATATTTGGTTCTAATTCAATAATTTTAAAGATTAATAGAAATTAAATGTGTGACTTTTGCTTATGGGTAATTGTGACTCTTGTTCATGTTTTGAGTTGTAATTAAGTTTCAATCGATGCAATTTAGTATTCATATCATAAAAAATAAGTACATATATATCCATATTTCTGATATTTTCGATCAAAGAAGTCATAAACATCTTTATGTGAATTAAGAATGAACATCTTATATGGTTCGTTCTCGGTGTCATGTAAGGTTTTTCCGCGACCAATATTTGTGTACTTTCCGAGGGCCTCGTGTGCAAAAACTACAGGGAGTACAGAATATCTAAAACTATGACTGCATAGCCCATTTCATCGACAAGCGGATATTGTTTATCAAGAGCGGATGGGGGTTTGAGAGGTGACGTCACAGTGCTGCGCGTGGGGTGTCTTAAATTAGGACTTGTGTGGGAACGGCGCGCAGTCTAAGTTCAGTAATGTATCTCCGGAACGAGTAGGTCGATTTCAGTGATCCATGTGTCTACGGAGAGCTGAGAACGTAAGTTAGACGCTAACAATACAAGAAATAAAAAATTATCATTAGTAAGCTGAAAATATTAGTTACCATCGACCAATTGTTCATAGGTGAGCCATTTGTACTAATGATGCCAGTGAATAAATGTTACGTATAGCGTAATTTTCTTTCTTTCATTTCAATTTTCTTTCTGACTTACAACACAAAATAATCTCCCAATAACGAAAGAAGTAACGTACATGTAATTTTGCATTCACGAAATAAATATCCGACGGGAGTATCAAGAATACATTCCCTGTCCTTTTTTTAATTTAAGAAGGAAATGAGACATTTCCAAAAAACTGGCACACCCGCGGCGACTGAGAAAATTGTCTCAGGACGAAAAGGAAAGAGAAGGAGAAGAAACATGCATGAGAATTTCCATGAAGGTGGAAAATGGAGTTTTTTATCGATCCAATAATATATTAGATGTGAAGGGTGGAACCACCGAGTTGAAAAAAGGGGAGATTTAACCCCAACAGCCATAAGGATAAGTATGAAAGCGCCCAGCCAGGGTATCAGGGTTTAAGATTAGTCAGTCAAACCCGTCATACCCTTACTTCTTATCCCCCGTCGTTACCCTTAACCAGCCCACTCGAAGAGCTGATTGATACCTCTCGTCTGCACCCGACAGATGTCACTAAGATCGTCTTGACGCCCCCATCTCTTCAAACCTTCCAATCTTATCCAAGATGCCCGTGAGATGGTCTTGAGACCTCATTTTTCAAAGTCTTCTTCCCGTAAGAAGAAGGCGTTCTCAAGAGATTGGGAAGATGTAAGAGGAGTTTGTTTTGGATGGGGAGCGAAAAGAATCATTTCTCAAAAGATTCTCCCAGATTTTACGCAATTTTTGGTTTTAAACTTAGTACAAATATGGTTAGGTATTTTCTTAACACTCTCATATGCATTTATATAAGCTTTGTTGTAACTATTATCGAATAAAATTAGCTAAGGCTTGCTTCATTTCGTAGAAACGTTTTGTTTGTATCCATCATAAAGTACCGTTTTTCTCCGAATATAAGCCGCACTCTTTTCCCCCGATTTAGGGGCCTCAAAATAGACGAGCGACTTATATTCGAGGTGCGGCTTAAATTCATAAACTTTCTTAAAAAATCGTAAAAATGACCGCTTTGAGCGAACCAGCCATTCAGAATCACACGGATGCCAGCTAAACTCGCCTTAAGCCACAGGGAAAGTAAGAAAAAACGCTGATTAAGTTCAATCGGAGTACAATTTATTGATATATTAAAGGATAATATAGGTAACATTTTGTCACAGCTACATAGGTGATGTAAAAACAGATATATAATTCTAATGCCTAATACTTTAGGCAGTAGCACGGGATGCACTAAAAAAATGGTGCGGGTTATAATCGAGTTCGGCTTATATTCGGTGAAATACGGTTTCATACTTTGTACTTTTGTGTATTATTATTATAAATATTTTTATTTCCGGAGATATAGGTTTAATATGAATCTTCAGTTAATACTCCATTTATTTCCAACATTTCGTATATCAATTTTACTTCTATGAGACTGAATTAGGTTTAGTTATGTATTTTATACAACATTCAACAATGTTTTTGAATTGAACCCTATGGCTTAATAAGTAATCAGTTAACTAAAAAAATATGGATGCACGTTTTAAATATTACCTCAGATGTACCCACTATTTCTTTTAATGTGATGATGATTTTTGGTTGCCATGTATTTGTTTTTATTAATTGTCGACAATTTTCAATTCATTTAAAATGTTAAGTTAGTTTTTAAGGTATCAAGTTATAGTATATTTTACCTGATTTAGCGATGAATTTTAGACATACTAGAAACAATAAATGTAGAATTTTATCATGCCAGAAAGATGTTTTAAAGAAATGGTTAACATTACCAAACATAAAATTATCCCAAAATAAAAGCCAGCAATAAATAATAGACATCGTGTTTTTAGAAATACGAAGTAAAAAGATTGAATTCCCAAATAATATTAGAAATGTGCAGTTTTTTAAAATTGTGTTCAATCAAACTCATGTTTTTTTGCTACCCTTTCATATGCGCCAAATATTGCCCTCCTTTCAAAACTTAATCCAGCTTTATAAAAAAGAATCATACATATCTCAAACTTATTATCGATCGAATCGATACATCTTAAAAAAATGTTAGAAGTTAATTTTTCATAACTACCTATTAATGTTTCTGGAATAATACTTTTGTTTCATAGATACAATTTCTCAACAATTTTTTAAACTGGGGAAAATAAACACGAGTTTATTTTAAATAGTTTTGAATAAATCCGTTTCTTACAAGATTTTTCAAGATTAAGACTTTCAAGATACTGCAAAATATGTTATCTAACATACATGGTATTATACTCCGTTTACACCAGTTTTCGCCATTTTACCTGAAGTAACTTAGGTGTGGAATAAAATAATGAAAAAGATAAAAAAATAAATATAAAAAAGGATATATTCTAATCAAGCGTATAGTTAAAAACCAAGCATAAATCGACAATAAGAATCCACTCTCTGAAGATAAATCACAAAAATGCGTATCTCTTTCAGGAAAGTCAAACACGTCTTTTACATTGGCTCAATTATCAGCCAAACCTTAATAATTTTGAAAATTAACATTAAAACTGCGATAAAAAGCTCATAATATATATAAAAAAACTTTCACCTTCTTAAAACGTAATAAAAAATTTTCGTTTACTAAAACCAAAAGATGAATCATAATAAAAAAATGACGACTAAAATAAGCTTTTATTTACCTTGCTCATTTCGTGAATTCACAGCTCCCTAGCGCCGACCAGCGTCGGGCCCTGGAATTAAAAAGATAGCGTGAAACATTTGTAAAATAAAACATGAGAAAAGAAAAAAAATAGATAAAATTATTGAGTACACAACTTGTATTTGAATTGAAGTTCAACCCAGATATTTGGTTACAAAATGTTTGGAGACCATACCGTCCAAGAAGCAAAATGTAACTAGAAGAGTTTAAAGATGAAATTTATCTCAAGACGCCATTACGGTTATGCATTTTTTTGAAAACGAATTTTCTTAAAGGAAGCTGGGGAACAGGAAGGATTCTTGAAAAAAAGAAACTGAAAGAACACGAAACAGATGGACGGAAAAATAATTAAAAACTCGAAAGTTGGAAGAGGGGGGAGGGGAATATGGTTTGGAATAAAAAAATGGGGAAGTTTGAGACATGAAAGAGATTTCTGGAAAGGGAAGATGGATGCTGCTCGGAAGAGAAAAAAAAACTGCGAAACGAAAAGTTAGTTCGCACCAGGGTCCGGAAGGTGGTGTCCGTGAAGGTTTACAGTCTATCGTTTGCGAAAGTACACTAAGTTCAACCGTTAAATGGCATTCTGCGGTGTCATACAACAATTATATCAAAAATGTTTCAGAGATGAACAACAGGGTTTCATTGCACAAATATATGACGTCATTGCACAATAGAGTATTTGCGTAAGTGAGGTATTTTGTTGAAATTTATTATAGCGAGTAGTGTTTGGTTTCGAAATGCCACGTACGAAATACCAAGGTATAATTCCAACTAATTAATTTAATAAATAGCTTTTATTATGCATTGTTTTAGCATCGAAATTTCCTAGGTCTAAACGCCCAACCATTGGTTCTTCGTAGTGTGAAGTCATCTCCCATGTTAGCAGAAGCGAAATAGCCTAGCTGTGCGTTGAGAGTGAAATAGTATTTGCCTTTTCGAAGTTATTTCGATATTTGCTAATTAATAGCTAAAGTTTCGTCCACACGCTAAAGACTACACAGCCACAGAATCTCCAAATCAACAAATGGTCGACTATGGGAGATGACGTCAGAGCCTACAAAACATGGCGGACCAGTGTCTCGGCGCAATAATAATTATTAAATTTTATTAGCTAATAATAAAAAAATAACGAAAAGCCTATCGAGCGTCAGAATGAAAATTTAGTGTCTGAAGTGTCGATAGATTTTTTAGATGTCATTTCTCAAAAGTTTGCAAATACTCTATTCTATGGTGCAATTGAACAAATATATGTTATGCAATTACAAATTATAGTCCTACCTCTCAGCGCCTAACATATTTGAAAAGGATTATGGTAGATATAATAATCATGTTTTCACCATTCAGCTCTCAAATGATGGAGCTATGAGATACATGCTGGTTTCTGAAGTTGTTAAGTACTTATTAAATGCGAAAGAATAGATTATTATTATTATTATGCTATATTGCGTTATTGTACATAGTATTTTGCATATTATGCTTGCTTATAATTAATTCACATTAGATTACTTTCCTGCATAAAGGCTCATGTTACACTATTTTAGTATCATAATTATGTTGAACTATAACTGTCCGTGTAAATTGCAGTTGTCCGAATCAGATTCTGTGGTGTGGAAAATACATATTTGAAAGTTTTATCAATGTTTTTTCCATTTTCGTTTCGTTATTACTTATATGTTTTTGTACCCACTAATAAGTTTTGTAAAGTGATTTTTAAAATAGCACCACAGTGACTGATATCTGTCGTTTTATACATTGATGTAATTTTGTTGTCGGACAAAGAAGAGTAAGTTGACACCAAACGGTATAGTAAAGCAAGAAGTATAGAAAGTATAGAAGAAATATAGCAAGTTCTTCCGGAAAAAAGCAAATTTGGCGACACATGAATTACAATAATTGGTATCCATCAGGAACTGTATTTATCACTCAAATCATTACGTTTTTTTGCATTCATTTATCTTTGTTCGACATAAAATGTGGTCACGTATTTACGAAAATAAGTTATATTTTAGTTTACTTGTCAGTTTCTGAGACGAACATGTAACAAAAAACATTTTCTTGCATGCTCTATTTATTTCTTTTTGTATCTACATTTCTTCACAAGATATGTTTTTGCCACGTGTTATATTTAATGATATATATTTATACTGTATTTAAAATTAAATTTTTGGTGTGACTAGCATTGCATTAAAATCAAGGATGGTAGTTTGATTCCATACTGGTGTTTTTTACCACTGAAGCTACCTAAAGCTCCTTCATTGTTGCTACAAAAGTTGTACATTAGAATTTGGAGTAATACATTTATTATTATTATTTATACAGTGAACAATAAATAGTGCCGAAATATTTGTAAAAGTTCTGCTTAAAGCCGATACAAATACGGTTTAACCTGTCCATAATGGGTCCGATTGTCACTAAGTGTACAGTACTGTGTGATATGACACAGAACAGGTCCTAAAGTGCTGAAGCAATAATCTTCGATAGAATTATAGCTGTACAAATGTCAGGTGAAATAAGAAATCATTTCGCAGACTGGTATTCCATCTCCCTTTCCCCTTCGGTTTTTTTCAAATGTCTTTCCTTCTTCTCGCACAATTCACTTCTAGCCAATCTTCAGACCCTTTCTTCCACCAACTCTTGCCTCCGTCTTCCCCACACCCCATCCCTCCATTCTCAGGGCTCGTGTCAATTACCGCTTGGTAAATAACGCACCCTGGGAGATGGGACCCTTCTTTTTTCCCCCCTCGGAAATGGGGGTGTGATCCCTGAAGTAAGGGTAAGGGACATACTCACTCACTCACACAAAGGACTTGAACTGCAAGGAAGGAAGCGGAAAAGGGAGAATGAGTCTTTGCTTCTCCCAAGGCCACACAATCTCCCACAGTCTTTTCCGCTTTCCGCTCCTCAACTTTTTTTCACCTCTTGCGCAAATACCGCCTTCATTTATTTCTTCCTCGCCTTTTATTTTTTCGTTCTTCAACTTTTATTCCCTCGTCTCTCTCCCCCTCCCCCTCTCCATTTTTTTCCCGACTGCCCTTTTGCGGTCTTTCAGCAAACAGTCGCGGAACCATCTCCGTCGTTGTGTTGTATCCTCCATTTTGTATCATCTTGTTGCTACTAATTTTTTTATATTTATAAATTTTCTGAAAGATAGTTGCGAGGAACGTTTGATTCATTGTGTTTCGCTCATTTTAAATTAGTGGTGGCTCTAAAAGAACTCAAGAGTTCCATTGCAACTGTTTCACAAATGAAACATTTCTGAGAAACATCCTGTTACGAACAACAGCTAGAAGCACACCAAACAACAGGCGATCGATAAGCGCTCTTAGAGTATTTCTAATGGTTTTGTATTCTATGAATTAAGAAATATATCACCTAAAGATAGAAACAATATCAATGGGATTATTGGATGATAATTTACAGTTATAATTCTATCAGCAATGATAGAAGGACGTATGTTGGCGGGATAAATCTAGCAATCGCCTGCAACAGATTTGAATTCAACAAATTGTAGCTTAAAACTACAACGCAGCCACACGTGCAGTGCATCTGGAACAGAATAGAAGACGAAACAGTCAGCTTCCGCTATTAGTTACCGCTGCACAGCACAATGCTCAAGGGTGCAACTGCGGCAGGATCACGAAATTATCCTATTATTGGCAGCAGTTATTTGAAACATTTGTCTGACCGATATAGATGCGGCTACAACCGTTTCGCTCCGAGAAAAACTTTATTCCACCCCTATTTCTAAGGAGGTTCAGTGGTCTCACTCAACTCAAAGAGATTTCAATCCAGCTTCCTGAAAGTATTGATTATACTGTTCTAAAGCTACCTGGAAATTTTCAGATTTATTTTCCGCAGGTTTCTCAAGATATTTGACGTAGAGTTCAGTATGAAATTGCACGTTTTATTATGCCTTTTATTCTGCATAAAACATGATATGCATCCACGTCAAAAGTACGTTCCTCGCAGCGTTGCCAATTTCACATCGTATGCAAAACGTACGAGGGATTTCTTCAACTGCTCGGAGAAAAAATCTGTTATTTCATACCTTTCAATCGATGATATAAATTATAATACATTGAATAATTAGGCAAAGGTTCTTTCTGATGAATAAAATCTTTCAGTTCCCGAACCCGTGCAATTTCACTCCCAATTCTAGTTCAAATATCACTAGAATTCTGCGGCAAATAATTCTGTAAAAAATAACTTAGCTTTAAGGTAGTTTCAGCGAAAAATCATTTCACCTAGAATTTAATGAAATAGGACTCATTTTAAAGAAAAAACTCATCTTTCCAATGATGTGTCAATAAATATCAACCCCTTGCCTATAACTACTTTTCGAGCAATTTCCCTGTAAATATATAAGCTGTTTTACATTTGGGATAGATTATGGATGTGCGCTCCAGAGTAGGAGAATATTGAAGGAAATAGGAATTTATAACACCTTGATTTCGTCAAAAAACTAACGGTGTGTAGATTGCATATTTTCTCAACTATTTATAAAAAATAATTTATTACTCAACACTAATTTTTACAGAATCGCAAATAAAAAACCTGCTGTTTCGTAGGGTTTTCAGCCGTACGGCGGGAAAAAATGAGTCAAGTTAGAGACTTCTGTAGCTTTATTTATTTAATCACTGAAAATTTTGATCATTTATAACTATATCTATGCGCATTAATATTACAATATTTATTCCATACTTCTTATAGACGCTAAAATTAAAAGCTTAAATGTGAATATGGTCTCCATTATGACTAGGGAACTATCTCTCGCTAAAACCCACCTTAAGACGACAAAAGTAATGTTTCCAGCAAGTGTCATCGAATTCTCCGAAGTTAAGGGAAACCAACGAACCTCCTTAATCGCCGATCGAAAGGTCAATTCGTCGAAGCGGCAGGCTGACTGATCTTTCTGATTACTTCCCGATTCTTCAACCAGGAAATGATTTTCCGAAAAAATAATACCGTTTACACAAGGCTTCAAACCTATTGCATGTTGCAATTAGACCTCTTACTTTGCAAAACATTGCTTAGTAATAATCTAAACTCAATACAATAACTGCATACCCCAGTCATAAAAAACAAACTCGAAGACTCTTATCTGTTTCGCATCACCACACGAATTAAGTTAAATACATCAAAATGGATCGAGTCATGAGATCTGCAAGCCAATATCGTTCTTCAGATTTCCGCAGTTTCCCATAAATTAGTTTTAAAACGTACTTGAATAAATAATTGAGATGATCCTATATAACTAAACCAGTATTAGTTATATTTCATCTGTGAATCTATTCAAAATATACTTTACGTATATAATTTTGTACAGTGTATTTTATCTGATGGCTAGTTGTATATTGAAATATTATTTTTACTTAGTATTTCCTCTATTTTTACTCTTATTTTAACATTTCAAAACTGTATATGTTCTAATTTATCAAAAGTACAATAATGGTATTACATATGCTTTAAATTGTGTTCATTGATGACGTTGCAATCTCGCCATTGCAATTGGACAATGACCGTAATAAAGTCATAATTATCATAACCCAATTATGAAAACTATAGACAACATTTTATAATGTATCGTATCTGATAGCTAGTTATATATTTTTTTATTATTTTTACTTACTTATTATGATCTTTACTTCTTGTTTTACATATTTTTATTAATTTTCATACCTGTAGATGTATTCAGTTCTTAAATTGAGCTGTATGGTATTACTTACATTTAAAATTATGATCCTGGATGACTTTAGTATTATTTTTATCTCGCACTTGGAATTGGGCAATCCACGTTATTATATTTTCGTCATTATTAACCAATTATAATAAATATTTAACTTTAAGTTTAAAATAAAAAATATCGAATTTCTTTTCACAGACTATAAACGGCTCCTTCACCTAAAAGCAGCACTTGTAAAAAGCATACAATCTGTTGGATACAACCGGTATAATTAAGGTATTCTGCGAAAGAATTTATCTTTTTCTATTTCAATGAGATTTTACAAATCTGAACCCGACTTTATGAAATGGATTAAACTTTTTTTGTGCTTCAATTTTTTTAAATTTTTGGTACCAATTGAAGTCATTAT
Organism: Pyrrhosoma nymphula; assembly: GCA_963573305.1. Lineage (NCBI taxonomy): Eukaryota > Metazoa > Arthropoda > Insecta > Odonata > Coenagrionidae > Pyrrhosoma > Pyrrhosoma nymphula. Next base: position 64,814,277 of record OY754340.1, on the reverse strand, counting down.
GAGCCAAATAAAGACCTGAAGGACAATGATGGAACTTTCCATTGTAAACAATATTGTTTTCCCAAACCTTACAACTAATAGTATTAGCGATCAATCATGCTCTATATCATTACTCATGGTCATAGTTCCACTTGACTCTATTCTGTCGAAATTTGAAAAATCCAGCCCTAATCTAGAGGCACAATTGTGTGATATTCACAGTGAATAAATCATTCGCCTGGACTGGGATTCGAACCCAGATTTCGCGCCGAGTGCTCTAACAAGCTAAGCTACCCAGGCGTCATCTCTCACTGTGAATTTCATGGAGGCTTTAAGGAGCGAGATGTCTTCACAGGTACCGTGCATACAATGCCAAAGTACCCGTGTGCGAATACTAAGCGCTACTATCCACGAGTACTGTGCGACCACTAGCGGGTGACTCCGTTAAAGTTACTGCTCGGCCAGTTCCGCAGTTCTTTGAATTAATGTAGAGGCTACAATATAACTAGATGCTGCATTCATGTTTTGACTTAAGACCTATGTTTAGTGATGTAAGCTAATAACATTTATGGGAACTAAACGCTTCTGTTAACCTCCTTCTAATGGCAACGCTGCATTTGGAAATGAGAAACTTCAAAGGGAGCCGCAAGGTTAAAAAGGATATATGGACTATAAAACACTGGTTCGCCCTATCGTAGAGTAAGCTTCTCTTGTATGGGATCCACACAAGAAACGTCAGGACATAAAATTGGAGAAAGTGTAAAGAAAAGCAGTCAGGTATGTGTTAGGAAGATATAAGAAAACGGAAAGTGTTGAGAGAAAATGATCCACGAATTAGGATGGGAACTAGCTTAAAGCAAAGGAGGAAAAGGAGCAGGCTATGTGGGATGTAAAGAAGAATAGTGATACCGGAGAAAGAGCATGGGAGGACCTAGGGAAGGAAATATATTAAAGACAAACTGTGTTGCAAAAAGAATGATCACCAATTGAAGATAAAGTGCCGATCACTAAGGACTAACGTTTAGAAGTTCTCATACCTAAATAGAACAATACTTGACTGGAACGATCTACCAGCAAAGCTTCTCGAAACCTTCCCAAAAAATGTAAATATATTGAAGAATATGTTGAAAAAGGATATTTTTATCATTTAGTTGTAAGGTATTGTTAACCAGGGCGATGATGTATATTGTTCGTACCTTGTTTATCTATGTTACTATCGGGCCAATTGTCCACTTGTAACATTATTAATAAAATAATAATAATAATGTACCGCAAATTTTTCTTTCAAAACACAAGGAATTAGAACTGCACATGCATTATGTTTTCAACTTGATTTAATGAGAAAGTTGACAAGTAATTAAATGGATTTATTCCACTGAAATATCACGTTCACTTTTAGTGTTTACCTGTGGAAAAGTTGAGCTGATGACATAAACTTTAAGAATAACAAATTGTAGTTCTTAAGTCTTGTATTCCGAACCAACAAGAGAAATTAAGTAAAATCGATGGATATCATCAGTTTCTGAGCAAAAAATACTTTGTTCAGACATTTACGGTTCGTGCAAAAAAAGGGTTACTAATTGCGTCAAAGCTTAAAAAAAGCGCTCCAAGTAATTAATAATAACACTCGTAAGGCTACGTTAAAATTAAAAGGGCCCATAATAAATTGTTTCTCATATTACCCTGACGGACGCGGGCATCTTGGCGTAAATATGCGACAAAAACTCCGTGAAAAGGGTTTGAGCTGTTTGGGGGGTGTCATAAAAAAAGGATACTCCGAACCCTTTTTCAAAGAGAAAAGGGGATGTCGTAATAACCTTGTAAGACTTGTATTCATATATACGCGTGTAAGAGATGAAAAAAATGATTAACGCACCTTCTCGGAAGGTGTCTTTCTTTGATAAATCTTCCTCACTCTTTTGAGGGTGGCAAAAAATGGAAAAGTTTCATGAAAATTATTTTTGGTAAAAAACGTTTCAAAAAAAAATTGGTACAAAAGTTTTATTTTCTTCAAATCTTTCATACTCATCAAGGTCCCTCTATCCCTCAACCTTCTCCGGGGAAGGGTATTGGGACGGCTTAACCCTTTTTGAAGGCAAAAAGAAAGAAAAAAATTCTTTCGAGTAAAAGGTATTTTTTTTACGAAAAATATTTTTTGGGTCGCAGTTCTTTACTTATTTCTCCCCTCCTTAATTTCCAGCAGAAATTTCTTCACCAAACCCTTAAGGGGTTCCTTAACCCCTTCACCGAAAAGAGCGAAAAAAATCGTGTGAGAAAAAAGGGTACCGGAACCCTTTCTCGCTTAAATATTTTTCACCCTTTTTCATATTTTTTCTCTCCCTCCTTCTTATCCCTCGAACCCCTTCAGGGCACATTTGAGTCCCTTTTTTTCTTTCCACCTTCCCCTATACCCTTTTTCCCCCTCCCGTGAACTACACTTGCGAAAAGTTATTTTTTTTCAAGAGTTCTTTCGGGAACCCTTAAAGCAGTCACATGCGCGGAACCCCTACCCTAGAAACCCTTTTTACTTTTTTTTTCTTCGGTTTCCTGCCAAGTAGATCTCACCCCTCTCCCTCTCTTACCCTTTTCCAGCCTCCCCAAAAAATCCCTTCCCCTTCCCAAACCCTAGCACACAAAAATCCTGAATACCCCACTCTGTTCTCTCCCTTCTTAGCCGCCGTGAGAGAATGAAAAAGTATTGAAGGGTGCAGGGAGTGAGAGTAAGCCTTGGGGCCATTTTAATTACCCCCGGAAAAGTCAGGGTATAGGGCGTGCCGAGGGGGTAAGAGCCAGGGTATGAAGGGGTGGTCCAAGCTAGGATTTTTTGCTCAGCCTGGAATGCGTGAGGGAACGAAGACCCTTGGTCAGGGCAGGGACCAGTCAAGGGATATCGACAGGGACCTTTATACAAGGTTTCAGATTACTGCAAGGCTCGTATTAGGAGATGAATTCTTCTTTCATCTGTATGTACAATTGTACAATATGGAGTAGAAGTTATACGTAAATGAAGAAAAAAGACCTTGAAGAAAATAAGAAGGACCGGAGGAAGAAAGAAGAATTTTATGTTAAGCAAGAAGACGCCAAATAAATGCATTGTAATGTAAACAAAATAAGTAAAGTGAGAAAATATATAATTGTAAAAAAATTGAAAGATGAAACCAAATAAATACATGACAATATAAAGAAACAACTAGGAAAAGGGATGATGAAGTGATGTAACATTCCCATATTTAGCCTCAATATAAGATCATAAAGAAAAGTATGTGTTTTAAGTTAAAAGAGTACTGTAATTGGAGGTGAATCTCAAAGAAATTCCAAGCAGTTGTGTGACATACGAATAATATTTATTGACATGTACTTAATCAATAAAATATTATTTTACCTGTATGTAGAAATGTATTCCACCGGTTAATAGCCTTCATATCTGCCAACGTTTTGGAGAAGGACTTCCTCCTCAACATCAGAGCTTTTGAATGACGTTCGAGTGAAATTTGGCCATTAACAATATACCATTATCGTTAGATCATTGATCATCTATCTCCTATAAATATATATATATATTAATTTTGTAGCGTGTCAGTCAGTCATTCCGTGTCCATTTTGTTTATTTCTCTCTCAAGTTTTGAGCTAGAGTAATGAAGTTTGGTGCATTAAACGTGGAATCCTTATTGGATTAAATGGAGCCTAGTTCTGTATCTACAGATAATATTTTTTAATGGATCGTAGGTGTTCGACGGGACATTTTAATTACACTCACGTTAAACTCTGAATTTGGTATCAATGCTATACATACAGTCCGTGAAAGTGGCCCAAAACGGCTGAGTGAAAGATCTCTCCAAAGATACGTGGTAAATATATCGAATTACAGCTATAAAAAAGGAGATAATTCCACCATTTCAAACCTAAATTGAATGTTAAGATCTTCATTTTGGAATGAAGAAAAAAGCAGCAGTCGTTTGCAATCAGCGCCCTCTCACAGGTATTCAACCAAATATTTATTTCGTTCCTCACGTTCTGTTTTTTCAACGCCTCCTCGGATTCAATTATCACACTCAATTTTTTTTCAACGCCTGAGTCGATTTTCGTCGCTCTCATGTTTCCTGCTTGCATCACCATGTCACATTTAGATTAAATAAAAGGTTAAAGGACAATGATTTAGCCATCCTGAAAAACAACTAATAGATAAGGGAAAATTCAAGTTCAGACAAAGGAATTATAAAATGAATAAATTAGATTCTGAAAGACTGGAAACGTAGACACAGGTTGGAAGTATAGCTTCTCCAAAGAGATGTAGGTCCAATTTGGAGTCCCGCAAGGCAATATCATTGGTCCCATTCTTTCCTTTCATTATTGATTAATGATCTCACAGCAAAACCATTAAGAACACTAAAATCAAGGTGTTGCAGACAGCGAACATCAAAACTTATACCAGCGTTCTCAAATGGACGTACAAAAAACTATATTTACAAGGAAAAACTGACGGCTATTCCTCCGTAAAGATATACGTAGGATCAAATTTAAACAATATTATAAAAATACGATAAACTGTACTTAGAAATCCTTTAGCTAGAGAAGTAAAGGATTTTTGTAATGAGAATAACCAAAAATAACCATGACTTTAACATTTAAACAATTTTTTCCGAAAGATTAAATTAAAAAAAATAAATATTTTGCCTTCATTTACTTGTCAGCTACGGCGGCTTTAGTACTACAGAGATGGAAGTATAAACGTTTTTATTTGTGAATTTATGGCTAAAATTGTAAATATCACCTAAAATGGTGCGCAATTGTTCCAGTGATGTCTTTAGCAACTTTTTTAAATCACTTCTCTTATTTATTTTTATGTGCCTGATTTCCTAACACGAATTAATAAATTAATTACAAGTTGGTTCATTAATTGAAAAAAACATATATTTGTCATAGATTCATTGTCTTATCAGCAACACAGCCTGCAGTGCAATGAGTACATCATAGGCACATCTACATCACCTAAATACCCTGCAAGCCACCTCAAGGGTGTGTGGCAGGGAATGGGTAAGGGTAGTTAGATGGTGTTTGAATTTTTCTGACTCACGTAGTCACGAACACCACCTCTAAAGGCACGGGAAACTTTTAGTCTTTTAATCCATTTTCTTTTTCGATTCACATATGTTGTTTTGAATCAACTAAACAATCAAGTTATTCACCAAGTGATGCATTATTTGAACAATGAAGTGGCATTTTTTTATATTTAACCAGGTACACAACTAACAGTGCCGTAATCAAATTAGAAAATATTTTATAGTATTTTTAGACAGACGTATTAAATAATAATACCTCGAGCACGACTTTAACCGTTTCGACTACGTCGTTTAACACGCCATTATATAAACTTCCGTCTTTCATTTCCTGGGATTGTTTTGATTTATGTAATCATTAAAATGATGGCACATTACTTTAATTATGTTAATAGTATTGTCGTAACGCTACTGTTTTGTTCACTACGCCACTATGAGCGTAAGGAATAAATCATAAAATATGCTTGCATATTTATTTTAACTTACGCAGTATACCACCTCGAAATAAAAACGTTTCAGCAACATCTTTTAAAACCTTTAATATTCTCAGATGGTTTTAAAAGATTGAAATTTTAAGTCAAGGACAGATATATTTATAATTTAATGGGCAACTGCCATTTCTATATTACCTTATCATATGAATCTATAGTTTCATTAGAAACAAATTAGAGAATGTGTATGTATTTTTGTGACTTTGGTAGTCGTGAATAACACCCACAAAGGGACGTAAAATGTTTCAGCGACCTCTTTGTAAGCTTATTTGAATACATTCTCCAGTTTATTTTGTCGTGGTAGTTTATATGGCCAAAAACATCAATTCAATGACAAAATTGATTGAAACATTTCCAATATATTGCTGTAACTTTATAATCTTATCAGCTGTGATTCAAATTGTGCGAGGAACAAAGAAATGAATGTGTTCGTATTTTTTCCGACTCACTTATTTGTGATTACTTCCTTCAATGTGGTAAACGCAAAGCGTTTCGGCGACGTCTTCGGGGACTTCTTTCAATCAATTTGCTACCGTTTCCCTCAGAGATTGTGTCCCCCTTTCGTATACTCGCAACTCCGCAAGACGTTCTTCTTCTATCGTTTCCCACCCGCTGGGCGGCGAATAAATACAAAGAGGGCGTGAATCTCAAAAAGGCAAGTCTTTTTTTCACTTTCCACCCCCTCCCTGTCTTTATGTCAATTGAAGGAGGGGGGAAGCAGTCAACTGTTTCTCCCCTGCGCTTCTCGTTCGTCTTTTTTCCTCCCTCTCATCGAGGCATCTTTCTTAGATAGCATGGTTATTCTTAGTTATTCTCATTACAAAAATCCTTTACTTCTTTAACTAAAGGGTTTCTAAGTTGATTTTATAGTTATATTTTTAAAAATTGTTTAAATTTTATCCTACGTATATCATTACGGAGGAATTACCGTCAGATTTTCCTGTAAACTTAGTTTTTTTACTTCCAACTGTGAGCGCTGATATAAGTTTTGATGTTCGCTAACTTCAACACCTTGATTTTAATGTTCCTAATGGGTTTGCTGTGAGATCATTAATCAATAGTGAAAGGAAAGAATGGCACCAATGATATTGCCTTGCGGGACTCCAAAGTGCACATACGTCTCTTTGGAGAACTATACTTCCAACCTGAGTCTACGTTTCCTGTCTTTCAGATTCTAATTTATTCATTTTATAATTCCATTGTCTAAACTTAAATTTTCCTAATCTACTATTTGAAGGCGGGAGGAAGCAGTCAACTGTTTCTCCCTTGCGCTTTCCGTTCGTCTTTTTTTCTAACTTTCATCGTGTCATCTTTCTTTAAAAAAGCCATTGCGGAAGTCACGTGCTCTTCTCACTTTTTTGGCCTTAGTTAATTCTTTTTTCAAGGGAAGTTCTTTTCTCCTCAAGAGCTACAACGTCTTTTTAAATCCAACCATTGTATTTTCTTCCCCATATTTGGGGGAATAGAAAGCTTTAGCCGTCACGGGATGGATGAGCATACACTAAGTATGGATGTAATTCAAACTATCGAGTATGCAAGTATAATATGTAAATAAAAATATATAACTTGATTAATATTTCTGAAATTATGAATATGTAAAGTGTATTCAAACAATAATGAGCATTATGCGAAATACACATAGACTAAAAGAATTATGTGAAATTACACTATTACCCTCTAATGATAGTCTTGTGAATTAATTAGACGCGATTATTTAATCGTAACCAAGTAACGACTCAATAGTCGGGCGTCGGGTGTTGCGTGACGCAATGTTTTTTGGGAGATGACCCACACTTAAATAAGGAGTCCTCTACTTCAAAAAGTTTGATTAGTAACTTAACCTTAAACCTTTGTAAATACTGTTATAATCATCAACGGATAGGATTTTAAAGGTGACTGTAAACTGACTTTCACTATTCGTAACTAATAATTTATGATAGTTCTACCATTAAAATGACTTAAATGACATTTAATTCATATTCTCGCTATTCACATGAAAGCGCATACTCTGTTTAGTACAAAAACAAAGACATGCCTTTCTTATTAACTCTACCCGAATATAAGACGAACAATACCCGAATGTAAGACGAACGAATCCCGAATGTAAAACGAACGGGTCCCTAATGTAAGACTATTGAGTCGTAACCTGTTTTCGGTATAAATGAATGAAGATTCTTATCTTATAGATCATCGTTGTGGACGGAATAGGTGGACATAGGCACTTCTTACGTGGTTTACTAAGCAAAACAAAAAGTATGCCAGTAATAGGTACATTGCATAAATTAATTAAGAAATTAAAATTTGAGGGAAATTGTAGAAAAACAAAAAGTAACAAGCTAGTGACAAAAATATTACTAGGGACGTAACAATTTAGCAAATTAAAACTAAATCCCCGATAAAAATGTAAAAGAAATAAAAACAAGATTATATAAAAAATATTCACTTAAAGTACTTCATAAAAATATTTTGGCAATAGTTTCTAAAATAATCTCTCATTACAACGTAAAGATTAACTTCGTAAATCAACAGTCATTTGAGGAAACATTAATGAAAAAAGTATCATGACGAGAAAAAAATATCAAAGGGAACTAATTTATTTACTAAAACACAATATTTTCTTCTTTTCCAAGTACACATAATCACAATAAATTTATTGTTTAAATATTCCCGAGAGAATGCGACCAGAGTGATAAACAAGGATCGTCGTGGTTACGACCAGAGGACTTGATGTGTTAGACAGTGTGGAGATGAGATGAAGGGAAGGAATTAATTTTCATTCTCATCGTATTAAAAAATATGAAAAATTAAATAAATATTTTTAAAAAAGTATTGAATGGAAAAAATAACCTAAGGTTAAACGAAAACATTTGAATAAATCCTTTTTAAAAATATTTCAGGTTTGAAAATATTTTTCAAGCTTTGGGGTTACTACTAAATTACTGCGCTAATGAAAAGTATACTATTTTTACTGCATAAATGGTTAAAAATACCAGCAAATATTTAATAAAAATCATAATATAATTACGAATGACTACATTTTGTCAAAATTCATTCGAATAAAATATCACATGAAAGAACCTCAAGCAATAATCAAGACTCTAAAACTTACGCAACCCAAAATGATAAAATTGTCTTAATTTTTTATGAATAACTAAAAAAAAACAAAATAAAGAAAAATTGGTGAAAAAACGATACCTACAGCAAAAAATAAACGAGTAAAATTTAAAAAAATCTTTTTGCTACAGTCCTTGAAAAATACCTCTCTTAACACCCAAAAATTAACTCATTAAAATAAAGAACACGAATTTGAGAAAATATTTGATAAAAAAAGGCGTAAAGATGGGTTTAAAAAATCTCTCAAACGCAACTCATTTATTTTATCATTTAAACCGGGTGATTTTTTCGTATTATTCTTCTTCCTCTTTTCCGACCACACTCCCACAATCCACATGCGCACATTAATTTCGTTGTTTATTTATTCCCGTCCGTGTCCAAGGAAACGCGACCCGTATGATAAACAAGGAGGCCCCGTGGTCGTCATGGTTACGACGTGAGGACGTGTTGTGTGATTGGGTGGGGAAGTAAGGGAGAGAGAGAATTCGGGGCGCCCCCTTATGGATTTGGAAATAATATCTGGTTGCTCATGGCAGGTGGCTTCGTACATATGAAGCCCTGGGATTTAATTAAGGCAGGATACGAGACCCTGTGAGGGAGGGTAAGGGTTTCAGCGTACCCTGTGTGCAAGAGGGGAGGTGGGGAGGGGTGTGCGTTTAGCTCTAGGGGGTTAGTAAGGGAGCGTTGGTGGTGGGGTAAAAAATTCGACTTTGGCTGAGCGGTTGGGATTCTGTTGGGTGGGGGATGGTTTGCCTTAGGTCATGCTCTTTTTTTTCTCTCAGATGGCAGAAGGGGGTGTGGCAGGGGGTGTGTTGGTTCAGGGGCAGGGGTGGCACTGTAGGGGAAGTAGATGTGGAGTGTTATGAGGACGGTGACTCCATCTGCTGGACACGGCGCGGAACAGCGGCCGCAAATAGTGTGATTTTGATAGTATTCAGCCTTTTGGTTCTGAGATGAAATCATTTTATTTGGTGCAAATTTCATTTTTTTATTTTTAAACTTTTTCCGACGTTTCGGACTTTTATTCTTTCCATCTTTAGGGCAATAAACAAATGATGTATGATGTTAAATGATTGACAGTTCTGTTTTGGTTACATAATGGTAAATTTACAGACATTAAATATAAAAATGCATTGTTCATTGTACAATACATACATCCAAGATTGTATTTAAGAATGTCTGTAAATTTGCCATCATGTAATCAAAACAGAACTGTCAATCATTTAACAAAATACATCATTTGTTTATAGCACTGAAGATGGAAAGAATAAAAGTCCGAAACGTCGGCAAAAGTTTAAAAATAAAAAAATGAAATTTTCACCAAATAAAATGATTTAATCGCAGAACCAAAAGGCTGAATACTAACAAACAAAAATAAACAATTCCAGCAGTTGATGATTTTGAGAAGTAAATAAAAACTTAATTTCGCATAAGTCTTCTCCATGTATAAGGGAGTTTATAACTATGCTCTCCATTCATGGTATATGGTCTTTTTTCTATTTCAATTTCATTTGAAGAAGGCATAAACAATAATGGGTTTAGTAACAAATTAATTGAAAGAGTGACATCAAAAAAACCTAAAGAGAAGGAGACTCCTAAACCTCTGGGGTATGTTATGCTGCCTTACATTGCGGGTAAGACCGATCGCATGGGTAGAATAATGAAAAAGTATAACATTATCACAAGATACAACACTACCTCCAGAGTACGAGATCATCTACGAGAGGGACTAAAGATCCTTTACCACCCACAATGTATACGAGGGTGCGTACGAACTTCTCTGCAGTTGTGGTAGATCATATTTGGGGCAAACCAAGAGAGCAATTGGATGCCGATTAAAAAGAACATGAACGTGCATTCCGGAAGAAAGACTGGTATCACTCTGCCGTGGCTATGAGCACACTACTATTAGAGGAAGGTCACGCCATTGTAATCTTGAGACGGTAAGAGTAATAATACAAAAAGAAAGCAGTTACTTTCCACGGCTCATAAAAGAGAGGCGATTGAAATAGAAAAAAGACCAAATAACATCAATAGAGAGGATAGTTATAAACTCCCTTATACCTGGAAGAGACTTTTTCGAAATTAAGTTGTTTTTACTTCTCAAAATCGTCAACTACTGGAATTGTTTATTTACTTTTTGAAAAAACGACCATTGTTATTCTTAAAAGCCCAACGAAGCCGGCAGAATAGCACGGTGAAACTGTTGCATAATATTAAATAATTTTATCACAGAACCAAAAGTCTGAATACCATTAACAATGAGTTGCAAAAATCTACAAAAAAGGGTGATTTTGATTTCAAGACGTTCACTTCTTATGTACCTAAGATCGAATGCGTTGAAATTTCATCCGAGGATTAATTAATAAATGAACGCAAACGTTTTTACAATAAGCTGACACACAAATATAATTCTTATAAAAAATTCACGGAATATAAAAATGAAAACACCGCACGGGTCTATTTGACCTCTTTTCTATTTCGACAATCCATCATTTCCGATTATTTCGTCACATTTTAATTCAAATTTTTAATAATAATTTGAAATTAAGTCAGCTTAACCTGTATTAATTATCGCAGGAGAACATCATGTGAAAATATGAACCTCAAAGCATTCAGCATTTTTAATGTAAATTACCTTTTAACTATTGGTACCACAGGGGTCATATTTACCCCCAAGCTATTTCTTCCATGTTTTATAGGAGTTTTGTCATTTTAAAACAGACATTAATGTTCTTTTGTTAAAATACTATTCTTTACAGTTTTATGTTTTTTTATATATACGATTATAATCGTTTATATTATTCAAAATACGAATTTATATACAGGTGCGCATAGATATAATAAAATCCTTATAAAGAGCATGATTCAACGTTGATGGTATACATGTAGTGTTTATTTAAAAATAGATGCCAAATATGGACCGATAGCCTTTGAGTTCCTCAGGAGTCTTTGGAATACCTATTAAAAATAATTATGTTCAATGCACTTTGTGCTACTTTTGAGCGATGATCTCATGGAAGTGCGGAAATGGTAATATGGAAATGGAAAATTATAATATGTTGATGTAAAACACTATTCTTCCAAGATAAAAATAAACAATAATAATTAAAAGACATTTTTGGTCCGCATGTACCATCAAAGGACTCCAAAGCCAGCTTACACCTCATTGGAGATGCTTTTATTCAAAACTATCTATTTTTAGTAGATGTGGACTGAGCAGAGCTAAGTTGCATACCTTTATTTCACATTTTCAGCGGAGAAACTTTCTGCCACTTACTTCCTACTAATTGCAATTTATCAAATGCTCTTAATGGGTTTGATGAGTGACCACTGGTGAATAATAAAAAGAATAAAGTTGGTCCAATGTCAATTCCTTGCGGGACTCCATAGTAAACTTACGCCTATTTGGAGAAACCTTTACACCCAAATTTCTTTGTTTCTCCTGTCCTTAAGAATGTAATTAGTCCAGTTAATAATGCGTTGTCTAAGCTTTAAATTTCTTTATGCACAAGTATGTTTTCGTGAAGAATAACGTATTTCCCTCAAGCCATTTCCTCCTGGGCCGAACTACCATATCTTAACAGAAGCGTCAGTATGTTTAAGACAGTAAATGCAATAAGATACGATTAAAATAATTTAACATGAATGACTTTTTCATGATTATGTTTATAATTTTGTTTTTCACGCTTAGAATTTAACCAAAACTATTCAGAGGTATTTGTTTCAGATTCATTACTCTGGATACACGCAAGCAAATGTCAGTTATAATTAAATGCACCTATAAATCAATAAATATATAAGCAGATCAATTAATAGTTCAATAGAGCATTTTTACCGGAGAAAATGTGGGAAAAACACTTAAAATACTTTCATGCTAATCTGTCATACCATAATCTTGCGTACCATACATTCACGGTACTTAATTTTATCTCATATGCCTAATGCACGCATGTTATATAAAAATACATAAACAGATGAATTTAATGCCACATTCAAGTAAATATAATTTTAAATTTTAATTTCATTCTTAGAAATATACCGATTATGTTCAAAGTTATATTTTTTCAGATTCAATGCTCAGGATTTACGCTCTGAAATTTTTATGATTTTTAATTAATATCTAAATGGAGCAATAAACCTGGAGTGGTCGCTATCAGCTACTTATATATCACGCGAGCGATCGCGTGTGAGACTTTTTATCACACTCAGATATACACCATTGATTATCTATCAAAGAGCGTTCATATTCATTATATTGCACTATATTTAAATTTAATTTATTTCTCTAGATTTTCATTTGAAACAATCATTTCCACATGTACACAATTACTGATACAATTACGTAATCATTGATAATGTTACTGGCGAGTATACCATTGGGTATAAATGAAGAATATTACCATTATCAAGAAGAAATATTTATTTATGAGGACATGCATTCTCATGACTCATATATTTGCATTAACGTATCTGCTCTCCACGAAATGAATCAACATTGCCCGCATGTTGCGAGAGTGTACCGCAACTGAGTGATTATACAAAAACTGTGTGAAATTCACAGTGAAAAAATTATTCGCCTGGACTGGGATTCGAACCCAGACCCAGATTTAGTGCCGAGCGCTCTACCAGTTAAGCTACCCAGGCGTCATCCCTCACTATGAATTTCAAGGAGCGAGATGTCTAAAAGTCAATACAAAAACACTAACGTCAGTGGTCGCGCGATGAGGAAAAGTCTCACACCTTGTAGCAATGACGGTATCAGACAGCTGCGGACGCTTCATTTATACTTTTATGAGACGGTAAGGTCAAAAGGAAGAGATTAAAAAGTCAGCTAGAAGGAAAGGGAACTTATTCCAACTCATGATAACAAAGTGAGCACAAGTTTAAATTTGGTGTGAGAGAAAATCTCACAGCGCGACCAATGGCGGTTTAAGTTAGAGGTTTGGAAATTTATCACCAATTGGCTGAAAAATGAATTTTATAATTATTTCAATCAATTATCTTTTCCAATTCGTATTTGTTGGAAAATTTCGTTTTCAGCTCTGAAATCAACAATGGTATATTTCCTTATGGTTGTGTGTGCTCGTCTATTGTTAATGTTGTTAATACCCCGATGTAAAGGCCAATGAGTGCTGTTTTCGGTGGTGATGGAAAATAAATAAAAAAATAAATAAATTAACAGCCATATTATCGTCTATAACGCATGTGAAGTTCATTTTGCTTAGTTAAGTTGATAAGGAATGTTAAGCACTTGGTTGTTTGATGTGATTATTTTCTTGCTTTTTGAAAACTACTTTCACTCAACATAGATAATAATTATTTTATCAGATACCCGAATGCAAGATAATGAAGGAAGTGTGATCGCGAGCAACGCCGGGGAATTCAGTTATATATAATAATATTATAATTATTAGCCAGTAGCACCACCAAGCCACCTTGGTGGCGTTACTGGATAACACCTGGAGGTGGTATATCAGGCTAATATACCCGACTGGATATTAGGAGACCCCGGTAAAGACAAATGACTTTATTCATGTTGTATTTAATCCCATTGTTGCATACTTCGTATTCGCTACTTTGTCTTCCATATCACAGTAACAATCTTTACGACTCTCAAAAAAACTCTAAGGATATTTAGTTAGATCAGACAACCAATTCGTTTGACAGCCTGAGTGCCTTCAGCAAGATGTTTTTGCATAAGATTTGAGCACAGTAAAAGACCTAGGATTTATTTCTTATTTCTCTATATCGTTTTATGATCACATCGATTCGGTTGTAAGGAAATCCTTTAAAATGTTATCGGTGTTATCTCAAGAAATACTACACAATTTTGCTATGAATACTTTCTAAAAATTCTCTTTTTCCCATTGATTAGACCTCGTTTGGAAATATTTTCACTTCTTTTGTCCTAATACTGTTAAATCTATTCTTATCTGGCTAAAATACTGGCTAATATTTTTAAAACTTACCTCAAGTATATAGCAGGGTACGCAGTAAAAAAAAAACAAAAAAATGTGCCTGTTTTTTTTATAACACCACTATGAAAAAAATTCAAAAACCTCACGACCTGACAACAGCGCGTCACGGTGTTGCCAACTCGTCCTCAACTTAATCCCCTGGAGCTAAGAGAGAGAGGCTAGTGGTTTATAAAAATCTCTCCATTCCAATTTTCCCAGTTGGAGAGCGAGAGGAAGGCAGACATTTTAGCCCTTCAACTTTTTCACCCCACTCTCCGACTGGCGCCGCCCTGCGGGAAACCTGCTAACTTCCTCCTTCCGTCGTCCCTAGAGACACCTGACGGGGACTTCCTGGAGTTGTGCCGTCGCTCTAGGTTACCTTATTACGCCCACCGCTGTACATAGCGTGCAGGGGACTTTCTCATATCCTTAGGGTAAGTCTCGCGAGGGTTTTCTTCCGCTGTTAAGGGAGAGAGCCCCCTGCCTATTTAAAAATGAATATTTATACCCTCTCGGTGGTCCCCGTGAGGAAGTCTGCAGTCTGATGAGGTCTGTTGGGTGGCTTTGGACTCTCTACAGGATGTGCTAATTTGTATTTACACCCCCCAACACATGTCATGGCGGGGGTGAAGGGGGGGTGAAGGAAGGAAGGAGGCATCACCATTCCAGAGGAAAAGCATTACGGGGATAAATTATTGAGGCAAAATCTTTAGCGGAAGATGAAAATCATTTCTCATACAGGGGAAACATCTCATCTAAACGCGCGCTGGAGCTAAACGAACTTCCAGTGGACATTTTTGAACTTTCCAAAAGGTAAATGTTGACAAAACGATAAATAGTTTACATTATTTTAATTTATTTATATTTTGATATGAAATACGAATGAACATCTTATATGGTTCGTTCTCGGTGTCATATTGTAAGGTTTTTCGGCGATCAATATTAGTGTACTTTTCGAGGGCCTCGTGTGCAAAAACTATAAGTAC
The DNA here is from genome assembly GCA_963573305.1 of Pyrrhosoma nymphula. Classification (NCBI taxonomy): domain Eukaryota; kingdom Metazoa; phylum Arthropoda; class Insecta; order Odonata; family Coenagrionidae; genus Pyrrhosoma; species Pyrrhosoma nymphula. The sequence goes on along the minus strand of OY754340.1, from coordinate 64,798,690 downwards.
TACAGAATATCTAAAACTATGACTGGATAGCCCGTTTCGTCGACTACAAGAAGTAGTTTATCGCGAGCGGAGGGGGGTTGCTAGGTGACGTCACAGCTCTGCACATGGTGATCTGTAAAGTGCCGATCACAAAGGACCAATGTAAAGAAGTTTTCGCATCTAAATAGATCAATACTTTACTGGAACGATCTACCAGCAAAGCTACTCGAGCCCTTCCCAAAAAACGTAAATATATTTAAGAATAGGTTGAAGAAGGATGTTGTAACCATTTTATTTTATGGTACTGTTGAAGAGGACGAAATAGGATATTGTTATCATGCGTATCTATGTTACTACCGGGCCAATTGCCCACCTGTAATATTTTTAAATAATAATAATCTTAAATTTGTGCTTGTGTGATCACGGTTCGCACTCAGTTCAGTTTTGTATCTCCGGAACGAGTTGATCGATTTCAGTGATCCAGGTGTTTACGGAGAGCTGAGAACGTGAGTTAGACGGCATTAACACAATAAATATAAAATAATTTCGTATAGAGGAATATTATCATTCAGAAAAGCACGCTGGAGCAAAATGAACTTCCAGTGGAAACTTAAACGTTCCAAAAGTTTACTTATTTCCAAACCAGATATTTTTTCACATTATTTTCATTTATTTATATTTTGTGTACCATAATCACATAATATTTAGAGATAAAACATGATGAAAAACATAATGGAAAGAAGAAAGATTGAACTGAACAAAATTCCTTCTTATTTTAATAAATACTAGTGGAAGGTACCCATTGCAATTCAACGGGTGTGAAAAACATAGCATTTTTTTTATAAGAAAACCAGAAGCCAGAAGAATACTGTCAGCGTGATCATTTGTGGAGTATCTTGTATGTTGTGTCCGTTGTAGTAGACACGCTGACCGTTTTCCAGGTGCACGGAGAGATGAGTGAATTTTGATCCTCATTAATGCACGGGAAACCCAATAATGGGCCACGAAGACACATTACTACTTAATTAATAGCACCTAGGTTGATATATGGTCACATGGTCCCTCCGCTTCTCTTGAGCCGTCTTCTGATTGATTAGCAGCTTGAACGATTCCTTTGTGTACATAAATATATTTGCATTCAATGATTTAATTCAGTTGCACTATTCAACGTTGATATGTGCGATGAGTATCTCAATCAGGATTGGAGAGTAGGGTACAATCCAGATGTTGCCAACGTCACACTGAGTATTTGCAGCACCAGCCATGTTTATTTGACCTATGACACCTCCATCACCCGGACGGCGCCTTCGGCATAAAGGGTAGTCATAGTCATTGTTTTTGGTTGCTACATAAAGTATGCATGGTAATTGTTAGTGCACACGACATTTTTTTCGTATAATTTAATTTTTATGCCTCTCAGAACTTAGTCTCCAACTCATATGTAATATTATAAATCACCAATGTAAACCAATTATTCAGTGTGAATTATTAATTGAGAGTTGTAATCGTAACGCATGCATTTTCATTTACGCAACATGTATTCTCGGGTAAGATCGTGAAAAAATCAATCATATATTAATCAAATAGCCTTGATAGAGAGATGAATTCATATGTAATACCCTTTAATTAATGCTTCAATTTTTCTGCTAACAACACGAAGGCAATCAAAATACGATTATAATGTTCCATTTAGTTGTATCTCTTGTGTTTAAATCGTAAGAAACACATTTTCATTGATGCATCAAACATTTCCTGATAGAATCCAGAAAAATCGACTATCGAGGAATAATGCATCGATATATTTACATCTTTCATCGATACTTTAAGTCTAAGGGATTCACTTTTGATGTTAATTATAGGGAAGTACTGTGCAAGCTCCATCTAGATACATTAGCCCAATTTAGCTCTATAGGAGAATTAAGGCTGACTTAATATTTCTATATAAACTTCTAAATAATAAAAATATCTCCTCATATCTTCTTGGGGCTGTTAATCTTAGAGTCCCATCATACAATACGAAGGACTAACCTAGTGTTTTCTAATAACTATCACAGGACTTGTTATGGTCACGATACCTCCATGGAAAGAATTTTAAGAAATTTTAACTTATTTGGAAATACCTTGGATATTTTTAACTGCTCTGTTGCTCATATCAGGGATTTACAGATCTCTTGAAACAGGTTATGTGACATATGTCTATGAGGATTTGTATTTTATAATGATATATTGTATGCTAGCATATCTTGATATTACGGTATTGGTTCTATTGTTATTTTGTTTAATGTGTTTATTTTTGTGATATTATGATTTTATATTGCTTAGTGATGAGTGTATCCTATGGTATGGTTTATGAATAGAGCCAGATTGTATTGTGGTATTTTGAATTTAGATGAGGTTGCGTTTTGGTTTGATGATATTTTTCATGTGTGAGTTGGTGTATCCATGTTTGTTAATGTTTTTTATGTTCCTTTTATATCTGTATATTTTTTTTAAATTTTGTTTCGATTCAGTATATGTTTTTGATGGTGTAATTGTGGAAATATGGGCGACTTGCTTGTAAATGCTAATAAATAAACAAATAAATAAATATTGAGTTCTTGATCGCACTTTACGCATTGTCATTCATGCGTTGATTTACTCCTGTGGAATTGAGAAAAAAGTTCATCGTAAATGAATCTAATTGCGATGTATCGATAGCTGAAATCGTACGCTCCATCTCTTTGTTCCAAGAATTGTGATCGCATTTTAAAATTTTCATTCATACGTCGATTTTCCTTCTATGAAATCGAGAAAAAATCGATCGTGAATGTATGGAATAGCGATGTATCGATAGCTGAAATAGTACGCTTCATCCCTTTGTTCCAAGAGTTTTGATCGCATATTTTAAATCTTCATTCATACGTCGATTTTCCTTCTACGAAATCGAGAAAAAATCGATCGTGAATGTACGGAATAGCGATATATCGATAGCTGAAATCATACGCTCCGTCTCTTTTTTCAATATTTGCGATAGAATTTTATACATTTTCATTCATTCGTCGATTTTTCTTATGAGGAATCGAGAAAAAAATCAATCGTAAAAGTATCGAATTGCGATATATCGATTGTTGAAATCGTAAGTTCCATCCCTTTGTTCCCTGCCCATAACATCTTCGGGAAAGTACTTCCAACTCTTCCATCTCCCCCCCTCCACTTCGAACGCAGATATATATATATATTACCTTGTTTTTCTGCTGCATGGTATTTGAAGAAGTCACTCCAGACCCTTAACCGGTGGCAGAGGAGGAGAAGGGAATAAGATATTGCCGTCAGCTAATCATGGAAGCTCATAATGTCCTTCCCATCATTCCGTCTGACCTCTTGTGCCCTTTCCCATCAAGGAATGCTCACCCCCTTCGCCGATATACACACACACACCCTTACACCGAGATGGAAACGGACCAGGGTCTTACCCTATATCTCATGGGGAGACAAACCCCTCTCTCCTTATCCTACCTCCAGGATACACCCACTCCAAAAACCCGGCAACCCATTAACCGTTAGACTCCGTTAACCGAAACTTTCCGGACTTTTTTTTTCGTAGTAGCGAGAGGGGGGTGGATTTCGATTTACGATTGCGTTGACCGAGGGAATGGGATGTACGTAAAAGCGAGGGGAAAAGGATGAGGGAGAGAAGACCTTCCATTTAACAAGCAATTCTGCCAGATCTCATAACTGTTACTCCTCAAGACCCTTTACTTCCAAGAGGAGATGATCCCCCTTATATTCTTCTTCTTCCCCCTCTTGTCTCACTTCCCAAAGACGTTATCCGTATCGGGAAGATATCGCTGCCCTTTTATTTCCGTTTTCCGATCTTCAGGAGATGTTATTAAGAGTTGAGGGCGTTGGGCTGAGTTTCCCCACAATTCCAAGGTACCTCTCTTATATCTTACGTGATTCGGTATTCACGAAATATGTGTCTGAAAGTCGGACGCAGCCTGGTGTCTGGGGGGATACTACACAAAAGTGAATTTAACGATTTTGTAAATTAAAAAAATACAATAACTTTAAAACAATAAAGAATAGTTTTAAAAGCTGCAAATTTTTGAATTCGAGATTAACGAGCCAGATTCAAGGAAACAAATAAATTAAAGCAACCCGTTGAAAACATTACTTGGAATAATGGGGAAGATACATAAATTCACAAGAAAGGCTGAAAGCAGTAGATAAAACGAACTGGAGTCTTATAAAGTAACTTATGGTGGGTTTTAGCGAGATAGTTCCCTAGTCATAATGGATACCATATTAAAATTTTATTTTTTTATTTCAGCGTCTGTAAAAGGGATAAAAAAATATTGTAATATTAATGGTGCAAAGATATAGTTATATATGACCAAAATTCTCAGTAATTAAATAAATAAAGCTACATAAGTCTCTAACTTGACTCATTTTTTCCCGTCGTAAGGTTGAAAACCCGTGAAAACAGCAGGGTTTTTGCGATTCTGTCAAAATTACTGTGGTGAGTAATAGATTATTTTTTATAAATAGTTTATAAAACATGCAATCTACCCACCGTTAGTTTTTTTGACGAAATCTAGGTGCTATAAATTCCTAACTTGTTTAATATTCTCCTACTCTGGAGCGCACAGCTGTAATCTATCCCAAATGTAAAACTGCTTGTTTTATTAGGCATAATACTCGAAAAGTAGTTATAGGCAAGGGGTTGATATATTTTGATATATTATTGGAAGTATGAGAGTTTTTTCTTTTAAAAGATGCCAAATTCATCAAATTTTAGGTGACGTGATTTTTCACTCAAACTGCCTTAAAAGTAAGATCCTATGTAAAAATACAAAAATAAGATTATGTAAAAAAATAATTCAACCTGTATTATAATATGGATCAGATGTATGGAACCTCACCAAACAGTCAAAGAAAAACGTCATAACATTGGAAAACATAGTTTTGCGAATAATACGAGGCATGTCAAGAAATTAAAGACCGTTTTCATTTTTAGAAATCAGGAAAATTGTATTTTTACAAAATAACTACATGGAATTGTTTGCACATGTATAAACTATTTTTCTACATAGTCTCCTTCAACTTCGATGCACTTGATGAGCCGGGGAACGAGCTTTTTGATGCCTTCGACGTAAAAGTCCCCCGCCTGTGACCACAACCAGCTCTTCACCTCTTCCTGGACTTCCTCTTCAATCTCGAATTTTTTTCTAGCTAAATGTTGCTTAAAATGAAGAAAAAGATGAAAATCGCTTGGCATCAGGTCAAGACTGTAAGCCAGATGGCTAAGAACTTCCCATTTGAAAGAAGCCAGAAGCGCTGTGGTGACGGCTGCGGAGTGGGGCCGAGCATTGTCGTGCAACGAACACACTCCCTTGCTCAACCTTTCTCGGCGCTTGTTTTGGATCGCTCTTCGAAGGTTTTTTAGAGCCTCACAATACCGATCTGCGTTGATTGTGGTTCCGTTTGGCAAAAATTCGACGAGGACGACTCCAAAACACGGTTGAAATGACTATTTTCGCAGAGATTGCTTGACGAAATTTTCGGACGCGAGGTGATCCGGGACGCCATGTCATGGATTGCTGTTTGGACTCCGGTGTGCAGTGGTACGCCCAGGTGTCGTCAACTGTCACGATCGAGTCCAAAAAATCATCCCCCTCCCTGTTGAAGCGATCCAAAAACTTTTGGGCACTCTCCACGCGATTTTCTTAGTGCACTTCAGTCAACATTTTTGAACATCCCGCGAACTTCACAGTTGGCGGGATGCAGCACTGGGACGTCCATCGCTATTGCCTGCCAAGGCCACATTGGTTGGAATACAGAGCTGCGAGACGGCGCGTTGTGGAGGGGGAAGTCCACGCTTCACGCTAATGTTGTCCTCTGGCGGAATAGTTCGCCCGGGCGGCGGCAAAATTCAAACGGTCTTTAGTTCTTGGACATGCCTCGTATACTTACCAATTCAGGAAGAGGGCACTCAGAGAATAAGGAAGAAAGGAAGATTAAAAAATTAAGAAAGAATTAAAAGAATTATATAAATAACCAGATATTATAGGAATCTTCTTCCGTTTCAAACCCTGAGTTGGTTGGCATCAGACCTCCATTTATCTCTTTTCTCAACTTTCCATTTCAGGTCGTAATATTTTCTGCATTGCATATTTTGCCCAAAATCTGGCTCATGTAGTCTAGTCAGAGCCTTACTCTGGACATTGTGTCCTCAATTCTTCCTTCAATTATTCTTTTAACTTGAGTATCGTGCAGTAGTAAATGCCCAATAAGTTCAGCTCTTCTTTCTTTAATGATTCTTATTATACTTCTTTTTTTTCTCTTGAACTCTTTCAAAAATGTCTTTATTTGTTAATCTTTCTGTACAGCTTACTTTTAGCATCCTTCTGTAACACAATGTTTCCAAGGATAGCGGTCTTTTCATTTCAATTTCCCCCAGAGTCCACGATTGTCAGTCACAGATAAAGATCTGAAGGCCTTACCATCGATCTTGGCACATTTTTAAACCTATGAATCGACTGGTTTGTAGCGGCGATTCGCTTTTCGTCACCTCTTATGACCTTTGACAAGGGGTCACGGTTGCAATTTCGAACTCGAAAGTTCTTCCATCGTGTTTCTTGTGCCCAAAAATCTAAGAATTGACAGTTTCGTAAAGAAATTATGTCTTTTTGGTGTATTTAGAAAAATTTAACATTGAAAGCCCTAAGGCTTAAATTTGAATTTTCGGTTGGACCCTATTTATGGGGTCAAAAGTTAATATTTATAAAATTTTGCTTACATTCAATAAAACGTACGACTTTTTTCTTCATAGGTACCAAATTTCATTCATGTGCCACGAAAGAAATTGTCAGAAATTATGGGTTAGAAATGACACACGATCAATGGGACACTCTGTATAGCGTGACACTGCAAACGAATGTCTTCATTAAGGTTTTCCTCATCTCCAAACTAATGCTCTTTGACGTTAATAGAGTTTCCTTTTTATTGAACGCTAGTTTTGCTTGGATCATTCTTCATAGGAATAACTAGAAGTAATAGACTAAGGTGGCTGAGACATTTACATAGAAGTAATGAAGTCACAATGGTCAGTAACGTATGGAAAGGCACATAAAATGGACTAAGACCATTCGAAAGACCAAGCATGCGTTTGAGTGACGAAGTATAGAAAGATATCTTAAGGGAGCTTGGGATGATGGAGTTGAAGACGGCAGAAGACCGAAGAATGTAGAGGGAGTACGTTAAGGTGAAGCCAAAAACCAACTTGGTTTCCAATGGCCACAGGAATAAGAGTAAGTTAATGGTTATATAGAGCAAATATTTACCATCCCAATTTGACATGCATACTCCATTTAGAAATTATTAGCCACACATGGTGAGATTGGGCTGACAAATATTCCAAATAAATTCTCGGCATGGTTACTTGTTGATATATCGTGGAAACAGGATCGGAGAAAAATAAATACATTGATGCTTTGGCCTCATTTTGGTTCGAAAATCAAAGATCTAGCACAATTATTTAATATTATTATGAGTGAAAGAAAAATGACCTTCATGGAATTATTTCGTTTCTCATATTCAATCCAACTTTAAAAATTCCTCTCTGGGCTCAAACCAAGGACGAGATATCGAGATTTTCGATATTTTCCTGATTTGATCGTCATTTATAAACCTTCTGTGAGACGAATTATCCGCATTGTGTACATGGTTAAAAAGTTAAATTTTTCCTTTTTCTCTCGAACCTTTTTTAACATTTCCAAATATCTTAAAAACTAGAAGTTAAATACATATGATCATAACGGAGAAATTGTCACTGAAAAAAATCGACCAGAACCAAGAACCTTTGAATCGAACCAAAGACCTTTGGCTTCCTGATTATTAGAATGCCGGGTATAAGTAATCCTGGATAGCGTAGTGGTCTTCGCATTAGCCGAAAAGCATTAGATCCCGGTCCGGGCCAATGTTTTCCTATGGCAATTTATCCGTTATTCCATATTCCAAAACAAGGTTAACGATTTGCAGTGGATTTATAACGGTTCGCCACCCGTAAAAATTAGTATAGCTTGAGTGCACGAATGCTTACGACGCTATGTGAGGCTAGACTATGCGAGAATTTTTTAAAACGAAAAAGGATGACAATATTATCTGGTTTGTACCACCAACTGACAAACAATCTGTATTGTTATTTAATCTCAGTTTTCGCTTCAGGATACTGTTTTCATTCGTTTTGGAATAATATTTCAAATTTGAAAAATTTTAGCTATGTATTACTTCGTTTTTCGATAAAAATCCACATATTGGTTTACCTAGGGGTTTTATAGGTGTAGCAAAACTTGGTGGCACTCGATTGCACAGAGAATGTCGTCAGGGAGAGGAGACTATACAAAGGAGGAAGAACGGAGATGCTTATATTCTTTCTAAAGGTCCCATACCTGAGCCCTGTGGTACCTCTGACCTCTCTTCAACGCTTAATTCATAGTAATAACTACACCTACACTACCACAACAAATTTTTGGCACAACTCAATCCTTTTGCTTGATAATTCACATGTCCCTGTTATATTTATAGGGATAGCACCCTCTAAACCTGGAAAGCCCGACAACAATACTGGTTTCCTAGTAACCTTGAGCTGACATAGTTAAATTCTATCAGTCGTGAACGCAGCGGTGGGAAAGGCTGTTGGAATATTTCCTCGTACTGTATGTGCGCATAACTTGAAGGTGATTCCGCATTTTATACCATGTAACGGTTTCTATAACAATTATCAGTGGAACATCTTTTTTTATTTTGAGAAGATTTTAAACATTCACATTCAATAACAGCCAAGTTTTAAATTTTTTTTTTTAAATGTGCTCCATACGCAATATGATGTATCTTTTTTGGTATTATACAGTGAATTATAGTAGTAATCTAGTATAGGCATAGCAAAACTTGGTGGAACTCACCAGTGAGGAATTAAAGGATATTGAGGGTAAATCAAGCATTGATGAGCCGGCAAAGATACCGAAGGACTACCGGAGGGACCTCTTGTAAGAATACTTGGCAACTTTACCCCACGTTTATCGTGTACTTTTTTCTCATTCATGTCACACTCTTTACAAGTGAGTGCCACCAAGTTTCGCTATACCTATAATAGAAATAGTTATAGAACTCATATTACGTGCATTTGCGATAGATCATCTGTTTACAAATGGTTACAATTCGTCGATACGTTTCAGCAAATCGTCCAAAATGCGCTGAATCCAACAATTCTGGAAGAAGCCATTTCCAATCTAACGCGGTGATAATAATTGAAGTATGGGAGAGAGGGAAGAAGTTTTCTAAACTTGGGGGGCGCCACTGTCGTCTTCGTCCCCAGAGGGTCTAAAGGGGTCGCGGAATGGGATAAGGGGTTCGTGCGAGACGAACCCTTGAACCCTTCCTCGGAGAGATATCCTTTCCTTCCCCCCCTCTCCCTCACTCCTTAAAGGGAAAAACCTTTTATTGGACCCTTTATCTTATCTACCACGTCGTTAACCCATTAACTCCCAACTTATTACCAAGAGAGGGTAGCACCGTCGCGGGGAGTCGATAATAAGATTGCCCATCCACCCCCTCTCTCCCTTCCCGACATCCCACGCGAGCTTCTTCTCGGCGACGTCACCTACGTTCATATCGACAGAAATTATAGCGATAGATCGATTAATCGTTTTTGATAAGTGATGTATACGTAACATTGAGAGATAGTTGATGTCCATATGGACATAAAGCATAGCGATAGAGGGATTAGCCTCTTACGATTTTCGATGATTACGTAACATTGAGAACGGGCCGACGTCCATGTAATTTTATTATTATTACTCCATACACAAAATACATTTCAATAGCAAATTTTGGGTAACTTTAGGTATCCTTGAAGGAGAACCTGTTTTAAGGCTACCATCAAATAATAACAGGTAATTCTTACATTTAAAAATACATGTAGCTCATGTAGTGAGGCATAGACAATTACTTAGCAATGTGAGTGCGTACCGTAAGAAGCTACTTACTAACAGTTTATGGAGTTATTTATAAAACATTTACTTCAACATTTGCACCTCATTCTCTTTGGGTCGAAGCCAAGACTGTACATTTTCGATAATATTTTTACGCATATTACATTACATTATCAATAGGAGAACCTGTTTATGGCTACCATCAAATAATAACATGTTATGTTTTCACTTAAGCTTACATAAAGCTCATGTAGTGAGACTAAGACAATTTCTTAAGAAGTTAACAATTTAAGTGCATACATTAAGAAGCTACTAACTAAGACTTATGGAGTTAATTATAACACATTTACAACAATATTTATAACACGTTTACAACAATATTTACAACAATATTTGCAACAATATTAAAACAATATTTCCTCTACACTCTCTTTGGTGATAAGTCAAGAATGTACATTTTTCGAAAACATTTTCACAGACTTAGAATGTCATGTCATGTCAACAGGAATGCCAGCGATAGATCGGTATATTTTTTTCGATATGCAATGATTACATACGATTGGGAAATGGTCGACGTCCATATCGACAGGAATGCAAGTGATATATCGATTATTCATTTTTGATATGCGTTGATAACGTAACATTGAGAGATGGTCGACACCTACATTGTAAGAAATGCTAGTGATATATTGATTAATCAATGTCGATGTGCGTTGATTACGTAACATTGAGAAATGATCGTCATCCATGTCGACCGAAATGATCAGTTAATAGTGATGGATCAGTTAATCGTTTACGATATACGTTGATAACGCAAAATTGAGAGATGGTCGACATCCGTGTCGAGAAAAATGCTAACGATAGTTCAATCAATCGTTTTGTAAATGCGGTGATAACATACAATTGAGATCAACGGTGAACGTCCATATCAACAGAAATGATAGTTATAGATCGATTAGTGACTTTCGATATGCGATGATTCCGTAAAACTGAGAGATGGTCCGGAATAATCGAAAAAGATGCTGCGGTAATATATAATTTACATGAAGTAATCTTCAAGTAGTTTGTACAACATAGCTTAACACAAATTGTAATAACCATTTTGCCAACGCCTCAAACAAAATTGTAAATACTCCATAGTTAAATCTTCGCCAGTCTCTTATTGACATCCTTACATAAACGTTTAAGTCATCAGTTCCCTGCGACAACTTATCACCTTTTTGCTAGCTCTTTCTCCTTGTAACGGCCTTGCTACAATGCACATTTATTTCTAACGAACTACTTGAGCTACTAAATCTTGTATGATATTGTTTACATTCAAGTTGGAAGCTTATTTTTGTCAAAAATCATATCCATAGTGACTATATACATTTCTTCGCTTATTCATCCCATGAGGAAGGGAATAATGTAGGAAAGAGTCAAGGTAGCCTGTCACATATAAATACATTCGTCGGATAATCTAATTCTCAATCTTCTCAAACGCCTTAAGCCTATTCCCATCTTACTTACTTAGCGTTCAAGTCTATGCATCAAAGATAAACATATTGAGATGAAATTATTTTACTTTTTTATTATCTGATCTGCCAAACTGACTTCATAGCAACCTGGAAAAATTGTTATTAAAACAATTTTTTTCCTCCCAAAGAAAAAAGGTCCAATGTTACCACCCCAATTTGCTACTGAGTATTAAATTGTTCCACTAAAAAGAACTGCTCAGGCATAACAAGAATCCTTCTGTGTTGCTGAGGCCATGTTGTGGAACAGTATCCCCGTCGTTGTTACGGAATCCAATTCAATACTTCATTTTAAAGTAATATTTCGTTGGCATATTTATAACCATGAAGTACTATCGTTTAAACCATATATTATAATTTATAGATTGTGTTTTTTGACTTCATTTGATTGAGGAGGTTTCGGTGGCTTAGCTCAACGTAAGAGAATTCGATGAGTCTTGCATTAGACATTACTATTGTTGTCTTAAAACTACCTGATTTTTTTCAGAATTATTTACCGCAGATTTCTTAAGATATTTGAACGAGAATTGGGAGTGAAATTACACGGGTTGTTATGGGAACGCAAGGATTTATTCATCAGAAAAGAACATTTTCTAATTACCCAATATATAATAATTTAAAAATCTATAGAAAAATATAAAACATACTTTTACTCCGAGCCCATGAACAAGTCCTTCGCGCGCGTTGCAGACGATGTGAATTTGGCAACGCCGCGAGCAATGAGAAGTTGAAAGTGGATGCATAACTTGAAGGATGGAGAAGAAAATGCATAAGAAGGACCGTGCAATTCATGCCCAATTCCTGATCAAATATCATAAGAAACCTACCGAAAGTAATTCTGAAAACTTGCTTATCAATGCTTTCAGGAAAAATCATTGAATTCTCTCAAGTTTAGTGAAATGACCAAACCTTTTTAGTATGTAACCCACTTTAAAATGGATAGAATCACTACAAATTTTGTAAATTTTACAATTGATTTCATTTAATTCAACCGGTTTCATCGCATAGGCAACATCTTTAGGAGTCACCTATGCGATGTCACCTGTACCCTGAATACGTCGCCAATGCGATGAAATCAGACGTTTTAAATAAAATACAATATAAAACTTCCAAAGTTAGTTTTGATTCTGTGAATATGGATTCCCACAAAGTTACGCCCGAAAATATCATAGTTCAGCTTTTCAAATGGATGTAACATGTTATGTCTGAGCTCATTACATTAATGTATTTATTTCTATGTTGTTAGTGGACGAAGGAGTCCAAGAACAATAACACTTTTCTATCCTATTCTATTCTACATTCCCAACACAAATACAGTTAAAAACCTTGGCGTTACAATATCTGCTAATCTCCCCTGGCTAAACCATATTCATTGCATCACAAAGAAAGTAAGAAAAATCCTGTTTCAACTAAAAAGACACAAAGACCTGTTGACTGTTGAAATTAGGAAAAACATTGATAGCCTCAATTGTTTTTTCCACATTTTGACTATTGTTGTCAAGTTTATAATAATATTCCCGATGAACTCGATGTTATACTTCGACGCTCACTAAACGACTGTGTTACATTTATTTACAACCTCCGGAGAGATGTACACATAACACAATACCTTAATGATATCTTGATGAGAGTTGTCATTGACTAATCTTTTATTTTAATTGTTTTTTGGATAATTGGTCATTAAAAAAAGGAAACACAAAAAAAGTTAACATAAAAACTGTCTGAATTGGATAATTAAGTGTTTCACCTCAAGCCCTGAAGATGAAACAATAAAGCTTTGAAACGTTGGTGTGAGAAGAAAAGTGATTTTTATGAACAAATTCTCCATAAAACAATTAATATGTTAATGGTATCGGATGGCTGAATGTCAATGAAACGACGAAAATATTTTCTTGCTGCCTTCATTTAAGACTTATTACACTTTAAAAGTCCTAAATATTTATTTAACCCTGAACCAGTGTCGTGTGGTCTGAGAGACCGCTGCGTTTTTAAAATTATGAATATTTTCAAAATGACTATTTTAAAATGTCTATAATTCTCGTTAGCTTCATATTTTCGTATAATAAGAATATAACACTCTTAAAATTTAACGTTTTTATTATTTTTTTCTGTAAATTTGCAACTGAATTCGATTAGCGGTCTGAGAGACCTCACTTCACTAAATTGAAAAAATCAATAAACGTAATTCTGATGTACATGATTAAAAAAGTTTGTTAAAAACAATTCGTTATGATTTGTCAAGTATAGGAATAATTAATAATTTGTCAGGAAGCATTTTTAGTTACACAACGTGGATAATAATGTACTTCATTTTTCTAAAAATAGATTAAGTAAGAATAAATGACTATTCAAGTCGTTGCTGAAGGTTAACGCAAAACAAATTCTCTTTAAAACTGTAACTAAAACCACCAATATAATATTATAATAATATTATAATAATATACACCAATTTCAACTAGGCCGGATACCGACTTTATTTACTACCATTCTCATCGGATAACATGTTTCCAGAAATATTTCCAGGTTGTAGCTTCAATTCTTTGGAATACTCTGCCTATATGAGGTTAAAAATATTAAAAGGGTTAAAATATTTTAAATCTATGGTATTTAATCTTCTTATGAATCCTACCTCTTTTTGAATTGGTTATCATATGTACTCACATTATAATCTATACTATTGAAATGTTACGTTCATACTTGTTATTGTAAAATTTATATTAATTATTACGTTGATGTATGTGATCTGTATCATCCAACGAGATTGATTGTTAGTTTTATTTATTCTTGCTTTATATTTGTAAAGTGTTGGATGTTAATAGTGTTCTGTTCTTAGAGGACGTAGTCCTAGAACAATAAAAATATTCTCAATTCAGTTCAATATTCTATTCTACATACTCATGAATTTATTTTCAAGTTCTGTTCATGATTCACATAACACTAATTCATGCACACACGTTGTCATCATGACACAACGTACGCAACTAACCCTAAACAAACACTCCAGCTGAATATCATCGATGAGCGAGGTTCTTCAATGAGGTTTAATGGATGTTATGAAGGCTAATGGACTTGGTCCAGTGTACTAAGGAGAGAGAGAGGTCATCGGTAACCCATTCAGGCAAATGTCTTATCGCAGACGAAACGCTGTTGATGAAAGGGTGACCACATAGAGGGGTAAGAGAGGTCAAAAGGTCACCTCGGTTCGCTCCCGGACTTCTGAATGGACGTTGTAGATGGGGTATTACCCTGGAAAAGGGCCTGGAAAAGGGTCACAGAAGGGGTCGGGACTGGCGATTGTTTGCGAAGTTGGCTTAGGGACTGCTGGAAAGGGATCCTGAATGAACGTCCCAACTACATCGTTAAGATCCTCGTTTTACTACCAGAGAGTCAGTGACGAAATCTGATGAAGAGACGATGGGATATATGTGTATCAAGCTAATGTGCATGCAAGGTCCTTGTGCGATTAACAGTAAACAGGAAGATACATTTATCTTTTAAAATATATTTAGACAGAATTTACTTCCATCATATCTGCTGTACACTGCAGAAATTAATTTTAAGATTTAATAATAGAAGTTAGCATTTATTGCAATGGAACAACTTTTTACATCTTAATTATCTAGTTGAATGTAAATAAAGTTTTAATTCAGAATTCATAATTAAATATTACTAGAGAAGGTGTCAGTATTGAATGTCAACGAAAAGGAAAATGAGTTAACACTAATACATCTTTATTAACCATTCATATAACTTATTTAGTGCAAAGAATCATATTGAGTCAATGGATACTACACTACATGTGATGGATATACTACACGGAATATTGACTTCCGACTCCCATACGGAATAACCGTGTAGAAAATGTTTATTTCAATCATATACATTTGAAATTGTTAAGTTAAATTTTTTTTACTTGATACATCTACATCTACATACTACCCCGCAAGCCGCCTCAATAGGCGTGTGGCGGGGGGTGTTAGGAAACCAGCCGTTTACATATGAAAAGGAAACGCTCTAATGAAATTACGCCTAACATTTATTAATTAAAGTCCCTAATTGTTCGGGGGAAAAACGAATTCCCATACCTATCCGTTCGGCATAATATCTCTCTTAATGTATCGTTTCTGTCGAATCTGGAAATATAGTGGGGTCCTAATATAATATTCTTCTTGTCGCTCTTAAATATATCTGTTCTTAATTGCTCAAGCAATCTAAGCCTAGCGCGCAGCCTCCGAGTCTCTAGCGGCTCCCAGCCTAATTCGTTTAACGTTAAATACATAATGAGACTAAAGCATTAATGACCTCAGTTTTTCAATAAAAATCTCTCTATCGATAGATAATTTAACATTTTTTTAATATAACGCGAATTATTTATTAAAATTTAGAGAAATTATAACTTTTGCAGCAAAGAAATTTTTTCATTATTACCAAGACTTACCAGGCGCTATGTAGGTTAATAAAAATTCTGCCAAAGAGGGAATTATAATTTCGCGACGCATAATTAAATGTCTTTTAACAACGAAATATTTCGAGTGGTTACGTGGATGCGTATATAGGAGCGCTTAGAAGTAATTCACTATACTATCAATAGAGGGATTATGTAATCAAAAATGAACATTTTAAGTCTATATCAGGTCCTCCAAGTCCAGTGCGCTTTCACTCTTTTTTTGTTTAATTTCTTGAAACCTTTCGATAGGTGGCATTAGCGAGGACTATGAGGCACATTTTCACTTTGTTTCTGAATGGCGGCTTGCTTGGGAATTCCAATTTTTTGTATTGAAAAAGATTGATTTCTCAACTAATAATGGGTTAAGAGATCATGCTTTGTTGTTGAAAGATCCACAGGGTATTCCGCAACCTTAGGAAAGAACAATGTTTTTGGTGTAAAGAACAGAAACATTTTTAAAGTAAGTACTCTGTTTTATTCTTCACGTTACTCTATAGCAAGTCATGGTTGATACCGATGATAGACTACTTAACCTATCCATCGCAAGACTCTGTTTGAGTTTTTGTTTTTTGAGTCTGAGAATATTGTTTTGACAGATTATGGTTTTTATCCCCGTTTAGATGTAAATTTCTTTGATGTGATTATTGAAAGTATGTATCACTGAACTCAATTACTCGTGAATTACGCTCATTAACCACATACTGACGCCAATGATTTTGTTTTGTAGTCGTGATCGTTCTAACATTATCATTTGATAAATATAACCATTAGTTTCTTCCTAACTAGCCGTAATTCCCCCTTAAGTTCTAAATTGAAAAAAGCGAAATTACGAGTGATACATATAGGGATCACCTGATTCTCATGTGACTCATTCATGTCAGTGGAGCCGCGTTTGGTAGTTTCAAAAAAGGTATCACACCAAAGTTAAGGAGTCTGCTATTTTTAAATTCTAGTGTACGGTCTGTATGTATTTCATCTAATTATAATTTATTCCATACTATATTATTGTGTTCATATTTTTAAAAATAATAATTTAGTGCATTATATTTATTTATATACGTACATATTACTTTCTACTCTCGATGGCCAGTCATATCTATACAGTGTTTTACTTCTGTCAGCCGTCCTGCGACGGCCATACATTTCCATTTTTATCACTTGATAAGATAAAGAGAAGATTTCCTGAATTATGGAGGGTTTAGCACTGGCAAGTTACTTTCACAATAATCTTCAGCAAGTTCCTTCCGCAAGAGTCTTCTGCAAGTTCCTTGAGCAAGAGTCTTCTGCAAGTTCCTTCCGCAAGAGTCTTCTGCAAGTTCCTTGAGCAAGAGTCTTCTGCATGTTCATTCCGCAAGAGTCTTCTGCAAGTTCCTTCTGCAAGATCTTGCGGGGAATTTTACAATCACGAAGAATTGACGAATAATTAGAAGTTAACGTATAACTAGATTGTTTCCCACCTATACCCTGACTGCAGCACGCTTCTGTAAGCCACTTGTAAAACTTTTTTTTCAAAGTTCTGAAATTACGAATTGTAAAGCCGTTGGTATCCTGCAAATCTACGTCAAAAACCGCTCACTGCAGGTAAATACAAAATTTTCCACCATCAAGATCCGCCAATTCCGCCATCTACTCTCCTATCGACCTATCCGGAACCTATCGGACTTCCTAATCTTATCATCATCCCTCTTTTACCACTTAAACCATTCCCACAATGGCGCCTCTTCCGACGGGATTATTACCAATGATCGCTCCAGATCTTATTACATACGTATTCAACATCCCACGTGCGCCTTCCTGCCAAACGATCACACGGAATAGCAGTGCCCTCTGATGGGTGGACTGGGAGAGGTAGTGCTTTGGTTGTAAGAACTTTCATATCGGAGGGTTCCCGGACCCAACGCGGGGAGGCGCTAGGTGGAAGAAAAGAGGCATCACACACACTGATACCACATCATAACTTTTAACTGCAGTTTGGAAACTTTCTGAATCGGACACGGGGTCGGGAAAAGGAGAGAGATAAGACCTGCCAACTTATAAAATGGTTGGTTTTGTTTCCAAGAGGTGTACTTTAGCAGAGATGGAAATATGAAGGAGAGATAGCGGGAGTTTAAAATAATATATATATATTATTTTTAACCCCCGCTATATATATAATAATTGGGAGCTTTCACGAGCGTAAACACAAAAATATATAAAAACTTCGTCACTAGGGTGACTAAACGGAATAAACACTTTAAAAAAAAACTCATACGGGTTTTGAATATTTCGGTGGATCGCCACCACCTTCTTCAGCGAGAGGTAAAGGAAGAATCCTTCCTTTACCTCTCGCTGAAGGAGGTGGCGGCGATCCACCAAAATATTCAAAACCCGTGAGTTCTTTTTTTTAGTGTTTATTGCTTTTAGTCACCCTAGTGACGAAGTTTATATATATATATATATATATATATATATATATATATATATATATATATATATATATATATATTTTATTTATTTATTTATAATATGCCAAGAGGATGGCCGATGAAAATATAGAAACAAACAAAGGACACTTACAAATTAAAACTTCCGATATTTCGGTGAAAAGTAGCTTCCACCTTTCTCTAGGTAAAGAGTAAGAATTCTTAATTCAATTAAATTCTTAATTAAACTATTCATAATTGCGAGAGATGACTCGTCAATCATTATCAAGCCAAACATGTCGAAAATCTTTAATTTCGACCAGATTTAATAATAACGCTAGGTCCTTCTTGATTGGACGGAAACTGATTGTAGACTTCAGAGACATATACCTTGTTACAATGAGATATTTATCTTGGTTATCTAGTAGCCAGTTAAAGCATTTTGTCATATTTAATAAGGAAACTGTAAATGTTTTAGTTAAATGAATTCTAAGTAAAAGTAATTTGAAGATATCTAAGTATTGTTTTTAGTTTAATAACCCACGTATTTTATATACAAAATCACAATAGAAACAAAAATATTCCGTTGGTGCGTCTATCATGCTGTGTGTTTTGAAGAGGGAGATAAACTGCGGGTCGGTATGTCGAAAGAATTAACCCGCCATTGGTCGCGCAATGAGATTTTATCTAACACGAAATTTAAACTAGTGCTCACTTTGGAAGCATAAGTTAGAATAAGTACACCTTTAATTATAGCTGACTTTTTAATCTCTTCCTATTGACCTTGCCGTCTCATATAAAAGTATAAATGAAGCGTCCAACGCTGTGTAATGATGATATGTCTGATACCGTAATGGCTACAAGGTGTGAGACTTTTCTTCATCGCGCGACCACTGACGTTAGTGTTTTTGTATAATCACTCGTTACACTCTCGCAACATGTGGACAAAGTTGATTCATTTCGTGGAGAGCAGATGCGTTATTGCAAATTTATGAGTCATGAGCAAGTATGTCCTCATAAATGAATATTTCTTCTTGAGAATGGTAATGTTCTTACATTAAAAACCCAATGATATCATTGCCAGTAATATTAGCAATGATTACGTAATTGCATCAGTATTTGTGTATATTTTGAAATCATTGTTTCAAATGAACATTTAGAGAAATAAATTAAATCTAAATATAGTGTTATATATTGTCAATAAACGCTCTACGATAGATAATCAATGGTGTACATCTAAGTGTGAGAAAAAGTCTCACACGCGACCGCTCGCGTGATATATGTAGCTTAGCGACCCCACTCCCGGGTTAAAAAACAAATCTTCGTCTGGAAATATTCGGGAATATTATGATGATTTGGCAACGCTGATCGCACAAGATGTTGGAGAATTAGTGGAAGTAGAATCATGGAGAGGAATGTGAGTGGATTAGGAAAGGAGAACCAACTTTCACATCGCAGAAGAAGAGATGGGGAAATGTGAATATGTTTGTGAAAATATTTTTATCATTATTATCCTGAGACGTAACGGTAAGTGGTTTTTCTTTTCCTTTTTATCTTTCAGCTCGCTCGTCTTGATTGTTGAGGGATGAGATGCCATCCTCAAGGGATTCCGCTCCGTGGAAGGAATTGCTGTGCAATAAGATTCAGATCTTTTGTACGGAGAGAATTTAAGGTAGATTTCAGTCAGATGTTTCCATGGTCATAATAGAGACCATATTCGAACTTTTTTTATTTCTCCGTCTTTAAGAAGTATGAATTAAATACTGAACTATTAATGGCGCAATACTACAATAATTTATCACAAATATTTTCAGTAATGTATAAAATGTATCCAAATAAGACCCTAACTTGACTCATTTTTTCACAAAGTACGTTCAATACGCGTTCACAACAGAAGGTTTATTTTTAGATTCTTTGAAAAATTAATTCGTAAATTAATTATTATATTTTTATAAAATAGTTGACAAAACATACCAACATAGACACTGTTAGTTTTTTGACGAAATCTAGTCGTTCGAAACTCTTATTTTTTTCAATGTTCTCCCTCTGGAGAGCACATCCGTAATTTATCCCGTATGAAAAATTTCAGCTTTCGTAAATGTAGCTTTCGTCTTATTTTCAGGCAAGTTGCTCGAAAAGTAGTTCAGAAAGGGGTTAATATATTTTGATATCATTGAAAATATGAGGTGTTTTTTAAAATGACGTATTAGTCTTATGCCAATAGATGCTGATAGTAAATGTTTTAATTTATGGTGAGAATAATTTCTAATTATTTAAATTTCAAGGAACCGTTGCACAATTAATATTAAGACTAAAGAACACAAAAAAGGAATTTAAAAATACTTTTTTAAAAACCATGGTTATATTTAAGTAAACAAAAAAGTAAAAAAAATATTGTTTTATCACTCGGAAAATAACAACGTTGTCGCTTTTTACTCTTGATCAACATCCAGCCTCTATGTCATTTATAAATATCTATCCCACAAGCGCTTACTTATTAGGAAAGTTATGAAAAATTATTTTTTATAGTTTTAAGTACACTTGAACGTAGGCGTGATTATTATGAAAAGATTTTTGACGTGAATGCGAATGAACATCTTATGTTTCGTTCTCCGTGTCATGTACGGTTTTGTCGCGATCAATGTTTTGTACTTTTCGAAGGCCTATATATTTGTATATATATCGATATAGGCCTATATAGGCCTATATCGCGACCAATATATGTGTGCTTTCGAGGGCCTCGTGTGCAAAAACTATAAGGATTATAGAATATCTAAAACTATCAATAGATAGTCCATTTCGTCTACTACCGAAAATAGTTCATCGCGAGCGGAGGAGGGGTTGCTAAGTGACGTCACAGCGCTGCGAGTGGAGGTCTTAAAAATGGGTTTATGTGGGCACGGCGCGCGTTCAGTTCAGTCGTATCTCCGGAATGAGTTGGTTGATTGTAGTGATCAAGGTGTCTACGGAAAGCTGAGAACGTAAGTTAGACATTTATAACACAAGAAATATAAAATTAACATTGGAAAGCAAAAAATATTTGTTACCATCGACCAATTTTCATAGGTTACCCATTTGTACCAATGATTTTGATGAATAAAATATGATCTGTAGAGCGTAATTTTCTTTATTTCATCTCAACTAGCTTTCTGACAAACAAAAGAAAAGAATCTCCCAATAACGAGAGTGACGTATGTTATTTCGCATTCACGAAATAAAGATACTACAGGAGTATCAAGAATACACTGCCTGTATTTTTTTTTACATATTATTACTTCTATAGAAAGCACTCTTGAATATCTGACGAAAGATATTCCAGAACATCCCAAGAGATTAATGTAAATTTTGATAACATTTCTCCGTTTCTGCGATGTTTACCATCCGTGGAAAGAGGAGAAGGGAACCCCTTAAACAAGCCGATGGAAGTATGAGACTCACGTCTCGCGATTTCCCTCAAAGATTTCCAAGTGGAGAACAGCTGACAGCCGGAAGTCATCCGAAAAGCCTAAAGAGCATCCCCACGGTAGCTCTTCCAGAAGATGCGAGGTAAGTTAATTACGGTCCAGAATATCAGATGTCAATCATTGGATACACGTTCTGGTTTTTGGGGTAAATGATAATAACAGCAAGTATAGAATGTTATTAGCGTTCGCACAGCTGTTACAGCGATGTTTCCATGGGAACGGAGCAAGGAGAACCGATTATCAGATTGCAGAATTTAACCGCGGAGTTATAAATTATGTACCTGTCTTGAAATAAGCATGAGCTACACGTTCGTAAAAATTCAATTTTAAGCCTTGTTTAAGAGGAGGTAATACCTTTATCAAAGTCTTTTTTATTGTTGATATTATGGATGCTATAGTTATGCAAGAACGCTATACTAAATGCGTAGCTAAGCTCTGAAATATGAATTATGTATTTGACCATTTTAGAGAACTACTAAGAAATAATACATACATTTATTTTTATGGGTAAACTTAATTGGTATGCCAAGGTAACTTTTTAATTTTACTAGATTCATCTTAGAAGAAAAGAATTTATGAATATACATTATTTCAATCACTTTTATTTGGTATTGTCTTCCATACTTATGTGAAGTACTTGTCGCAATTGAAGTGCATTGTACATGCAGAGTCGCAGAACTTCATAAAATCAATTGTAACAAAATTAAGCCTATCAATCATCATAGCATTAAGAGAATTTACCAAGTTTTTTATTTTAAATCTTCACTCAATGTAGCAGTGAAGATCGAGGTGGGGTGATATCTTTTAGCTTCGCAATCCCCAGACATACGAGTTAAATACCTTCGTACTATGCAGCTTGGAGAGGAATTTAATCAATAGATCTGAACATATGACGATATTTAAATAAATAAATACATCGAAAAACTGTTAAAAGTTGTTGTATAGACTTAGTGATTATTACTTTGTTATTTATACTGTATTGCCATTGTTTTTAATCATCTTTTATTTGTATTGTTGCAAGTGAAAATTCTTATGAATTATTTTACTCTGCTATAATTCCGCACACAATATGTTTTATCTCTAATTGTTTTTCTGTTATCAGGTTAAAAAAAAATGATTATACATATGCACCAGCCGCTTCATGTTATTTCATGATGGTAACCCCAAAACAGGTTTACCTATGGGGTACCTAAATTCCACCTTATTGTCTTTTCAAATATTGTATATATATACTTTGTTTACTTCACAAGTGGAATAAATATTATTATTATTATTATATTATTATTTCCCGGTTTTTCGATCCAATAACCTGCCATTGGTCGCGCTATGAGATTTTCTCTAACACCAAATTTAAACATGTGCTCACTTTGTTTTCATGAGTTAGAATAAGTTCCCTTTCCTTCTAGCTGACTTTTTATCTCTTCCTATTGAACCCTTGCCGTCTCATACAGTATAAATGAAGCGTCCGCAGCTGTGTAATGATGATATGTCTGATACCGTCATGGCTACAAAGTGCGAGACTTTTCCTCACCGCGCGACCACTGACGTTATTGTTTTTGTATAATCACTCACTTGCGTTACACTCTCGCAACATGCGGACAAAGTTGATTCATTTCGTGGAGAGCAGATATTTTAATGCAAATTTATGAGTCATAGGAATGCATGTCCTCATAAATAAATATTTCTTCATGAGAATGGTAATCTTCTTCATTAATATCCAATTATATCATCGCCCATTTGAATGTATATTGTTTGTGTCAACATTTTTAAAGATGTATATGAACAATTAAATAAATAAATTCGAAGAAATGTGATGGATAATTATCTTGAGTGAGCTCTTCTTTGGCTCTTCACTGGTTTAAACTATTCATAATAGCCGACGTTTCGAGAGAAGACTCGTCAATCATTCTCTAGGCAAGCATGTCAAAAATCTTAACATTAAACCAGATTATATACTAACGCTAGGTCTTTCTTGATTGGTCGGAAACTGATTGTTGACTTCAGAGACCTATATCTAATTAGAATGAGATATTTGTCTAACTTACCATGTAGCAATTTAAAGCATATTGTCATATTTATTAAAGAAACTGTAAATGTTTTCATTAAATGAATTATTTTTAAAAGTAATTTGATGATATCTACGTCTGGTTTTTAGTTTAATAACCAACGTATTTTTTATAAAAAATCACAACAGAAACAAAATTATTCCCTTGGTGTGTCTATCAGGACGTGTATCTTGAATAGGTAGAATTGAAGATGCCAAACTTTCGATTTATATTCGGGGAAAAAGCCACACTTTCGACTTACATTCGGGGAAAAAGCCACACTTTCGACTTATATTCGGGGAAAAAGCCACATTTTCAATATGTTTTTAGGGAAGAAGCCATACTTTCGATTTATTTTCGGGGAAAAAGCCACAATTTCGACTTATATTCGGGGAAAAAGCCACACTCAGTACGCATGTCGAGCCAAAAGTGCACTTTCGCTTCGCTCTTCAAGCCGAAAGCGTTGCGCCCTCTAATACTAATCTCTTCCGCGCCCGATTCCTTCGCAGCAGCATCCCGCCCCCCTGGACCCCCCTCCACTCATCCCTCTCACCATCCACCCACCGTCTTCCTGCTCAACCCCCTGGGGTTGCGCGCGAACCCCCCCCCCCCCCAACTCGGCACATCCCTCCCGCCTTACCCTTAAAACCCTCGCTGCCACTGACAGCCGACGTAATTAACGAAGATGAAGGGAAAAGACCCTAGTCGAGCCACGCTTATGCGGAAGTGTAGGGGGTTCGGAAGGGATTCAGGGTGTGGGGTAAGAAGGGGGGGGGGTAGATAGTCAGGGGGGTGTGCGACTACGCGTAGGGGGGAGGGAATAAAGCAGGGTTCGAGACATGCACCCTGGGATGGGTCCGTCAGTGCGTGATTATTTCATTTACAATTTGGTACACGTGTGCGTATTTCTGTAAACTTTCGATAGTTTGTATCCGGAGATGTGCCAAACCAAGAAGTTTAGCTCTGAATCGAAGATATAATACGAGGTTTTAACAGATACCAACTGAAATATTGATATACCTGCTTAAAAGTTCGCAATATAATCGCTACTATAATTTTCAAGTAATAAGATACATGTGGATCCATAACACCTGATAACAGCAAAATCAGAAAATTTAAAAGTATTATCATCGACGAAGAATAGAAAACAGATGCACCTGTCATGTTATACTCCTTGAAGCAACTCGTACTATTAAAATTACAGAAAGAAGAGTAGAGGGATATTCCATGGTGACCAACGTAACATTTTAGCAAATTTTATACCTTATTTTAATTGCATTCATACAAAACCCTGTGCAGTCATGTAGTTTTTCTTACCATAGTGCATTTGAGACTTGCTATAGTAAATAAGGAATGTGAAGATTAGCAATATTTAGGGCCAAATTTAAAAACATATAACACTTTTGGTTTCTTTAAAATTTAAAAAATAAGTTTGAGGTTGATATTACCATGGAGTACAAAATAAAAAGTATAGCAAAAGAGTTGGTTTAAAGTGCGAACTCTTCGGAGTGGTAGAATACTCCAATTGTGTTACCAAACTTAGTGCACATACTGAACTGGTTAAATGCATTTACTGTATGGAAACCAAATTGAACACTTTATTCAACCAATTACACTCACCTTAACTAACCGACAGTCCGATTTCTATAATGCAAAACTCATAAAACTCTCAGATGACACCGAGTTAAGGATACGGCTAGGTCATTATTTTATAAACGTTAACCTGACATAATATCATAAGATCCTAGCGAAACTGCTTGGTTTAGATTACTTTTGTATGTTTTTGACCTAAATACTTATCTATAAATTAAACCGGCTGATATATGTTTGAAGCATTTGGAAGTGTGTTGTTAAATGTTCACTTTTTACGGATTAGGTATAAAATAAAACTTAGTGTATCATCTATTTTGGTGATTATACTAAATATTCACAATATGAGATGATTTTAAGTCTCCATCTGACATTAACCATCTCACCCACATCAATTTTGAAGTGTGTGGGGTACACAAATAATGGAATACAATGCACTTTTATGTTGCATCGCACTAAATCTAATGTAAATCGCCTAGTGCCTCTTTAATATGTTTAAAAATAATGGAATACAATGCACTTTTATGTAACATCGCACTGGATTTAATGTAAATCGCCTAGAACCTATTTTGGTGAAGTACATTTCTCCATTCCAATATTTTTATGTTTCCACTTCGGTTTGCGCTTTTCAATTTTTTTCCCTCGCATTTCAATCCTCACTCACAAGAGGTCAGGGTCGCACGGAATTGCCGGAATTTTTCCGGATCCACGAGGAGGTATTTTGTGGCCAAGCACTCACTCCCTTTTCCGGGATTTCCCGAGATTCACGGCGAGTGGTCTCTCGTTATTAAACTCGATTTTACGAACCGCGCGGACCGCAAATGGTTTGGGGGCGAACAAGCGAGCAGCGGGAACCGCCTCCCCTCTTGCGTTATTTCGGGGAAAATGCCGCAGCGGTGCAACAAGACCCAGATTACTTGCTAAATTTCCTAGCTTTTGTTTGAGGAATAACAAGATCCACCAGAGTTATGAGGAGGCCATTATCAAGAACTTAAATTACAGCCTCAATTCAATTTATGCCAAGGAGTAATAGTTCGTGCAGTATCATTGGAGACCATATATAAATATGTTTTACCGCTTTCGCAAGTGCAAGAATAATATCATGATCGAAAATCACTTTTTTTCATTGATGCCTTTTTTGATGATTGATTGATGATTGATGATGAATGATGATTGATTTGTCAATGCCTTCATTTAGGTTACATTACAGTTAAGGTTGTTCTATTCCCTCAAAAATACTTTCCTTTACATCTTAGAGTAAGTCCTAGCCTTCTTCATCCCTTCCATTAAGGTGGTTTTTAGCGAGAGATAGTTCCCTAGTCATAAAGGAGATCATATTAAAATTTTATTCTTTGATTTCAGAGTCTGTATATGGTACGAAATAAATATTGTTATTTTAATAGCGCTAAGATATAGTTATAAATGATCAAAATTCACAGTAATTAAATAAATAAAGCTACACAAGTCTCTAAATTGACTCATTTTTTCCCGCCAAACGGCTGAAATCCCTTCAAGACAGCAGATTTTTTTGCGATTCTGTCAAAATTACTGTGATCTAGGAAGTAGAAGTTCCTAATTTGTTTAATATTCTCCCTCTGGAGTGCACAGCCATAATCCATCCCAAGTAAAACAGTTTATATTTTCAGGCAAATTGACGAAAACAAGGTGTTATTAATTCCTATTTCCTTCAATATATTCTCCCTCTGGAGCGCTCAGCCATATCCTATCCCATCTGTAAAACAGCTTATATTTAGAGGCAATTAGCTCGAAGAGTAGTTCGGCAAAGGGGTTGATATATTTTGATATAATTGGAAAGATGAGAGTTTTTCTTTAAAATGAGGCCAAATTCATCAAATTCTAGGTGAAGTGATTTTTCGCTCAAACTACCTTATGGTTGGCCCAGTCCCTCATCAATACTTTCCTTTACATCTCGGAGTAAGTCCTACTTCATCCCTTCCATAAAGTGTATTCTATTTCTTCCTTTTCCCAACTTGCCCAACATCCTTCCCTCTATCACGTTCTTAAGGTACTCATCTATTGAGTTTTATCATTTTAACTAATTGACTCAACTCACAGACAGGTTATTTTAAAAAGAGATGTTTAATTAATATCACTAACAAATATTGTTGGTGTCTGTTTTAAGTGAGAATTCCGAGTGTTGTGTAAACAAACTTGCCCTCCATGTCAACTCAATTTTTTTTCTTTTTACAATTAAAATTAACAGTTTGATGATTAATTGATTACATCAACATCATCAGCATCCTCTCTCATTACCTCCTCCAACCACCAAATTTACCCTGTCCTAATCTCATCCAGAAATTTCCTCTCCTCACCCACTATACAAAAGACTTTCACGTTCGCCTTTCTTCCATTCCACCGCAGACCTTCTCCACCCACGTCCACGCCCACATCTCGAACGCCTACAGCCTGCTATAGACCACCTTTCTAAGAGCCCACGTTTCTGAGACACATAATGTGACACTCCTTATCAAAACTCGTCGTCAGTCTGTTCTTCTATTCCACCGCAGACTTTCTCCTTCCACGTCCACACCTACATCGCGAATGCCTGCAGGCTGTTATAGATCACCTTTCTTAGAGCCCACGTTTCTGAGTCACATGACGTGACACTCCTTATCAAAACTCTTCATCAGCCTCTTCCTTATATCCTTGACCAAGGTTCCCCGTCATCAGTTCCTATCTATTGCTGAACTCCTCTTGCTTTTGGCATAATTTACTTATAAAATTGGTTTTTATCGTTATTTCATTGGACGTTCTTTTGTTCGTCAATCTATCTATATTTTTCCAGGGTATCAGGGTGTAGGAAGAGTAGTAAAACTATTAAAGGAAATGATTTAAAATAAAATATGATTAAAATCTCATCTATACTATTATTAACAGATATTTGGATATATTATTAATTTTTTATACCACGTAAGTTCAATTCTTCACCAGGAGACATTGTAAAATGTAATGA
This sequence comes from Pyrrhosoma nymphula, assembly GCA_963573305.1. Taxonomy (NCBI): domain Eukaryota; kingdom Metazoa; phylum Arthropoda; class Insecta; order Odonata; family Coenagrionidae; genus Pyrrhosoma; species Pyrrhosoma nymphula. Next base: position 64,770,304 of record OY754340.1, on the reverse strand, counting down.
AATAAAGGGTTTTTTAGCTCCTAACGTGTCTACAAAATTGTTTAAGTGTCACACGCATACCGATATATTCACTATTTAACGCATCGGTCGATACAATGAAAAGTCGTCAGTATCTAAATATCGTGCGAAACGTATCGAGGTCACCTCCAGAACTAAAATTCCCTGTAACCCCCCCTACTGCCTCCCCCTGAGGGTATGAAACCGCAGATTAAACCGCAGAACGCGAAACCACATCAGGATCCACCGTACTCCGGGACTCGACCCTTTTGTGTACCCTGGAATCCTGGAAAAAGGGAGTGGGGAGGGGTAGTGGTGGGGGGGAAACCCTGAAATGCCACTCGCCTCAAATATTCCCTCTCGAATAGGGACTCAGGGTAGGACACCCTGGCAAGACGGAGGAAAATAAGATAAAATAAAACACAGAAAAAAGTAAAACCTTTCCTTTTCCGTTTGGTCGTCAAGAAATCCTTCTGATGTTTAACTCGTAGTGGATTCTTTTGCTCTTCTGGAATTTCACGTGGAAGAACCAGTTTAAATGAAACAGTAAAGAGTTATATACACTTGGAGATACGAGGGTTCGAGAGAATGAAGAAATTCTTTCGTTTTCCTTTGTTTCCTAATTAAATACATTACTGAAATTAAAACCAGGGTATAAGTTACGATAAATGAGAAACCTTGTACGATTTGAAAACTGTGTCTGTAACAATCAGGGATGTGACCCGAAAAAGCACTTTACGTTGAGCAGCAGCACTTTACAGCAGTGAGCTGCTTATTTTTGCAGAGGAATAGCAAAACTAAAAGTCTCTTTGTACTCTGGAAATTGAGGTTAATAAGTAAATACCTTATGTTTTGGTGTACATTTACACACTTCAACCGGTGCTCAACCATTACTTTTAGCGTAGTTTATGGGTAAAGGATACTCCGAACAAATTTGGAAGTTTTTATGCAAGAGAATTCAATATTATCAGTACAATTTCAGTTGAAAGCGGTAAGGGTACTGTACAACTAAAGGAATTTCTGATATAAATATTTTGAGACCGCAGAAACTATTATTTTTAGCAAAAACATTGTATAAACATATATTTTAGCGTATACCGTAATCATTCGATGCAGAAAGGGGAGAAGATTTTCTCTGCCCATTGGCCAGGGTAAGGGTCTGGTCCCAAGTTAAGGAGAAACACATACTGAGCTATTCCTCGTTGCTTGAGAAAGGTCCGTACAAAGTGAGTGAAAAGAAATTTTAGTGGAATCGGAGAGAAGTTTTTTCCAACGTGATACGCCTTAACAAAATGGTTAAATACATCACACACTACCCACAACTTTCATGTCATAATCTATAATTCGATTAAATGCATCAAAGACCAAATTAATTTGTGAGAAATGCTTGCAGTAATTTTGTCGGACTCAAAGTTGAATTTTTAAATGTGCATGTAACCAGGGATGTGACCCGAAAAAGCACTTTACGTTCCGTGCCGTTCCTTGGGAGGCACCCGAACTCGGAGTCCGAGCCTTTGCTTTGAAGGAAACCCAACTCTTCACCGCGGGTGGTTTATGGCACCAACAGACCAGTCACACTATAGTTCATAACTTCTTAAAGCTAAACATAAATAGCAAAATTATGTTCATCTTTGTGTTGCACTATTCACGTTGATGAAAATAGTTTTTTCGTAGCAGTCATACGATAGGTATTAACTATTTTACGTGCTTTAGTAATTTAATGTACATTAAACTGGCTTGGTTTACTAATGCACGTAAAATGGTTAACATCTATCGTATAACTGCGTTTAAAAACCATTTTCATCAACGTGAATAGTACTACACAAAGACGAACATAATTGTGCGATTAATTTTAAACTTTAAGAAGTTTTAAACTATAGTGTGACTGGTCAGTTGGTGCTATAAACCTCCCGCGGTGAAGTGTTGGGTCTCCTACGACGCCGAGGCTCGGACTCCGAGTTCGGGTGCCTCCCAGGTAAAGTGCACGAAACGTAAAGTGCCTTTTCGGGTCACATCCCTGGTAACAATAGCTTTAGGCACAGCCTAGAGACACAAGCAGACTCAGAACTATTTTTGTGAAAGCTCATTCCTCTCATTTATGCAGTAAGCATGCAGTAAACTTAATAATTTCAGTGAAGGTTTGTCGTATTAAATATTGTTCCAAATAAATGTTTTAGATTTTAGAAGATCTTTTATAATTTTATACAAATTTTAAAATGTGCCTATTAATCCTTTACGTACCAATTAATGCAAATGTGTTCATTTTTTTATAAATAGTTATTAATGTATTCCCTTTATGTTCAGAAGCAATATCCGAGTGTTAAAGTATAAAAAACGTTTTTGCCTCGACATCAAACGTTAATAACAATCAGTGGCACTTAAAAGTACCGTCAGTACTCTTAATCTCTGAAAAAAATTTTTATATTTTATGCATTCTCATATTTTTTGTACGTATTTTTTGTGGGTCAATAGAAATAACTGCAATGACTGCATAACCAATGCAATATACTTTATATATTAGGAATTATAATGATTTTTCCTTTTTAAAAAATCCATTTCCTTATACGTTGAAGTATAGGCATAATAAATGTCAATTTTCCAATCGCTTATTAAATTTTCAAGTAATAAAACACATGATATACATATCCGCATCGCATGAAATTAGCAAGGAATAGTAATTAGAAAACATGTGTAGTATTACCATCTATGAAGAAGAAAACTCATCAAATTGCTTGAAACTACCAGTCACTATCTAAAAAGAAGATGTTAACCCATACCAAATAGTTGAAGAAATATATTAAATTCCCTTATTTGGGTGTAAAACAACCCACATTCCCATTTTGCATCACCAAACGACGAGAGCCTACTTAAGGGTTATTCTGGTACTTCACTCAAGGAATCACTACTTTAATTTTCTTGTAGGACCTTTGAAGAAGTTTTCAGAGACTAATAAATATCTGAATTTCGTGCAGGACAATTGTATGAAAAGTTTTGTTTGTAAATATAAGAACGATATTGTGGCTTGTATTGCTTGGGACACAAACTCCTGTTACTAAAACAACGGACACCCACTTACTAAGGGCTAAGAGGGATCTAAACAGGGTTTAAGAGAGAAATATATATATTTTTTAAGGGTAGGTAGAGTAGGGGGAGGGGAGGAGGAAGAGGTTTGGGATCCTAAAGGGTAGGAGAGGTGTATGGCAGTGGAAGGGTCGTATCTGAAGGACGCAATTGTTCCCGTGGGAGCAGTCTACTTGTCGAGGACGCTAGATCCAGTTGACAAGGCAACCCATCCATCGAGCATCCTTTCCCCACACACATCTCTCTCCTTCGCCTCCTTCTGTTTCGCATTCCCGATGGGTAAGATAGGCTGTCTCCGTGCTCGGAATCGCACCAACAGCCCCTCTGGGATATAAAGAATGCATTGGAAAGTCGAGAAAGCTTTAGTAGTCCGTATAGACGGTTTAGTTTGTTCCAATAAGGGGAACTAGCATCCCCAACAATTCCAGCTTCGAGGTAGAGATCACGTTGTTTCCGAGGTACTCTCGACATTAAGCCATTCTGTTCAATCTGCGACTGTCTTTGAGTTGCTTAACTTCAATATTTTATACTAGCTAATAACTACTATACCCGGCGCACAGAGGGAAATTTCGGAACTTGAGACGACAAAACCCCGCTCTACAGCTTGTGGGTGGATGAAATGACATGTTTTTTTCTTTACATACTCATCATTGCATGTAGTTTAAGGACCTGCTGCGGAAAATACAGGTTAGCTTTACATTTTTACGTGAGAGCTAATTGAACTAACCTCGAATTTAAAAATATGTTGAAACATCTTTGATACATAAGGGGAAACTGCGGATTTTCCTCACGAATACTTGGAAATGAATGGTGATACTTTTTGAAGATTATTTTTTTGAAATTGAAAGTTTAAGTTTGTATCAGTCAGCAAATAACACTGCAAATCATGCACAGCCACACCTGTCATCACGGATTTACATCACAGATCAGACTTCAATGAATTTTTCAGTCAAAACATTGGTTGGCAAGTTAAAATTTTCTTCTGCGCAAAAAAATACAATTTGTGTCAACAAGAGTTTTCTTATAAACAAGTAGAACAATGTAATATGTATTTAGTTACATACAATCTTCATCTTACTTTATATATCAACTAGTTTGTTGTAGTAGACACCTATGGCGCCCATGGATGAGATTCATACTCTGTTCACTACATTAATAAAATTCCCTATTTGTGTTTTTGGACTTTGGCTCCAACTTAGAGTGATACAGAGTCAGGGCCGTATTTATATTCGTTACCTATCAGTCCCCTTATTCATCCCCTACCCAGCAGGTCCCTTGAATTGTGCGTCCTATAGTCAAAATCAAAGGAGCTGCTAGGTATGGGATGGTTGGGGGTTAGATCTGGTAACTAAGGACTACAAACGGCGGGAAATGGAATTCGCAGCTCAAATGTTTCAGTGGTGACGCTCGTGATCAACATGGATACGGATAAATAAAGAGCCAGACGCAGCATGAAAACTGTTCAGATGGCCGCTCGACGTGCAAATAGCTTCAACGGTGTAGAAGCATAAAGATATATAGTGGAAAGTAAGGAAACGGACGTAGTTTCCTGCCAAAAGAAGAAGAAATTGTGGGAAAAAATATGCTGCGAGTGTATATGTACATCCTTGGAATGAGTCTGCCATCGCATCGGATATTTATCGATTAAGAGCAAATCTCACCGTTGTTTTATTAACATCAAATCTCGAAATTATTAATTTAAGGCTATGCACGCTCATTAGAGTCAGTTTAGTTAAATCTGTTATGTGTTATTTTTTCGATAAGGGGGCCCCTGGTGTAGCATGCATCTCCTGCCAGAATTAGGAGAGGCTAAGGGGGCTGCTGGGGGTGGAAATTTGGCTATAAATACCGTTTTTGACGAAGGGGCCTGCTAGGGGCTGAGGGACTGCTGGGTAACGACTGTAAATTCGGCCCTTAATCAGTCAGTGATCAGCGTTACTATTTATACTGATAATGAATATAAGTAATATTTAACAAGTAATCCTAATGCAGACAAGATTTTAAAATTATACGCCAGTTTTATTCCTGTTCATACTATTCTAAATTCATTAAACCATGGATTTGTTTTCCTTTTTGGAATGTGTTTGGGCCACCGCGATCGGCCCAGGGATAAGAGGAGAAATAATGGGGATGTGACGTCGTCGCTAGGCAACAGTCGAACGGGGTTAAGGATATGAATATCCTCCGACCCCTTAGTATAAAAGGGGCCAACGCCACAATGAATATCAAAAAGGGTGTCGATTCCAATTCGGCATCTCGGCCATGTTCGCCTCGTCGTCAATGGAGGAATAAAAGTACGCAAATCCACCGAAATAATGCACCATTTTTCCACGGGTCAACAATGCTCCGATTGTTGCGGGGTCACAATGAACTCCATATCCCTCCATCCAATACCTCCCTTTCAAACCGCCTCGCTGTTTCTTTTATCATCAGAGCCAAACTTTTTTCATTCAGTTCGCGCCTTCGCCATCTTGATTTTTATTCTTCTTTTTTTTTTAAACTCTCGACTTCACCCCACTCTCTTTTGTTCTTTATAACGGATTCTCTATCTCCCTCTCTTTTCACGAAAAGGGCTGAGCTCACTTCCGCCAGGAATTCTTTTCATTATTATTATCATTATTATTCCCATTTTTCTCCCGCATGGCGGCGCTACGTTCGTCTTTTCTCGCTCTGCGCTACGTTTATATATACATATACGCATATGAGTGTGTGTGTGTGCGCGCTCGGCATTCTTCAATTGTTTTCCGCTCGGCATTCTTCGATTGTTTTCCGTTCTCCACCCTCCTCTTCACGTTTTCTCCGAAACGTGCGCGTTACGCTGTATGTGCGAGCGCCCTCGTTTTCCGTTCCGTCATTCTTCTCCTTTTCAGTTTAGCCCTCCATTCTCCACGCAGTTCGAACTTCAACACATATATATATATATATATATGTGTTGAAGTTATATATATGTATATATATCTACACACACAAAAACTTCCACATGTGAACCGTAACACGCTCAGAATACCCTTTTAATCCATTCGCGCCTTTAATGGAGAATTGAAGAGAGTTTAAAACGTTCTCTATTCAGTTTGTGACTTCAACCCCAAAAACTGCGTCGCAAAGGACTGTGGGAAATCCGGAAACCGTCGCGTTTGTTTCTCCAACTACGCCTGCTAGTATTTCTACGTTTTATGCCAACCAGACTGAAGGAGAAAGCTTACAGGAATACGCATCACAGACCTCTTATATATACAACAAATAATAATATACTAGGTAACCCGTGCGAAAATTTCGCACTTTCACGCTATCAGGGAATAAGTATGTTAAGGAAACGGTGTAATTGGGTTTTAAATAGAGAAGAAGGTGTATATCATAAAGTACTTTCTTTATACTTGTTTTATTGCAAAAATATACAAAACATATGAATACAATACAGGCAAGAGAGTTTATCGAAACTTTTAAGTCAAACTAATGGGCATATAGTGAAATTTGAGATTGAGATTGTGTTTTTCGTCAGAAGCCGGTGATTCAACGTTTAAAATGATACCTCATTTATCATAGTAGGTGCAGTATTAACGGAGCATATACGGAATGGCAGAAAAAGACCTTTCGGTAATAATATATATGATTTGCTGTTGAAAAACGCATCGCCAAAAAGTATATGCGCAAATACTTGCAGCGAAATTCTATAAAATCACGATAATACTTTCTAGATGACCGAAATGACTGAATTCAAAACAGTCATGCACTCATTGAGCTTAATAATATATCAAACTTGTTGAAAAGTAATTTGCATTTAGTAAATGGCAATAAATAAGGCAATGAAACGCCGAAGTTTGAATCTTTTCCCGATGACAACGTTTTTCTTAATTAATAAAACTTTCTTTCGTAATATATATCATCAAAATTATTTTTTTCCTAGATTTTAAGAGAAAATCTAAAAAAATGATGTTTTTGGAGCTACTTAAGGGTAAAAAATTTATCAAATGCGTCCATCCACATCTCAATGTCTTGTAATTAGCAAGATAAAGACATTTACGTTAGCTTAAAGAGTTAGAAAAATATTCTATCAGCAAGTTAACACAAAAAAATGCAGAATAATTATTTATTGGTGGAGATGGAGATATTAGATTGGAGATGTTAACTGCAGTAAAAAAAGTTGCAGTTTACTATCACTTGATCAAGTTGCAAGATTTTTTAAAAGATTTCTCCCCTTCAATTTTATTGAATCTCAGAAGATTACTCGAAATGTTATAATTTGGACATAAATATCTGTTTGTCAGAGTTTTTCTGTAATTATCTTCAAAAAGGTTTATTTAAATTTATTTTTTTGATCCAGTGGTAGTTAAATAATGTGTAGGAATGATACGTTAATATATTCCATTTCTTTGTAACTAATTCCTGCCCGGAATGACGTCTTTGAAAACTCACCCCTTCTAAGAAGATCACACGAAAAATTCTTCATAATAGTTTGAAATACCTGATCGAATACATAAAATTCACTTATGAATTCAAAACTATTAAGAATAGAAGTTGTCTTAAGAGGTGTTCAGTGTGGTCACTGGTAAATATGTAGACGAAATAAATGAAAGTAGGAACGTTTTTCCACATTTTCGAGCAGTAAATCATGGTCTTTCTTAACAAAAGAAGGTTTCCATTTGTACATCTATCCTAGAGACGTACATTACCTTGAGGAAAGCAAGTATTCACTAGGAAAAAGTTCAGTAATTAATTATAATAAATATCTTCTGCTGAGTTTACGAAATACCACACGCAGCAGAATTCTTGTTTTTAATTAGTCCATATCCGTGATTCTTTATTGAAAAAATTGCGTGAAATATTAATCATACCAATAACCAGTCCACTTCAACCCTGTATAACTTGTTAGGTTAAGTCAAGAACAGCATTTAGGGCAGTTTGAAATTCTAGGCAGATAAACCCGGGAGTGGGGTCGCTAAGCTACTTATATCACGCGAGCGGTCACGTGTGAGACTTCTTATCACACTCAGATGTACACCATTGATTATCAATCATAGAGCGTTTATTGGAAATATATTACACTATACTTGGTATAATTTATTTCTCTAAACGTTCATTTAATTTCTAAATATACAAAATTACTGATACAATTACGTCATCATTGATAATTTTACTGACGATGATATAATTGGGTATTAATGAAGAAAAATGACTATTCTCAAGAGTAAATGTTTAATTATGAGGACATACTTTCTCATGACTCATAAATTAGCATTAACGTATCTGCTCTCCACGAAATGAATCAACTTTGCCCGCATGTTGCGAAAGTGTAACGCAACTGAGTGATTATACAAAAACAATAACGTCAGTGGTCGCGCGATGAGGAAAAGTCTAAACACCTTATGTAGCCATGACGGTATCAGACATATCATCATTACACAGCTTCGGACGCTTCATTTATACTTTATGAGACGGCAAGGTCAATAGGAAGAGATAAAAAAGTCAGCTAGAAGGAAAGGGAACTTAGATCTAACTCATGATTACAAAGTGAGCACAAGTTTAAATTTGGTGTGAGAGAGAAAATCTCGTAGGGCGACCAATGGTGGGCTAAAATAGCACTTAACGCACTTATGACAGTATGCGAACACAGAATAACCCAACATATAACTGGTTCGTCTACTTTAGTTTATCTAATATTATATCATATCTATATGCAGCCCCTGTCAAATTTGTAAATTATTGGTTAAGGAACTGCCGGTACTGCAACGTTGAAATGTTAAAGAGCTATATTATGCATTTCAAATCGTATGAACAAGCTTTGAAGGGTACTCGAGTGCTGAATATCTGTACACATAACTGGATATCTCAGTCAGAACTGTTGTCACTTGTTCTGTAAGTCAAATGTTCAGTTATTCATAAAAAATAAAACTCTGTTGCTCGCCTTCTGCGTAAAATACTTTTCAGCGGGTTGAAGTTTTTTCAACTTGAAACATTCTCCAGTGTCAGAAATACTTATAGTTTTCGAAGTTTAACGGAAAGATGCTACAAAATACATATCATACTTTCGTCTAGTTGCATTCAAAACTTGACGAACAGTGAAACATTTGTTGAAGCTAATCTGAATACCTGCACATAATAATTATTCCATTTAAATCTCATCACTCCTAAAACTTCCCCAAACGTCCCACAGAAAAATATGGCGATAGGTGGTATGTAGGCGATATTGTGAAGTCTAGAGGTAATAAAACCTAACTTTTTCAACTTTTTAAATGCTAGCATACCTAATACTTAAAATATTTCAGAATGAAAGATAAAGTGTTTAAGATTATTATAACAATTTATATGAAAACATACTAAACATTGTTTTGAAACTGATATTTTCCTGTTTACTGGTAGATGTTGCGTAAATTAATCAATGAGTTATACCTTCTGATTGATAAATGGGAACCATGGAAATGTAGCTCTACCAGGGTTTGTTTTTCTGTTTACATAAGTAAAACCTGACGAGCCAGGAGAACACGAGGGCCTTAAGTTGTACTTATGTAATTTATCTGTAATTAATTTATGTTACGCAACGGTTTTCAATGTTGTATTGAATATTGTATATATATTATTGAAATTAGTGAAATAAAACGATGTATTTTTATATTGGAAAGTGAGTAAGTAAGTAAATTAAATAAAAAGACTACATATTACAGCTTTGACGTCTCAAGAGTTTAGTCATGCTTTCGAATTCACTTATTTGGGCTTTAGGAGAGAGCTTGAATACTAAATTATATCTCAACGCATATCCAGAGATCCACACATACTGTTTAAAAAATATATCATATACTGTTTTCTTTCGTACCCTAGGGATATGAATTCTTTATTCCCATTCTCATGCCGTTCGCGGAGTCACTGAAAATCTTTTCCGCTCCTCGAACCCCTAAGGGTACAAGAGATACTTTTCTGGTGCCACCCGAACTCCCCCCTCCGAAAAAAAGATTGCTCGGAACCCTTAACCCCTCCGAAAAGCCCTGAGCGATTCTCTTCTTTTTTTTTAGAAAACTAACTTCGCCGACTTCCCCTCCCGGAATCCTGGCCGACCAGATGTGGAGGGAAGAGAGAAAGACTGCGGTGATAGTGGGAAGATGAACAAAAGAATGCTCCCCGCCGAATGGACCGCCACCTTTCGAATATGTGGGGGATACAAGAGGGAGGCGCAAAGGTTGAAGAAAGGGAGTTCATCCTTTCCCAATCCACTTGTGTATATATCGAGTATATATTTATATATAGTGAATTGGAATGTATACACATAATTTATTTCATATATATATATATATATATATATATATATATATATATATATATACATATAATTCAAACTATTTCAGAATTAAAAAGAAAGTGTTAAAGATTGTTGTAACATTTTAAACATTTAATATTTTAACATTTTTTTTAAATAAATAAATATATATATATATATATATACTCATCCATTCGAAAATCAGACGCTCAAAGGAGCGAATAAATTCATACAATCATAGGAAATGGAAAGGGATAGGAACACATAAAAGGACGAACTTAGGGTTTGGACGAACACACAAAATGTGTCGAATCCAGACTGAAAAAATTTCACCTTACCCATGATTCAAACCTGGATCTCCCAATTGCCGGTCGAGTGTGCTACCAGTTACACCAGCAAGGCTACTCAATTAACTGCTGAATTCGACGGGGTTTTATGTCACACCCCATGCCCAAATTTAGCGGCCAGAGATGGCGCGCAGGAGCTTTTTCACCCACCATATAGGAGACGTACACAAGTGGAAGAGGAAAGGTAAAGAGGAATACAGACATACAACAAATACAGAGGTGAACAGTGCGTTTAAAGGAACGCATAGCCGAAGAAGAAGGAAAGAGCCAACATGGCCAAATATACTCATCCATTCGAAAATCAGAAGCTCAAAGGCGCGAATAAATTCATAGAATCATAGGAAATGGAAAGGGATAGGAACACATAAAAGGACGAACACAGGGTTTGGTGGGGAAGATGAAAATGTGTCGAATCCAGACAGAAAAAATTTCACCCTACCAAGGATTCGTACCTGGATCTCCCATGGGGAGAACATTTGAATTTGGGATGAAAACATTGAACACAACTGAATAATTGAACATTTGACTCACAGACCAAGTGACGACAGTTTTGACTGCATGGAGATATCCAGTTATGTGTACAGATGTTCAGCACTCAATTACTCTTCAAAGCTTGTTCATTCAATTTGAAACGTCCTTTAGGATTTGAAACACGTCCTTTAGGATAGGGCAGTATACAGAATTGCGTATTTTATAATTGGAATTTCGATGAGATCATAATATGACCACTAGACATGTTATGAAGACAGAATGTAAGAATGACAGAGTATATGTGAAACATAGCATGAATGTGTAATAGTACCAAGTATTTAGGGACGTTCAGTGGTTTCACTCTTAACTTAAGAGAATTAGACGTAACTTGCTGGAAGCATTACTTATGTTGTCTTAAATCCACCTGATTTTTTTGCAGAATTATTTACCGCAGATTACTTAAAATAGTTGATCGAGAATTGAATAAAAGATGACATGGGTCTTTATGGAAACACAAGGTACGAGTAGCTTAATTCAACAAAAAGAACCTTTTCAAGTTAAGAATAAGAAAAACAAAAATTATAAAAATAAAGTATATAAAATGGTTTTCATGCATTATTCTATTGATGATTTCAATTATTTTTGTCTAGAAAACGTTCTTTTCGATGAATAAAGCTAGTTGCACCTCGCGTTCGCAATAAAAACCCATATGTAATGTCATGCCCACTTCCACATCAAATATCCTAAGAAATCTACGGTAAATAATTTTGAAAGCATTCAGGTAGCTTTAGAAAAACATAATGAATGCTTCCATGCGAAGTTTCGTCGAATTCCCTTTAAGTTAAGAGTGGAACCACCGAACGTCCTTTAGGATAGGGCAGAATACAGAAATGATAGAAAACTGCATATTTCTCCAAGTTTAACGCCAAGAATTAAGATACTTTGATAACACCTACCGACTGTTAAGTATATCGGCTTCATAGGTTACTTAAATCTATTCTATATCGTTAAAGTATTCGTAAAAATTACTTGACTAGAAAATTACACTCTATTTCTGTATAAATACTGCATATAGGATCATATAGAACTTCAAAGTATTTTTCGGATTGATTTTCACTCGATAATGTAAACGTATACTAACCCAAAGTCTTTTTTTTCAAATCCCAGCCGTGTGGACCAAAGGGCTTATAAAAATAATACGCATGCATCCATAAATAAATCTCTGAGGAAACTTTTATTTTTAATTCTAAATCTTTACTTTTAATTAATGCCGCGGAACTATAAGTGCGAGTTTTCCCCCTTCAACTGTTTTCTTCTCGTCGTTATTTTTAGTTCCGCGATATCCCGCCAGGGGTCTCCCCGCTCGCCTCTCCCTTTTTTCCACCTGCCATTGTTTTAACTTCGAACTCCGCAGTTGTATTGTTTCATTCCTTTTCAAAATTTGATATATTTTCGACGGTTTTCAAACCCGAAAAATAAAAACGGAATGCTATTATTTTATTTCAGTTCCACATCGGAATGGCAACATGTACGAATTCTCCGCCAGGAGGCTGCAGTGCATGGCATCAATGGGAGAAAATCTTTATATTTTTACTCTTAAAATAAACATGAGATTTGTTCGTTTTTTAATGCATTCAATGGAATTATCGAAGGGCTCATCAACAGCACTCCCTATCATTTCGAGAAAATCTTACCTCGTCATCCAAATTTTTAATTTCAGAACGAAGGTATCTGAATACACCGGCATATGTAGTTATTGCATTGATTAATGACTGTACAGGTATACACAAGTTCAAAAGAAAATATTTATCAAATTAAAAAAAATTTGATTTTTTAAGAATAAATAGTATCTTAAATTTAAATACACAAACTAAAAGAAACGAGATATAATTCAATAACTGAGACAATTTATACATAGCGAATATCACAATACAATTATCAAGCATGACAGATGATTCCTTCATTCAGTTGTGCTAATATTATCTCTAGTAAACTCCAAATTTTCCCACCAGTTATAAAAATTACCCTTAACCCAACACTGGTGTGCTCTGATGTGCCATCAAAATCTCCATGTGTCAGGTTTCGAAAACCGAAAGTTTTAAATGTCGTTTTTGTTATTTCCATGATGGGATGAATCATAAATAGCTATTTTCAAGATGGAAAGATTTTCACTGTTGACCAGTGTTATTTACACATTCTCTCCAGCTCTATGGCAAAAATAATTAAGTGTTAAAACGATAACAGATATTACAATTACTCTCATTGTATTTCTTGTTTTCAAGAGCTATTCCAGGTGGTAGGGACTAATCTCAGAATTATTCTTACAGATGAGGTAAAACTTGTTACCACATTGAAATCTTTTATGTCAATGGTTTACAGTCTATTGCTTAGGTGAACGTGACTGAGTTATTCTGTAATAATACTTATTATTAAGATGATGTAACTTATAAGAATGTTTTACCATTTTGCTGTATTGGTTCGTCGGTGCGATAAGTGTTATTTTGATTTCTTGATTTCATTTCTTACTATTAATTGCTTTAATTCTTACACGACATAGTATGTCCTAGTGCAATAAATTCTTATGCTACCTCACTACACTCCACTCTTGGTTCAACCTTCTATTTTTAACGCTTTCCCGTTGCTGATATTACTCACTATTAAATTTCATAACACATAGCAAGACGGAAAATGCTTTATGGTGGTATAAAATACTTTATCAAACATACATTTATTGAATAAATACAAAAACCAACGGATGATTAAGGAAAACATCCATTTTTTCCATGAAGAATAATGAAAATCTGAAATGGATGGAAGGAATTGTACCTGGAAAAATTTTACGAAACAGGGAAAATAACAAGGGAAGTTAAATGACTAGTTATAAAAGAACCAAACTGTTACCTTAGCCAAAAATGGAGCTGCATGCTATTAAGTTGTATTCCTTGATTGAAGATGACGATACAATCACCAATTCCACAAACTCAAGCACTTTATCTATCCCAAAGCAAATTAATATAAAAGAGTTTATAATTATCTGACGATTTAGCAGCCTTATCACTTAACTCACTAAAAACCATTGGTTAGCAATGTTTGATATTTTTTTCATCCTAAGTAGCTCTATTGTTGCGGGATATTTGAAAACAGAAAAGAGGAGATTTATTTCAGGAAGCAATTGGTCTGATATTTTTTGTCAGTGTGGTTATACTATCTTGGGAATTATTTTTAATCTTATTATTTCGTGCAGTAAAATAATACACAAAATCTCTTATCAGTCAATGTATAATTGAAGGTACAGTGTTAATATTGAATGATGATTATGATTAGGTTATGTCGTGATAATGTTTGAGTAATCGATCCGCTTTAATTCACACCCAGGAAATCAAAGCATAACGCATAATCTGGAGCAGTAGCTAGACCATTTAATCTTATCTTAGATTATTGATTTTTGGGATGCTCCTCAAAGCAGAGATCACGTCATCACAATAGGCTTTGATATAAGGGCATGATTATTGCGTCTAAAGAAGAATATGTAATTCAAAGTATGCACCGTTTTTGAAGTATTATTGAGTGGCTATCAATTAAAGATAATGAAATGCAAGAAGAAATAAAAGCTAGGATTGCAGCACGCAATAGGGCTTATCGAGCTTTGTTGAAGGTGCTCAAGACACGGAACCTCAGTCGGAACTTGAAAACGAAGGTTTATCGAAAAGTGATTAGACCTGTGGTTATGCATGGTTAAGAAACATGGACCATGACAACTGCAGAAGAAGAGCTATTAAAAATATGGGAAAGGAAAGTGCTAAGAAAGATTTTTGGTGCAGTGATGAAAGACGGACAGTGGAGAATGCGGAGGAATAGAGAACTAGAGGAACTCGACAATCATCCTAACATAGTGGCAGAAATTCAGAGTAACAGGATACGGTGGTTAGGGCATGTTGAGAGAATGCCTGAGGATAGCATGGTTAAGAAAGATATACCTTGGACATCCTATTGGCAGAAGATTGAGAGGAAGATCTAGGAACAGATGGTTGGAATGATGTAGAAGATGATCTAAGAAAGATGAGAATAAGAAGATGGAGAACTCATGCAGGATATCGTGACGTCTGGGCTAACATTGTCAGAGAGGCCAAAGGCCCTACAAGGGCTGTAGCGCCGAGGAGTAAGTAAATATTAAGTGGCTATACTGTGGTAATCAAAGAGGAAGATTATGCTTCCTCTGGCGCGGTTGATTGGAGCATTTTCTCTAAGTAAAAGCGGAATTGTTAACTGTCCAAAATGGAGAATCTCCGAAGACTCATTCGCCTGCTTAAAGCATTGTATTAGCCATACTAGAGGGTTACCATATTTCTACCTAACCAAATTACTAAATAGCCTTGAATTTTTAAAAACTAGCACAGCCATGCCAGACAATATCTATCTACTTCAAAGCAAGCAATATCCATTCAAAACGATAAGTCATTTCTCCTTAACTAAATTTAAAAATAGCCTTACAAAACTTTATATGAAGTCAGAAACGGAAATGTAACCCAAGAACTATAGAATATTACCCTTGCGGGTAAGGCTAATAATACCTCACTAAACAGAAGCTTAAGAAAATGGTTTAAGGCTTCCAAAGGTAAAAATAAAAATATATTTTGATCCACTGTTTAAGGTATTTTGAGAAAAAAAATTCCCAGACAATTGGAGGATAATTTACGAATTACGAATTTTCTTGTCGTTCCCTTTTCTTACTTTCCAACGGAGCCCCAAATATTTGTGTTCCCAGGGGCTCTGGCATGTTTCAAGACGGCCCTGACTCTATGTAGACATATTTGTTTTATAACTGAAAAATTTTTACAAATATAACTTCATTTTAGTGCCGTTAAAATTGCAATATTTACGTCATACTTCTTATAGAGGCTAAAATAAAATAAAATAAAATTTGAATATGGTCTCCATTATGACTAGGGAACTATCTCTTGCTCAAACTACTTTAAGGTTTAAGACGTGCAAAGAGTGCGGAAGAAGGTCTTGATTTTTTCACAGTTCAATATCCTTTCAAGAACTCAAAACTCCCCCTTCCCCCGCGGCACACAAGTCAGTCCTTTTAAGGCTTCGGATTCTTCAGAAATGCCCTGTCCCCCTCCCCTTCTCAAAAACCCTTTTCTGGAATACTTCATCACGCCCGCATGAAGACGGGGATCGCTAATTAGTTGATTTCGGGGGTTTTATAAAACAGGGTAAGGGGTAGGGGTGTTGCAGACAGGGTTCTCATCCGTATGCGGCGGGAATAATTCCTGGAGCGAGGGAGAGAGAGAGTTTTCTAAAACCCTTGGAGCCAAAATATTTTTCGGGACGAACCCTTAAAAGGGTGCGGAGAAGGGGTTTTGTGACGTCTGGGACACGAGGGTTTCTGGTTTCAGGGTACGGGAGGGGGGGAGTTTGGCGGAATCAGAAATTCCACGACAGCTCCAATTGCATGATGAGCAGGGAAGTGAGAATGGTATGCTAAGGTGGAAAGATGCTCGTTTTTGACGCGTAGTGAACACCAGATGCCAAAAATCAACGAATTCTAATGCTGCGCGGAAATCATTAATCTCACAACGGAAGGGCCAAAGACTCCGCCTTGGTGTATACCTGACTATTATTAAAAAGCATAGCCAAAATTAAGTGCCACTGTCCTTATAAACATAAACATTGTTCCTTACTTACAAGAACTTGCTTGTATACCAAAGTGGCAAGCAGTATAATGGTTGAAAGTGGTGGAAGATATCATTAGTGCACCATTTATTTTGGTAAGAAGTAGGGTGAATTATCAAGCTCTTATAAACACTTTTTCACCTGAATATGAAGTAAAACATCAAAACCCGGGTCGTGTACCAAAATCCACGAATTCTAATACTGTGTGGAAATCATTAATCTCACAACGGAAGGGCCTAGGACTCCGCCTTGGTGTACACCTGACTATAATTTAAAAACGTAGCCTAAAGTGAGTGCAATTTTCCTTATAAAGATAAACTTTAATCCTTGCTTACAAGAACTTGCTTGTATACCAAAGTGGCAAGCAGTATAATGGATGAAAGTGGTTGAAGATACCATTAGTGCACCATTTATTTTGGTAAGAAGTAGGGTGAGTAATCAAGCTTTCTCACCTTAATATGAGGTAAAACATCAAAACCTGAGTCGTGTAACAGAGTATATCCTTAGAAAGTTACACTAATTTCGAAGGACTCACCATTTTATGATTCCTCGCAATATCTCCGGAATCTACAAATTTTACGAAAAATGGAGCCTTTATGTCACAAAAGTATTATGCCTTAGTTTACAAAAATATTTGCGTCAAAAGCAGAGAATTTAGTGCCTCTTTGCAACTATTTTTCTTACAAAGGATGGGCCTGGGGAACTTCTTGGCCTTAGATGTACTGAAATCAATGTTGATCAAATAATTAAAGTTTCATAATAGCGAGGTTAATTTTAGAGAATCGATTAATCGATCGTGAGTAATCTGACAACATTTTTGAGAAGATAGGGAACATGGAAAAACACCCTGTGTTGGAAACAAATCTATTGCTGCCTCCGCAAAAACAAACTTAAGGTCTCTCTGAGATACCTTTCCTGATAAATAACGAACCAAAGCAACCTTTTGGTGTGAAACAACTATAGTCAACGTCATATATATTATAAAAATATTAAGTTCAAACAGGATGAGCGAGGATGCAAATTCTATCGTAAAATCCATAGTAGAAACCTGATTTCATGATGGGTTCCATAGTCAAGATGTTACTTCAGAAAAATAAGTTGACTATTTCATGTTGTTAAACCACTCCATTGCTTTATTTTTGAGTCAATAAAAAACTTAATTTTTAATTTTACTTCGTACTGATATATGTTTTTCGTGTAGAGATATTATTTTCTTTTTTGTGGGTATATTTTCCAAATGATGAGTTCATTCATTGAACTCAAACTGCCGAGTTATTTTCTTCATAATCAAGGAAGGGTATAACCACTGCACACGAGAACTGTTGCATGTGCAGTGCTTAATTACGCTCCTTTAACTTTTGTAAATCTTAACTGTATTCAGTAGAGTTATATAAATACCATTATCTATATTTTTAATATGGTCCTGTTTCGTCATCATATTTCTGACGAAGGGCGCACCAGGCTAGACAGACTGGGTGTTGACTGTCTATAGTCATGGTCACACATGCTACGAAAATGTTACATAGAAGCATGGCGGACAGGGATTAGAGAATGCCTACATGAAACCCGACGGACACATAGTACGAAAAAGTAACGAATACTGATACTAACGTTATTTCAAATCACTAATCAGATTAGGGAAAGGCCATGGTTATCCATTTGGTGCAGAAAGACTATAGTTCATGAAAACAAGTTCTCACATTAAAACGTTTTACATAAAGTTTAAAATCCACACTTGCATCTATAACTGCAAACTCTACCTGAGATCAATTTCTTACGAAGAACGGACCAAAGTACATTCTTGGCGTCGAAAGACTATAGTCAAAGACGCGTACATTATCAAAATGTTATTTAGCATGATGTGAATGTTAGATGTTTTAGTAGCCATCGAAAATAATTATAGAGTGGCTGTGAGATCTTTTATCTGACAAGGAAAGGACTAAGTTAATTTTGGCGTGGATCAAACACAGCTAAGGTAATAAAAAATAGTTAATAAAAAGAGTCTAGGGCTAGGGTATATTGTTGGCCTACAGAAACTATAGTGTATATAGTCTCTCTTTGCAATGCTATGCGTATAAAATAACAAAAACTCCTCAGATTATGTTATGGTGAAGAATGAAACCCAAAATTGCATCACCTTCAGCAACCTAGGATTTAAACTTATCATTAACACAATTGATCATGCATCTGACGAGGGAAAGATAAGGAAACCCTCTTCGAGTTGACAGATCATATGTCTCAGGAGGATGCATTGGTAGCTTCACTGGTTAGAACAGAGGGCGCGTAATCCAGGGGTCTGGGATTGAATCACAGTCCAAGAGAATAATTTTATTCACACTGAACTTCCCACAATTGTGTTCCTTGCTGAACTTAGCCATATTGACTGGCCAAAACAGAACTTTCCAAAACCATGGCGTAGTGCGCAAATAAATATTTTCTGGACTTTGATCGTTCGTACCTACCGTACGCAAACTGTAGAAATTTTAGAATAAAACGCGAATAAACTTAACAAATAACCGTTTAACCCAATTTATTTTAAATAAATTCCTAATTAAAAAGAAGTGATATGCGAGCACTGTCTGGCCAAAACGGGAGTTAACTAATTACTCAGTAGTTTTGACTTTGCGAAATGTTAAACTATTCACTAAATGGCATAAAAGTAGGTTTATAAATCTTAGATAAAAAATTAAAAAAACTTTACAAAGATAAAAAGGATAATCATTTGTCTAAACTTTTTACTAAATGGCATTATTTTTTCAATCTATTTAACCTCAATTCTACATCAGAATGCATGTAATTCAAATTTCAGGTGAACTCTTGGGAAACTAAAGAAATTGTTATAAATAAAATTATAAAATGATGTTTTTTAACATAATGATTGATTTTTTACCTTTTAATACTTCTACGGGACATCACTGGTTCATTCCCAGTATCATGGTAACCTAACTTCACTCCCAACTAGATATTCTTAGGCATTGAGATTAAACCTGTTCGTAGTAAGATCAAATTTAACGATCAACTTCGTATGAGTCCTTTTAAAGCTTGTAGTATTCCACAGTGAGTAATTAAGACCTTGGAAAATGGTCACGCAGGAAAAGAAAAGGTGGTTGAAATAGGTTTAATGCCTCACTCATTGTTGATGATATAAATTATCTAAAATAAATTAACACATTTTAAAACACTCTTTTTAACACTTAAATTTTCACATTTTCCGATTCGTTGACAAATATTTAAATACGTCTGTTCCAAGTGCCCATATTTCTTCTTTAAAACGACACCACTCCTGCATCAATCAGATATGTATCTTCGGAGTTTATCTCAAATTGAGGCACCGAGGTCGAGTGTTAACACATCCTGGGAGGATTGCAACCCGCACAAATATATAGTTTTTCTATTTTTTGGGCAGGTAGGAGGTACAAATGAAATCTAAAACTACTAATATGTTGTGCGCGGACACGTTCTGCATTGAACGCACCTTTCTCAACCTTCAGAGTTCTCAACCACCGCGAGAAAACACAATAAAACCGATTTGACTGACGGACTGACTGACGGACACCTCTACAAACTTAATTATACTAATGCCTAACTCATTGTTGATGACATAAATTATCTAAAATAAATTAATAATTTGTGGATAATGAAGCACAAGGATAGATGCGAGAGGAAATTTACGACCGCGATATTTTAGCTTCGTAGGATGGACGTGTTTCTTTCGGCTTGAGGTGTTTGAGAAGTTTCGTACGAGGATTCAAAGGAGTTGTGGGTTGGGGTAAAGGAGGCTAAACCAGACATTGCGTATTAATGAAAAAACTCCAACCAGGGTGGTTCCCCTGAAACCAACCCTCCCTGCTCGCCTCTCCGAAATGAAACAGGGATTATGTCCGTAAAACACCCACCCTCCCCCTTGCCAACGGAGAAAAAAAAAGAATTCCAAAATGCGCAAACCCCAATCCCCGTAATAATAATATCTCCATCGCCGGTTTGAATTCATATATGTTTTCCGCGTCCGAAAAAAAAATAAAATAAATATTTAATAAAGGAGTCGTAAATTCATAATTTTATATACTCATTCAGTCCATGTAAGGTACGATTTAAAAAAAGAAACATTGTATATACTATTAGAAAGAGCATGAAAGTCTAAGTTAAATTATCCTCGGAAAGAATTTGCATGTGTTCAATAGTTTTCCTCAATGAAAAAAAAACCAATCGGCTAGCGACAAGAGAGCTACTGTGTAAACCTCATTGCCTTGGCCAACACTGAGGTATTTCCGGGAAGGGAAATCAGAAGGCAGTGCAATAGTTTTCACAATAGAAAATAGAACCAAACAGCTACCAACAAGAGGGCTAATGCGGTATATGCATTGTCATTGCCAACAATGAACTGTTTATTGTGAGGGGACCATTAGCTTGGGCAGTGAAAGAGCGTGCGGGCACATCCTCACTTAAAAGTTGGCACCACCGTCGTGGCATCCAAATCAGCTCTCTAATCCTCTTTCTCATCGATTGGTTCTTTTCTGAAGTTTCTAAGTCTAGTTACAAAAATAGCATCGCAATTCCTCTAAACCATTTACGAAAACGTTTTCAGAGGTTTCATAGCAATTTGCAAAGGCTTAAAGATACGTGTTTGTTTAACACATCGTAAACTAATATGTCAATGTAGGATGAATACGAAATGAATAATTTATTTGTGTGGGCAGACATTATTTCATTCAAAACGCCTTCAGCTTGAACAAAGGTAGGTATAGTTCTTTACGAAACTGGAAAGATATTATAACCTCGCTATTGTCATATTCATTATAACGACTAGAGGAACACGGCAAGAGATGATTGTTACTAAGTCAATGAGACCACTGTATTTGCAATATCGTAACTATATAAAAAGGTTTGTGATTAGATAGTGCCAATAAAACAATAGCTGTAGATTTGATGTTAACAAGTTTAATGTTTAGTTAATTTTTAAATCAAACCTATTTATGAAATTACTTCTTACTTAATTTTATATATAATTAAAACTCACATTCCCAAATTGTAAATTACATAAACTTATGTACACATTGTTTGTCAATCAGAAGATGATGCCCGTTGAATTTCAAAGGAAAGAATAGAATAAACTTTCGCATAGGATTTTGAATGGATCTTCCAAAATAGACAGCAGGTATTGCAATCAGACCAGATATTGTAAGCCAGACATGGAGAAGTTTGGGGCAAAAAATACCCCAGCTTAAATCTCACTATAATTCGGTTTCAATAATTATTTTACCTAAGCTGTTAGAGCCTCGGGAATGAAATACTACTTACTTAAAGTCTTTGAACACAAATGTTCGGAAAAAATAAAGGAAATGAGATCATTGAGAGGAAGAATTTATAAAACTTTTTCCTTTCAGTTATTCGATACTTAAAATTCCAAGCTTAGTGTAAATCATGTGTGCAATTAAATAAAAACAGAAAAGTAATAAACCTCTGCAACAAATCCAATGCTATTCTTACGGCAGCAAAGGTTCGTGAATAATAATGGACCACATATGGACCCTTGGGGTACCCTAGTACATTTCTAAGGTCAAAGTCTGTGCTGCGGTTTCGAAGTAAACAGTGAAGTGAAAGTTGATAATGTTGAATCAATTGACAAATAGACAATTTTGGAGGACATTAGAACACAAAATTTCGGAAAAAACTAAAGGAAATGAGATCATTGAGAGGAAGAATTAAAAAAACTGGATCCTTTCAGTTATTCGATACTTAAAATTCCAAGCTTTGTGTAAACCATGTGTGCAATTCAATAAAAACAGAAAAGAAATAAACCTCTGCAACAAATCCTATTCTTATGGCAGCAAAAGTTCGTGAATAATAATGGACCACATATGGACCCTTGGGGTGCCCTAGTACCCTTCTAAGGTTGCTTATCCTTCTTGGTCGTAAGACCCCTAGGGGACCCTGTAAATCATGGGTGCAATTTTATAAAACAGAAAATAAATAAAAATCTTCAACAAATCCAATGCTATTCTTACGGCAGCAAACGTTCGTGAGTAATATTGGACCACATATGGACCCTTGGGGTACCCTAGCACCATTCTAAGGTAACCTATTTATCCTTCTTGGTCGTAAGGAATATATTTTTCTCCTTTTTTTAATCCATCAAGGTGATTGGAAATCCAAAGAAAGATAACTTTAATTTTAAAGATATAATCCGACATTGTAATTTTTAATTTAATCATAAACAATAACATTAACCATAATATTTTATTGCCTTTCCAATTCACGTGTAATACCGTATTTACACAAGTAAATGTTCTTATTCTCTCCGTATATTTTGCGTCTTTTTGAACACTATCTTCATCTTGGTAGGGATGAGGGTAGCCCCCATTTGCATATACCAGAGAGGGGATCCAGGTTTAGCTTATAGAAGGGGGGGAAAATTCGTTAAAAAAATATTATCTCTTCATTCTCATTTTTTTCCATGCATTACGTTATTCATCAAGGAGATGAGACGTGCGTCATTTTTTTACATATTATTTCCCTGGTTAGGGTAGGGATGATAGAATAATTACGATTCCCCGGGTACATATTTAAATAGTCATTTTTATTCTAAACCGGAACGAAAAGGATATGAATGGGATATGAATGAACAATTATGCTTCGCTTATTACAGGAAAATGGGGTGATTTTTTTCTTGATTTACTTTCCGCTTAGTGAAATTTGGGTTAAGCATGGCTTAGATGTCCGAGTCTTAAGCAGGAAAAAGGGTGGGTCTCTGGGAAATATAGACCATTCAGGAGAAGCAGAAACTAACATACATTAACATAATATAACAAAATACCTAAACTTATCGTAGCATTTATTGTGTGAATTTTCCTTAGTAAGGTTGACAATAAAATTATGTAGAATCACATATAGTAAAGGCGTACATGTATACCCGTATACAGAAGTATTCTCCATACCACTATCCTGAATGATAGATAGACTTAGGTATGCCAGGAAAAGCATAACAGTTGGCCAAGTTTATATGGCATTTAAGATGAGTTTTCGATTAAAAGCAAGAGGGATTGGGTACAAAATGATTGGGTGATGAAAGAGTGAGAGTTGGATACTTCGGTAATCTCACGAATTATTTTTAGGGAAATTGTGATGATCATATGAAACACAAAATACACCAGACTTAACCTCTTACGATTTAACTCATAAAAAAGAAAAAACAATTATAACAATTATATTGGTCTAGCGATGTTTCAAAACTAGGTCCTCAAAATGGTAAGCCATTACTCTAGCAAGCCAAAAGGGGGCCGGAACCCCTCAAACTTTACTCCTAGAAATGCAAAATTTAGGGTCTGAGAGTCAAGGTATTACACGTGACAAACATCGTCCAGTGTCATCTGTATTACTTTAAGACTTTTCGGTAAGACATGACAAAAAGAAAATTAGCTTAAGTGTTCGGCAGCTAGACCGCAGCACTATACCTTCGAGCACTTTTATTCCTTTTCCTGTAGCTAACTGACTGTACCCGACAGTACCAAAATAGAAAGTATGCACTTATATAGTGTTTCGTGTTGATGTCACTTGTATTACTTTGACTCTCAGGCCCTCAATTATTACATGTAAATGGAATTGGCGTGATAGGATATATGCAAAGGGTGGATGCTCTGAGGTAAAGTCAATCGCAGGAGAAATCCTGGCAGAGACGTCATCAACATCGGCCCAGGCCACGCGAAACCTTCAACGCAAAATCATTACGCTCACCTAATTGCCGTCATTACCCGTTCAGCGTTTATCGCGAGGCCAACCGTCAAAGGGATGGAAAACGGAGGTCTTTTGTGCCCTTTAGAAATCATTTCTCGTCGTCCCACTGCGGATCGTGCGCGAGTGTGAGTGTTCTGAAGCCCTTGGCGTGATCTTCCAAGGTAAACCCCACGAGGGGAACGGGATGGAAGGTAATGCACTGGGGCTGGGATAAGATGAAGGGTTACCTACGCCTCCCTGCCTTCTCATTGGTCCATGGTATTGAGGAACGGTTAACGAGTTTATCTCCCGTCATGCACCGAGAGACAGAGAATGCGTTATAAGACATTTGCCCTCGTCATTCACTACAGTATGCTACGCTTACAATTAAGACTTAAAGTCGACTTGTAGTGTTACTACAATGATGCAAGTCAAAAGATTAAAAAAAAATAGCAATACACATAGTAAACTTGGTATTTTTAAAGATTTTAAATAGCTTGGTTGGCATGCAATTATGGCTTAAAGTCAACTTTAAGTGTAAGTACATTGATTCCAGTCAAAAGATTAAAAAAATATAGTAATATACACTGTAGGCTTGTTATTTTTAATACATTTCAGACAGTACGGTAGGCATGCAATGACGGCTTATAGTCAGCTTGTTGTGTTGATACATAAGTTGATTCATGTCAAACGATTTAAAAATTTGTAACTCTCACTCTAAGCTAGTATTTGTATGAATTGCAGACAGCACTGTTGGCATGCAATTATGGCTTAAAATCAACTTGTAGTGTAGGTACATACGTTGATTCAAGTCAAACGATTGACAAAACTATAATTCGCACTGTAAGATAGATTTTGTATAGATTCAAAACAACATGGTAATCATGCAATTATGGTTAAAAGTCAACTTGCAGTGTTGGTAAACTTATCCAAGTCAAACGATTGAAAAATTTCAATTTGCACTGTTAGTGTGATATTTGTATAGATTTCAGACAGATTTCTAGGAATGCAATTATGGATGAACACATTCAATGCGGGCCCGATTTTCATGGAAGTAGTCAAAATCGGCTTTAAAAAATTTAAAGGGCTTCGGAATGCACCGACCACGTCAATTGACGTGCTCCGTCAGTCGGTGTAGCCAGGAGCACGTCTATTGACGTGCTCCGCATTGAATGTGTTAAAGTCAACTTGTAGTGTTAGTACATTGATACAAGATTAACGATTGAAAAATTTTAATTCGCACTATAAGTTTGATGTTTGTATGGATTACAGAAAGCACGTTAGGCCATGCAATTATGGGTAAAAATCTAATTAAAGTGTTGGTACATTGATGAAAGTCAAACGATTAAAAAAATTTAAGTCGTACTGTAAGCTGGTACTTGCATGCAATCCAGACAGCATGGTATTCATGTAATTATGACCTAAAGTCAACTTGTAGTTTTTTTTAGTTGTTGAAATTCAAACGACTGAAAAACTGTAATTCGCAAAGTAAGCTTTCATTTCATTTCGTTTCCATTTTGTTTTCCATAAAAAATGTATTTTTATTAGTTTTTCTATGATGTTTTGAAAGAATAAATACATCAAGTAATGAATCACCCTATAAAAACAGGAAATAGTTCATATTTAGTACATTATATGCCATATAAATCAACGCAAACTGTAGACATTCTAGAATAAAACGCGAAAAAACTGAACAAATAACTGTTTAACCCAATTTCTTTTAAATAAATTCCGTTTACAAAGTAGAGATATGCGATCGCTGTCTGGCCAAAACGGGAGTTAACTTATTACTCAGTTTTTTTGGCTTTACGAAATGTTAAACTATTCACTAAATGGCATAAAAGTAGGTTTATAAATCTTAGGTAAGAATTTAAAAACACTTTACCCACACATAAAAATGGTACTCATTTGTTTTAACTTTCTACCAAATGGCATTATTTTTTCAACCTTTTAAACCTCAATTCTAAATTGGAATGCATGTAATCCTAATTTCAGATGAACTCTTGGCAAACTAAAGAAATTATTATAAATAAAAGTATAAAATGATGTTTTTAAACATAATGATTAATGGTTTAGCTTTTAATTCTTCTATTGGACATCACTGGTTCATTCCCTGTATCATGATAACCGAACTTTACTCCCAACTAGATATTCTTAGCCATTGAGATTAAACCTCTTTGTAGTAAGATGAAATTTAACGATCATATTTTTAATCAACTTCGTGTGAGTCCTTTTAAAGCTTGCAGTATTCCACAGTGAGTCATGAAGACCTTGGGAAATGGTCACGCAGGAAATATAAGTTTGTAGAAATAGGTTTAATACACAAATCTACCGATACCAACGTGATATCCAGAAACATGACCCGAACATCGATTGCATCTAATATGTTATGGCAACTTACAACTGTAAGATCACGTTAAACTCCTCCGTAAGTTAACATAAAAATTCCAAAGTAAATGAAAAATGCGTTGGGAAAAATGTGGAGGATTCAAAAGTGTTTTGGTTGCATTAATCATATAAACATTCAACTATAAACCTTTCAAAACTGCAATATTGAATTACTTATATGGTTTTTAAAACGTTTTAAAGAGTTATATCTTAAATAATGACCATTAATTTTTTCATTCAATATTGCTACATTACCAAAATTGCATTCCATTATCCGAGGTCATAGTGGTGGATTGTTGAATTATGATGACTGGATCTTACCTGAAAAATGAATTTAAAATAATTTAGATCACAAACAAAAAACAAAATGACCAATGATTAATTCTTAATAACAATAAGGTAGTAATGATTCATTGATGACATCACAATGGGTTTTAGCACAATAGCTTTACGGAATGAGACAGCATTAAGTAAGCACACACATTCGTTTGAACATAAGAAACTCGTGCCATTTTCAAATACACCGATCGACCAGCTCTTTTAATTCGATACAAATTGAAATTATTATTATTATCATGCAAATGGAAGTCAAATCAAAACTGTTAGAATACTAGTATTCAAACCTCAGTATTTTGAATAACTTGCAATGTATCCTCAAATAAACGTATCTCAGATGGCAGCTTATAGATAACATTTATCGTCCATGTCACCATATTCACAAGTACATATGAACTTTTATTTTAGACATTCAATACGATTTTATAACGCCGTGATTTCATGTTGAAAATTTTTGTCATTCTGTTTAAACGCGGAAGTATCAGATTATACCTGTAATCGATGGACAATATGTAAAGAATATTTCAGAGATGGAAATCGAATTGGAAATTATTTAAGATTTGTATTGATTCATACCAGAGATTAACACATCTTTGTGGTGAACTATTAGTGGATCGACGTCATAAAAGATAAAAAAATCTTGGTAAGTTTCTTTCGGATTTCTGCGATTAAACTAAACTTTTTTAGCAACAGTTTCGCCGTGCTATTCTGCCGGCTTCGTCAGTCATTTTAAATCAACGATGAAAAATAAATAAACAAATTTAAGTGGTTATTATATAAAGCATGATTAATTAATACTTAAGTTTTTCAAAAGTCTTTTCCACGTACTATAAGGGAGTTTGTAGCCATCTTCTCTGTTTAGGTTGTTGGGTCTTTTTTCTATTTGAATGGCTTCCCTGATGATCCGTGTGGATAGCAGCTAATTTCTTTACATAAACTTTTGCCCTTTTGATGTCAATACTGTGACCTTCTAAAAGTGTGTGCTCAGACACGGCAGAGTGATACACCAATCTATTATTCCGAATAGTCCGTTCGTGTTCCTTCAGTCTGCATCCTATGGCTCTCTTTAATGTCTGGCCAACATATATGATTTTCCGCAACTACAGAAAATTTCGTGCATGCCTTCGAACATGGTGGGAGATAATGGATCTTTAGCTCCTCTAAGGTGATCATAAACTTTGGAGGTGGTGTTAATTTTGGTGGTGTGATTAGAATGTCTGACGAAGCCGGTAGAATAGAACAAGAAATTTTTGCTAAAAAGTTTAGTTTAATCGCAGAAATCCTTCAAATCTGTTGAATTTTACAGACTTTTATGAAGGAGACCGGTTTCATCGAATAGTGAACACCATCAGGTAAGGGCAATACATAGATCAGACCGTCTCTGACGCCACATAAATCGGCTTTCTTAAGTCCAACGAGAAAAACATTTCACTGATATCTAACTCTGCCTCGTCATGGCGTACTACTGTTCTACGGTGACGATAAAGGACTAATGATAATCTAGAAGCGCAGAATTCTCACCATCCATCAAGTGAACTACTACCACTTAATAGAAAAAAAGTTATTAATGATAGCTACAAACGTGAGAGGACACTTTTTTCGTCTCGTCCCGAGAAAAAAAGAAAGAACATCACATCATAGGAGCTGTATATTTCATGAGACCTTGAGGTTAAGGCATTCTAGCAACCCTAGCGACGTGATCGCGCACCACCGATCCCTACCTGACAGAGCGTTTCGTCATCAAAACGACGAACGAAATAGAAAAAAAAAAAAAACGCGAAATAAAAACAAAAACATGACGATATATATGCCCACACATATCTCTCCCCCCTACCTCTTGCACACACACACGTCGACACTGTAGCTAATGACGCTCCAAAACCGAATCCCAAAAGCATCGCGCCCATCAAAAACACATTAGCTCTAATCCCAGGGCCAGAGTTAGAGCTAAAGGTCCCACGGGGGAAGGCGTGAAACTCGGCAACGTCGCATTACCTGTCAACGAAGAAACTCCCGCGAGGGGGGGTGGTTGTGGTGGCGCAAAAGGGATTAGGGCGACGGTAGACGCGGCAACGTCGGAAAATGACGGAAACATAATTCCGGGAGTGGAGGGATTCCGTCATGATTGCCCAGGATCATTAAGAGACGAATTAATTTCGAATTTACTCGCTGGGATTATGGCGGAAAAGATGGCGGTTTTTACGGTGTTTTTTTCCTCCAAAGGATAGCAACAGTTTTCACCGGGGACTGTATTGGAACATTGTAAAAGGTTGCACAGGACGATATATGCAGTTCCTACTTTAATGGAAGGTTCAGTAAAAAAAATACAGGCCGTCGGATCTTTAATTTGTGAATGCGAAATTAAATACGTTAGTCTTGTCATTGGGAGATTCTTTTGTTTTGTTTGTCAGAAAGAAAGTTGGAAGGAAAGAAATAAAATTACGCTCTTCAAATTATATCTTAATCATCGAAATCATTAGTACAAATGGCTTACCTAAGAACAATTAGTCGATGGTAACAAACATTTTCAGCTTTACAATGAATATTTTACATATCCTGTGTTATTAACGTCTAACTTACGTTCTTAGCTCTCTTTTGGCACCTCTATCACTAAAATTGGCCCACATAATCCGGAGATATAACTGAACTGAATACGCGCCGTTCCCATACAAGCCCAAATTTAAGACCCCCCACGCGCAGCACTGTGACGTCACTTCGCAACCCCCTCTCTACTTGCGACAAACAATTTCCGGTAGTCGATGAAACAGGCTATCCAGTCATAGTATTAGATATTCAGTGACCCATATAGTTTTTGCACTAGAGGCCCTCGTAAAGTACAAAAACATTGATCGCGGAAAAATCGTACATGACACCCAGAACGATCCATAAGATGTTCATTCGCATTCACATATTTAATGAATTCTCGGTAATAGGCGTGTAAAGCTAAAAATCCGATGATAATATCCTTCACAACGCCCTATCTTTGCATACCTCTTCAGTACCTAATGCATGGTGGTCAGGACTGCTAGGCATATGATGCCATTAGCAGTCCAAGTCATGCGCTAAGCGCCACAGTCCACTAGTAAAAAGCCATACATAGAACACGAGGAGTTGTTCGCTCTTGACCAATTTTGAAACCGGGTCTAGCCACGGTAGTAACCTTTACGGAGTCACCCGCAAGTGCACAGAAGTGCGATATTCAACAGGAGAACAATCATTCGCCTTGAACTAGCCACCAAATAACCACAGGGAAGAAGGACGCCTCAGTAGCTTAACTGGTTAAAGCACTCGGCGCTAAATCGAGGGATCCGGGTTCGAATCCCGGTCAAGGCGAATGATTTTTCTCCTGTGGAATATCGCACTTATGTGCACTTGCGGGTGACTCCGTAAAGGTAACTACCGTGGCTAGACCCGGTTTCCTCAAAAAACATTCTTCATGAGTATACGAGCCTGTTAGCTTAAAAATCGTTTCCTTTAGGAATAGAAGCTTGACGAAGTTGCAGTGAAATTCTCTCAAGCCACCGACAGGGTTAGATTCTCCTTCTCCCCAGACGTTTCGTTGGAAGACTTTTCCATCGTTCTCAGGGTTCTTAACGAGCCCAGAAGATGTTGGAAAGGTCTTTCTTTGAAACGTCGTCGGATAAGGAGACAATTTCACTGCAATAACTCTCCGGGAAAGCATCAAATCTTGAATCCACTCTGAGGTGGTTTCTTGCTGAGCAACGCTTTCCCCACCCACGGCTAATACTGGAGGCGATGTAAATCACCGAAACTCCTGAAAAATTTAACAATGTTGTATGGAAATGCTCTCTTTTCTGGTCTGGAAGGGAAGTTCAGAAGAAACATGCGGAATACGGAGAGATAATCGCGGATATACACAGCCAATCACAGGGCCGCCTTTCAGGGAGGTAAAAGAAGGTAGTATAAGCATTTTTCGGCTCATGAAAATGTGTTAGCAAATCTTTAGTTACCGATCCTCGGCAGCGCAAACTTTTTGTTCGATGCGTTTTTCAATAACCATAAAAATATTAAACCTAAGTGACCTATAATGATGACAATACCAACTATGTTTAAATCTACAGAGTTTACAAGACGGTTAAATATACAAGATGGTTGAAGGATTGAATTTTTGGAATTTCGACATGATGTAATAATTAAAACTTTGTAATATTCCACACTGTTTTATTATTAGTATCGACAAGCCTGACCGGATTCAATGTAAACACATCATCATCAGAGCCCAAAATTGCTAAGTACAGATGTGGCGGCTTGATATTCTCGTGACCTTGCCCCGTTAACCCCCGCCTCTTTACTAATATCCCCCCCCCCCATCCCTACATCCTCCTCCTTATTTCCTTCCCCGGGAACCCAGTACATATATATGTCAAGCCACCACCTCTGTACGCTGCAATTTTGGCCTCTCATGATGATGTGTTCACATTGAAACCGGTCAGGCTTGCAATATTAATAAAAACAGTGTGGAATGTAACAAAGTTTTAATTATTACATCTACAGAGTTTATTATTGGAACTAGTTTCAACACTACGGCGTCATCATAAGGTACTACGTGGCTTACAGCAAAATTAACGAAGAAAAACTGGCTATAAATAACATTTTTATCTCCTTTTTTTTCCCTGCCCATCATGCTTTATGGGGGTGAGTTTTAATATGGTAACTGAAATAGAAAAAATGTGCAATTGAAGTGACTAATTTCTTTTCAGGTGTACGAAAAAAATTCACCACAAAAATTAGCACTAAGGGAATCCAGCATTGTTTAACTGGTTTTAGCACTGGGCAAGATGTTAAAGGGACCTTGTTCGAATATTGTTCCTGGCGAATGATCTTTTTCACTGTGAATTTCACATTTTCCGATTACCCTTTGTGTCATTGAGGGATAACTTTATATAAAATTAAGTTTTTCTCTGTTTGGTGTTCATCCGAATAAATTAGGGACCCCAACGTAACAGTATGGCAACCGATATCTCTTAACCCGGGAGTGGTCACTTAAGCTACTCATATCACGCGAGCGGTCGCGTGTGAGACTATTTCTCACAATCAATATGTAAACCATTGATTACCTATCATAGAGCGTTTATTGACAACGTAATACACTACATTTAAATTTACTTTATTTATCTTATTGTTCAATTGCAAAACAACGATTTCTACATATATACCATTACTGATTTAATTACGTAATCATTGCTAATTTTACTGGCTATCACACCATGGGGTATTATAGAAGAAAATTACCATTATCATGAAGAAATATTTAATTATGAGGACATACTTTCTCATGACTCATAAATTTGCATTAACGTATCTGCTCTTCACGAAATGAATCAACTTTGCCCGCATGTTGCGAAAGTGTAACGCAACTGAGTGATTATACAAAAACAATAACGTCAGTGGTCGCGCGATGAGAAAAAGTCTCACACCTTGTAGCCATGACGGTATCAGACATATCATCATTACTCAGCTGCGAACGCTTCATTTATACTTTTTGAGATGGCAAAGTCAATAGGAAGAGATAAAAAGTCAGCTAGAAGGAAAGGAAACTTATCCTAACTCATGGTTACAAAGTGAGCACAAGTTTAAATTTGGTGTGAGAGTAAATCTCATAGCGCGACCAATGGCGGGTTAAGTGTAGGTTTAAGTTACTCTCACACCACTGGGGTCTGGATTGGAAAGACTCTGTGAATGATGGATTAAAACATTGGGTTTTACAGGATGGATTAAAGTTCCGTTCACTTTAAAATCATTCAAACACTCCCTAATTCATAATCTATGTCTGCAGCTACATACTCCCCTGTGAGCCACCTCAGATACTTGTGGCAGGGAGTGTCAAGACGAAAAGTCACAATGTACACTACCAAGAATATCTAATTATAAAACTAGATTCACTTTATCATTAACAAACAGCTATCTCTGTCGACAAACAAAGTTTTACATCTATGTGCTACCCTGCAAGCCGTCGCAGAGGCGTGTGGCAGGAGGTTTTAAGGACACCAGTCATGGGAAGGAGAGGGAATAGGAAAAAGGAGAGGGGAGGGAACAGATTAAGTGAATTGTATGTTAATGATTTGTCTTATATATTAGTCTCACGGTCTGTTTGTGGCTAAAATCACTCATTACTGAGTGGAAAGGAGTAAAACTTGTACCCATATCAGTTGGGAAGTGTACAACTGTACATACTTCCTATGTTGTGGCTTTTTTCAGTTCTACAGATGTAGAGTGCGGGGTTAAGGAAGAACGGTGGTTTCACCCACCTTACGAGAATTCAATGAAACTTCCTGAAAGTATTACTAATATTGTTTTAAAGCTACCTGAACATTTTCAGAATTATTTACTGCAGGTTTTTCAAGATCTATGATTGAGAATTGGACACGTACTTGTGCCTTTTCTCCTGCATCATGTAAGGTATATGCATCCACGTTCAAGTACATTACTCATATGTTGTTGCCAATTTCACACGATCTGCAACGCGCGCGAGGGATTTATTCAAGCGCTCGGAGTGAAAATCTCTTACATATACACGTTTTTCTATCGATGATTTAAATTATTATACATTGAATAATTAGAAAAGGTTCTTCCTGATGAATAAAGCCTTGCGTTTCCATAACAACCCGTGTATTTTTATGCCCAATTCTCGTTCAAATATCTTAAGAAATCTGCGGCAAATAATTCTGAAAAAATCAGGTAGCTTCAAGACAACCAGATTAATGTTTCCAGCTAGTTTCATCGAATTCTCTCAAGTTGAGTAAAACCTCCTTGAACCTCCTTCTCAAAACATTCTCCTTGTTATTGTACTGACATTCTATCAGATCTGATAGTCATTCAAATAATCTATGCCTTAACCGTGTAGCCTCTATGTCTCTCAACGGCTTCATACAGAGTCCTCCTATCAGCTGTGGTAAATACACCTTTTGTTTGCTCGTAGCAGTTTTTAATCGAATGGAACGGTTTTCTTTTGTATTTTACTTGCCTTGCAAAATAAATCTTTCTGCGTTTATGGTTTCACAATGATCGTGGCATATTCGAAATGTGGCATATAATCGGAGCAAAGTGGGATCCCTCCTTCCATTTTTTTAAATCATCAATAAGTCCAAGACAAAATCCATCAACCTTGGCAGTCCAGGAAATATCAATTCTCTCCCTGACAATATTCCCAGTATAAACGTACTTGGAAATGACATTGTATATCCGTCTTCGGTTACCGACTTAGGTGTAATTATCAATTAAACGCTAACATGAACTGAACAAGTATCTCTAGTCTCTCGCAAAGTTTTTAAGATCCTCCACATAATCAAGCTTAACAAAAAGGAACTTCCTACCCAAATTCGCCACAAACTTGTCAGATCGCTTATCCCAACCCATAGATCAACTCTACTCCACAACTCCTCGATAGAAACAGACTATGGAATTCTCTCCCAACATATGGTATTCGTGAAACATCATCGGTGAAATTATTCCTGACCAAATTACTTCACTACATTCGTAACCCCACTCCGTCTTTCACATAATATCTGTTACATTTTTCTTTTAATAAACTGATTTGTATAATTTAAATAATGATCTGTCATTGAGTCGAGTCTTATTTTGTGAAACATTTATTTTACATTGTATTATTCGATTTGAAAGAAACGTTACACTTAATTTAGTTGTTAAATTTAACACCTATTTTCAACTGATATATTGTCGTTTGATGTGTTTTTTTGTTTTTTTTGTATTCTACATTTGTTTAGATGCCCTTCGAGGCCTTCATCTTTATTTTTGTATGTATTTGTATTTTTGCAATGTAATTCATGTGTGTTATGTATCCACCTGAACCCAGGGGACATGGGACCCCAGATTCTAAATAAAAGTTATTCTATTCTATTTTTAATTGTGATGTTTTCCAAGGTGAATTTCGCATTTCCATTATTATTTGACCACTATTAGGTGACCCCATAAAACATATAATTACGCATCCAGTTTTGCAGTTCTGTGAAGGGTTATATATGGTGTTAACTTCCGGAAAGTGTGAGTGAAAATACGAAACACAACGTGGTGAGAGAAGATGGAGAGGACCAACGTTGTCACCCTGACTAAGCATCGCCACTCCCTTCGGGATGCGCGAGTTTGCGAATGCCATGGAAATAAAGGAAGCTGTGTAGAGATTGAATATTTGGAATACGGAATAAGGAAATTTTCTTAAGAGGAAGAAGAGTAGGGGTTGGTCTTGGTTTTGGTTTAGGGGGAGGGTAAGGGGTTCTGGGATCTTCCCCGATGCGACCGCAAGGAAGATGATATGAAGATGTTATGGAAAACCCTAGGGTACAGACCCTGGCTTCCCCTGCAAGCCTTGAAAATATAAGGGGGAGGGTCCGTAAGCATCCCATTTAAATGCAGATTCCAGTATTTGTCACCATAAGGGTTGGTTTCTGGGAGGGTATGAGGAGGAAGGGGGAGGGGGATGGCAGGGTACAGGGTCCGTAGGGGTTCGCGGAACGGGGGTCTGTGTACGGAGGAGGAGGTAAGGGGTGGGGAGGATGTAAAAGACCCTATACCAGAGCGCGTTTTCCACGTTTTCGTTCAGAGAAATCAGGGAATCGTGAAACAATGGCTTCTGCTGGAAATAGAATAACATTATGAATCCATCTCTCATACTTTTCTCGAATAATCACTCATCTATCTCTTTTCAAGGGTTCAAAAAATGCATACAATGCTATTTTTATTCAATTCTAGGGACTTGGTAATGCTTCTCCGTTTCTCTGTTCTCGAAAATATTATCTTTCTTGTTTGATTCCAAATATTACCCTTTTTAATCCACCAACCATAAAAATGCGTATCGGATTTGAGTCAGTAATTTATGCAAATTAATATGCTGTTGTTAAACTTTCGTTAAATTTTGATTTCGATATTATCTCAAAAAATATCGATTGCAAAGTTCACTATAACTGGGTGAATTTAAGTCAGAAAAACGTTCAACAAATTTGATTTTGGACAAAAAAGTTTATTTGGAGAATGATACATTTATAAAATGTTAAAAATAGAATACGTTTTAAATATAGCAATACTTTCTGGAATATATTTTGACTTTTATGTGGGAAAAAAACTCGTAAAACCTTTCTAATCACAAGATACAAGCATCCTTGAGTTAGCTCCAAACACTAACATTGCTGATGTATAAAACTAATGCAAAAGCAGCCTGTTTATACTAGGTTTATAAAATAAAACAATGTTTTTTATCTTTGAAAAACTTTTTCAGTAAAAACTGTAATATAACGTATAATTTACAATATACATTTATATATCTCACTTAAAAGAGTAGACTCTCAAAGAATATGGAAAATATTCTAAATATTTAGTGACCTCATTTTTTAAAAAGTATATGCCATAGAAAATAAATAGTCAGTTTCCTATTTTTCTTTCATAAACGTGAAAAAAATTGTAAATACTTCTCGTTTACAGGAAACGTCATACAATCAACGTGTTGGTTGAGCTGAACCAATCATGTCTAAGGTAATGAATGTTGTACTGTTTTTATTGAAAATATATGTTTTGTCACGTACATATAATTATAATCATTTGATAGCCAAAAATATGGGGAAATGGACAGATGTTTATTTGCATAGAATAATTAAAATAAAGATTAAACTCAAATAGGAGAAAGTCTAATAAGGACACTGATGAAGGTTTTTTTTAGTGTATTAGGCGATGATTTGTGATAATGTGTGACAGACAACATTATCACAGAAACAATTTGTAAATTTCCACAACAAGTTTTATTACCGACCTAGTTATCAGTAAGGGAAGACATTACGCACCAGAAGTAAGAGTGGGGATTTGTTTACAATGAGATTAACGGTTAAGATATGAAATATGATCATTCAATCGTCAGGAAGGTAACGGATTCAAATATCAGTCAAGTACAATGACTGTCAAGTAGAATGAACTTACCTTTTGCAGCAACGCTTTCACACCGTCGATTAAAATTTTGATTCAATCTATTATGCAAGTTCCAAACCGATTTATTCTCAGACGACGTTGATAATATTTTACGAAATCCGACATACTACGGTAGATCAGATCATGAGAATAAAATCAGGGAACTAGATTGAAGAACGGACAGATTTAAAATGTAATTTTTCCCACGAAATATAAGGGACCATAAGAGCTGTCAATGAGACTTTTATCTAGGTTTGTCGATAGGTAGTGTAGCTCTTAGTAGTAGTAGTAGTTCTCTCTAATACTTGTATCCTTATCCACCACCTAGTACCTACATCCCGCCGTGTATGATTTCAGTATCACTCTTGAATCTATGTCCATTTGTGTAGTTGCAAAATACATAAATACTAACGGTCCAGCTACCATTGGTATTATATCTATAGTGTAGTGCATGCTTGTGAGGCTTCTGGTTAGTGTTACTGATATTTTGAAGCAACTGGGATGGGAAAAGCTTTCAGACCGTCGATTAAAATTTAGACGCCATCTATTATGTTAGTTCCAAACAGGTATAATTCTCTGACGAAGTTGATAATATATCCGACGAAATCCGACGTACATACTACTGTAGATCAGATCATGAGAATAAAATCAGGGAACTAGACTGCAGAACGAACAGATTTAAAATGTCATTTTTCCTACGAATGATAAGGGACCATAACAGCTGCCTATGAGACTTTTATCTAGGTTTGTCGATAGGTAATGTAGCTCTTAGTAGTAGTAGTAGTCATAATACTTGAATCCTTATCCACCACCTAGTATCTACATCCCGCCGTGTATGATTTCAGCATCACTCTTAAATCTATGTCCATTTATGTAGTTGAAAAATATATAAATACTAATGGTCCAGCTACCATTGGGAGTATATCTGTAGTGTAGTAGTGCATGCTTGTGAGGCTTCGTCTTGTGTCAAGCATTAACGATTTATGTTAATGCATCAATAGTCGTAGTTACACTAACTTTAGGGTTTTATGAAATTCATGTTGGTGCCACACACCCTTGAGGTGGCTGGCAGGGTATTTTTAGATGTAGATTTAGATGAATGTAGAGTGCTGGAGGAGGGGGTGGGGGAGAGGTGAACGATGAGTTTGTTGCTTCACCTTGATAATGGCAATGTCTTGCTGAGTCCTAGGTCGGTTAAATAAACTTGTTGCGGAAATTTACAAAGTGTTTATGTGAAAACGCTGTCTGACATATGTAAATATAGTAAGTGGTGATAGAGGAAGAGGTTGAAAACGATAGTCATAGGTGAATGTGGATAAAAAGACTCCTAATTAAAAGGAGTAATAGAGTCCTAATTAAGAGGAGTTAGGAGTCTAAAGAATAGTAGGAGGTGTATGAAGGAATGCATTAGTGTAAGATAAGTGGAGGGGATTTGTGAGGATAAGAGATTATGGAGGAATTTATTAATAGATGGTCAGTTATCTTGAGCTTACGGCAATATTTATATTCTTTCACTATTCCTACCCAGAAAGAAAATGGCGTATTGGGTATATTTTATGCCTAGCGGGGCCAACGCGATTTTTTTAAAAGGTTTAATTTCAAATATTTCCCTCTCGTTAACCATTGAGCATGAAATTACATCCGTAAGGTAATATAAATATGCAAATTGTCGCGGTGATGAAAACATTTCGTCACATTGCAATTTCGCTATTCTCTGCTTCAAAAAACAGTGAATTTTTAATGAAAACTTGCTGTGAGGATTTTAGCGCAGTAAAACATTAACTTGATGAGATTTCAATCACCTAAAAACTGAAATCAATACAAAATGAAACATGTTTTCAGGAAAAAGAAATTTCATCCAGCGTAAACATTTTGATTTTGACATCTGAGTTCGTCTTTTTGTTAAGAAAAATTTAGTTTATATGTACGGACGAAGAATTTCCATGACTTATTTTCAACCTGCTACGAAGTACAGAAAGTACCAATTTTTATGTACATCTTTACGGGGAGGTTTGAAAAATCCATGGTCTTTCTGAAGATGTGCTTTAAAAATGTATTTATCCAGTCGTTGAAGAGTTCTCTTGAGAGATACACAACCATTTCATTCTCTATCCATATCTGTTACATAATGATCAAATTCATATGTCATGAATTGAATATTTTGTGCGTGTTTATGCCAGCATATCATTAATATTACCAGTTCCAAGTTTTTTTTTATATTCTATACATGTTCTTGATCTTTACGAACATATCAAGCAATGCAGATATATGTTCTACGTGGACGATCTTCTAATGTATCATCACTGTCTACCTCCAGACCTCAAGACCGAATACAATTGTAAAAGTAATTGAAGGTAATGCCTCAATCTATGATTTGGTAGATAATAACCATCTGACCTTAAACTGCACCAAAACTAAAGCTATTATCATCGGATCCTCAAAGCTTGTTAATAAGACTGAATTAGATGCAATTCCTAAAGTAAAGCTGGGAAATACTATTATTCCCTACACAAATACAGTTAAAAATCTTGGATTAACAATGTCTGTCAATCTCTCCTGGCTAAACCATATCCATGGCATCACAAAGAAAGTCAGAAAATCCTTTTATAACTTTTTTTGCAGTTACCAACCGCGGCACCACTGTCATAAGTGAGTCACTTGAACCAGATAATCCCTTTATGTATCACACGTATTATCGTTTTTTATACATTTCGAACTTATAGGGAAATTACGGCTAGTTAGGAAGAAGAAACTGATGGTTTTATTCGTTAAATGATAATGTTAGAACGATCACGACTGCAAAGCAAAATCATTAGCATCAGTATATGGGTAATAAGCGTTATTCAAAACTGCGCGATTCGTCAAAAACTGCTACGGGCGTACAGACAGCGTTGTTACACAGATGTTTTAACAAATTAGGCTGAGAGCCGCTAGAGACTCGGAGGCTGCTCGCTAGGCTTAGATTGCTTGAACAATTAAGAATAGATATATCTTTAAGAGCGACACGGAGAACATCATATTAGAACCCCACTCTATTTCCAGGTCCGACAGAAAGGATAAATTAAGAGAGATATTTTGCCGAACGGATAGGTATGGGAATTCGTTTTTTCCCCGAACAATAAGGGACTTTACAATAAATGCTAGGCGTAATTTCATTAGAGCATTTCGTTTTTATATGTAAACGGCTGGTGTCCTAACACCCCCCACCACACGCCTATTGAGACGGCCTGCGGGGTAGTATGTAGATGTAGATGTAGACATATTTTCTTCCTCTAGAAAACACAGAACCATCCACAATCAAAAAAGATGAATCTCACGCATGCAGACATAATATTTCTCCCCCACCAACATCTCAATCTTATCCAAAGAATAATTTCTTAGAGATACGAGAATTGCAAGGGTAATGAACAGTTTAGATTGATGTGCCAGGGTTATGGCGAGGGTTATTTCGGATTGAAAAGGGTTTCGTGGCGCCTGGAGGAGGAAGACGAAGAAGAGAATTATGGGAAGGGATAGTGCTTGTGACGGGGAGCAGGACGAAAGGGCTGTTTCCGCGCTGTTCTCACCAGATGGAGCCCGCGTGGCGCCCGATAATTAAGTCTACTGCATTAATTGGAAATCTTCTTCATCTTGGAAAGATTAAAAAATATATTTTTCGGAAGTTGGGAAAAAATCAAAGAATTTTCTGTTCCCCTTGCTCGATTATACTAACCGCCTGGAGTCATCATCGATATTTCTTTGAAAGAATAAAATAATCGTTGAAGGGTTATCCCCACGGGAAACCCCAGGAACGTAAAGGGTTAGAGGAAATGGATATAGGATAATGCATCCATAAAACCCTACCTATTCTCCAATTATCGCTAGGATTACCGCAGTACTTTAATGAAGGTGGTCAACCTTCATAAAAGTACCGCTGGGATAAAAATCACCCATATGTAATTATTTGCTTGTATTTGTATCATTTTACGTCTTCTAGTAACGTTTTCAAGTTTTATTGGTAATGTATTTCACTATAATGCCTGTTGCTCACGGTAAAATTTTCCATAAAAGAGTTTTATAAAACATTTTATTGAAATTTTTATGAATTGTACGTAAAACGTACTTGCTTGCTCACAGCAAAACTTTTCATAAAACCGCAATCTCCTGCCATCTATGAGACATTTTGCGAACACGTGAAGTGATAAATGCACTCCCTTTTGGATCACTGTTAGGTTAAAAACTATATGTATTGTTTATTTACTTACTTTCTGATCACACTCAACGGTGCTAAGGCTCTAACGCATTCTTCTAACAAGAAGGATACTGCCTCAACTTTCCATGAACTTCCAGCCATGTTTCTTTACGTTTTCCTTGCTTGCCGTCCCATGGATACGAGGTTATTATCAACGCGGCATGCAACGGATGGCGCAGCGGTCGGCCAAATGATCTTCTACTCTATAACATTGAAATCACCAATCAAGATCCTGACAGTAGCAACGGCGTGCTCTGATTGACTGATCAGGCTTGCCGTAAGCATTAACCGTAAAGGTGGGACTAGGCCATCTTCATTACGGCTGGCCGTAAGGAATTGCGACAGGCACTTGCGGATATCTTACGACGTAAGACATACGTCTTACGGTCACTGTGGGACGGCTGTTACTCCGTACACTCGAACGAGTGCTTATGCGGCAAAACACCGCCATTGACTACGTTATACTTGCTTTGTTTTCCAGTCATCCAAGTAGGGTCATTCGAGGTGAGCGTGTTTATTATTTGTGAGAATTTTTTCATTGTCGCGTGTTGCTTACATTGCGATTTAGCGATCACGTATGCAATCGCAATATTACAAATTAACATCTTCTGGTGGAGAGGCTGGGGTTGGTCTCTGCTGTGGAATTCCCATCCCGGCAAACCAAAACAGCAAGGTTAGTGATCTCTAACGAGTTGTGCCAATTTTTTACAGCTATTGGAGACTCCCTTTAATCTTTGTATTGACTTAGAACGTTTTGCTTCAGAGGTGACTGAAAGATTTTGCCTATGTGCAAGGCAAAAAATATATAATGATTTGATTATATAAACAAAAAAAACTTAAATCTCTCTACTCAATGATTCCACTAATTCCTACCCCTTCTTAAATATTACGCATCGTGCTATTGGCGAATTTTTTTTATGATCGAAAAAATTTCGGAAAACGTATAAATATCAGGAGTATGACCGGAAATTAGTCAGGAGAAGGGGTTGAAGGAGAATTTGCTGAGCTACGTACTTCCGGCTTCTTGAGAATAAATGCCCTCAAGGAAAGTAATTAATCCAAGGGGCTCCGACGATCATTCTCATTTTTCTACCCCACCAATGAATCCATCCTTTCTCCCCTCTCTCCCCCCCTCTCTTCCTTCAAGCTTACCGATCCCTCTTCTTAATTAACGCAATTTTAATTCCGCTGCTCAGTTTTTTTTCGACCTCCCCTCCTTATTCGCCCCTACGTCAATAGAGGTCTCCAGCCACCGGTCTTCCTCTCTTTTTTTGTGCAGCTTGCCCAGTTCATCTTCTTCCTGTGAATTCTTTTTTATGAAGTCCCCTCTCTTTCGGATTCAGTAACTCTTTCCGTAATTCAGTAACTCTTTCTTCGTCCTTTTCTCAAGAGTCAAAAGGAACTCAGTGATCTTTTCCTCATTAATGGGAATTTAAAAAAATTGTATTGGTGAAGGCTTTTGATAAAAAACCTCATTGTAGACAAGGGATGAGCTTATCTTTACACGTAACGTCACAGAGTACATACAT
The DNA here is from genome assembly GCA_963573305.1 of Pyrrhosoma nymphula. NCBI lineage: Eukaryota > Metazoa > Arthropoda > Insecta > Odonata > Coenagrionidae > Pyrrhosoma > Pyrrhosoma nymphula. Next base: position 64,727,359 of record OY754340.1, on the reverse strand, counting down.
AAAGTGGTCAAAACTACATCTCAACATCTACGTAGTACCCTGCGAGCCGTCGCAGAGGAGTGTGGCAGAGGGTATTAGGACACCTTCAATGGAAAGGGAGATGAAGAGGAAAAAGGAGGGGAGAGGACAGATTTAGTGAATTGTATCATAGTGATGTGTCTTATACATTAGTCTCACGGTCTGTCACATGAAAAGATTCAATATTTTGTTTCAGATAATCTGACAGAATATCTGTCATATTTTATCACATTTATTAGCTTTAGAGATATCTATCGCGGGGTTCTCATATAATAATAAAATGTCCTCCGCGTCACAGAATTGAAACTCCCCCAATCTGTAATTTATTCAAGAAATCTAAGTTCAAACTGTACAACCTCCAAGTCCCCAAAGGCCGTATCAAACTAAGGGTTGCAGCGGCTGTTCCGGTTACGGTGGTGGTTGCAGGTAGCGGGTTGGCCGACCATACTGCTTGTTTGTGCAAGAGGTAAGCGGGCGGACGTCTGCTGCTGTTGTCTGCTTATTTACTGTGTTCGTCCAGTTGTGCGCGATGAATTCGGGGCTTTTACAACAAGCATTGCATAAGCGCAGGAAACGAATCGCATTTACATGTGCTGTATTAACATAGAACAATGATTTGCCGCTTTGCACCAGTAGCTGGACATAAACAGATGACGCGCCTTTCATTGTATAACCAAAACAACGTAGTCACGTGATGAATCTGACGCATGCCATTGGCTACGTTTGCAGCCACGCGGTTGAAAAATAGACCCGGGTCTATTCTCTGGGTTGCGACCCGTGGGCTTAGCTGCTGAGCGATGATTGGTCGGGAGCAGCCAACCTGCAACCCGCAATCAGAACAGCCGCTGCAACCTGTAGTGCGATACACTCTTAACGGGTCCTAACCTATTCCTACCATTAGCTCTGTGACACTTTCAATTTGCTCGTAGCAGTTTATAACGAAGCGTGACGCTTCCCTTTGTATTCTATTTAATTTGAGACATCAGTCATTCCGTCTTTTAGTTCTAGGTACATTATCCTCACCACGTATACAAGATGTGGCCCACAAACTGTGACATATAGTATTTGTCTGTCAGTTTTACATCTGAGAACCTTTCTGCCATTCGTTTGATAATATTTATAACCGTTTCATAAACACACCTCCGAAAATGTTCGCACGTGTTTCCCTCATGCTTGGTCAACAGTCAAGGTGGCAATGTCCATATTATATTTATTAATGTTTGGTTCAAAAAGGATATTTGACCACTCCTATACCATCTCCTTGCAATCGAACATACTACCTATAATGTCACACTAGCTATCAATTCAACCTCACCTACTAGCAGTTCATTCAGAATGGGATCAACGCTTTGGTTTCACTTAATTTATCTGACCAAGTTGAATTTAAATGGAATGTCAAAAAACAAACCAACATGTAAATCGTTTTCATGCATACAACTTTCGTCATGTATAAATAGCTTTCAGTCACAATTTTCCATCGTTTTGTCTAGATTTGTTGCATGATCCAAAGGAAGGCAAGGTATGTTTTAGGGAGGCAAAAAACTACCGATAGTGTTAGCAGCATGTTAGAAGAATTTGGGTTGAGTCCACTGCAAGACAGAAGGAAAGTAAGAAGGTTATTGGGAATGTTTAAATTCTACACAAAACATCCAGCCTGGTTGGAATTGGAGAAGAGGCTGGAACCACCAATTTTTTTGGGAAAAAATGACAACCCGCTGAAACTAAAATTAAGGAGGCAAAAAACGAATGCTGCCAAATACTCCTTAAATCGTGGTGTCCTGGAATGGAATGAATTACCAGAAGAACTCACAAAACCTTTACCAAGAAATGTAAATATTTTTTCAAAAATGTTTCAAAAATGTAATAAAAATAACGAGATGAGTGTTTGATGTTGTATGTAGGTATATGTATTTTTTAAACCTTGTTATTAATTTTATTTCAACCGAAACTAATGATATATTGCCACTAGACAATGTCAAATCTCAGATCAGTGTAATAAAAATAAATAAAATAAATAACATGTCTTGCGTGGTGTTGTCCTTTATTATGACACCGCAAGTCCCTCTTCGTCGGCATCCTGCGTCAAAACTCTAAACTTCTGCTCCACCGACACGTAGAGCTAACGACAACTTCATCTGCAGGCCATCTGTCCCCACAGCCGTCGTCTTGTCACGAGTTCCCTCACCCCTGCCGAAAAAGGTCCTTTTCAGGACCAGGGGAGGGGCCACTGGCTCCCGAGGTCCTTTTTAGGACCACCACGATGAGAAGAAAGGGAGAGAGAGAGAGACCTTGCAAGGCATTGTCATCTTTCCTTCCCCTGTCAAAAGGTTTCTTACCCTAACCTCCCCTTCCATCTAAAACCCCCTCCTGACAAATGACTTCTTGATAGCCCCAGAACTCAACACTCTGAATATTAATGCCCCCTGTCCATTTCCTTATCTCCTGGGCCCGCCTCTTACCCTAGCACCGCTCCCAACATTACCCTGGCTAAGAAAAACCCCTTCAGACGTACGGCGTCCCCACTCAAGTCAGCGCGTCAAACCCTTTTTCCTCCCCCCACCTTTCCTTTTACCCCCGCTGGAACCCTGTGGTCCAAACTCCTTCGTAGGTATCTGACTCGACTCCTTAATCTGGAGCATCCTCGCCCTTAATCTCGTCCCCTCCATCTCATTCGTCCTCTTAGTCCTCCGAAGCAGATTAGCACCCTAAAATGAGTGTGGGGGGACGCTCGAGGAATCTTGGTAGATGAATGTCCAATCGGCATACGTGATTTGCAAATCTGCGAGGTGGAATGCGGCGAGGAAATTAGTAAAACGTTGCTTGTATCAATTCTTACAATTCCGATACGTCCATGTACATTTGAACTCAATGCGAGACTCAATTTAATATCTCTTTGTGAATGCATTTAGAATAGAAAATAATTTTCTCATATACTAAGAATTTTGTCCCTAGCTTTTTATGGAAAATTTGTATTATTTAAGCGTATTTATCAATATTTTGCGAAGTTCTGAGAATAACTTTCGAATTTATTCGAAATTATGTATTTTTCATACGTAACTGCCAACATTAGACGCCTTACAATTACCAGCATTATTTGCTATGAGTATTAATTGCTAAGATTATAGTTTACATCTCAATTTTGTAGTTCATTGTTGAAATTTTCTAAATATTGCGTTCAATGAACTGGGAGAACATTGGAAAAATTAAATTTTCAATCAATATTATATGGAAATTTGTTCAAGCTTCTCGAATTTATTTAGAAACATGTAACTTAAAAAATTCAACAAATCATAGTTTTCGTTCTATTTTTAGTGAAATAAAACAAATTGTTCATAATCTAAGGCTCTGCTATATCTCATGTTCAAACTTGTATTCAAGGGAAATGAATTATTAGGAAAAAATACGGCAAAAACAATTTTTACCATTAAATTGAGATATATTATTCTTAACATTTTTTCAATTCAACAGAAGATAGCGTTAGAACGTAGAAGGTAAGCTTTGTTGTAAGAAAAGCCAATAAAGAAGTTAGAATGTATATAAGTACTCTAAAATGAGTGTTGGGACGTTTAAGGAATTTTTTTGGCCTCAAGTCCAATTGACACACGTGGTTTCTAACTCTCAAGACAGAATAAGACGATAAAATGAATATGTCGTCGCTTTTTTAACTCTCACAATAGTGAAACGTACAGGAACATTTCAGTAGTTGGCCAGACTTTTTAGTAGCCACTTTAGCGAAGTACATCAGCTAATCTAAAGGAAATTGGGTTATTATTATTTTATTTCCTGAGTCAATTCCCATATTTTTATAATGAACTTGGAACGTTAAAAGATTTAATCGATATTTTTCTGAACAATATACACTTTCGATATCCATTAACTCTTTGCGACTCTTTCTCGAAAGCTTTCGGCAAATGTGTGCTGAGCTATCTATCGATTTCTAGTGAATATTTATGATTGATCAATAGTTTCGTTCCCAAAACTCATAATGAACTTAAACTTAACTAAATGCAATAAAACATTTCCGGGGGAAACCATTTTTATTATTAAATCATGAAGTTCTTAAATTTAACTTCCGCTAACTTTATATGGCTTTCACAAAAATTTTGCGTTGCATTGGACAAAGTTAGCTTCATAGTGAGGAAGACGAACTAGTAAGTGTTAAACTCGTGACGGTGGACGTGGTCATGATTGGTATCGAGTAAATACAGAAACAGTCAGAAAAATATGATAAAATGCGTTAAGGGAGTACGCGGAATGGTAAAGAATTACGCCACAGAACTTTGTGACATTTCAACAAGAAAATGCCATGGAAACAGCAGGCTTAAGCACAAATTAGTGAAAACAACATAATTTTATCAACTAGGCATTTTAATTTACGGCTAAAACTCCCCAACAGAATGAAAAGGCCTTTTTCTGGTGAATTAATTATTTCTCTTATTATACGCGAAAATATTTCACATCCTAATACCCGTTTCAACGACATTACAAAGAATTTGTAACACTTTTCACAACTAATTATGTTGAAATCTGTCTATTTTCTCAGAAAACTAAGAAAGAATTCCTAAATATTGACTAATTAATCTTATTTCTTGATTAGTTTAGTTTGCTAGGGAGGTACTTTTAAAACATTAATAAACAAGCTGAGAACCACCCAAAATCTTTTTTTGAGAATAATATAACGCAAATCAAATAGAGAAATCTCTTTCCCATTATACGTATAATGAATTAAGAGTTCAAATTTTACAAAATCTTTTTGTATTTAAAGTGTTAAGGTGGTTTTTAGCGAGAGATAGTTCCACTTAGTCATAATGGAGACCATATTCAAATTTTTTTCTTTGATTTCAACGTCTGTAAGAAGTGAGAAATATATATTGTAATATTAATGGCGCAGATATATAATTATATATGCCAAAAAACCTCAGTAATTAAATAAATAAAGGTACATAAGTCTCTAACTTGACTCATTATTTCCCACCGTATGGCTGAAAACCCTTCAAAGCAGCAGGTTTTTATGCGATTCTGTAAAAGTTACCGAAGTGAATAATAGATTATTTTTTTATAAATAGTTGAGGAAACATGCAATCCATACGCCGTTAGTTTTTTGGCAAAATATAGGCACTAGAAGTTCCTAACTTTTTTAAATAATTCTCCCTATGGAGCGCACAGCCATAATCTATCCCAGCTGTAAAACAGCCTACATTTACAGGCAAATTGCTCGAAAAGTAGTTATAGGCAAGGGGATTTATGTTTTGATATCATTCGAAAGATGAGAGATTGTTTTCTTTAAAATGAGGCCAAATTCATAAAATTCTAGGTGAAGTGATTTTTAGATATTCTATTTCTATATTAAATTTGATGAATGTAACTTATCTTTACTTCTTGTTCCATGAAATATATATTGAGTTCCATGATTCCCGCTGTCAATACAGAACACCCCAGCAAACTAAACCATATTGTAAGCGAGAATGTATCAATGCAAAATATAGATATCATAAAATCTGATTAAGGTTTGTATCTATCTATCTATCTATCTAAAAGATCAAACAAGTTGGCTACGCGAAAAGAAGACCAATATTTCGAAAATATATCCTACTGTAAAAAGTAGGTGAAAAAGTAGGTAGTTAGGGACACTCTTTTTCGATAAAAATGTGTGAAAGCCTTCACCACAAATCAACCATACTCTGGAGACAGCGAACATCTGAATAACGCGTACCGCAGCGTTGTCCACGTAGGGCGGCGCTGACGCGAGACAAATTCGGTTGTGTGGTTTCTTCAAATGCAATACAAGGGTGGTCCAGATTGGATCGAATCATCCAATTACTCCCCCCACCACCAGATGTAAGACGTCCGATTCACTCCACAGGGTCCATTCTCCCGCGCGATAACTTCCACGGAGAATTTGGACGTGGAGAAAAAGTTTACACGTATATACGCCTCTAACTCGGGAAGGCGGCGAATAGTTCTCGGTCCACACGCCAGAGGGAGTTGCGGTCGAAGGCGCGAGGAGAGGACAATTGAATGAGCGGCCCATCTTGTGACGTGCGGACCCGTCCAAGGGAACAAGATGGCTGCGGGGCGCAAGTGAAAAAAAACAACTGAAGGGGAAGGCATTAGGCAGATGCCTCGGAGCTAAGTGAATTGACTTACTCACTCCCTTCCTCCTCCATACACTTCGCTCCTTCGGCAGAGGTTGGGATGGGGAAAGCCCCTTCTAATTATGACTGATGGCTTATCAGGGAACAGGGTGTACGGGTTTCTCCAGGAGAGTAACTAGGGTTTTCAGGGTAAGGAAGGAGTAGCAGGTCCCTTAGCCAAATCAACGTGCGGGACTAGTCAACAGGAGTAGTGCATAGTGGGGACAATTAGAGTTTAAGGAATCTAAGACACCCTTTTGTTGGGACTTTTAGAAAGCAATGCTTTCAATGACAAATATTAGAGAAACAAGATTTAGATACAATATATATGCAGATAAATTAATGACTAAATTTCAATTAGCAATCTTTATGCCCATATGATCTGACGGCAGTGAGCTAACGTTTTCTGCATTTATTTGGAGTGGTCAACTGCTAATAAATAAGAAACAAAAATGATTTTGTAACTTTATCTTACCACCAACCATTTTATTTGGATGATTTGCCTCTTATTAACGGTTTCATACGAAAATCACATGCATATTTGATATAAAAATACAATTTATCACATTACTTCACCCATTTCTGCAAAAATTTTCCAAACAGGGGAATAGAAAGAGTGAATGTTTTTGTTTATATAAAATAAAAGAGTCGTTCATATAAAATAAAAGAGTCGTTTTTCTACGATAAGACTGAATATGAGTTCAATCGCCTTTACTTAGTCAATTCACAGTGGAACATCTACAACAATTCATTAAAAGTGTAGTTCTAAGCCATCAAGTGGTATGCACATCTTAAGAACATCTTACTCACTCACTCTGTCACTCACTCAGTGATTCAACCCGAAGGTTGGTTAGGATAGTTGAGGGTAGAGATCATCAGGGACTAAGCCACAGGCGTGTGAATTTCACACATCCAGGGTAATGGGGGGCCAGTTTCTTTCCCTGGGCCACCTCGCACTCCGAGGATTCGTATTTACGGGGGCGTCCAAAGGCTTCACCCGGATTTGAACCCGGGACCCTTTCATCTGTAGCCAAGTGCTCTACCCACTAGGCCAGATAAATTGAAAGATTGTACTCGTTAACTGTTACTGGTAATGTAAGTAGGAGTAATAAAGCTAAAACACTTACAATATGGAAATTTTATGAACATTACTACAGTAATATTCATTTCAATGATTTCAAAAGATAATAAAAAAATAAGCAGTATATAAATGTTTTTCCTAATTTAATACAACATTTTACAAGTTATTTCATCATAGATTTCGGCCATGTTTAAATAAGATTACCGTAGATAGAACCAAGGTATTTATTTTGTTTAATTTTGTAAAAAATGGCTCATTTATACCGTATCATAATAGCAACTAGTAATAAAAAATCAGGAAAGAAAGAAAAATTGAGTCACAATTTTCTTCGACTACAGCAAAAAGAAGAAAATGCCGATCAACAGATTTGTTAATTATACGTAATGTATAATGTACATGAACTAAAAGAAAGCGTCAAAATATAGCTAAAAATGTATAAAAAATATACGAACCGTATGCATCGTTCTCATAAAACAATGTGCTGTAAAAACGTAAATTTCTTTTATATTCGCTATGAAAGCGGTAACTAGCCATGAAATGCATTTCTAGTGAAGTGTAATATCTACTCTACCTAGCAACGATGGGAAATTCATAGAAATCTAGAAATATCTATTGAAATATTTATGTTCCCTTATTTTCTATGGTAAAAATTCCATTTTAAATTAATCCGTTCTGCAAACAATTTCGGTTACCTAATTCTTATGGTCTTTTCTAGCCTTATACCTAAGCTTAAATTAAATATTCTGAGTATCTTCCAAAAATAGTCCCCTTCTAACTTTAGAACGCACAGGAATTCAACATGTATTCTTTCTTTCTATCTGCCAGAGATTCCCAACCTAACTGGCATAACCTTTCAGTTTCTTGTAACAATATCTATTAAAAACCGTGGTGTTTACCTATGTACAACTAACATTTCCTACATTGCTCTACCCTGTATGGGTCTAATAGACTATACCCACGCTTTACTTGAGGTCTAACTAACGTGAAGTTATATATCTCTTTCATCTATCCCTCACATTATCCTAAGGATTCTTTAAATACATATTACTTCAAATATTAGGATATCAGGGTATGTGTGGTCAGTCTGTCAGGGTTATCACCTAAAATTACTTCAATTTAACCCCTAAAATCTACCCCCTTTTACATATAGTATATACTACCCTTTAACATCCGCAGAAAATAGTGGCAGTAGGGTGAAAGGAGACCAGCCATGGGAAGGAAAAGGGAAAAGGAGGGTGAGGGAGGACAGATTAAGTGAATCGTATGTTAATGATGTGTCTTATATATTAGTCTCACGGTACGTTTTTTGTCATAATCATTAATGACGGGTAGATAGATGGAACTATACGTATCAATTCCGTAGTATATCTCTGCTGAAATGTATTTAGCTGCTAACATGTGTCAAAAGACAAAATGCTTTACATTAAAGGACACAATTAAATTTTATTGAAAAGTAAATTTAGCATTCTAATGATATGGATACAATTTCCAGGAGGCGAGTAGTGAAGCAATTGATTTTATCAGAGGTGAAGTCATACGCATGACAGATAGTGCATTATAGCTTTTAGTGAAAGTGGAAATTAATTATAAAAGTCCAGCATGGTAATCACAATCTTATGAGCTAATAAAATGATGCAATCGGTTAAAATCATTTGGGCAATTTTTAATATCATAAAGAAATTTGTGTTTGTGTGTGTTTGAAATTTCTGCAATAAAAGGTGTTTCAAAAAGGACTTAACAACTTTGAAAATTCATATAAATTTAATGAAACAATGTACAGAGCTGGTTTTGGTGTTGTTTTAAAGGAAAACACTTCAATTTTATTTACTGTCACCGACTTCGATTCTTCAAACAAAAACACACAGCTAGCACGCTCGGTTCCAGTGAAGGCAGCCATCTTTAACGTAACTGCCGCTAGCGCTTATGCGGCTTATGCGGCGATTAGTCACTAGCGAACTACGCGAGTCAAAGGTTGATGTGTTTCCCTTTAAAACAACACTTAAACGAGCTCTGTACCTTTTTGGAATAATTTTATATGAATTTCCAAAGTAAAGTTGTGAAGTCCTTTTTGAAACACCCTGTATATATACCAGAGTAACACTACGATTTTTGGGGAAACTTTTAAATAATGTTTACTAATGATCTATTCACGATAGGTACCAGCAATGGTAAACATCATAAAAGTGAATCATCTCACATTTATAAATCATTTTAGATGTACATGATCATTAAAACCATCAACTACACATGCATTACGATTTTTATGGAAGTAGATGAGTTTTTGTATGCATTTCAATGAAATTCGTGGTAAAAAAATTATTTGAACTCGTAAAATGATTCAAGAAAAGAGAAACATAAAATATGCACTGATTGAAAATGAATTTTTCTAATTATTGACAAAATGGCGCATGAAACTAGAATAATTTCCACATGTAAGATTAAAAACGTATTTTTCGATTATATATTCAGTACAAACCAACAAAATACAAGCCTCCAAAGTATTGTTACATTTTCCGCTGTATTTTCGTTGCATGTAGGAATTCGGCAAGAATAGAATGACTAGGGAGATAAATAGGTTTATATAGATAGGGTGGAAAAGAGGAAAATGGCGACTGCAGTTTGAGCTAGACCCTCCCATGATTCCGTGCGGCCAACAAGGGAGGTTCGGGTGAAAGTTGGAGAGAGGGGGCGGCATAACTTGATAAGCCTGACCCCTGGTGGTACAAACTTTGAAACTTCTCTCAAAGTGAAATTAGGGACGGCACTTCATGTCAACCTCAGTCGCCACCCCTTTTCTGCCCCTGGGAAGGGAAAGGGTCCAAGGTGGGGGTGTGGGCAAGAGGAGACCCTGAGACTCACACCCTTTTACCCCTGAAAACCCTTAACCATCTAACTCCTCGCGGAAGAACTCCTACCTTTACAACGGAGAAACTGCGCAGCTCTCCGTAAAGGCAAAGAGCGTCTCAAAGTCACTAACGTTTCAAACCAGAGGTTATTTCATAAATTATTTAAATTTCAATTTAATTTCAATCTAAAAATAGATAAGAAAAATACCAGATCGTGGTGTTTGAAAGAGAGAAGCTGAATGCAGAATTCACGCTTAGAGTAGAGAAATTAAGAGCAAAGGGATTCCGTCACGTGTCTCAGAACTATTGTAACGATTAATGTTACATTTAGGTTATGCATAAAGTTGTCTAAAAGCCAGACATAGTTGAAGTTTAAGGATAACAGACTCTCAACATCGTCATGATACTTTTTTTAAAGCTATCAACGCCGTTGCCATAGGTGAGGGAATCAGATGATCCAAATGTAATCAAACGTAGTTTTGCTTTTTTCCATTTCGAACTGAGGAAAATTATGGCTAGTTAGGAAACAACTTATGGTCTAGTCAGAAGATAATGTTAACTAAATCTGGTATCAATATAATCCCAGATAACCCCATCAATAGCCTATCAGCCTAAAAGTAAACAATCTCTAGTAATTATTAAACAACAACGAAATTTTTGAACGATCACGACTACAAAAAAATCACTAGCTTCGGTATGGGTAGTGAGCGTAATTCAGGAGTATTTGAGTTCGGTAATACATAATTTCAATGATCACATCAAAGAAATTTACATCACATAGAGAGGAAAAACCAAAATCTGTCAAAGTAATAAAGAGGTCTGCATTGGATACATAAGTAATCATCAGCATTGTTATACAGGTGTGAGACGTGGACCTTAGGGGTAGAAAGAAAAGAAGACTGAATTGGTTTGAACTATGATGTTATAGGCGGATGCCAAGAATTGGATGGGCAGATAAAATGACGAATGAAGAAGTTCTTCGACGAGTAGATGAATAACGCAGCCAAGAGAAAACCATAGTTCAGAGACGAGTAAAGCTTGTTGGACGTATGTTGTGACACGAAGGGCTCCCGAAGTTAATAATAGAAGGAAACATTAAAGGAAATAGAAACAGAGGGAGGCCACGTCTGCAGTACCTGGGACAGACAATGAAGGATGTAGGATGCAGGCGTTACGTTGAAATGAAGAGGAAGGCAAATATACGAGAAGAATGGCGAGTTGCTGCGAATCAATCAAAATATTGAACACTGAAGAAAAAGATCTGTGGTTAGACGGGTAACTATGATCTATGTTTTTGCAAAATTGATTTATGTATACTGCTGGATTCGAAGTGCTGATACCATTGGATTTGGAAAGTTAAAATAATATAATAAAAACAGTTTTATTAATCTATTACGGAAAGGTATGGCCTAAACTTTGAGATTCTGATTTTTCAGAGCATACTAAATTTTAAAATTGCTCTCTCGCAAAATTTGCTAAACATTGCATATCACATTTAGCCATCTTGCCACATACATGATATTTAGAAACAACATTTACTCGAATGCACATATGACTGCCTTCAAAACCTAAAAAAAATAAAACTAATTATGTAAAATGATTGTTAGAGTACATACCTTTCATGAAAACATAAGCTCATCGAAATAAATAATTTAAATGCTGTTATCGAATGATTTTGCAACTTCAATTGTGTTTTTTAATGGGTCTAAATTCAGGGTATTGGTGTACAAGATTCTTTCATCAGTTGGACTCTATTAATAAACCTGCCGAACATGTCGGTAAAAAGGACTTTTTTAAGTCTCCTTGGGACTTTAGTCCTCTTCCCACATATCAGGATATAACCCAGTTCTCGTGAGACGATAGATTAATTTCGATTCCTTACTTAAAAGTGAAAGAATCCCCAAAAAGAGTTGCAATAGAGTTTTTTAAGGATTGAATGACGACATCGTATTAAATTCTTTTCGGCTTCTCTTTGATGTGTTTTAATACATTTTTTCCTCGCATCAAAAGGAAGTCATCAGGAAAAGGAGTGAGACAAGTTCTTCCTTGAAGAAAGGAAAGAATTGAGGGAAGGGTGTTCCTTAACAATGAATGCCCTCTTAGATATCTAAGAGACCCCCTCCCCCCTGTCATCATCCGAGAGAAAGAATTTCCAATTCTTCGTCTTCAATAGTATTGTGTCGAAGATGAGACTCTTTATGAAGTTGGAAAAAGAAAATGAACAGGAGTACAAGAATGCATCTTGTTCTGAATGTTGGAAAAAAGTTATTATATCCTCTTCTTTAAACTCTTGAGAGTGTAATGAATATCCCTTGTGAGATATGTCACCTATAACCTTTAATACACATCGACTCGAGTTTTTTCAAACGTATTCCAATCATCTTGGGCCCAGTTTTTTTCCTCAATGAGAAAACTTGTCATATTTCGATCAAATCGAAGAAATTCATGTTCTATAATGAATTGTGAGCTGTCCATTGTCGTCTGGATGTGTTGAGGAGTAAGTACGACGTATGGAAGACATAATATCGGCGTTCGCGAGACTCAAAGGTACTTCAGATCACGTGGAAGAATGACTCCATAATTTAAACTCTTCCGAAAAGATCGAAGTTTTTTGGACCTTTCCGTTAAATTTACTAATCTATTAACATCCCAGCACAACGGTGCACTGACTTTCATTAACTTCAGAGCTGCCTTTGCATGTTGCAGAAAAACAGATCTAGGGCATTGTTGTTTGCTCTGAAGCATTTTTGTACTGTAGTTGTTTGAAGAAGAATCTTACAATCGCGTCAAACAAGTAGATCTTGGCAGATTCTCAAAATTTTTACATGAATTTCTAACTAATTTTAATATTTTGTAAACTTATTTTACTAAAATAGTAAATAGTTACTCAAATACTATAAACAATATATACTCAAAGAGCAACATATGATATTTAAAACAGTATCATTTATGCAACAAAATACAGATTAAGTTTACCTTAAAAGTCGTCATTATCATAAATGTAGGCATTTTTATCGAGTTTTTTAAATTTCTTAGAGTTTTAATAGCAGATGCGATAACATATTCAAATGATAGACTTAATGTGATTCCACCACGACTTAGTGCATTGCCTTTTTTCACGTGTACTGTATATAAAACACTGCCTTTACTGACTATTTAAGCCTTGGCTATTAGAAAACTGAATTAAGATACAGAAAATATAGATAATCGGAAAAAAATATATTATGTCAAACCCTTATTCCCGCCTAAGGACTTATCTCAGGGATATTTCAATAAAAATGACGCGTTTTGGTTTAAATACTTTCATTAATTTTGTTAATATTTTTTATCGAAAAATGGTCAGGTTCTTTCATTTAGTTACCATCAGATTTCTTCGGTAATTTATTCCTTAATTTTGTTGCGAAAACGAAGGTATTAATATATTTGTTAGAAGATACATTTTTTACCAATTTCCATCTATTTCCCCATTCAGCACGTAGTGCATTCAATTGTTAATTTTAATTAAATTTGCATGAAAAATTATAAATGTTGTTCATCCACAACCTAGTAGACAAAAGTATAAAGAATAAATTGGCTCTCAAGTAAAATTTCCAGTGAAACCACTTTTAGCTTTGGTAGTGAATGTTTGGGAGATATAAACCTTACGATTTTCTAGCCTTTACGCAATTCTGATATGAGTTACGTGTTAGGGTTTATTATATTACTTTACCCTTCATAGACAGTAACTTTCATGACTGAGAACGAATAGTTTACTCCGTAACACAAATAAATGAAGATTTAAAAACTTTAATAAACATTTTTTTGTAATTATTTAATATTTTTCTAAATATTTTTTGTTTTTCCCAAATTCGGGGTATCAGAAAATAGAAAAAGAGACAACATTGCTACTGTTCGCACGAGGACTGACCAGGTTTTTATGTTTCTTTCAATTTCCCTCCCTCTGATGCCGCGGCGAGTGTTTGCGTGCCTGTTTTGTTCTGTAATTATGATTTTGCCCGTTGAGGGCGCTCGCGGGAGGGAGACATACTGGGCTAGTTACCTGGAGAAGCAGACCAGTTCGGACAAGACAAGAGAAGTGGGCCAGCAGGCATGGTGTGTGGGTTTGGTGTGCGAGAAAAGAGTGTGAATGAGTATTGAAGACCTCCGGAAGACGTCGGCGATGCAGGTACGCGAAGCGCACGCCCAGCTATTTCTTTCCCTTAGTTATTATTAATTTTCAGTTCCACCTTTTATTATAGTATTTTTTAGTTTATTATTTTGCGTTCGGTTAAAGGCCAGCTTCCATTCTTTTATTTTATCCTATGTGGGGTTCTTTACTTTGTCTGGGGACATCACGGCCACGGGTGCGAACAGCTACCGAGGTATTTGCCAGTAACGGAACACAGAATGTTGAGGCATTAAGATTGGTTAGACCTAAAATTTCTAATGAAATGACCTATGAAAGATTTAATATCAAGAGAGATCACTCTTTTTTTGCATTTCTTTATTTACTACGTCCTTATAATGGAAACATGATCCCTAATTCCATAATGGTTGCACAATTCATGTATATGTATGTAGTTGAATGAATATGATATTTAATTCATCTAAATGCGGGATATCAGGAAATGGAAAATGAGACAACATTGCTGCCGAGGTATTTGCCAGTAACGGAACACGGGGTGTTGAGTGATTAAGATTGGTTAGACCTAAAATTTCTAATGAAATATCCTATGAAAGTATTAATATCCAGTGGGATCACCTTTTTATGCATTTCTTTATTAATTAAGTCCTTATAATGTCCATGTCCCCTAGGTCCATGTTCCTTAGGTCCATAGAACCATGATCCCTAGGTCCATAATGGTTGTACAATTCATGTATATGTGAGTAGTTGAATAAACATGATCTTTTATTCACCAACAGCTAAGTATAAGGAGTTGAGATCGCATGAGACGCCATGAAATGGGCACTTGGTATCGCTGCAACCCTGTTATCAAGGCAGAGAAATAAAAGGGAAGAATATCAGATTAAGAAAACGAGAGTTGGAAAACTTTGGAGCGATAACTCAAAGGGAGAAAGAATAGACGGAAATATGAAATTAAAACACAAGTCGGATGAGCGGAGAGGAAACGGTAATAATAACGTGAAAAAAGTCATATATACAACGCCGTACACAAAAGCGGTCCTTCTCAGGGCCATAATCAGGAATTAAATTGTTAATTACGACTCAAGGGGTAAATGGTTTCCATTGAGAACCCTGGGCGGTGCAGAGCAGGGGTTAAGGGTGGTTATATGGGACCCTCTATCACTCCGCACCCTAGGTGGTTCATGCATTTCTTCATTTTTTCTCTCTCTCCTTCTCTTTTTAGGGACAAAAAAAGGGTACGCGGTGGTGGGGGTATTTTGTATTCATTCCACCCGCGTTATATATGGAGGAGTCAACCCTCACCGTGCTGTATTGTCGTAGGTCACATGACGTGTGCCTTCCTTGGATAGGGTTCCAGGGGTTTGACAAATTAGTGTCATATCTCCAGAGACGTTTACCCTTTTTTCCCCGAGATAATGACATTACGGGATGAGACTGGAATCTGGTGAAAATTAACCAAGGGTTTCGTTTCGGGTTAAGAAAAGGATGGTTTAAATGAGAAAACACAAAAGGATTGCGTGGCCACGACGCCAACTGTGTGTATTCATACTGCTTCTTCTTTCATCCGCGAAAGAGTTAATTCACGGCTACTCAAGTCGTCAAGCGGTCACAAGCAAAAACTCAAGATGTTTTATGCTGCCTACAACAAGTTATTCCTGTCTTTTAAATAAAGCGTAATTTATTTAAACCTCAGGTGGGCGCGCCAGCGGCAAATTGCCGAATATTTTAGTTTCTAAGCTCTCCATTTGGCACCGTTTGTATTTAATGCCTGTGTCTCCAGGTATTCATTTTTCATGATATAGGAGGGAGTATTTCCGATATCCGGATCAATTATCCACCGGACGCATCAGTAGCTGTGTGACATCGAAGAGAGTTTGACGTTTGACTAAAAGATATAAAATAAATTTTAGAAAAAATATATGAACAAGGAACCGGTTCCTGAAGCACCTAAACCAGTGATATGCCATGCTTGCTGATGACGTAAAAATTTCAGGTGAAACATTGTGCTAGTTATGTAAAAATAATGTATGTATGAGGCATTGTCGTCAAGAGACAACATGTATGAGATGGGAAGATGAACAGGACCTACATATGAACTAAGATGATTAACAATGTACATTCAGCGTAAAACAATGAAAGATGTAACTGTAACAACTTAATCAGCCTTTTTTATTAGTAAAATACCTTGTCCTTAACTATAGAAATGCAAATTATATTTGCGGTAAAATTGCCGCGGCGCGCCCACTCGTGGGAGTGAATTTAAACACGCCCACCAAAGGAGGGTTAAAGCTGTTTATCGAAATACGACATAACCTATCAACTAACGATTTTTCCACAATGTTCACCCCGAGCATAACCATTATTTTTTTAGAAATTCATCTGCTTATGGATATTTAATAACTCACAGATTAAAAAAAAAGAATTTATCAAACATTTGCACAGTGTTACCCGTATGTAAACAAACAATGTTTTAATTTAGAGTGTAGAATGTAATATTTTATATAATAATTAGAAGCAACTCTGTAAAAAGAGTTTAATATTATTTTTATGTTGATTTTTGGACAAATAAATAGTTTAAATTCTCATAACACCATTCTTTAACATTATTAACGCTGATGAGATAGTCGGGCCGCATGCCAGAGGATTTCCCGCTTCCAACCAGTTCTCCTATCTTAAGTACAGTGTGTCCTCGTTTAACGTTTTGGTGTCATATCCACCTTTTTTCAAGAACATCACCATGGTTACAGCCGGTGTTGTTTTTATTTCACGAGAGAGGATGATTAATGTCGTAGCCGGAGATGTAAGCAGTTGGGTTACGTGTTTTCAACGACTTCTAAATAATTGGTTGGCTAAGCATGTATAATTTCTTCAACAACATGTCTAATGAAGAATTAAAATCCAAATGAAAATCGGACATATTTCTATATGATCCGTATTAAGTTTAGCCGTAAGATGTCCAGGCAGTGTTTCTCACACGGACTGCATTTTGAACAAACTCTCAATAATATACAGCAAAATGCTTGGCGAGTGAATAACAACAAGACCATCTCATCCAAACATTTGTGTGGCCACAAGTTGGGAGACCTGGGGTCTGGATCAGATACCTGGGGTCTAAGACCATACCATTTCTCTTAAAATATTCATAAGTTTTCGTTTCTCAATGATTCTCGTAGTTATCTGAAACAGTCAAGGTAGTTTCTAACATCGAATGTACATCAGAATGAACCATGCCAACATCAAGCCAACACAGTTTCTAACATGAATGTACATCAGAATATAGTCTGAGTATAGTCTGTCACAATTATTTATAAAAAACATTTTGTTTAGGTGGATCTTCATTCTTTGCGAAAAACTTGTTAAAGCACCACGTAGTGGCCGGGAGGAGAACAAGAAACAAAAGACGCGACGCTATTAGCGGAAATATAAAGAGTTTTGGACCCCCCTGGTGGTTGGGTGAGAAGACGAAAAAAAAGAGAGGTTGCGTAGTTAGAAATTTTCCCGGTAGATGGCGCGAGAAAGAGAGAGAAAAGGAGATGGCAGGGGTTGAAATAAACACTAAACTCATTATGTTTATAGACGCGTTTTAAAAGGGTTCTCATATAAAAGGGGGTAGGTGGTTCATCCCCAAAAAGGGTATCTACATGGGGGATGGAAATTTTACGTTGCCTAAGGGTACGAGGAGGGTAGATTACGCGCCGAAGATAAGAGAGACTAAAAAGGAGTAGGAGGAGTAAGGGTCATAAGAAGGGGGAAGATAAATTGTTCGAGATAAGACCGAGGTTAAGGGAAGGCGACTTATAAAAAGGAAGGAGAGGTTAGAAGTGTATATAAGAAGATGCCAAAAGAGACCATTGGATGTGCAATCGAAAGCAACTTTAAGAACCTCATGTAATGAACATCAAATGCTAAGCCTTCCCACCAAAAATAGAATCTATTCTAAAGTAGTTTTTTATTATTATCACGAAGTATCTATTGCAATATCATTGGCGCAAAAATATAGTTCCATGTGACTGAATTTTTCAATAATTAAATAAGTCTACTCTATAAAAGGCTACTCGTACGCATCTACGCATGATTCAGTTGCTACGCGTTGTGATTCATATGTGCGCCAATAGATTGCATACTGAGTCCCCATATAGGGTCACCGACTGACACATGGCTCGTGCGTATACATTGTTCAAAACATACACAAAAAGAATCTGCTTAGTAACATCTCCTATTGATTTCACCAAAACTACAAAGAAATCTCAGAAATATTGATGCTATATATTGTTTACCATAGTTTGTATATTTTTCTCATTATTAGTTATATAAAACATTCATCTTTGTTCATGTATTTTATTCATTACTTTTTAGCGATTTCGTTAATATTTTAGCTTGCTTATGAACGCTTTTCAACTAGTATGCTTGTAAGATTCTGAAACATGACTAATTTTTTCATGCCGTACGGTGAACATGTCTTTACAACAGACATTGTTTTGCGATTCTGTAAAAATTACTGTGGTGAGCAATTTATTGTTTTTACAAATGTCTGAGAGAACATACAATATATATTGTTGAATTTCTGACGACGAGATCTTTGATTAAATGGTAAAATAACTTTGTAAGTTCCACAAATATTTTTATTGATACAACCAGGTTTCGCTAGGAACTTATACAGTTACGTATGCAGTTTATTTATCTTCACGTATACAGTTACAGCCTGTGGTCAGAATGTATAACTGATAATGCCGTAACTAGCGAAATGCTGTTGTATCATTAAAAATATTAGTGGAGCTTACAAAGTTATTTTACCTGTTCGTTATGCAGTAGTTCTACCTAGTAAAGCCGGACATTATTGAGTCTGACGAGATCTTTGAGTTCGAAATTAATAATTTTTTTTAACAAAGTTTCTTTTGAGTACAAACCCATATTGTTTCCCATGGAAAACAGCTGGAATTTTTTGTCAAATATCTCAAACGTATCACGGTGAAAGGCTGATATTTTGGTATTTTTGGAAAGGCGAGCTATTTTTTTTCTTTATGATGAGATCAAATTCATTGAATCGTAAGCGAAATTATTTCCCACCAAAACTAAATTAATGAGCGCTTGGGCCATATCGACCCATCGAATTTAAAACGCTAACTTAGATAAACTCTAAACCTTAACGTGGTTCATTCGTAAAATGACTCAAATGTCATTTTGTTCATGTTCTGTCTACTTGTGGAAAAAGTTGTCCTCTTTCTGATATGAACAACAAAATAATACCTTTCCACGCTATTTTATTAATTATAATTGAAGTTGAATTTGAAAATGGGTGTTCAATGGGGGAATGAGAGAAACACGGGGAATAAAATAGTATTTTCCATAAAATATAAATGTAGTAAATAGTATTTTTGCGGAAAACTGTCTCTAAGAAGGAAATAATCCAGAGAAATTGAATAAAAATAATAAACAGGCATGTTGCCACCTTATTGTTTTAGTTATTATGGAATGAATACCGTAATTGAAGTCGAAATGTGGTAACTAGTAGGAAATGACGCTGCAGTCGGCTCCTATGGCTGGAAAAAAGTGCTCATTTAAAATACATTCGTGGATAATCTGCATTTTTCCTACCTTATTTTTGGGTTTCTAATGTTAACGCATTTCATCAGCGAAAGCAAGATTTTTTGGACAAAATATTAAAAATGTGGAGTTTAGTATTTGTTTTGACTAACATAGTCACGGCGGAACCTCCTTAAATATGGCGAACGTAGTATGGTGATATAATTTAGCACGTGGGTTCATTCAGTACCCTAAAAAGAGGGAACCGTTTGTATTTTCAACTTGCTTTTTCTCTAACTTTCCCTTTTCCAGAGTACCAGTAGTTTTATGCAATTGGAAATAATAGGGGCATCTATAGTTTTTCTCTCCTGATGATAATTGCACAATATTTTCTATAATTTTTCCCCTTTACTATTTCCACGAGTAGCAAATGCATGATTTATGTGCTTTCGTATTTGTAAATTCTAAAAAGTGATAGAAAAATAAGTCATTTTCATGCCTTCCTAAATGACAGGGGCAGTTAAAACGTCACAAGGTATAAGAATGATGAAAATTTAAAAAAATATATCGTAATTTTTTTCATCAGATCATTGTTTCATCCACCTTTTTTCAAATAGTGTCACTTCTTTTATTAAGGTAGAACCTCTACTACAAGGACCTTCGATAACATGCCCTGATATTTTCATATATTGCAGAGAAATTATGCCTTAGTCGATCTGTGAAAAAGTAATTGGAGGTAATCGGCCATTTAGCGCTGATAACAGGATTTGAAAATCGTCATTTTCATCCTCAAATTACATTGCTCTTATGGCGGCGGAATGGTGTCGTCCCTCACTTCAACATTTTATTTCTCGAGATTTTCCTCGACAAGGCTACCTCAAAAACGACCATATGGTGATTAAATAATCAACGGATACAATGAATTTTTTTCAGGTTACCTTATCGGCCATTTAATGCAGATATTTATGATTGAAAAGCGATGAAGAGTCTTACTTTCGTTCCGTAGCCGCCATATTGAAACGGACTTGGCAACTATGTTCGAGGAGTAAACAAAAACATTGGAGTGAAACTATGCAAACAAACAAAGGTGCCGGACTGGAGTGAAACTATGATATGTTGATAGCTATACAGTGCTGTCGAGTTCATCGTCAGCAATTATATATAATACATTTGTTTTAATTACGTTTACATTAAAAGAGCAAAAGCACTCACTAGTTATGTTGTTTTAATTCATCCCTAATTTTTCAATTATGCAGCTTTACTGCAGTTCCAGAGAAAGTTTTTAAATTCCTCTGAGACATGGCGTCAATATAAAAGCCATTCTTCTTTTGAGAGGATTACTTCATTTTGAAGAAAACTCATGCACTGTACAGCCATGTTGATTGATTGAAAATTATTTTCAATTATTATTAATAACATTTTGAACCATTTTATCTTGTTTCTGTCGAGTTTATCTATGTAATGAAAGCAGTACTTCGAATCGCAGGTTCTACCTTAACTAAACAATTACAAGTATCAGCAAGATTTAAAATAACCATTCAAAGGCTATGGTAAAAGTAAAAGACAAAAGGCATTTAAAATAAATTGCCTCGTCAATTTAGAGTGTGAGAACCCAATTTCGTCATAGGTTTGTTAAAGTAACTTTGTACACCTTCCGAAATGTGAAAAATGAGATGAACCATACCTTTGATGTCTCGTCAACTCTAAATTCACACTCTCTTACCTCAAACTCTCCGTTGGTGAGTGCCACCAAGTACTTCTATGCCTTCACATTTAACCTATGTTGGTGACAAAGACGAAGGGATAGATAACATAGCGATTGAACAAACCGTATTTAATAGAAACTCATTGGTGGAAAATTTAACTTTGAAAAAACATAAAAATCAATTTGTGTCTACGCTTCCTACTCTAATAAAGTTACTATTATACATATATAATTAGTACAGAGGGTCAGTCATTCAAATCTCTCTCATTGCTCCAAACGCTGGTGCTTTAAAATGAGGGCGGACTCTATCGGATGTTACATTTCGAGTCATCTCACTCTGAGACCCTCAAGACAGATTCCCTAGTAAAGTCTTAGCGACGATTGATTATAACCCATTGCCTTACGGGAGTATGCCTCGTGCCTACCTTTGTATAGTGGGTCAGACCTTCCTCATTGCTGCAATCACAAGCACTTCAAGAAGAGGGAGGACTCAGCGCTATCTGCTGTCCCGTTTCAATTAACTCACAATGAGACCCTCAAGATAAATTCCCTCATAATGTCTGAGCAACGGGTGATTTTGATTACTTTCCATGCTCGTGCATGCCTCGTGCCTTTTTCGTTTAAAGGTTCGCCCCCCTCTTCTCTTAACCCCCTAAACTTCTACCTCCCCTCCTAGCCACGCAGGTGTGTGCCATGAACTTTTGCGAGAACAGTAATTTGTGATGGAATAGTAAAAGGTTGAGGTTGAGTTTGAGAAATTTTAGGCACGTCCAAATTATATTACTAAACTCGATGGAAACATGTCCTTGGCTGTAGTGTATATATAAGCCAGTGACGGGAATGGAAAAGAAATATTTCGCCCGTTTCGAAATAAGGGAGAGAAACTGTTATTCGGTTTGACGTTCAAAAACCTTACGAGTGTATATTTACCTTTCACCCCGAACCCTCCAAGGACATAACCCTCCCACAATCCCCTGTGGTACCCCTGTCACATGCCATCTCACGCCCAGTAGATATCCTTAGGGGGAGTTCCCCCCGCTCGACCAGCCACCTGTCGGTGAGGCCAGGAAACGCGCATAAAAACGTGAGAAAAATTGAACGCCGAATTCCGCGTGGGCTCAGAGACATGCTCGAAAAATATGCGTTCAGGTGAATGTGGGGGGAAAAATATTCGTTCAAATTACAAGCTGGTCAGGAGGTGCGCACAGACCAGTGATATGTCAGTAGTAACCACGGAGTTCATAGTTGCTCAGTCAGTGTAATGATCAGTTAACATTAAGATAAGACTTTTATTAGAGTCAGGATACAACTTTCTAAAGTGTTTTTAAAAGTCATCATTAAAAGCACTTTTTACACAAATGTATATATTCACTGATTCTGCGAATGCTGACATAATATAGTATTGCATGTAAGCATTTGGATTTTAAGTAGGCATATATGCCTTAAACTCAAAAGTAAACCTATTGATACTATTAAGGAGGTAGGTAAGCAAAGGTACTATTAAGTAGGTAGGTTAGGTAAGTAGGCACACTTAAGAATCATAGTAAATAGTAAAGTTCCTGACGTATCACTTTGAAAGTTTGATACCTGTGTCAGTAGTAACCACGGAGTTCATAGTTGCTCAGTCAGGATACAATTATTTAAAGTTTTAAAAAGTATCATCATTAAAAGTCATTTTTAAACAAATGTCTATCTTCACTGATTCTGCGAATGCTGAAATAATATAATATTGCATGGAACCATTTGAATATTAAGTAAGCAAATATACCTTAAACTCAAAAGGAAATCTATTGATACTATTGGTCGCGCTATGAGATTTTCTCTCACACCAAATTTAAACTTGTGCTCACTTTGTAATCATGAGTAAGATCTAAGTTCCCTTTCCTTCTTGCTGACTTTTCTTATCTCTTCCTATTGACCTTGCCGTCTCATATAGTATAAATGAAGCGTCCGGCAGCTGTGTAATGATGATATGTCTGATACCGTCAATGGCTACAAGGTGTGAGACTTTTCCTCATCGCGCGACCACTGACGTTAATGTTTTTGTACAATCACTCAGTTGCGTTACACTCTCGCAACATGCGGGCAATGTTGATTCATTTCGTGGAGAGCAGATGCGTTAACGTAAATTTATGAGTCATGGGAAAGTATGTCCTCATAATTAAACATTTCTTTTTGAGAATTGTAATTTTTTCATTAATACCCAATGGTATCATCGCCAGTAAAATTAGCAATAATTACGTAATTGTATCAGTAATTATGTATCTGTGGAAATCATTGTTTCAAATGAAAATTAAGAGAAATAATTTTCATCTAAATATAATGTAATATATTGCCAATAAACGCTCTCTATGATAGATAACCAATGGTGTACATCTGAGTGTGAGAGAAAAAGTCTCACACGCGACCGCTCGCGTTATAAGTAGCTTATAGCGACCACTCCCGGGTTAAGTTATGATAAAACCGACCCACGTTTTAGCAACACTGTGTCATTTTCAGACACTGAGTTTCCGAAACCTAGGTCGGTCTTATTGCTGAAGTGTGGATTTTTACCAAGTTATTGTTTCAATATGAATATAAGAAATGTTCACAAAGTTACGCGGGAAATGTTTTCCCCTTTTTTCCCACTATTTCACTGCATAAACAAGCAATTGACACATGGCGTGTGTGACAGGACTCGCTCTGAGACGAAGGGTCGAGATTAGCTTCTTCCACAAAAGAGAAAAGGTTTGGCGTACTAAGCACTGTTTTTTTATGACACTACGTACCTTCTTTGCTGAATTACGCCTTGCTTAGCCGCAGGGCTTCGTTAAACCGTCATCAGTTCTCTTGCGTAGAAACATTTACACCATGCTGACGCTGCGCTCGAAGTGAAAGGGTTGACGTGGTTCCACCGTAGAATGACTTAAATGTCATTTTATTCATATTCTTTATACTTGTAGAAAACGTTGTCCTCTATCTGATATGAACAACAAAATAATATCTTTCAACGCCATTTTATTCTATAAATGAACTTGAAATTACATGTTGTTCAAAGGTCGATTGCGAGAAACACGGGGAAAAATAGTATTTTTCCATACAATACAAATGCCATTTTCGTGGAAAACTGTCTCTAAGAAGGAAATAATCCAGAGAAATTGAATAAAAATAAATAACAGGCATCTTATCTCCTTATTTTTCTAGTTATTGAAGAATTAATGCCGTAATTGAAGTCCTAATTGTGGTAATTCGTAGGAAATATCACTGCAGTCGGCTCCTATGGCTGGTATAAAAGTGCTCTTTTAAAATACATTCGTGGAATAATATCTGCATTTTTTCTACTTTACTTTTGGGTTTTCCATAGGTAACGCATTTCATGAACGAAATCAGGATTTTTTGGACAAAATATAAAAAATGTAGAATTTAGTATTTGTTTTGACTCACACAGTCGCGCCGGAACCTACTTAATTAATTCTTCAAATAAATGTAAGTTATTCCATCGACGCTGCATCTATGTTCAACAAAGTAGGGATAAGAGAATGAGTTTGACGTCTATCATCAACGAGTTCACCATCTGCATTGCCAAACCTCGCAAAGAGTCGATTTGTAGCGACCGAAAACGATCGAAATATCGCGACATGCAATATCGAACTAACTAAGAGTAGGTATTGCTCTAAGACCCCTTATGTCGACGACCCTGATGTGTTCGTGGAGGGCAAAAAGGGTTTCTATTTTTTTCTTATTCTTAAGGGTATGGTCGAGCAAGGAGTCGTGAAGGGGGATGGGGAGCTCAGGGTACAAGGAGCAAACCCTGGCTGAAAGGAGAGAAAGGGAATGAGAGGAAGGGCTGGGGAACACCCTTCTAATGCTGTTCCCGTGTTAAGCCGGGAGGTTCGGCAGAATGGTTCGAGCAGGGTGGGGTGGGGGGAGGGGTTGAAGAGGGTTAATGAAAGTTTTGGACGGGAAGAGGAGAGGTTAAAGGGTGGGGGGGTTCTAAAGGGATCAGGGAGGGGTAGGGTAAGGGGGATGAGAAGGGGACTGTGAGGTATCTGAGAGGCATACCGGAAGACGCAAGATGCTGCATCCCGAAGAAGAAGTAAGACATATAAAAAAGTTCAGAAGGTTATGAAAAAATGGATTTCAAATACAAGGAATTCGTGGAGGTGCAATTAATATCGTGTCTCATTCATTTGGCATAGACAAGCCAACTTATTGGACACGTTCTGGGAAGTAATAGCCTCTTGATTTCAATATTAGACGGAGAAGTAAATGCTTAATCTCTAAGAAGAAGTCTGCGAGACATGATAATGTTGAAATGTAAGATGTACTTCCTGATTAACTTGATCGTGTATGTTAAGTGATTCATCTTTGAGATATGGAAAGAAACAATTTAATGGACGCATTTAGAGACAAAACCACCTCTTGAATAGCCTTTTAGCCCCTTGGAAGGTGAAACAATTGCGTCACATAGAAAAAGAATACCTAAAAACATGAGTTTTGAGAGGTTAGAAAAATAGGAATGCAAGTTCAAATGATACGAAATGGAGTGTACAAAGTGGTTTATCCTAGATGTATAGAAATACTACCTCGTTAGGCACATTCCGTGACGCAACAGCATCTTGAACATAATATTGGATGCAGGAATAAATGCTGAATCTAAAAGAAGTAGGCCTAAGTACGTAACAATGTTGAGAAGGTTGGAAAAAGTGTACTCCATGTGCATGAGATACATAGTCATGTATTTAACTTGGTTCATTTAACATGAATATTTTGAGAAAGTTAGAAAAAATGAGCTTCATGCAAATAGATTACATGATAGAGAACTATATTAGGTGATTAATTCTTGAGACATATACAATCCAACTTATTGGACACATTTTGAGACCCCGATGAAACAATACCAGAAGCTGAGAAACATACGCTACATCACGAATAAGATGGGAGTTAACGAAGGAAAAATATAATTTATGTGAAAGAGATAAGTTTTGATGTAATATACTGTGGCTCACTCTTAAGACATAGATAATACAACTCATTTGATACATTCTGAGACACAACATTCTCTTGAATGCAACAGTGGAAGAAGAAATAAACGATAAACATTTAAGAATAGACCTCAATACATGAGGATGTTATGAAAATTAATTTCATGCGCGAGGATTGTCCGGTGGTCTTACATTTTGATTTAACCTTTTTGAAGAAGATATATACACAGGCGCTTAGCCAAAAGGGAAATTTCTGTATCCCGAGACAAACTGGTCTATTGAAAACGATGAAGTTAGGAGATAAGAGTGAATAATGTAGCTGAGAAGAAAGTAGATGGAACAACTCTAGCAAATCTATCATCCATTATTAATGACAGCCGAAGATGCTGTCATTAAGCGTAGAATCACGAGTTGTTATCGTTACAGATGTATTGCTGTCGATACTTTTCTAAGATGATCGGTCCATCGTTGTATCAACTTTGATCTTCTAGCATTACTCTCGCGATAATCAGTTATTTTACCAAAAAGATTTCGCCAGAGTTACAGGCGGTATCCTTAGAATGAATTGTCCATGGATTTAAAACCCTTCAGATCTTGCTGAAGTAATCAACCACGATTATCCATTTTTCCGCAAGATCAGACAGAAGGGTAAAAAAATCTTTGAACTCATTTCGATTTTTAGAATTTTGAAGTCGATACCAAAGACTGTGAAACGCTTATCACCTTAAGAATAAGAACTTGTAAAATTTCGGGTATGATTGATTGTTAGTATGGTTTTTATCAAGAAAGCGTTTAGTGAAAGGTGAGATAGAATCCATATTTCTTTAACTTCTGGCGTGTTCTTTGAGCGAATGCTAAAGCTTATACCAGGGTGGCCGATGTATGCACGAATGTATACCTAATTGCAGCAATTGCATTTAATTTTATGTATACCAGAGTTTATGAGTCAATCCTATAGTTTGTCTTTACCGTTGACTAAAAGATTAAAAGGTGTAAATGGAGTCTAAAGTGCTACTTTAAGAGAGAGCTGGTTAGGTGAATTGATATTCTATATGAATACTCATAGAAAGGGGAGAGAGCACCACTTGAAATTCGTTGGCGCCTCTGTTTATGCGGGGGAAATTTGTTTTAAAGCCAAGGATTTTTGTTTTTTAGAAGAATTTGGTGAACTAAATTTTAGTTGTAACAATTTTTATTGACTATGGACATGACAGTCAATAGCTCAGAGGTCTGCATTCCACGTCACCTTTCGCTAAACACCTACTTCATAACAATAATGAAAATTATTTAATGAACTTTAATGTTTATAATTTCTTTCTTTTCCAACCCGTCGCACAGTAAATATTTTGTAGAAAAATTACAAAGTATTATAATGAAAAGTAGAGAAAACTTTGTAATTCCACATAAATATTTAATGTACTACCTAGGTTTCGACGTGGTACGTCGTCATTTGGTGCTGGTGTATCTGTGCTGGTGCATCTGTGCTGGTGCATCTGTGCTGGTGCATCTGTGCTGGTACATCTGGTGCTGGTCTGGTGCATCACCAGATGATGACGTGCCACGTCGAAACCTAGGTCTTAAATTAAATATTTATGTGGAATTACAAAGTTTTCTTTACTTTTCATTATGTTAAGTCGACTCCATGAAGTCACGCCCGAGACAACAAATTATACTAAGTATTATCATTAATCATTAGTATTAGTATCCATAGTTTCGTATATTTATAGCATAAATAATGAAACAAATATCTCAATTGCATATTTACGACCGTAATGTTGCATCGACATCACCCAAAACACGCACATATCCCTAAAAGCCTTTTTCGCTTGCCATTCTCGACGTATATGGCACAAATCCTTCTATCGTGAACAACGGGGGGGAAAGTAACTTTAAGGGGGGGTTCTCTTCCTCCTGCTCCCTTTTAGAGGGCGTAGTAGGTACCCTGAGAGAGAGGACAAGGGATTATCACGGCTCCGACAAGGGTACGTTCTAAAGGGCGTCTGGGTTCGCGTGGTGTTTGGCAAGGGGGCGGGGCATCCTAAGGGTTTTTATATATAAGCCCCTCAGACACACACTAGCACGTATTTGCAGGGCCGAGAAGGAGGCATTCGTGTATGGGGTGGAGACTGACTGACTGGTTGGTTGAGGAGGAGATCTTTCTCAGGCATTTAACATCGCTTCCCTCTCGTATTGAGACCCCGGACAATCCGACCACAGTAGTGCCGTGATCTGATAGCAATTCCTAATGCGGCCGAAGCTTAACCGTCCTTCAACATCCCCCTATCTTTCCTATACCCTTAACTAAGTACATGCCTTAAAACTAGAATGCCCAAGGTAGGTTTTTTAATATTTTTTGTTTTCATTTCTTCCTCACCCACCAATTTTTTTCAACTCGGAAATTAAAATCCTTTCACGAATCCATTTTTCTGAGTGATTTACGGTGAAGTGGTCAAGGTTGACCTTCCATGAATCTCTAAACACATTCGCGACGCAGGCTTTTCTTTGAACAACATAGAGGAACGTAAATTTTCATAAAAAATAAAAATTAAATTTTCAGTTTTTTTAAATACGCGATGTCTCCCTTTAGAAGAAAATTATTATTTTAATACTTTTGTGGGCACGAAAAGTATATGTTTAAG
Organism: Pyrrhosoma nymphula; assembly: GCA_963573305.1. NCBI lineage: Eukaryota > Metazoa > Arthropoda > Insecta > Odonata > Coenagrionidae > Pyrrhosoma > Pyrrhosoma nymphula. Next base: position 64,698,323 of record OY754340.1, on the reverse strand, counting down.
GTATAATTTTGATATTTGTACTATTCCCCTGGTAGGTATGCAACTTCGAAGAACTAATTTTATAATTACATTTGTGTGATAACTTTTTTTTGGACGGTTTTCAATGCTAGTTTTGCGTAGATGTGGTGTACATACTTTTGGATGATCTCGAATCATTTCTCTCTAAGCCATCCCAAAAAAAACATTAAAATAAACTGTGGATGAATTTATGATTCATTTCACCTCTCATACATAATATATCCCCACCCATTTTTCAAATTTACCGTAATTTCATATTGGTACTCATCTTGACTTCTGACTTTTGGTGTTATTAACGTTATTTCACTCTATTTTAGAACATGCCATTTTTGTTTTTCGGCTTCTTTACTCCCCCTAGTTTCCTGAGGCACATATTTTGTATATTGAGTGGCTAATGTATTGTTAAATTTGACCTTTTTGACATTTAAAATATTTTTTAACATAAAACTAATGATATCAGGCCTGACCTCGTAGAAATTATGAATATCCGAGATGAGAAAAACCACCTTTGTTATTTCCACCTAACTTTATTACGCTGGCACGACGCGCGTTTCACCACACTACTGTGGCATACTCATGTGCCTCTTGCGTCGTGCCACAGTGTGGTGAAACGCGCGTCGTGCCAGCGTAATTAAGTTTTGTGGAAATAACAAAGGTGGTTTTCACATCATGGATTTTTGAACAAACCAGCTGTAGGCAATAAATTGAGCTATGAGGGTTTGGAATGATATCTCGGACTATATTGTGGATTTTTGATTTTTTTAAATGTATATATGTTTTTCTTTGTAATCGTTCACTCTATTTACTACACACTTCACCTCTTGCAATTACTGGTGTAATATTTCCTATGCCTGAAGGTTTTCCCTTCATTAGCGTTTAGTTCCAGGGAAAAAAACTGACGATTGTGTTTCACTTCTAAAGAAATAAGTTCTAGATAAAACATTCCCTAGAGTTTAAGGGCATTTCTTTAGGAAAGTAATGTTTACTATGGAATCTAAAATTTTTACCTGGATTTTTCCTATATTCTAGGGAATTTTTATTCGGAAATTTCCATCCGAGTGTATATTTGTTTGTTGGCTATCGACTTATTGAAATATGGTGTACTAAGACTGTAATACAAAGATTGAATCTAATTCTATACACAATAATTATGGCAGGAGTTAATTGCTGGTAGCTATCTGGTAATATTCCAAATACTTGTGACACAATTAAGAAAGATATATAATGAATCTCATGCTATTAAACGAGTAATATGTGTATATGTTTGTATATGAAACTTTATGTCGGAAAATATTTTTCAAACAATTTTTCGTAAACATCATAGCATGAGGATTTCGCGTACGAAGAGCTCATCGGACTATATCAGAGAGAAAATAAATTAGGTGACACTGTTGGTGATCAGATTTATGTAAATGAAACGTATACAGAAGTAACTATAAAATTACGGTGTATTTAGAGAACTATGAAGCTAATTGAAGTTACGAAGTACGTAAAAAAATTGGTATTCTCCACAGAGGATTCTTAAAATATATTTGATTATAAGAATATTGCATGTATGCACTATATATAAATACAACAAACGATTGAGCGTTAAATAAAGAAAATTCATTCGTTTTAATCTTTCACCACTGAGAAATTACTTTGGCGTTCTTTGGGCCCCAAGCTACACATCTACGGATCAAACGTTAAGCCAAGATGAAAACGATTCAACGAACATCTTCGATTTTAAGGCACTCCTGCAAGGATTTAGGGTTTGGGTTTGGTGGCAGGCCTGCAGCAAAAGGATAAGAAACCCTCTTCCCCCTCAACGTTTCTCCCCTCCCCATTCCCTTAAAACCCTCTCAAAAGGCCTCATACCCTTCCCAAAATCTTAACCGGATGCCCGTCCCTTAGCACAGTAAGGGAAGAGCTATGTAACCCTTTTCTTGCACCCTTATACGCGATCCCTGAAGGATGGAGAGACAAGGGGAGAGGGGCGGGGAGGGGGGTGGGGGTAAAAGGGAACAATTTCCTTCCATACCCTTTCGGTAGCCTTCGCAGGGAACACTAGTTCCCCCACTCCTATTGTCTCCGCACACCCCCCTATATCCCTGATTCAAAATCCAGAATGCGTCACCCACCCACCCTGTTCAGTACACCCACCCTGTTCACCCTGCCCAACGCCCTTCGAGTCCTGCGAGCGAGGGGGTTGAAACCAACCCTTTCCAATGCTTTTCCCAGGATCTCCTCTTTCTCCAAACCCTACCAGCAACCACCTACCCCCATTCTTTCCAGCCACGGCCAACCCTCTCCCGACCTGACGGAATTCTCCCGTTCCCCCTAACGCTTTCTGAAACAATCTATACTGTTTCCTTTTCTGAAAAAAATTATCCCTCCCTTTTCACCCCTCCCTCTCATACTACGGAGCACAATTCCTTTATCCGGCATAGAGGGCTTTTTCTCAATTGTGCCGGCCCTGGCGACGCCTCGGTTCGCACTTTTTGCCGGCCCCGGCTCTTACAACCCCTCTAACTCAGTAATTACTGCTCTAAGGTTAGATTTATTCGCAATAAATTCAGTAGTTCACCAAGGAATATTAACGATACACGTGCACATTACAATTAATGTTGAATACTAATTGCAAGTCAGACTTACATGTATGAAAGATAGTGTTAAATAACTTTAGATAAATCAAGATAGATATTGCATAAATACTCTGACTTAATTAGTATATATTTTATGAATTCTATGAGTTCACCCATCACTTTATACAAGTTGCAGATACATAGATAAATCTGGAGAAATATTTTTTTAGGAAATCGCGTTTACTGTTCAATATATTCTTCTCGTGAAACAGCTTTACTCAATGGTCTCCATAAATACTCCATTCAGTGGCAAATGTTCGAATTTTCTTTATTGCACTTTAAATATATGAAATTATATCCATCCTGTGCATGTGTTATTTTGCAAGTTAACTAATTGGAATATAACGAGTATAGCCTACTTTAACTGTGACACTCCACATGATCACTTAAGTAAATGCTTTGAATACTGACTGATATTTATGGTAGGAAATGTTTTTAAGTAATACATTATTATGGATGTGCTACGAGTTCATATAACACTTTATCTAAATAACAATTGTTCAATGGCGCGGTTGTTTCCTAAGCATTGCGACCGAATTCTGCTAAACAAGTCATTAAATACGTCTAACCAATACAAAAGTAAAGGAAATGTGATAGTTTATGAGTTTTGGCAACGAAAATGGGCATGTTAATAATAAGATCACATTTAGAATAGTTTCCTTTTTTTACTTCCTTTATAGTTGCTCACACAGTCTGTCTGTGTATACGTACAAACCCATTTCCCCTTTTATCCAATCTATCTGAAATTTGGTCCATATGGACTCCTCGTGACCAACGATTAATTTTTAACAAACCCCCACGCACTCAATTACAAATACACACTGACTTAATTATATTGAAATGTATTTGTATGAAAATGAAAGAGCATTTAAGGCCTAAGTTATCGGCCTACAATTGCAAGCATCCGGTAGCCCAGGGGTAGACAGGTAGTGGACTGTGGAGTGGAAGGTGTAGTGTTCGATTCCCTGCTGGGGAAATTGTTTTTTATTAATTTTTTTCATAGCCGTTTTCACTTATATCTTTAGAAATTTGGTTTTCATCATCGCATTACCCATTTTTTTTTTTTCAATATTTTACTCGCTAATTATTCATTAATGACGGGGATCAAAGCCTTAGCACTTAGCCCTTGGACATTGTGGGAGATGGACCGTGGTTAGCCAACAACTGTGACTATTGGTATTGAATGTTCAACAATGAATATAATTGTCACATAAAATTACTAATGTTCCTAAGGGTTGTCGAATGTCTGAATAATTTGACATATCAGTGAATATAGAATGATTTCCTTTCACAAATTAAATTTATTAACAATGTGATACTAAAATATTTAATGGTGAAGTTACCATAATAAAATGAAAAAATATAATAAAATGCACTGATAATATGAGACATTAAAACGTGACATAATGCATATGAAAATAAAGGGAGTACAATTAAACTTTGTTATTATGAGGATATTATTGTCGTAAAATTGTTAACCCCACCATTAATCACGCTATCGGAATTTCTCTCACGCCAAATTTAAACTTGCGCTCACTTTGTAATCATGAGTTAGAATGAGTTCCCTTTCCTTTTAAGCTGACTTTTCTTATCTCTTCCTATTGACCTTGCCGTCTCATAAAGTATACATGAAGCGTCTGGCAGCTGTGCAATGATGACATGTCTGATGTCGTCGGTTACAGAGTGTGAGACTTTTCCTCATCGCGCGACTACTGACGTTAGTGTTTTTGTATAATCACTCAGTTGCGTTACACTCTCGCAACATGCGGGAAAAGTTGATTCATTTCGCGGAGAGCAGATATATTGAATGCAAATTTATGAGTCATGAGAAAGTATGTCCTCATATAATATAAATATTTATTCCTGAGAATGGTAATTTTCTTCATTGATACCCAATAGTATCACTACCAGTATAATTAGCAATTATTACTTAATTGTATCAGTAATTTTGTGTATGTAGGAATCGTTGTTTCAAATGAAAATTAAGAGAAATAAATTCAATCTAAATATAGTGTAATATATTTCCAATAAATAATCTATGATAGATAATCAATGGTGTACATATGAGTGTGAGAAAAAGTCTCACACGCGACCACTCGCGTGATATAAGTAGCTCATAGCAACCACTCCTGGGTTAAAACGTCTAAAAAAGTTCTTATATCGAGACAGTTACGTGTCAACATAGTAGTTTTATATTAACTAACGAGATTAAATCAATCAAACAGGTTTCATGACCCAATTGCATCTTTTTTATCCCCCAAACAATTTTTTTATATTTCAAGTTCAACGCTGAGTCATGTAACTATTTACTACTCCACATTACTCCGTGAAAGATGCCATTTTCATAATTAGGCTTACCATAGCAAAGTATTTGCAACCCTTTTTTACATGATCCTTGACTTTAAAGAACCCTTTCTCTGATCCCTGGTCGTCTGCGACGACAGGGTGTAAGGGTGAGAGAAAGGGTTCCCTACTCTGAAAGCAATTTTGATCGATGTTCGGTGGATAACGGCAAGAGGAATAACTTTGGGGCCCTTAAAAAGAGATTGTCCTTAAAGCCGGGCCACTAAGGGCCGCATACTCTAAGCATTATAGGCAATCCAAGACTATTGTCCATCCTCATATATATGATATACTGCATTTCTTGAGAAATGTGAAGAAAAATGCTGCTAACGAAAAAAGAAAGAAATGTAAAATTCCTTCTCAGAAAATAAACTTTTTTCCAGCTATGTCAGGGCATGCTATGCCATCATCAGGAAAGCTAATTTCAAAAGTCAAAAATTTACTATTTTACCATTTTATTATTTTTTTAATAATTTAAACTATTTAGCAATTAACAAGGCAAAATCAAGTACAAAATATGCCAAAACACAGGGTAAGTTAATTTTTATAACCAATTTGAATTTTACAGTGTATTTGTTTCATATTATCTGCGATGGAGAATTTCCACACTGTCAAACCTAATACAATTTATTTCGTGAAGACAAACGATGATAGATTTAACATATTAATGCTGAACTCACGTAGAAAAAGATCAACTTTAACTTTTTCATCAGAAAAGAGTTGAAATGAATTACAAAAAAGTTTGTGTATGTGCCGAAGTGTTTAAAACCATTGACTGCATGGCCATAAAATATTTTACTTTACAGAGAAATGCCAATATTTTGTTTTTTATTGTCAAATTTGTTAATAATCCTCCGTGAAAAGTGGCATCACTTGAGATGCTTTGATTTTTTATCCATCGGAGACGGATAAAACTAGTCAACTGCATTGTTTAGATGGAAAAGAGGTCCTCAACTTGCATAAAAAGTAGGTTTTAAGAAACAAAATTAGCAATGAAAATACATTGTTGAGAGATAAAATTAAATCACTAAAGTGAGCTGATAGTGCTTTTCTCCCATGTTCGTAAATTGTGCTTACGAAAATTACATATTGACATCTTAAAGTCGAAACAAACTAAGCTTAAAGGGACGAAATCAGTTTAATCATTCACTCATCACGATAATCACTAATTACTACTACATCCACATCAAACTTTATTCACGCAAAAGACTGCTTTATACTTAGGCTTTTTTCTATTTATATCATGCATTATCTTGTTCCTGTTTCTGTTTGTATGCCTGTCAATCATGATGCTATTCATATTTTTGTTGTATATATTGTACTACAGTACTCTTCTTGAATACATATATATTTATAAGTTCCAGTACTTATTTTTTGTTACCTCCGTTCCTCAATTATCTCTGTTAACTACTATTGCAACTATTTAATAGTTTGTTCTATTTTCATTTCTTTGCTGTTATTACAATTAATTGTGTCGTGTCTTAGGGTCCAATACTACAGCTTCATGTCTTAGTTTCCAATACAAAATGCTGTCAAACTATGATACTCATCTAATTATTCATAAATATTTGATAGTCATTATTGTTATGTTAGATGTTGCACATGTTAAACTTGGAATTCCTGCTGCATTTTCTTTTTGTATCATCTTGGAATAACGTCTCTTGCATATTATTGTTTTATATTTATCAAATTGTTTTGGCTATTCATTCTCCGCTGTATTCAGTTAGGTTAAGTATGATCTCCATTGCAAAAACTACAGACACCATTGAATGTATGTATGGAATACATGTTCCTTAGGACAAACGTCCTAGAACAGTAAATTTATATTTATTTTTATTATTATTATACAGCCGAAAGGACTACTGTTAAATTATAGTCGAATTTATCTTTTAAATTCTTTTATTTCCACGCAAAAAAATTAATAAAAAAGAAGTTTGTTGTCTTTTTTGCCAGATGATGATTACGTTAAAAAAGAAAGGGTTGGTATTTTTGTTACAACTCTTGAGTGGAGCGATTTTTCAATTTAATTCCCACTTACGCTGTTTATAGTAAATCGAAGAGCCAGATCCGTCATGTTGGCTAGACTGGGAAGTTGGGGGGGGGGACGATGCGTTTGGATAGGGGAGATTTAGGGAAAGGGCGGTTTTCGGCCCGTTGTCTATAAGGGGATGAACGGAAAGGGGGTGGAGAGGTGCTGCTGGTCGGGAAAGATTCCAGGGGGTTGAAGGGATGTTAGAGTGGGAGGGGGAAGGAGAGACCCTCCCCCTAACCTCCTCTTAGAAACCAACCCCCACACCCCATCGCCCCAACCGTCCTTGCCTTCCCTTGTCTTCCCACAGGGGGGTAGGGGGTGCCAGGACCCACCCCCTTCCAAGTTCCACCCCCTTTCGCAAGAAGAGGGTGCAGATCTGTGTGTGGGGGTGAGAGACAGAGCTGTCGTGAGAAGATTGCAAGAGAGAGGGCGCAAGGGGGAGGTGGTGTTGGAGGCAAGACGTCCCTTCGGACGACGTAGGGGGTGAGGGTGGCCCGGCTTACCGAGTCCCCGGTGGCACGCATCTCGGACAAGCGTTGCATTCTGGGCAGGGCCTGTATGTGTGTGTGAGTCCCTGTCTCCACACACTTCGTCCAAAGCGGGGAGGAGGGCGGCGCGCTAATTTCGTGTACGGGAAGAAGATGAAAGGATAGAGGACGCGTGGAAATAAAATCGTCGTCGTCTTTCGGATCGGAAGACGTGACGCAAGACGTTGATCGCCCAAGATGGTCATGATGGGAAGCCTACTCCTTCGAAGGAAACTTCGGGCGAGTTTCGGGGAACTTGATGCCTTTCGAAGGGACCACCAACACGTCACACGCGAAATAACCCAGCAAAGCGATAATTGATCCTAAAATACGATATATTTCGTTCATTATTTACGGAAGATACCTTCAAACTTTTCTGTAGACTACAAAGTATAAATAAATACCCCAAGGATGATAACTAGGGCCAGTAAAATTATAATTTGTTCTCATAAATTCTAATATATATATAAGGTTGGGTTCAGCAAAGAGAGCTCAAGTGACCGGAATGTAATATGACAAATTTTCAATTCTGTGAAAACTTTCATACATCAGTCGGCCCCGGTAGCGACGGGGTAAGGTAACTCAGGGACGCGGGTTCGAGTCCCGCCTGAGTGGATTTTTCAGGACATGAGTATTTGTGTTCGTCCATTGTTACATGTTAAAAAACCCGATGTAAAAGGTCTTTCGTGCTGTTTTCGGGGACGAGGAAATAAAAATTAAAAAAATACTGAAAGCGAATACGACAGAGAACTCCCTAACGCATTTATGACTGGAAATGTTTTTCCAGCCCACCCAAGTGGCCGGGTATTTTTTCATACAGATATCTTTTTAAATATTGACGCTTTGAAATGAAAAAATTAAATAAAAAATGGTAAAAAAAACAGAAAAAAACTTGAAAGAGATCGAGTGAATACATTAATTTCTGACGTAAGGATAAACGAAGTAGTTTCAATAGATCACCGCAGGTAAAATCTGAGGAAATCGTTTGGAGAAAAAGTGTTATCTCGTATATATGGTGCGCAAAATATAGATACACTTATTTTCTCCTATTTCTGTCAACTACCAGAAACAAACCAAACTAGTTACATCGAAAACAGTTGATAGAAATACGAAAAAAGTTCTCTCCTTTGATTATCAAACGATCCCATGAGCAAATTTGTGTCATCATACGACTTACGTCGTAATCAGCAATTAATGTATTAAACTCGATTTCTTTCAGGTTTCATCTGCTTGTTAACAGTTTTTTTTATTACATTATAGTATTTCTAAGCGCCAAAATTTAAAAAGATATATGCAAATAAAAAATACTCGGACACTGGGGTAGGTTAGAAAAAAATGCCCGGTATTTAATGTCTTACAATGCTCTCTAGCTTAAAATCTTTTAGTATAAAAGGCTTTACGGGATTTTTAACTCGTCATGTTCCATTCCAGACACATAAGCTCTCTTTGTTGTACACAATCTTCTATTTTTTAATGGATGGATCAATAACTGCCAAACCTTTTAGTACCTCACCATAAGATATATAGATAGATAAACGTCTTTATTGGGGCGAGATTGATACAAGAAATCCTTTATTCCATCTAACCCTTTCAGCAAGCGCAATTCCTTCGCTTTTCTAAGGACTACTAAATGTAAGTACACAATTATCGATGTATATAAAGGCTACGCGTACGTACGTATAATTCAGTAGGCATAGGTGTAGTGATTCAAACGTGCGCCAATAGATGGCACATGAATTTGCATATGGATATAAATCTTCGGCACCATTGTACGGGGGCAGTAGTGTTGCTGCAATCGGCATGGTTCACTTTTTTGCGTCAAAAAATGGCCGGTGTTAAAAGGGAGGCCAATTCCGTTACCTTTATATCCAGTATTTCCATTTGAATCACGGCCTTTCCTTATTAGAACCAGCTTCTCTAGAGTGGCGGCGCTACTATCTGCTTGGTTCTGATTTTCCGGTGCATGCGACATGCTTGGCAACACCCACTGAGGGCAAGTTTAGGATCCATATATTTATATTCATGAGATGGCAAGTGAACCCTCATTTATGTTCTTCACTGACTCACAGATGGCGTGGGCATATCCATTTATTAAAATACAAGTTTAATGTTAATAAAATAAATGCATTTTAAATAATTGTAACTATCTCTAAAGGAGATTTTTAATTGTGTTTTTTAGAACTGTCAAGCCTTACGTTATTTTTATAGTTCGATATCTTCAGGATATTATTATAGTTGGATTGAAAATGTTTTCCACGTATAAGCCATCGACATTAAGATATTAAATATTGTTTACCGTCGGTGGAATTATTGTTTTCATAAAAAATTTAAAACCACATATTAATTTACATTTAATATTTTACTTTATTCATTATTGTTTTGGAATTTCGCCAATATTTTAGCCTTTTTCCGAATGATTTTCATCTAACTTTAGACTAATAACTGATTCTGAATCAATATCCTATTCATTCTAACACTTTTGTCTCCACAACGGTCTTATTGGATATTGCCGAGTGTATAAACATCATTTTCGTCAGCATGGTGGCGGACGCTGACCTCACCACATAGTTTTGCAATACTTTTGTGCAGTGAATATAGCAATCGTTTAAATTCTCTTCCTGTACAAGTGTGCGTCTTATGTGAGAGAGAAGCTGTGAGAAGAGTCGTAAAAAAGAGATAAGTTACCACCGTAAGAACCTATGAAACTATATTCATTTATTTATTAGGTCTACTGTTCACCCAACTATATAATTAATGGGCAAACTAGTAACACATAATAAATAGGTACACATCCAAATACAAAGTCACAGTCATCAAGTCACTCAATTAAGTTTTAGTTGAAACAGGGACTTTGGCCGCAAACAAACGTTGCAGGTATTAAAGCTGATGTTCTGGTAACAAAACTGGCATTCACAAATATATAAAAAATGTAATGTAATGAAATGTAATGTATATTTAATGCAAATTCACTTTGAAAAAAATTTCAACTACAATTTTGACAATAACAATACAATTTGATAATTTTTTCAATTACAACCAACATGTTAGACCAACCAATACTATTAACTTAACATATTATTGTAAATGAGCTTGAGACATAAATGTGAATGATATAAATATATTATCACATCCCTTGGTCCCGCTAAGTCAAAGACTTAGCAGGTGCCTACAACATTCAGCAAAACACAATTTTTTTCATTTTGAGTTTAATAATTTTACTAATCTCCACCCAACAGATACTTTGTACATCGTCTCTTGATCTCCCCAATGGATTGAAAATTCCTCAGAGAGATCGGTAACTCGTTTTAAATCTTTGGTACCAGTACTTACTGTTTTCTAGACCCTACATGTCATATAGAAACATTAAATCTTTTAGCTATTCTTCTCGGGCTTTGCATCAGGTAATTGGCCAGAGAATTGGTAATTGGTACGAGTCCAGAGAAGTCGGCAGTGGCGGAGCATAGCATCAATCAAGATCATGCCATTCGATGGGGAGATTTATAAATTCTTTGCTGCTCACAACGCTACTGGGACCGCATAATCAAGGAAGCCATCGAAATCCGCATAAATCCAAAATATTTCAATCGGGATACTGGCTATCATCTTAGCAACACTTGGGCACCAATAATAAATTGCATGAAAAACATAAGGGAAGAACAGGAAAGATTTCAAAGGAACATCAGCCAATCAGACGACACCTGAGCTTAATCGTTGGACTCGTCAAACGGTCAATTCAGTTCAGTGTATAATCCTACACAGACAGAGAGTAACACGCCTTGAAAATGGATAACAAGTCGTTTTCCGAAACGTCGGCCAACATGAAGCCAATTACCAAGAGGTGCAGAGCCCGAGAAGAATTTCTAAATATTATTTACCAGGAAAAACTTAAATCGTATATTAAATCTTTTGCTTCAAAACTTAGACAATAGAACATTTCCAATACGGTGTCGTAGGAGACATAATTTTCTCTTGCAATTGGTTAAATATTAAAACAAGCATAATTCAAATATATATGATAAATTTCTTTTGTATTATTACGATCTCATTGTTGAATGTTTGGAGTATGGAGTCCAAACTACCGATTCGTATTCCTACTTACTTTTAACATCAGGTAAAAATATGAGCCAAACCAAACGCACATGGCGGAGGTGACGTTTATAGAGTTTTCGGATGTCCTATCATGAAAGGGTCTCCGCTCTGTACACAAGATATTCCACTCGAGTGCCCTGTTATAGGAAGGGATAGGGCGGGGTGGGGAATAGAATTAGTGAACTGAGAAGAGTAGGGTTTGCGCGTTGAATCCACAGCACAGGGAACTTTCCTCTTACTACTCCTACTCCAGAGAGACACGGAGGAGAGGAGAGGAGATCGTTTACACATTCAGGGGCGGACGCCTATGGGAAGACCAAACACTTATAAAACAGGGACGAGAAGATGAGGAGGAAAGACCCTTCGTCGTAGAAACCACTTCGAGAGAAAGATCGTCTTTTGATGGCCAGGAGTAACTTGCTAGACTCCAAAGTGTAATGAAGTAAACCTGGCGTGGAATAATTGTCCATTCTTTCTCTTATGCAAGAAGACATCATTTGACAAGTATATCTTCGAAAACATTCTTGTCTTCTCACCAAAGAGAGTGTAGAGGAAATATTGTTGTAAACGTGTTATAAATATTTTTGTAAATATTGTTGTAAAAGTTTTATAATAAACTCCATAAACCTTAGTTAGTAGCTTCTTAATGTACGCACCTTAATTGTTAAAATGTTAAGAAATTGTCTTAGTCTCACTACATGAGCTTTATGTAAGTTTAAAGTGAAAACATAACATGTTATTATTTGATGGTCATGATGAACATGATATTTGACAACATGATAATTGCCGTTGCGTTAAAAACAAGCGCGCTGAAATCGAGCATATATTTCAGGACGCAGACGTGGTCATAGGAACGGAGAGCTGGCTTACAGAGGATATAAGGGACAGCGAAGCTTTTCCTCCAGGATATAAAATCTACAGATGCGATCGAAGCGATAGGACAGGTGGCGGAGTTTTTCTAGCAGTTAAATCACATTTACACAGCACCGCCCACGAAATAACTGACAATGAAATAGAAAGTGTGTGGTGTACAATTAAACAGCGAAATAAAAGGAGTATATATGTTTGCTCTTTTTTTTATAGACCTCCAAACTCCGAAGCTGATATTATTTAACATTTAGAAAATCAAATATCCGCATTTACTGTGACATACAGTAAAAGTGTAATAATTATTGGGGGAGATTATAATCTGCCATCTATAAATTGGGATTCTTACACTGTAAAACCGAATTCAAAGAATAGGGAAATCAGCGAGATATTACTCAACACACTTACTAATCACTCACTTGCCCAAGTAGTTGACAAGTCTACGAGAGGAAATAAAATATTAGATCATTTTGCAGTAAGCCATCCTAAGTTGATAAAACAACTCGATATTATGGACGGCATAAGTGATCAAAGAGTAATTTTTGCAACCTTAAAAATTGAAGTAGAGCCTGCTGTAAAACCGAAACGCAATATTCATTTATTTGATAAATGCAACTCCATTACATTTGGCGAGATGCTTAATGATTCGTACACGGACTTCGGAGCTAAAACTGAGGATAAAAGCACTGATGCATCATGGAAATATTTCTTAGAAATTGTACGACAGGGAATCAACGAATATATTCCGAAAAAATTGAAATGTTAAATTAAAGAACCTCGCTGGTATAACAACGATGTTAGGAGGGACCTTAAGAGACAGAGAAAACTGTACAACTTGTTCAAAAAGTCCATTACGTTAGGTGACAAATCGAAGGAACTTGAAGCAAAAGAAAGTTACGCTGCGCAACGCTCAAAAACCAAGAAATCAATACGTACTGCAATGCGAAATTTCAAGAAAAAAGTACTCGGTAAATTACTCTAAGAAAATCCTAAATATTTTTGGTCATATGTGAGAGAGCTTCAGGGAAAATCTTCAACCGTAGACTCGTTATTAGATAAAGATGGCAAACTTGTCACCGAAAATATTGACAAAGCTAAAACGTTAAATTCCCACTTCGAAAGTGTATACACTACAGACGATACTCCATGTAATTTTGAAATTTCATTCACTGAGGAAACGATGAAAGAAATAACTACTCAACGCGATGGGATAACTAAACAGCTACAGTCGATAAAAAATAGTAAATCTCCGGGTCCGGAGGGAATACCCGCGCGTGTCCTCAAGGAATTAACGCCACATATCGCACCGTTCTTAGACATAATATTCAAGAAGTCGTTGTCTGAAGGAAATATACCAATAGACTGGAAAATTTCAAACGTTACACCGATATTCAAAAAGGGAAACAGACATGACCCAGAGAACTATCGACCAATTTCATTAACGTCGATTATAGGCAAGATACTCGAACATACCGTCGTTAGCACTATCATGACGTTCCTGGACAGTCGTAACTTCCTCCATGGCTGTCAGCACGGATTGCGGCAAGGTAGATCATGTGAAACACAACTCGCGCTCTTTCTTCATGACGTTCTCAAATCTGGTGAATCGAAAATACAAGTGGAAGCATTATTCCTAGATTTGAAGAAAGCTTTCGACACGTTACCTCACAACAAACTTTTATACAAATTACAGTCATGCGGGCTGAAGGAAACAGTAGTAAACTGGATACGCAACTTTCTGAGTGATCGTAAGCAAAACGTATTTCTTGACGGAATTAGCTCTGATGTGGTTAGAGTGACATCGGGTGTCCCACAAGGAAGAGTAATCGGCCCCTTTTTGTTCATGATATACATAAATGACCTATGCTCTCGAATTAGCAGTAAAATACGTTGTATTTGCTGATGACGCTGTCATATATCGCGAAATTAGTGATCACTCTGACTTTGAAATTCTATCATCGGATTTAAACAACGTTCATGTGTGGAGCCAAGAGTGGGGACTCGAACTTAATCTGAGCAAATGCACGGTGGTACATTTCTTGAGGAGGTCGTCCAACTATCCCCATGTATATGCTGTGGATGGTGTTAACATAAAGGCGACAGATGAAGTGAATTATCTAGGAGTTACGATAAGCTTGAACCTATCGTGGGAAACACACATAAGAAATATTTGTGGCAGAGCTCTGAAGAAGCTAGGATTCGTCAAGCGTATTGTGGGAAGATTTTCGGATGAAAAAGTAAAAGAGAGAGGTGCTATTTCGCACTCGTCCGGCCATACCTTGAATATGCAGCGAGCGAATATGGGATCCGGTGCAGAAAGACTTAATCCGGGAACTTAATAAAATAAAAAGGAAAGCTGCGCGATTCGTCGAAACTGCTACGGGGGTACAGACAGCGTTACACAGATGTTAAACGAATTAGGCTGGGAGCCGCTAGAGACCCGGAGGCTGCGCGCTAGGCTTAGATTACTTGAGCAATTAAGAATAGATATCTTTAAGAGTGACACGGAGAACATCATATTAGAACCCCACTATATTTCCAGGTCCAACAGAAATGATAAATTAAGAGAGATATTTTGCCGAACGGATAGGTATGGGAATTCTTTCTTCCCCCGAACACTAAGGGACTTTATAAAAAATGCTAGGCGTAATTTCATTAGAGCGTTTCCTTTGTATATGTAAACGGCTGGTGTCCTAACACCCCACGCCACACGCCTATTGAGGCGGCTTGAGGGGTAGTATGCAGATGTAGATGTAGATGATGGTAGCCTTAAACAAATTCTCCTATTGATAATGTAATGTAACATGCGTAAAAATATTATGGAAAATTTACAGTCTTGGCTTTGACCCAAAGAGAATGAGGAGGAAATGTTGAAGTAAATGTTTTATAAATAACTCCATAAACGGTTAGTAAGTAGCTTCTTAAGGTAGGCACTCACATTGCTAAGTAATTGTCTAGGCCTCACTACATGAGCTACATGTATTTTTAAGTGTAAGAATTACCTGTTATTATTTGATTGTATCCTTAAAACAGGTTCGCCTTCAAGGATAACTAAAGTTACTCAAAATTTGCTATTGAAATGTATTCTGTTGATAGAGTAATAAACTTTCTTATTATTATTACATAAATATGAATGTATCTTTGTTTGTAACTTGTGCGCTCCAATACCATTCATCCTATTGCGATGGAACTTCGGTTAGTTATTGAGCGCGCGCTCAAGGAGGTTTATAAAATTATAAAAAATGCATGTTTTTGGGGTTTTCTTACTCAATTTTTGTTAAAAGTTACTTCTTTAAGAAAAGCATTGCATGACTTTATCATACTGTTTCTATAATAAATGTCAAGTGTGTGAATGGTTAAGTCATTCATAAGCAATAATCACTTTAATGTACTTATTTATTTATTCATTTTTATAATACTAAATTAAACTTTGGTTATTTTATTGTTTGTTTATTAACATGTTTTTATCATATCTTGTTGAGTTGATTGTCATAGTGATAGGAAAATAAATAAGGAATTCTTAGGACTGCTTAGGACATGCGACATCACCATACGAGTTAAGCATTCCTGGAAAACTTCCTCCACAACTTCAGTTACGGTAGTAAATCAAGTGTGGCCAACAACTGAAATAAAGTGCGATCATCTCTTAGCATGCGCTCCAAGCGGAGAGGTGCATCTCACGGCCTTTGAGTTTCTTTTGTTTCTCAGAATACGAGTGCGGATTTTGTGGGAGGGGGGGAGGAAAGAATTGTGAGGGGTTCGAGACAGAGAGAGAAAGGAGTGATAAAAATTCCAGAATACGGAATGACTACCCCACACCCCAGCAACTCTCTTTAAATATCTGTTGGAAAAGGCTTCTTCCCCCTTTTCTGCATTCACTTCCCCCAATCTCCCGAACCTCAGGCGCAGGAAAACCTCATTCAGTCCATTATCATTCGATCATTGCCTCTCATTCCCTCAAATCGAATCCTTCCATTCATTAACTCGAGAATGAGAAATAAGAAGAAGGACCAACCGGCGTCTTCTTTTGAAACAATCCTCAGAAGAGAGTTATATATATATCGATCGCTTTGGAAGCGACGGAGAGTTGGGAGAGGAGAAAGAAAAACAGAGTTATTGACTCTTGAATTCGTTCTGATATTCTTTCCTTGGAGATTAACAAATGATAACGCAAGGAAAATAGCCAAAGGTTTAAAATATTTAACTAATATAAGTATTCGCTGTGTTATATTTACAGCTGATTTTACAGTTATGAACCTAATTCAGCTACATTGAATATGGGCTCACACTACACCTGAAGGGTATGTATTGGAGATTATCTTCAGTGATCTCTTATCCCTTTTGCTCAAGCAAAAATTTGCATAAACGATTTTTATAAAAATATTTATTGAAACTTTTATGAATCGTACACGTAAAGCGTACATGCTTGCTCACGGTATAAATATTCATAAAAACCGCAATGTTGACCAATCTGCCATCTTTGAGACGCTTTGAGAACACTTGAAGTGATAAATGCACTCTCTTTTGGATGAATTTTTGGTTAAAGACTATTTGTTTCGTTTATTTACTCACTTTATGATCACACTAAACGGCGCTAATGTTTGTTTATACGTCTACGCTCTTATTTTGCTTAAGTATGAGAGTATGTATTATGACGCGAAAGCATCAATAGTAATATTTGGATGATTTTCCACCATCTAATTCATGGTTTTCTGCGTCATTCTAAATATAAATTCAAGAAGTAGTAATTGTTTAAAAACTGCTCGGCCTACGTATCCTTAATTTTTGTATTTACAAACCCTTTAGTTTCTAATTTCCTTTGCATGGAAAATAGCAAGGAAAAGTTTAGTTTTATTGACCATCATCATAATCTGAGTAATCTACCGGTTAAAATAAGGTTATAATAAAAGTCAGAGGATTTCCAAAAGACTCTTACACGTGTAGTTTCCTATCTACCTCTAGTGTTTCTTTCTTCATCTCAGCATAAGTCCCACCCTTCCTCATCCCACATCGATAAAACCTATTCTCTTTCTCCCCCTTCCCCGCTTACCAATCATCCTTCCCTCTATCACGGCCTTCAGCAAACCATCGCCCATCATTACCCCTTCCAGCCACCTACCCTGCCTCCCCCTAATATCATCCACAATTTTCCTCTGCTCACCCACCATGTCAAGTACTTCATCGTTAGTCTTCCTTCTCCATCCTCCTCCAAACCCACATCTCAAACGGTTTAAGCCTATTTACGTCTTCCTTTCTTAAGATCCACGCATGAATCAAGGCACACGTTTTTTATACGAAATCCAAATAAATGAATTTAACGATATTTTATCCTATTTTGTGAAATCAACCTTCAAATTCCATGAAGTGGTCACATTTGACATCCTGAAGTAGGTGCAAGTCTTTCGGTGGCATGGGGCTTTTAGTACCCCAAAATGAGAGACTTTTCACAAAATCCTTTAGTAGTACTCTATCCGTTTCGGTCAAACTGGCAGTTTTAATTAACATGAACCGATGCGGGCATTTATATTGTTTATCGATGGAAATAAATCTAATTTTTCTGTTAACTTCTTCTATCTGCTTTTATCACTTCTTGCGAATGAAAAGAAATACTTTTAAACGCTAAAAACTGTATAAATGAAACAATAAAATGTCGTTACTCCTGCAAATCTTACATTTATACAATTTATATTTGAAACGTTTTTAAAACTTAATTCCAAGAAGAGTTTTCACCTCTTTATTGACAGGGTGTCTAGGTAAACCAAGATTACTAAAGCAATTGAAATAAAAGATTTCAAAGGAAAGTAGCAACAATTGTAATATATTTCATTGCTAACGGTTATTTTAATAGATTTTTTTTCAATGACGCAACTGTTTGACTCATTGGCAGTGGGGTAGAGTCCTAGCCTTCTAGTCCGAAAGTCATGAGTTCGAATCCCGCCATTGTGGGTTTTCTTACACTCGAGCTATGGGTGTTATTGTAATGTCTGGGTTTAAATGTAAGATAGGGCTATATAGTTCTAATTTCGCCCTAAATAAAACACATTAAATAAATAAACTGTAACGTCCTCTCTCACATCAGATTTGAAAATGTTTTATGAGATAATTATAGACACAACCAATAAAAACTTTATAAATTTCACCATGAATTTTATTTAATACTCAAACTTAATGGTATTAAATAAAGTTCATAGTGAAATATACAAAGTTTGTATTGATTCTGTCAATATGGATTTTCACAAAGTTACGCCTGAGAATATTGAGTTCAGATATAATATTTATTTATTTATTTAAATTCACGAGAAAAACAGCCAAATTGAGCAGATTAAAAAAATAAATTACCACAAGAAAATTATGCATGACAAAAAAATTAGGTAACAAAAACAACTAAGTAAATAACCTTCATATGGCTATTCATGGGTTAAATGTAGTTGTAAGTGGTAGCGTTTTACATAAAATAGCTTTTTGAAAAACAATTTTGGTCACCTAAGACCATGCGTGCCTAATTCAGACATAATTTCCCTCGATTTACCTGCTGGAATATTACCGAAACAAAATTACAACCTTCTGCTTCAAATGGCGTACTGTTTTAACAGCTGCACAGGTCGTACTGGCAGAATATATTTCGAGACTCACCCGAAGCTAATACTTAAGTCACACGCGGTAGGTTGGTCTGAATTATTAAATACAGATATAATATTTTCACAGTAGTGGAGAATTTGAGTTGCTTTCGCTAGCACCTACTCCTCTCAAATTCGTAATTTTCTCAAAAGCCGTCCCTCAAATGTATAACGATCCTCAAGGCACTTTTAAATCTCCAGCAGGAAAGACATTTCGCAAAGGAGTGTGGGAGGAGCGGTAATTCTAAGAAGCATTAAGACAGTCCCGAGGGCCCATATTACACCCTTGGGGTACCCGTTAAGGAATTACACACGCCGCGCCGCTAACGAGAAGTTACAGACGAAAGGAGAGGGATCCATCCTCCCTCCCATTACAATTATTATTACTCTCGCTCGGGAGAGACGGAAATGTACGAGCAAATTCCCAACAGCAGTGCTCCGAAGGGAATAGACATAATTAGTAGGAAAATAAAAAAAACGTGGACCTCATAAACGTGAAGGAATCATAGGGTAATGGTTCTCAGATTTTCAAGTTCAGTGACGACACATTCGTTTACATTTGTTTGTTCATAAATATAATATCTCATAATTATTTCGTATGAATATAATGCTCTATAAATACTTTGGCATTCCGTTAATGTTCTGATACTTGTTCTTATGTTCTTGTAGTTTATTCGTTTAAATCCTTTTATTTTTCAAATTAGCGTTATTTCTCGTTCTTTAAACTTATTGAGTTTTTGTCAATTAAAAATTATTTTTTTCTTCAGTGCCAACATTTCGGCAAATTTATTGCCATCCTCTGGGCTGATTGAAAACCATAAAACAAAATTTAAAACATAAACAGGTATAAACGGGAATATAACAATTATTAACACATTTGGTAATAACTACACTGTACTTTTTTATATCGGGTACACTTGTAAATGTAGATGTTTATGTGAACCAAAGTAAGTAAACAATAAAGCGGCAACAAAGATCTCAAGCGGAGATTATCTCCATGGATTAATTGCCGATTACTGGCGCTGAGATACATTGTTTAAGAGCCAAATGAACTTATAAATTCTTCTTAGGATACTAAATCAATTGCATCATTACTCTTGGATATGCTATCAATATTATGAGAGAGAAAACGGAGGAAAATGGGGGGGAAGGCATTTTGGTATGTTCTGGCGAGTATTTAGTCAATATTATGGTCCATTCAGGTTGATGCTTGAATAATTATTCGGAAATCCGCAAAGAAGGATGATGCAAAGACAGTTTTGTCATCAACATGTACCAAACTTCGTGTTTGTTAAAATAATTATTGGTCACACATAAAAAATATTAATGAAACCATTAAAAAATATGCAGGTTATCCAAAGAGTTAGTGTTAAATTAGATTTTTTCTACACACATGAGTCGAATGCAGCGCTATTACTATTGGACTAACGTATAACAGCACTGTGTTGCCAACTAAAGAACAAGATGGTAAGCTGCTGATATTTCATTTTATAATATATTCTATAGAATTTCCCCTACTTAAAAACAGTTTTTCACGTCAAAGTTTTTTTCACATGTATGACGTAGATATTTTTCCCACGTTTTACCCATTCCCCTGTTTCAACATCAATAAATTTCAGGTCTAAACAGAAAAACTATTTTGTGAAGAGGCAAAGTTTTGTTGTTCATGTCAATTGAGTGACATGTTCTTTTCAATAGGTAGGTAAAATGAGAATCAAATGTCAATAGAATCATTTGAAAATGTAGCAACTCCGATAAAAGTTAAATTAAAACTTAAGAGCCACGGAAATTCCAATTACTTTCAATTTTTAAGAAGTAGCGGTTTTAAAGATAAACGAGAAAAATTGGTCAGTGATTTTTCGTGAACAGTCATTTTTATGGAACAGTGATCTTTTCGAACGATGATTTATATGGAACAGTTATTTTTATGGAACAGTGATTTTTATGGAAAAGTGATTTTTATTGAGCATTGATTTTTATGGAACAGTGATTTTTATGGAACAGTGATTTTTATGGAAAAGTGATTTTTATGGAAAAGTGATTTTTATGGAACAGTGATTTTTATGGAACAGTGATTTTTATGGAACAGTGATTTTTATTAAACAGTAATTTTTAATGGAACATTGATTTTTATGGAATAGTGATTTTTATGGAACAGTGATTTTCATGGAACAGTGATCTTTTCGAACAGTGATATTTAGAGCAGTGATTTTCAGAGCAATGATTTTTTAAAGCAGTGATTTCCAACGTTTCACATTTAGAATATGACATGCAGGCGGCGTGCAAAGGTGGTTTCTGTCGGGAAGATCATTTCGCCACATCCCAGAAGAGTTAACCACCCCTCCCCCTGTTCTCCCTGCCAACATCCCATTCTGGCGGTAAAGGGTTATGAATCCCCGCTCGAGGGTTTCATATGCTTGCGGAGAGGAAGAAACAGGATATGAAAGCACACGGGGTACGAGACTAGGGAGCAGGGAAGAACAGGATATTTAAAGTATTTTTCAATCTTTCATTTAGAAAAGAGGATTTTTTAAAATGTCGTAATCGTCATCTATCTTCACTTTAAACCAAAATACGGATACCAATATTTGGACAAAATTAACGCTTTTATGCTTTTTATACATCTCTAATACTATAAGATATATTTAAACTGTATTTCATAAGTTTTTAAAACACATTTAGACCAATAACTAATCATGTGCTTATCAAATTTGAATGGCTACTTAAATTCATATGTCGCATATTCCAACGCGGTATGAGGATGTGTGCTCAATGAAAATAAACATTATTAACGACAAAACAGAGTGAAAATGTGATCATAAAAATAATAAAACACTAAACTGAGTAAGGTACGAACTATACGCGTCCTTTTAAAAAGTAGTTCTGAGGGTGGAAGGGATTCAGTAACCTGATTGTGAAATAATACCGTGATAATAGCAAAAATTGTTGTAACAAACTCTCATCATAATCTCACAGATCTATCTTGGAATAAGGAAGTCGGACTGTCTTATTTTAATAATATTGGAGTTCTTAATCTGTATCTTTGAACAAAACACCAACTTAAGTAAACATTTGATCTATTGATATTAGTAAATGGAGAGTGCATGCTTACCGCAGTGATAATAACCATTTATTTACCGAAAAACTGAAAATAACGAAGCATTTGAAAGGGAAAAATTACCTCATATGCCTTTACATGGACTTTTACGTGAATAAACATAGTTTTATGTAATTCAGAGATGAGGAACAGTACTTACTAGGTAACCCGTGCGAAACTTCGCACTTTCACACTATCAGGGAATAAGTATGTTAAGGAAACGGTGTAATTGGGTTTTAAATAGGGAAGAAGGTGTATCGTAAAGTACTTTCTTTATACTTGTTTTCTTGCACAAATGTACAAAACATATGAATACAATACAGGCAGGAGAGTTTATCTCAACTTTTAAGTCAAATTAATGGGTAAATATTGGAATTTCAGATTGAGATTGTATTTTTCGTCATAAGCCGGTGATTTGACGTTTAAAATGATACCTCATTGATCACTGTACGTGCAGTTTTAACGGAGCATATACGGAATGACAGAAAAAGACATTTATGTAATAATATATATGATTATCAAAACTTACACTAAAAATTCAAAAATACAATGGCATATTGGAGGAATAATTTCACTTATTGTTTCCGTAATGCATTAACTGCATAAGAGATTGTTTCTTCAATCAGCCATAAGTAAAGGTAATAAAGTAATGACATTATTTTAAGACTTTCACTTATCGTTCAATTGACGCGAACACTTAGGTGCTTCAATGCACGCATCTTCTTAAAGCACCTCCCACTATAAGAAGACCTGGCAACTTCTCCACTGCTCCTTCCTCGTCTACCTCGTTGTTCTTACCCCTAGCTGTACCCTGTGATTCTACCCCCACCACGTCATTTCTCCACACCATCCCTCCCTTCTCCTTCGGAACCCTGACTTTGAAAGTGTAATTAACATCTGCTTGGGTCCAGCTGTAAGGGGGACGAAGGGAGAGGAATAACCAGGGGAAGAAGAGTTGGAGAAGGGGAACCACACGTATAGTGGGGGTAAGGGGAGGGAAATACCCCTTCAGGGCTCGACAACCCAAGCCAGTCTCAAAATCCACCCCTTCCTCGAAACCGACTGCAGTGGTACCCTTTCTCAGCCCTAAAACCCCTCCTGTTTCTTCGCCCCATACCCTCTTACCCTTTCCCCCCCCCCAACGTACCCTGTCTCCTCCTCCTCTCCGCGACCACATGAAACCCTCGAGCAATGTTTCATAACCCTTTACCGCTGACTGGGATGTCGGCTAAAAAGGGAGGCTGCGCTCCCTGTAGGAATATATGGCGAAATGTGTTGCGCATCGAAAAACCCTAGTTCCTCGCTGAGCATCTGCGTCGTCATAATTCTCTCCCGAACGTGATTTTCTGCGAAATGTTAAAAATCACTGCTCTACAGAATCACTTTTAATTAATATCGCTGTTATTTTTCCGTAAAATCGCTACTATTTCAAATATATGTTCCGCTTGCTAGTAGGAGATGCAACGAAGATTCACCACTCATTTATGCGACAGAAATTTGAAGATAATTTAGTGGTCTATGTTCATAAAAGATCACAGAGGTTTATTAAGAATCACTGCCCTCAATATTCACTGTGACTGTATGCAGTGGTTTTCTTGACCCTATTTACTGTGACCACAGACTTCACAGAACTTTCTGCGTCGTCATAATTCAATATAAGTTAACGAATGTACTGAATTACTTCATACTCAAATCAACATAAATATTTATGAAAGAACCTTATATTACATGGGGTGTAAAATATTAAATTAATTGCCTAAAATAATAAAAATATGCAAATGTGGCAAACTAATTTTGAAAATGTCTATTGTGTTGAGAATGATGAAAAGAGATTACACAAACTTAACTTGATGACTTAACATATTCATCCAAAAGTCTGTATGCTTAAAACCCTGTGGATAAATTTCTCATGCAGTAATTGACCAAACCCTTCATCAGCTGGTGGTAGTTTAATTTTAGAGCTGTCAGGGTGCAATGCCTCCGTAATTGTTAAATTTACGCATAGTTCAAAGGTGCTTAAATTACGTCCTTGCTTAATATGAGAGCTAAATGATTCGATATTATTAAAGGCTGCTTCCTCACAGAAAGAAACTTAACTGTGTGAGCGTATAGCGCAATACTGTCGTGGAATTTTCTAGAATTCTTCCAAATACATTCGTTTTTCTACGCAAGATATTTCATTTTCTTGAGATTTGAGGTTTTTGTGGTTTTATTTTAACTATTTTTCAGCATTCAAAGTTAAACTATTACTCAAGTTAATTACTGCACTATTAACCATTAGGTTAAGCATACAATTTACTACATTTTTTTGCTGTAGATTTAAAAATTTCCAGGAATGTGTATCAGTCAAAAAATAAATGCTTGTGTTTTTAATATGAGACGTTTTTGTACGTTTGGACACATGGTCACGAAAAGGTAGGATCATTATACTGAAAAAAATAACTGGAATATTTTAAATATCTTATCATAATATTGTTTATCACATGCCCATTAGACGTGGACGTAACAACGCTTATTCATAGATGACGAAATAAGTTGTCAGTAACTTAGTCAATGTATTTAACTATGTTTATGTGGAAATCTATTCGTCTCCAAGACAATGATAATGAGGAAAAAAGTGTTCACAATGAAAAAACAATGTTCGCGGTGGATCTGTTGCATAAATTTTTCACGGGTATTCCACAATGTAACATGCTTCATATCTGCCGACGTTTTGAAGAACGACAGAGTAGTGCCTGGAATCATATTATTAGTTGCATTAAAAGTATAAAAGCAGACAAGAGAGTCAGTCAACGGTTTTTCAGACAAATGAACCAATCAGCAATCACCTGATCCCGATTGTTGGGTATAAATAACGGCAAAATTTGACTCGTGCGGCATTTAAAAGACCTTATGATGACTATCAAGTCGTTTGTCGAAACGTCGGCGGATATGAAGAAGCCTGCTTCGCGGTAAAATAGCCGTGAAAAATTTCTACATTAATTAGAATTTGATTAAAAACAAACACAACCAGTAGTCTCATAATTGAATCATTTTCCTACAAACCACTTACTCCACAATTTTTTATATTTGCAGTTTTTTGATGCATTAAATTTCAACATTTCAAAATTTAAAATATTTGAACTTAAATGTAATTAAAAATTTGATAAAATCGCATTTTTTAAACCTCAGCTGTATTGTTAAACAACACTTTTTTACCACTAAATGAATGAAAAAAGTCTGTTTATTTCTCGCAGTTTTAAACCCTTTCGCTACGAACTACGTTTTATCACGGCGTAAATTTTTCTACGCAAACGAACGAACGACGTGCTAAAACGGTGTTGCCACCAAGCTAGCCTCAAGCAGGACTAAAAAGTGTGTATCATTAAGGACTTTTTCTCCGGACGCCGTAGGTACCCTTTCTCGGTCCTTGGGAGAGGATATTCTCGACCCTTCGTTGCAGTGCGAGCCCCACTCACAGCAGGTGTCAGCGGTCAGTTGCTTGTTGGTGGAGAGGAACAACAAATAAAGTAGTTTCTGTGTGATTTTCAAATTGAGGGTTATAAGTACATTTATTACGTTAAGCTCTACACCTACAAATTTAAACGGAGTTCTGCCGGTATTTTTAACATAGTTCGTGTGTAACGGAATCTCAAAACCAATTTTTTGTCCGTTATTAAGTCGGTCTGGGAGTGATTTTTCCTATAGTTTTAAGATAGTAACAGAGTTATTATTTTTATAGGTAAAAAACCGAATTTTATTATTTTAAATGAGTTAAAAACCTTATTTTTCATAAGTTTAAAAGTTTATTTTTCCCTATAATAACTCATACTTATTTGATCTTGACAGCTGTCTATTTCAGTTCTGTTTTCGTTGGTCAATGGGTTCCGCCTAAAGATGACAGTGATTCATGACAGTGTTTTTATTCCAGAGGCATACGAATGTTGAAGTTATAACATTCGCTTCGAAGAATATAATACTCCTAAAGTCAAGTGATTTTAGGAATAAGAAAAGTATGAATAAGAATAGATTAATAGTGCCTTTAAATAAGCTGAACTCATAAGGTCCTGGATCCAGCACAAGACTGAGGACACTTGCTATGGCATGATTTCTTTCCAGTGTCTTTACAATAATGGGTTAGTAGTTCAGTTATTGATTTATAAAACTTTTTTACGTTGAATTTCCTCATTTGTCTCACATATTCTTGGACAGAGTTTAATTCTAGACCGGCGTTATTGGCGAGAAAATTAATTCCTTCTCCCGTTACGCTTCAATACGAGACAATGAGTTAAATATAATTATTATAATACAATTATTGAATTCATGTTCGTGTGTGAGTTAATGAGTTAAAAATATAATTATTTCAAATTATCAAATATTTATTCGTTAAAACGAATTAAAATATCAGATTTGAATATATATTTTTTAATATTTGTTTCATACCATTAATAGAATGAAGTATTATTTCTAGGGCACTTACCCTACATTCTCTCGTGATGGTTAAAGATAAATAATATGATGTTTTATTATTTTATTTAGGACGTGAGAAGGATGAAAATAAAAATAATACGTGTGGTTTCATAAGCAGCAGGAGCAGAGGGCAGGCAACCTTGAGGAAACTTAATTACACACAGAGAGAAACCGCTTCCCTCAGTCTACGTGATCGAGAAATTAATTTCAGTTTCCGGTTGGGGGATGAAGAATATAATATAAAGCACTTCGCGGTAGAGGGCGGTGGGCCTTTTAATATCTTGCGGGGTGGATTATGGGCGAGGGGTCAGCAGGGATGTTGACCCTAGGGTCCCTCAGGGACCCGGAGAGGAGGATGGGATAACATGAAAAAAGAAGTGGCCGGCAAACATTGGAATCACATGGACCCAGTGATACATATATATGCAGCTGTTGGGCAGGAATTGGTTTCTAAGTGGTAGTGGATACGAGAATGAGGAACTGTTAGAGGAAAAATAGAGGCAAAATATTGAGGAAAAATATATCCATGCTACACAACGGGTTGATTCATGAACCAAGAAAGATAATAATGTTGAATAATGTTTTTAAAAATCATAAAATAATAATATATAATATTAAATTGAAATATAGAATTTTAAAAGAAAGCAAGATTCATGATTTCGAAAAAGTTACCTTATATAAATAAAAAGAATGTTTGTCTGGTTCGTGTTTTATGCAATCCAATAACATTCATCCGAATGCGATTGACGAGTTTTTGCGCGCAAAAAGGTTTCTGAATAATAAAAAGGACAATTTTTGGGGTTGTTTTTACCCCAATATTGTTAACATTCACTCCCATAAAAAAAGCAATGAATTCGGTGAAGGTGTTTTTTATTTTATTTTTTATATTACTTGCTATCAACATATTGGATGGATTATTCTCTCGTGGAACGCATAAAAGAATGTTGTACCTATTTAATTATTTCATTCAATATTCTTACACGCCATTTTTTGTCCATTTTTTGCGTTTTTATATCCTAATTCATCAATTTTTCTTCCTTTTCAAATATAGAAATTTACTTGGCAACCAGGAGTGAATATCCATTTAATAGCGATTTTATGAATGGCTATTCACTCCTGCAGCATTTAAAGGCCAGGTTAAGTGACTAATTTGATAGTTGTACTCAAAACGACTACAGTTCCCCGATCATCTTGCCTTCTCAATGACCATCAACAGGGTAAATCGCTTCAAGTGTGTGGATAAAATCTGGAATAGCCATTCTTTTCACATGGTCAATCATATGTTTGCATTCTCACAAGTGCCAAAGCCGAAATTTTTATTTGTTTTTGTAGAGGGCAGTAATCTTTTTAGTGTTGGGAATACACTCATGATATCAGGTGTCATTTAATTGCAATATCTTCCTTGAATAAGTGGACGCATTGGGTGCATTTCTAAACCTAGTTTTCAATATTTATTCGGCATTAAGATGAAACGTGAAGTTCCTTTGACGGTTAAGGTGGTTTGAACGAGATAGTTCCCCAGTCATAATGAAGACTATATTTAAATTTTATTTATTAACTTCAGCATCTGTAAGAAGCATGAAATAAATATTTTAATATTAATCGCGCAAAGACATAGTTATATATGACCCAAATTCTTAATAATTAAATAAATAAATCTATATAAGTCTCTAACATGACTCATTTTTCCCGCCGTACGGCTGAAAACCCTTCTAAAGGCAGCAAGTTTTTATTTGCGATTCTGTAAAATATTATTGTGGTGAGTAATAGATCATATTTTATAAATAGTTGAGAAAACATGCAATCTACACACCGTTGTTATAAAAATAGGTGTTAGAACTTCAGAATTTGATAAATATTCTCCCTCTGGAGAGCACAGCCATAATCTATCCCATGTAAAACATCTTATAATTTTTAGACAAATTGCTCGAAAAGTAGTTCGGCAAAGGGGTTGACATTTTGATATCATTGGAAAGATGAGAGTTTTTCTTCTTCAAATGAGGCCAAGTTTATCAAATTCTAGGCGAAGTGATTTTTCGCTCAAAGTACCTTAAAATTAACAGTGTAGCTATTGGCGTTCTGTTAGGCCCCACGTACTGGCATGAATCTCAAATACTTGCCTTGTGTTCCTACGGTTAAAATAAGTAAATGCAGAATTTCACTCATAAGAACTCAAAATATATTACGGATTTGACAGAAATATACAGGGATGATTTTGGAGTCCGTTTTCTCATTCAACTTGGATCGGAAAATTTTCCCTGCGCTTAAGATACATTACTTACCAATTTTAAATGTAAAACAATATTACGTTGTCATTAAAATACTAGTTTTTCCAATTGTAATAAAGTTATTTTACTATACCCTACGTGTATAACTTGTGTATCTAGGTACAACAGGTGGTGTTCCCTGGTACATAAACATGATGTACCAAGGAACATTTTTATGTATTAAGAATTTATTTTTTTTGTACAGTTCCAATAAATATATAAGTATGAATCCTGGTTAGGGGTTCAAGTAATAGTGATAGATGATGGTAATTGAGTAAAACTGTTTTTTTCGTAATAACTAAAAAGTTATAATGGGAAGTTTAAAAAGTTTTCCCAGGTACAACACTCTCCCCTACCTTGTGGCACGGGAAAAATTTCTCTGATCACGTTAAAATCTTGCATAGTAGCTACTTTAAACAAAAGGAAAAGAATAAAAAGTGGTGCGAATAGAAATATTGAAGTTCATTTTTAAGGGACACCCTAAGTGTAGCTATTGACGTTCTGTTAGACCCCACGTTGTGGCATGAATCCCAAAATATATGCCTTGTGTTTCTACTGTTGAATAAGTAAATGCAGAATTTCACTCATAAGAACTCAAAATATATTTTGGATTTGACAGAAATATACAGGGATGATGGGCTACGGCCTGCAACGATGGAACCCTCCAAAATTTCCTCCTCCAACATTTCCTCCATAATTTCTTCCAGAAACATTTCCTCCTACATCATTCCCTTCTCCAACATTTCCTCCTCCCTCATTTCCTCCTCCAACATTCCCTCCAACATTTTCTCCTCCAACATTTCCTCCTCCAATATTCCCTCCTGCAACTTTTCCTCCCCAACATTTTCTCATCCTACATTTTCCCCTACAACATTTCCTCCTCCAACATTCCCAACTCTTACATTTCCTCCTCCAAACATTTTCATTCAACATTTCCTCCCCCAACATTTCCTCCTCCAACACCAGAATTCTTTCAACACCATTCCCTAAACCAGAATCCTTTCCTTTAATATTTCCTTTTCCAACATTTCATCCTCCAACAATTCAGCCTCCAACATTTCCTCCACCAACATTTATTCCTACAACATTTCCTCCTCCAACATTTATTCCTACAACATTTCCTCCTCCTACATTTCCTCCTCCAGCATTTCCTCTTACAACATATTCTCCTCCAACATTTCATCCTGGGCAACGGCCTGCCACGATGGAAACACCGGTTCCCGATCAGTCACCGAAGTTAAGCATCGTTGGGCTCGGCTCGAGTTTGTAAGGGGATAGTCAATGCGTCCGATTCGTCCGAGTGCTGTTACTCCTGTCTACACGTGGCAGACAGTATGTGCGAAATGACCTTAGCCGTCGAGGCACATTAAACAAAAATACTACTACTAAATATAGGGATAACTTTGGAGTCCGTTTTCTCATTCGACTTGGATTGGAAAGTTCTCCCTGCGCGTACCCATAGTTCATTGCGAGAGATGCGGACAGATCCCCTACACATCTTCCTCTCCAATCTCCTTACCATTTCCTTTCTCCTTTCAAGAAATACCGTCCGCAAAATTCTCCTCCTTCCTTCTATATGGCCCACGCCATTTTCCTTCGTTCATTATTCCGAAAGCCGAAAAAGACTTCATTAATGTGATTCAGCCCACACCACCCTCAACCGACGGAAAACCAACCCTTCTTATTCCTTCTCAACCCCCTGAATTTCCTCCAAGCGGGGTACCATATTTCCAACCCCCACCCCCTGTCCATAATCCTTTTCGGCGCGGGAAAGAACCACCCCTTCCACACAGACCCAACCCCCTTACTCCTACAGCTGACTACCTACCTGACTGCTCCTCCAACCCTTTATTCACAAAAATCCACTCCCACCCTTAACTTCATCACCTTCGTGCGTACGTATATATATATATATATATATATATATATACGTATATTCATCTCCTACCGTCTCTTTTACAGCCTCCCGCACCGTCTCCCAGACAACCGTTCATCTTTCTCTCCCTTCTCAATCGTCTCAAGGAATCTCAAACACCTGGATGCGTACCTCGTGGTTCCTTCAGTGTGTGGTTTTGGAATCTGTCGCGGAAGCTGTTCGCAATCCCTCCACGTCAGGAGTCTCGAAGAGTTTGTGGAGAGTAACACGTTCTGTGGCGGTAGTTATACAAAAGATTGGAACAAATTTTGCTAAATTACTGTGTTTTGCAAACTAAATAATTGTATTCGATTTAAAAATTAGGATTAAAGTTTGAGAAATCATACTCTACGAAAAACTACCTAACCTTTTCTCGGTGAATGACATAAGAATACTCTTCTCGGGCTCTCCACTGGTTTAAACTATTCATAATTGCCGACCATTTGAGAGACGACTCGTCACTCATTATCAAGGCAAGAATGTCGCAAATCTTAAATTGTTACCAGTATAAGTGCTATGGCTAGGTCTTTTTTGATTGGTTGGAGGCCGATTGTTGACCCTGGAGACTTTTAATCATCAGAGGCTTTGCTCTTGCGTTATTAGTTATTTTCAAATTTGATTCCAAGCATAACAGATGCTATAGCTGGAATCAAGATTGAAATTCTAATTTTCCGTCCGCATGTCAATGGTTTCTTACGTGAGTCGATTCCAAAGGTTTTCTGAACACCAAAGTAGTTTTGTGTCCCCAACTTAATCCAATTTTTAACCAATGAAAAAAGGCATCAGTAGTTTAGTTTAAACCAATCTTAAGCCTGAATCACACGATAATTTTTCACGGACAGGTTAAGGGATAGTGGCAGTGTTAGCTCAAATGATGGCTCTCTGACGCCATCATTGTCAGGGATAGCGCCCTATCCAATGATGGAGGTTCTCCTATCCCTTTTTCCATCATTGCGACCTTCCCGTTCTCCGTCCCTGAACACGTACGTGATATCCAGCTGCAACCAATCAGAGCACACGACAGAAAGTACACACTGTGGCATCGCAAGTGACGAGTGACGAGTCTTCTCTCAAAAGGTCGGCAATTATGAATACTTAAAACCAGTGGAGAACCCTAGAAGAGTATTGTTATACAGGATGTCACGAAAAAGGTTCACTGGGAGAGTTCAAAATCTCGTCAACACGAACGTGTTTCAAACCCTTTCCGTTGACGGTCACCTGGATGACCTAAATGCATGCAAAGGAGTCAAACATCCTTTGCTTTCGTCCACAATTTGGATAGCTATTTAATTTATATATACTGCTCTCTTCTTGAATTAAATAGTGGTTCTAGGGTAAGGTTAGGGTTTGTCAGGGTACTAGGATATATGCTCGTATAATAGAATCAGTGCAGCGGTCAATAAAACAGGCTGAAAAAAATAGTTTGCATGATCATTTCTTTCCGTTATTTTGTATTAGCAATTTACGGTCAAAAATATATAAACAAATACGTTTTGCTGAATATTTGCTTATTAGAAGTGGATTTTAATATTGAATCAATTATCTAGACAACACATAAAATTTTCACTTTAAAAATGCGAACGTATTGATTGGAATAGAACAAAAAAATACTTTTCCCGCATAACATAACTTCATGTACTTTGGTAACATATTCCTTCGATGCTGACTACCAATGAGATAACTATTATTGCTTGGATTTAAGAAGCTATATGCCGTTAAAGTTCACAATAAATCAATAATGGTTCTAATAAAAACGCACATTACCTTTGCACTGGTAAGATAGAGGGAGAATCATACTTTCAATCATCCACCGGACTTGCTTACCTATGAAAACATGAAAGGTCAGAGAATTACAAAACAAGAAGGCAAAAAGATTCAAAGTCAAAGAAAAGGTATAGAGTATGGAATCCTATCACAAACAATGAAAAAAGGCAAATGCACTCATCAAGTGATATTTTCATCTCATTATAAATCTCTAAGCAAATAGAGTGATCCATATCTCGTGTTACCAGATCAAATGCGTATAAAAGTACAACCCTTTATTCAACTGGATTAAAATTTGTAATGCCTGGAGTCCTAACGCAAAAAGGTTACATTATTTTGTCAGTTATCATTTTCGTCAAATTTTCAACCCAAAAAAAGGGGTAAAAATGAACATGTATCAGAGTCCTTATAGAATTCCATTGTTATCAAAATTATGACATTTTTTTCGAATTTAGACGTAAAAATTGGTACACAGATACAAGTATGGATGCCAATTTTGAGAACGAACACAAATTATTGAAAGGAGAACCCTGGTATAGTTATTAAAAGGAAACATTTAATTGGTAAATTTACCACAAAATTTATTGTTCCTTTCTGTTTCCACAGTGTTATTAGAGAACAGTAAATTATTTCGAAAACATACCTAGTGAATTTTTCTCTTTACAATGAAGGTTTTCCACGTAGCTAACTTTTCAACCATTAATTTAATGCATAATAATTGCATATATTAGGAGTTCCAATATTTAATATACAAGTTGTTTTGTAGCTAGAATCAACTAAGTTCTTACAAAGATTACAAAACCTGTCAGTAAGCCCCAATAAAATATTTTCACTCCTCGATAAGAGTAATAAATGGGTAAAATATCTCTTCAATTGAAACTCTCGTATTGGAGTGGTTCGAACGACAGTTATTAACAATGTTGGCCTTGTAAGCGCGATGGCATAGCACTCATGATCCTGTGACCGCAATATCTCATATCTGTAGAGGGAAAATTCCACCTTGAGGACAATGGAACACTACTAAACCCTCTAGCGGTAACCTAGCACCTGTGAGATGACAATGGAGTCGTTGTTGAATGTAGCTAGTGGCGGGTTGGGTGGGGCAAGGCTATCACCCCCCAACCCTACTAACCTCTTATGAGTAGTGACCCCTACGCCTTCACCAGTAATCTTTGCTTAATTTTGAGGATACCGGCACTAGCCACGGTAGTTACCTTTACGGAGTCACGCGCAAGTGCACAAAAGTGCGATATTCCACTGAGGAAAGAACATTCACCTTGACCGGGATCCCGGTGCCGATCTTGATCCCGGTCAAGGCGAATGATTTTTCCTCTGTAGTAATCTATGCTACCTCCTGCAACTCACAATCACTATCAGGTACATCGTTGCCTTTTCGTTAAGCTTTTTTAGGTAGGTTTCGAAGACAGACTACCTATTGTCGTCGTTAACATGGTGCGACTTCCGGAAAACAACTACTACATACTTTTTCGTTTCAAGATCAGTAGACAGAAAAACCATCACAAACTCAAAAAATTATAAATATATCTCACTTTTTATAGTAACGAAAACCATCATTAATATATACAAATTACTTTTAGACTGATCCATGAAATATCTGGGGCGTGGAGCCCCAGATATTGGGTAGAGCGTTTGGCTACTGGAGGCCTAGTGGATAGAGTTAAGGCAGCGTGGTGGTCTAGTGGGTAGAGCGCTTGGCTGCCTACTGAAGGGTCCCGGGTAGGAATCCGGGTGAAGCCTTTGGACACCTCCGAAAACAAAAAAATCCTCGGAGTGCGAAGTATTATATCCGTGATGGGTACGATTTGTATGCTACTAATTTATTAATGTAGTATGCAAATTCATGATTATATGTGATTGAATTATGCACAAGGTATGTATGTATAGTCAACTTTTCATGATAAAGAACCATAAACTAAGTATATACTAAATATTTACTAAGATATGTTCAAAATGTTCAGAAGTATACACTAAGTATATACAAGAGGAAATACTAGTAAGGATATATTAGCTCTAGAGTGTTTTGGTATACTTATTGACATATTTTAGATATACTTAGAATATACCATGTATATATGATTTAAAAACTATGTGTATACCATTTACGTTAATTAGAAAAGTTTACTACGTAGCGCATTCGCATCATGGAGTCCAAAGCATAGAAAACTCTTTCTAACCACGATTGTAAGTCGTCAGACCAACGAGTTAGAACAAGAACTTTGAACGGACAATATAAAAGGGTTGAGGAGAACGGAGGGACCCCCCCAACCACCAAACCCCTGATTTTCAGCTGAAAGGGGTTGAGGCCAAGCCACGTGACGACAAAAGGAGATTCGAGATGAGAAGAGTATAGGAGGCGGAGGAGGGAGATGTAGGAATAGGAGGAGAAAGAGGGAAAGTTGGAAGAAGGAGGAGGAGGAAGAAGAAGAGGAGAGATATGAATGCCGAAAAGAGGGGAAGTTTTGGTTCGGGAAAACTTTTCCACGTTAAGGGGTAAACGGGGGTGTGGGGGATGGGGTTTTAGAGGGAGGTTTCCTTCTCATTTTGGCGGGAGACGTCGTGGGGGGGGAGAGGCCGGGCGGGAGGAGGAGGGTAAGGGTACCGGAGGGTTAGTTGCAGGGTTCGGTGGTGTGAGGTACCCTTTTTCGTGTGCGAAGGATGGATGAAGGGAGGGTTTTTGGGGGGGGCGGGCTAATTTGAATTCATCCATCAATATTCATGGACGGGGGGGTTGAGGAAGAAGGAAGAAGGAGGGGGATGAAGTAAGCGGAATGGGAAGGGGAGAGATATGCTGTGCGCGCGAAGGATTCTGGGAAAAATTTGCAGGGGACTGCACTGGATTGGTTAAAGAAGGGAAAGGATGGGGAGGGGGGAATCCTCCTCGTCTCCTGAGATGAAGGAGCTAGGGTTTAAGACGTAAAGGGACGCGGGTCTTGCGATAAGAATAACACGGAAGTTATAATGATTCCAAAATGGAGGCGTGGTTACCTTCTAAGCGCTTCTAAGACTAGGTGTATTTTTAGCACAGCAGGAGTGTAACAAACTATGAGAAATGGACCCAAATATTTAGACAGCTGCGCTAACATTTAGATATTCGATCGATATTTAGGAGATTCCTAAAGTTTTAATTGCAATTTGGGTTTAAAAACTATCACTTTCTAATCTATCAAATGTTTGACCCACTCTCCTACCGCTGACACTTGGCATGACACTTTATTTCATCAGGCCAGTTAGACTCATTGATGAAACTAATATATTTATCGAAAGTTTCTGGAACGCTTATTGAGCCAAATGCTTGATTAATAGAATAATAGACTAACAAACTTTTTGTATGCAAATAGTCAGTTTCTATCAACGTACATTTGTCTGGGGACATTTAAAGTTTTAAAAAGAGACTCCCTGAATCAACTGTTCCTCGTCTTTAAAAAATCTCCATTTCCTCAATGTTATCTGAGTCCTTAAATAAACCGCGAGTTCATAATTGCAAATTTGACACTTTTTCACTATTTTTTAACTTGAAAGTTTTCAATTAAGCATTTCATTGGACGGGAAAATTCTTTAAATCAGTTTTGATCGACATTATGTTTTCCTGTAATATTATACACCGCATTCAAATTGTATTAGTCAATGAGGCAGTTGTAAGACGCATGTATATTTCATCATTTATTACGCAAAAACACTTTCAAATTACTGAAAATCTCTGTAATTAACGGGTGGTTCAAACGTACATTGAATAGTTTAAATTTGACTCATTTTATTACACGCCGTGTACTGCAAAACGCCTTCACAAATGAAGATTATATTTTTTTGTAATTCCGTAAAAGTTACAGCGGCGAGTAATTTAAAATCTCATTGAAAATATTTGAAAGTGAGTAAAAACGCGTGGTGGAATCGCAAAAGCCTGCTTGTCGTGAGTATTCATGGGAGTGACGCAGTGATGACGTAGTGAGGAAGCACCCTAGCCCGATTAGCAAATGAGCTGTGTATCTTGCTGTGGCTGATGCTAGATGCTATGGGCTATCAACTTCGTCATGCTTCGGCCCCATTCGGAAAAGAGAAAGCTCGCTCAATGTCACCGGCGCGTAGATAAATCATCATTTGTCTCTATGAAGCAACCATTTCGACCATGGATACTGTTGAACTTCTGCTGACAAATATATGTTTTCAGTTTTTCATTAAATAAATAAAAAATCTCCCTGAAGTGCTTAACCCGAGAGGAGTAGTCGCTAAGCTACTTATGACGCGAGCGGTCACGTTTGAAACATTTTCTCACACTTAGATGTACACCATTGATTATCTATCATAGAGCGATTACTGGCGATATATTACACTATATTTAGATTTAATTCATTTCTCTAAATGTTCATTTGATACAATGATTTCCACATACACACAATTACTGATACAATTACTTAATCATTGCTAATTTTACTGGCGATGTTATCATTGGGTATAAATGAAGAAAATTACCATTCTCAAGGAGAAATATTTATTTATGAGGACATACAACCATATGGCTCATAAATTTGCATTAAAATATCTGCTCTCCACGAAATTAATCAATTATGCCCGCATGTTGCGAGAGTTTAACACAACTGAGTGATTATACAAAAACAATAACGTCAGTGGTCGCGCGATGAGAAAAGGTCACACTCTGTAGCCGACGGTATCAGACATATCATCATTACACAGCTGCCAGACGCTTCATTTATACTTTATGAGACGGCAAGGTCAGTAGGATGAGATAAAAAGTCAGCTAGAAGGAAAGGGAACTTAGATCTAACTCATGATTACAAAGTGAGCACAAGTTTAGATTTGGCGTGAGAGAAAATCTCATAGCGCGACCAATAAACATAGTACCACTTCCCATGGAACATTGGATATATATTTTTTTAATAAGTTGAAAAGAATAGTAATAAATGGCTGATTTATTTTTCTCATTGGAAAGATGAGATCTAATTCTTTACAATGAAGCCAATTCATCGAATTTCAAGTGAAAAGATATCACGCTCAGACCCCTTTAAAGTTACAGCCTTGCTGGTTCTGCAATACTTTTAGTAATACTATTTAATTTTGGTTAAACACTTTTGATTAACCACAATATTTTTGCATTTTATTGCCCAAAAACGCTTGTATATAAAACAAATACACCGTAAAACTGCTATAATAAAGTGGAAGGTTGGCAACAGATAAACACTTATTCAACCGTTTTTACCGTTTACTCCCCTACGAAAAATTATTTATTTAAATAGGCGACTATAAGTTATAGATAATTCTTAGACTTAATTGAAATGCAAACTAGATAGGAATGTGGAGCACAGAACATCTCACCGTAAAGTTTCATTACATTGCGCAACTGCCACCGTGTTTCTCCACCACCGAGAGATTTAGTCCGCAAAACATTTCACCGTTATGTGTCATCTATTGCGCAACTGCCACTATGCTTCGCAACCACTGTGAATTTGTAGAACACCAACTATTTCACCGAAAATGGTGAAATAGTCGCAACAATCCCCGCCAACTGTTCAATGGTAATGTTTCTCTTTTCACTTCAAGACCATAACTTTAAAAAAATAAATAAAAAATATTCATTACGCAAGATCAACGCAACTGCCACCATGATTTGTTAGCACTATGGCCACCGATTTAATTCCGCCCGCTTATTGTGGGCAAATTAATTTCATCTCCAAGTGGGAAGCCAATGTTTGAAAGTAAGAGGAAGGAACCATGTGGACAGAGAGGAATAATGGTGTTGGTGACCACGGTTGTACAGAGTGAATAGATAAGATTGAAGGGAGAAGTATATAGGAGAGGTTTGCCGAATGGCTAATATATGAGTGCGGTCGATGTTTGAAGTCTGAAGGCGGAGAGGGAACTAATGAGACCAGCAGCCCCTATCCATGAGTGTCAGGGGTGACTTAAACTGGCTGGTTGGGGGGGAAAGGGTGCCTGGATAGGAATTCGCGTAGGGAAAGGGTGCGCCAAGTAGCCGGCCCTGATTCAGCCCATTCATGCGGCAAGCGAAACGTCAGTTGACCTTAGGGTTTCCAGGGGTAACCCATGCGGACGCGTGTCGAGGCCAAACGTCGAGACCAGACGGGAAGCAGATAATTAAAACCGATGGAGGAGGAGGAGACTTCAGCGTAGACAGAGCGTCGGGACTCATCGCGAACCTCGGAATCACTTGGATACATCTACGTAATATTCCACGAGCCACCGTAGAAGTGTGTGGCAGGGGATAGTGAAATATAGGGAAAATTAGGGAAAAGGATACATCAACGAAGTACTCTACGAGCCACTACAGAGGCTCGTGGCAAGGAGTAGTAGGACAACAATTGCGAACCTCGAATCACTTTGATACAACTAAATAATATTCCACGAGCCACCGAAGAGGTGTGTGGCAGGGGATAGTGAAAAATATAAAAAAATGAGGGAATAGGATAAATATGTGAAGTACTCAGCGAGCCACCATGGAGACTCATGGCAAGGAGTAGTAGGAGAATAATTGTGAACTTTGAATCACTTCGATAACACCACGTAATATTCCACGGGTAACCGCAGAGGTGTGTGGCAGGGGATAGTGAAATATAGAGAAAATTAGGGAAAAGGATACATCAACGAAGTACTCTGCGAGCCACCACAGAGGCTCGTGGCAAGGAGTAGTAGGACAACAATTGCGAACCTCGAATCACTTTGATACAACTACATAATATTCCACGAGCCACCGCAGAGGTGTGTGGTAGGGGATAGTGAAACAAAGAAAAAATGAGGGAATAGGATGAACCTATGAAGAATTAAAAAAAAGGTCAGAACTTAAACAAAAGAAACAGCTTTAAGTGTACTTCTAATTAAAGTTTATAACAAACGTATGTGAATGTATAAACGAAGGTTATTATCCTGATATCTTTTTTCCACTCTACAATGTATTACATTTCCATGGTTGTCGGTATTTATAGGTTGGCTATCCATTTTCCCTTGCTCACCTGTTCCGCCAGCTGAGATTTTCATAACCCTTTTCCAAATTCGGCGCCCTTAACCCCTTCCTTAGCCAAGTGAACGTCTTCCAAACCACTTTTCCGGAAGGAGGTGGCGTCTTAGCCTGCTCCTACTCTCTTTCCCACTCCTCCCTCTCTTCAGCTGCCAGAGATCAGTTTACACGTCGGAAGCCGCGAGGCCTCTCCCCTCCTGCTTAAGAGCGTCGACTCCTTACCCGAAAGGGTTTTTTTGAGGAAGTCTTAAAAAGAAATCAATTAAGACGGTCTTAGCGGCAAAGTCTCCCCTCTCTTTCCTACTCCCTCCCAAAATGCTCCCGCTGCCCGAAACGAAAGCTGGATTAGCTACCTCATAATTAATTAGCAATACACCGCGCGCGCGCGCTCCAGGACTCTGTGCCAGCAACATCATCGCCATCTACCCCTTTTCATCCCCCATCCCCAACACATCATCATCCCCAACCAACTCTTCAATCTCCCCCTACATAACGCAGAGAGTAAAAGTATTATCCCCTTACGAAGGAAAGAAAAGTTTAAAAACCTTCTCTGTTTAACCTTGTGTTAAATAGGGAATGATCATTTTAGTATAGTAGGTAAACAATCTAAGTAAGTAATTAAGTAATTTGGTTTAAATGCAACAATGGTTAAAGTTACATCGTACATACTTTCCCACAAAATTGAGCTGTGCTCTAAAATGAAATGGATTTTTTGATATATTTGAGCAGTTAAAAATATTTTTGCAGAGATGCACTGCCTTATTCATTGAAAGATATAAATATTCCTTCTTTCCTCACGTCAATCGATAATGACGCGTCATTAGCGATTATAACAATGAAGAGACCTTGAGACTAATATAAAAGACATATAATTAACATACTATTTACTTAATCTGTCCTCTCCTTACCTATTTTACCTCCCTATTATATAGCTGGTGCCCTAGAACCCCACTGCCAGAAGCCTCTGCGGAAGCTCACGATGTATAATGCAGTTGTAACTACAAATAGATTAATATCACTCGTGAAAATATGCAGTTTGGTAAATTTCTTCACCTCTTCACCGAGTCCCATACACCTCCCTTTTGGTGGTTGTCAAGTTACTCTGCAAGTGTAGTTATACCGACGCCACAACGTAAACCGCATCCCATTATTCACTTGTCTTTTCCATCTCCCCCAGTTCTCTAGAAGGCGTAGCTGTAGCAAGAGGGGATGAGAGTCTGGAGTCTTATCTTCGTTCGGGAGGAAACCCATTGACGTTAAGCGATGTCTCCCTCGCACATTCAATCTTAAACTAGAAAACACCCAGCCCGAATCCCACCTTGCTGATGCGGTTTAGCGGGAATGGGTTCACATCAACCAGCATTTCTCGGCACAATCAACGCCAAAAAGACAGCAGTCTAAGGAAAAACCTCTTCCTCAAAGTTATTCCCGCCGTAAAATGTCTTGAATTTCAATTAAAAACTTAAAACTCATGTACAATGGTAGCATTCCTTAAATTGGCAGTCCCAAACTTATTTCATTCATCAAGTGCCTTCGCGTTATACCCAAACATATTCATTACTTCACGTACTCACACACAGATTATCACTAATCATACCTTCCGACTTCTTCCGTCTCCTACTCCTTTGTAAATTCCATCCCGACTGATATTAATCTCTACTCTTCATCGTCTAAAAATTTCGCCAACATGACAAACACAAACATTTCCGTAAAAAATCAGCAAATCTACACTATAATAAAAATATTCATCATCTGCATTTCATCTTAAGCCCGACGACGCTTGATCCAGCACAAGACCTAGTATGCTAGCTGGTACTTTATATTGAGGACGATATCTAGCATGGTTGTAACCCTACTAGGAGGTTTCACACGATCATCGACCTTGTGCTTGCTATTAAGCAGTTATTCCATATGATTCCATACTAATTTAAAAAAGAGAAGATCGCACAGCGTCTGTAACGTGAACGTGATTGGTAGATGGCCACTGGGTCCTACTGGGTCTAGTAGCAAACTAGTAACGCATCAAGTATGAAATCCAGTAGCTCTGCGAGTATACTAGCTAGCATGCTTGCTAGCCAGTATACTGGTTCTGTTCACACGATACTGGAAAGCTAGTATACTAGCGAGTATATACTAGACCTTTGTGCTGGATCAAGTCTCGTGTGAAACGGGCTTTAGGTAGGTTGTTTTGTTGAGTGTTGTAGTTTATTTGGATGTCAATTTCTTATCTTTGTATTGTCATCGGAGTAAAAGGTGAGAAAATTAAACTATAACTGAGAATGGAAATGTACAGAGCAAGTGGAGAACTTCAAATATATGGGGAGTATTATGCCTTGACATGATCTTTACGGATAATTAGCAAAAACCCCGGTTTCCCTCAAAGTTCCATGGCAACGTGGTGCCATAGTGATGTTTTCGAATGATTCTTTGCCTCACGTCTCCTAGCTGCAAAACTAAGAGTCTCATTTTGAATAAGTTGGGAGGCATTTTTAGATCTCATCAAGTCCTAACATTTATGCCAATCTTGATCTCTGACACTTATACGTCGCTGGAATCATGGCCCCAAAGTTGGATTTTTCAGTTTTTCCACTGTAGATTCTAAAAAAGAAGACTGATCTCCAATCTGTTGACGGTTTTTTCAACTCTCATCGAGGCTCACAACTTTACGCCTATTCTTACTCTCTATCACTTATAGTTCGCTGGCAAAATGGTGCAAAAGT
Source organism: Pyrrhosoma nymphula (assembly GCA_963573305.1). Taxonomy (NCBI): domain Eukaryota; kingdom Metazoa; phylum Arthropoda; class Insecta; order Odonata; family Coenagrionidae; genus Pyrrhosoma; species Pyrrhosoma nymphula. Next base: position 64,655,988 of record OY754340.1, on the reverse strand, counting down.
TGAATTTTCCGGCTTTATGGCTGTGGATTCTAAACTATAAGTCCGATTTCAAACCTGTTGGGCGGTTTTGCCTTGTACAGCTGAGATAAATAGATTGATAGCATTAGCAAAAGAAGGCTTTCAAAGGAAAATGAAGCTATACTTTGAGACTTTGAACCAAGAATTGAGTGAAAAACTAGTAATGTGCTGTACATGGAGTGTGGCACTATATGGGGCGGAAACCTGGGCAGTTAAGAAGGTGGGTGAAAAAAGACTGGAAGCCCTGGAGATGTGGATATTGGAGGAAGGTGGAAAAAGTGAGTTGGAAGGATAAAGTGAGAGACGAGGTCGTACTGAGGAGACAAAGGGTAAGGGAAGGACTCTTAATGGAAACGATTTAAAGATGAAGGAAGAATTGGATTGGACATTCCCTGAGAAGACATTGTCTGCTGACGACGGGTATAGAAGGAATGGTGGATGGAAAGCGGGGAAGGAAAATGAAGCAAATGTTAATGTAATATAGAAATAGGCGGAAGGTAAGTGGATGACACAAAGCACCTGGCTGAGAGAAGAGTGGAGTGGTGGAAGAACACATGAGAAAACCTGTGAGTCTATGTTTGTTCTTTTTAAAGTGCACTTTTAAATGCTGAATTTGGACTATTTTATGCAAAATAAAAAAGTTGACATCAAACAAGTTTAATATTCCATCATTATCATTAAAATATAAACTGTAGATATTCACCAGTTCCGCTAATGATCAATGAAAATAATATCGTATGCAGAATATATTAAACTTTTAAAAATGTGATAAAATAAATAAATATAAACAATGTAACATAGATAACTAGTATTTATTTATCATACTAATATTATAAAAGTGAATGTTTGTAATTTTGTATGTTTGTTACTCAATCACGCAAAAACTAATAAACTGATTGAGCTGACATTTGGAATGTAGATAGAAAATATATCTGTGGGTAATATAGGCTATATTTAAAAGCCCTATGGGTCCCCTAACGCCCCCCTAAGGCCCCGCCAAAGGCCCCTCTGGTGGTCCATTCTAATCATTGGTTTCGGTGCAGTGGGTTTATTTTTTGCTTTTTAAAAGTACATACATTCACTTAAGATAGAGGGCTGGAATATATTTGAGCGGATTACTGAATAAATGAAAATTCTAATTCATCCAATCGTTTTTCTATTTCGTTTCGTATTCGTGTGAAAGCCATGTTTTTAGCTGTAAAATCTCACATTTTCTCTGAAATCAACAATATCATATTTCCTTGGCAACCAAATATTTGATCTTCTAAAGAAATTTACGCCGCTAGCAAGTAAATAACATGTTTTCCTGCATGCCCATGATATGACGTTGTAAGCATATCTGTATCAGAAGGGCCCAGAGTCCCAAGGGCCGCATGATGGCTTGCTTAGGTGGACAATCGATAAATTCAATGCATAATTACATGCTTATCTCATGCATGCTTACAGTGCTGTATCGGTGAATACTGTTTCAAAAACGCTGTGTTAAGATTCTTTTAAATATACTTAAGTATTAGATTTGATTTCTCCGAGCAAATACTATAAGAAAAATTATTCACGATATCTTTCTGTCGCTATTTTTTCTCTTTGCTTTGTTAAACGGATTATGATATTTGCCTTGCGATTTGGAATTGTTGTTAGATTTCGTTTTTTATCATTACCAAACTTTTAAATTCAGACTTTGCTGTTTGTTTAATGATTTATTTTCGTAAGTTAGCGAATTATGACTGGATTTTCTTTTGTTGTTTTCATTTTAATCCAAAATGTGAAATTCGGATTTTATTTCTTTTGTGATTTTTTTTTGTTGGTTAGAAACTTTTTATGTACTTTTCTATTGTTGTTTTCCCTTTAGAAGAAGACCGTTTAGTATACTTCAGGTTTTTTGGCTTCTGTACATAATAATTTCAGTGTTTTCACACCCGTTGAGTTTCAACGGTTACCTTTAGCTAGTAAGTTTAGATGCATAACCTCGTGGGAATCCATCCAATTCAGGCTCGTCTTATTTTCGTTTCGGGATAAAACGATGCGAGCGCTGAGCTGAAGAAGATGTTTGTTTAGGGGGGGAGGGTTAAAAGTTTAGATAAGGACACTCAGGTTGCGAGGATCCCTGACGGAGACAAGGATTGATTAGTTGACATTCTGAAAATTGGGGCCTCCATTTCGAAGCGAAACTTTACGAAAAGTTTCGGGCGTGAAACGGATGTTGATTACAGCAATAGGTATTTTCTCCGAAGGATAGCATCGAGTTGTCGTGTGGAATAAAGTACTGGATTCCCATATCCAAGGCTGGTCTTCGAATCCCGAAAATGCGGAAGACTTTGAAGTAGATTACTTCTTATGGATTGGAGGGTAATCTCGCAAAAGCCTTTTGTCACGAGACACCCGACACCAGGAAGGAATGTCCTTGCATAAAGTTTTTCTTTCTATCAATTAAATGTGACATATCTAAACTTTAAGTTTGGTTTTTAGTTCAAAATGAAGTCAAAACGTCATTCGATTTAATTTTACCTAGAGCGTCTTTTCCGTCAATCGAGAAACTCAGAAGATTGAACTTAACACCAATTATTCTTTTTATTTAAGAACTTTTACTTTTGTGTTTCCAAGGAATTACTTAAGTTGTTACCAAGGCATGTCATATGCTATCCAGGATATAAATGCTACATTAAAAGAGAATTTAACTTTCAGGTACATCAATGAATTTTATAAACAAAATATCTTTTCTTTTCACGTATTAAAATGCATCATGTTACTTCATTTTCTACAATACATATATTATTAAACATTTCAGCTTACTAATTATGAATAAATCCACTTCTTATGGATGGTAGGTAATCTCGTCAAAGCCTAGCATTATATTATAATCGACTCCCGGACGGATATAGAGAAGACGTAGACAGCGATTGAAGACACGAAAGATAGAACCTAAATGTGTTTGCTTTAGTTTAGTGTTTTACTTCTGTCGGCCGTTTTGCGACAGCTACTATATATTTCAACGTATTCTCTTGATATATCTTGTCCATACTTATACCCAAGATTACATTACAGAAACAGGTCCCTGTTGTATAACGTGCGAGATATAACAATGTTTTTTAAAGGACTAGTATTACTCTAGACATGTAGACTCTAGTATTTTATATTTTGTATGACTATCAATGCTACGCTTCATTCTTGCTTACAATCTGCACTAATTGCCAGCGCAGCCAAAAATAATTCGTAGAGGTTACTGGGCCCTTCGCCTAAACGGTACTTGACGTTGTTAAACGTGTTTTTTCATAAGGGGCCAACATTGTAAAATTAAATACAAAATACTATCAAAAACATTACTTGTCACAGTAAGTATTTAAGACTGACTCATCAATTAATAATGGCCACTGACAACATTGAACTGTTATTTTAAATTATATCCACGTCTGACCATCTTTTGTGTTCATTCAATCATCTTTAAAATTATCCGCGCTAAGTTATTAATTTTTGCGCATTCAATTTTTTCTTTCCCTTATCTATGTTGATTTTGGTGTAATTTTCTCAGTAATGAAGAACAAAACTTGGCCACTCTACTACAGCGTATTGAGACATCCAGTGCGGAGGTAGGCCTGCAGCTCCATCGCCGAAAATGTCAACTTATGGTGATATGAAGGGATCTCAACCGTCTAGTGAATCTCATTTGTGATATACCGATAAAAAAAGAAGTTGTGTTCCTGGGCGTATTTGCTGTCAAACGGTGGTGTAAGTGAAAAGGAAGTAAGGCGCAGAATAGCGATAGCCAAGACCGCAGTTAAAAAAATGCAAAAAATATTGAAGAACAGAGGAATCAGCATGTTAATTAAAAGTAGACTACTTCGATCAATGGTCTTCCCTATCGTGACCTATAGATGTCGAGACTAGGACGATCACAGTCACCATACGAAAGGAGATTGAGGCGTTCGAGGTGTATTGCTATCGAAGAATGATGCGTGTATCATGGACAGAGCGAAAGAACTAACTCCTCCATTTTAGCCCAATTTAAAATTGCATGCAGAGACCCACTGCTGCCAGCAATTCTGCGAAGTTGTCTAAGATTCTTCGGTCACGGCATAAGGCGAAATAAGGGTTAGAAAAGATAGTCCTCGAAGGCAAGGTCAGGGGAAAAAAGACCATGAGGACGCCAACCGTTAAGATTATGACGGATCAAATTAAGACCCTCAGCAACCTGAAGATGAGCGAAGCAGTCCACGTGGCCCAAGATGGAGAGAGAACTGGCGTCACATTGTAATATAATGCACGTACCAGAATCCATTTGTGTCTCAACGCTCGATATCGAGCTGATGACCGGGGGATAAAAACGAACATGTTAACGAGAACTAAATCTTTTTCGAAGAAAAACATCACTTTTATAACTAAAGGGGACTCTCTGATACCTTTTTCTGTGGAATACGAAAAGAAACTGTGTGTTGTGAGTCATTAAAGCTCTGAATCGCCTGTTAAATATAAATGTTATGCAGCCCTGACACCTAAGGATCCTAAGTGTCGTGCGGGTTGCCTTTGCATTGAATTTGTAAAACTTTTCTCTGTCTCTGTAAAACTGATTCTCCGTCTTGGCGGGCATTTTCGTTCAGCAAATAATTATTTGAAGGCGGATCCGCGGTTTCATTAAACTTAATAGAAATCAATGACTGAGAGAGAGTCTTCAGTCAAAAAGGTTAGTTGTAGTTAGCCTTAACATAGGCCAATTGACAAATAGGCTATCCAAACTTTCTTGTATTGTAAATATAAAATGAAAATTTTTGATACGTGGAAGAATAAGTATCACATACTTATATCATTATAAGATTACAAATAAACTTTCAAAGCACGTATGATTTCTTCATCGATTTCCATGAACACATATTGCAATCCAAGCTGAGACCTGCCTCCTGATAAGATATTGGTATTGGTAAATATTTGAAGGCGGTTCCGTGATTTTAATAAACTTAAGAGAAATAAATGAACTACCTGCAAATTTTCAGAAGCATTTGCTGCAGGTTTCTTAAGATATATGGTAGAGAATTAGACATGAAAAGTCACGAGTTCTTACGCATTTTCTTCTGCATCCTGTAAGTTATGCATCCACGTTATAGAATCAAACTTGCGGCGTTGCCAATTTCACATAGTCCTCAACTTGCGCGAGGGATTTCTTCTAGCGTTCCAAATAAACATCTCTTATACATTTTTCTATAGGTGATACAAATTATTACAAATTGAATAACTAGAAAAGGTTCTTTCTGATGAATAAAGCCTTGCGCTCCCATAAGAAAACGTGTAATTTCATGACCACTTCTCGTGTTCAGATATCTTGAGAAATTTGCGGTAAATAATATTAATACCTGCGGTAGATATTGGTATGCATGCTAAGAGATTTGTACCACTTGCGGCCGGCGCCATGACGAATGTTTTCCCACTGTCTTCAGAGCTTGGTGGAGCGTCCAATGGGTGATCTTTTAGATGTGCAGGAGAGAGAACAGAGCTCTTTGGAATGGGGGAGAGGGGAAAGGAGTTGAATGTAGTAGGGATCTGATGTCCTTTTAGAAGAGGAAGGAAGTTTCAGAGGACAATAAAAGAGGGACCAGATCCATTCTTCTGAAGTTTCCTCCGAAGGAAACTTTCGCTTCCTTTCGAAAGAAGAACTGCCGACTGCGAAAAAGAACTTTGGGAAGCGTCGAAGTTTTCTGGGATGAAAAACTCTTTCCAAAGAGACCTGGTGCTCAAATGTGAAAGATCGAGTCTTTTCTGGTCATACCTACTCCTAGAATGTATTTTAGTAAGCATCTCTACCAACGCCTTCTGCTGCCCAACTGACAATGGACATATAGAAGCGTATCAGGCTTGACATTGTGGAAATACGAAATGTCCATTTTAAATAAAACAAAGATGGTAAATTTCCACACAGTATATTATCAACCACAGTATATTAACAAACACCGACCAAGGTTTCGGCACGTAATGCCATTCTCAAGGTACATATTTCTCAAATACTCCACCTTATATACCCCGGGATGGAGGCCAGGGGGTGGAGGGGGGGGGGGGGTGGTGGGAGGTATTAAGTCACAGAGGGGGGGGAATACAAGAGGAAAAGGGAGGGGGGTGGTTTAAAACAGAAAAGCCGTTGGTGGTGAAGGTCAGGAGGCATGGTCATCATATTGACAATGGAGTTACGATGAACATGTTACGCCTTATTATGAAAAAATTAAATGGTTGAAATTGGATAAACGCCGTATACTTCAAAAGGCTTTACGTTTGTTGTACTGAAATCCAAAAATCCGCCTTATTTGTATGAAAACATTATATATAATGCAAATACTGGGAAGAGACCAACTCGAATCACTGAGATATCCTATGTTCATAAATACCACTCTTTAATATTTGAGCACTCCTTCCTCATTTCCTCTAGCAAGCTATGGAATTGTTTACCTGAAAATGTTAGAAACTCTTCTACAATTTCAATGTTCAAGAGAAATATGACTGATCAATTATGTAACATAGCTTAATCTTCTTTTATATCTAATCTAATCGATATGATCAATTCTTGAAATGTGATTTCATATCTGTGCATTGCAATGTTGAATGAGATTCGTCATGCTCATGCGTATTATCATACTGTTTTTAATGTTGTGTATATTAATTAATATTCCATTATCCTTAATGCAAAATGTGTAAGCAATGCGATTGATAACCTATGTTGCCTGTTTTAATTTCTCAATCCTTAATGTGTGATCTTAAATCTGGGCACTGTTACCCTAATTTTACACACGTTATTTATTCTCTTATTCATTGATTATTGTTGGTTTATGTGTGGTGTTCCTTGATGAAATTTGTATGTATTGCTGTCACCATTGGCCCTATTTGTTGTGGCATGTAATAATGTTTCTATGTTCCAGGGGAATTAAAGTCCCAGAACAATGAAGACAGTTTTCAATTTCAATTTCACGTGTGAATATCAATATCTACCTAACCTCTCTATTATATCTATTCTATCATAACCTAAATTCATTTCTATTTGCGAACGTCCATATTTTAAGGGACAATAGTTTAGCCGACGTTTCAGTTGGCGTCATCAGGTTATTTTATTACTGAATTGAAGACGCCAATTTCAGCGCCGGAGAAACTGTTGTCACCCAAAGTACCAGATCTTAATAGAGAAAAACAATACATTAACCATATCTTGAACAAGGCGTTTGTAAACCCCTGTTCTTCGAGTAGATATTTTCAATATCTCAGCGTATTTCTTTCCATTCTCAATGTAAGGATTTACGATTTAACCCTTTCGCTATGAACGACGTTTTAAAATGGCGTTGCAGCTAAGCTAGCCTTAAGCAGGCCTAACAGGGCCTATGCGTAACAAAAGACTTCTTCTCGGGTCGTCGTACCCTTATTCGGTTCGCGAGAGAGGATTATCTCGGCCCTTCGTCGCAATTCGAGCCCCAATAACAGCATGTGTCCGTGGTCAGTTGCTTGTTGGTGCGGTGGAATAACAAACATGGAAGATATTGTGTGATTTGCAAATTAAGGGTTATAAGTACATTCCTTATATTTACTTCTACAAAATACAAATTTTAAACGGAGTTTGCCGGTAGTTTTAACGTAGTTCGTGTGTAAAGGAGTCTCCGAACTAAGTTTTTGGTAGTTATTTAGTTGGTTAGGGAGTGCTTTTTTCTATGGTTTTAAGTTAGTTAGGGAGTTATCATGTTTATAGGTAAAAAACTAAATATAATTCTTTAATATGAGTTGACTACCATATGATTAGTAAGTTTAAATGTTTATTTTTCCCTGTAATAACTCATGCTTATTTGATCTTGACAGATGACTACTTCAGTTCGGTTTTCGTTGGTCAATGGTTTCCGCCTAAAGAATACAGTGGTTCCTGGCAGTGTTTTGAATCCCGAGGCGCGCAAATGTTGAAGTTATAACATTCGCTTCGAAGAATTTCATACCACTAAAATCGGATGATTTTAGAAATAAGAAAAGCAAGAATAAGAATTATAAAAAAGGATGGGAAATTTTTACATAATCAACGTATTCGTATCTGTCTTGGTGGTTTTTAAATATCGCATGATAAAAGGGAACATTTTTGTTCACAAAACATTAGAATTACTCGCAAAACTCGAGTACATTGGATCTATTCACGCATTTATCGAATTGACATTGGTCTACTCATGATCAATAACTCATTTCACAATGTATTATTGGAAAAAAACTTATAAATAAATGATAACGTAGATCAATCAATTAGTGTTGCTCACCCTGCACATACGAACAACGGCACGGAAAAACTGTAATTATAATCGTATATTTTACAACGATTCGACATCGACCTAAATCATTTTATGTTATTTATGCAATACAATTACAAAATTTGCTTCCGAAAATATGAAATAAGGTAGAGTTACGAGATTTTCTAAGTAAGAAAGCAAGGCAGGTAAGACCAGAACTGGAGAGAGTAGAGCAGTTTGACTATTTGGATGGCATGTTGGAATAAAATATGCTGCAAGCAAATAAAGATGCAAGGAGACTAGCGCTAGCGAAAAGAGCGTTTAGAAACAGAAGGGAGATGATGACGTGGACCCTGGGTAAGGATATAAAGAAGAGGCTGGTGAAGAGCTTGATGCGTAGTTTAGCGATGCATAGGGCAGAAAAGTGGACTTAGAGAATAGAGGACAAGAATAGACTGCAGGTATTCGAGATGTGGATGTGGAGGAGGATAGAGAAGGTGCAATGAATGCAAAAGAAGACAAACAAGAAAGGGTTTGCTATGGTAGGTGAGCTGGAGATACTTCTGGATGAGATTAGGAAGAGGCAACGTAAGAGGTCGGAGGGGTTATTAGGGGATTAGGGCTGCTTAAGGATGTAAACGAGGGTAGGATGTTTGGTAAGCGGGGAAGGGGAAGAAAGAGAATAGGCTTAATGGATACAAGATAGAAGGCTGTAGGATATATGCTGAGAAGAAAAACGGTATTGTATCGGTACATAGATGCGTCTACGTTATAAAAAACCAACAGGGTCTTCACATTCTTCCGCATAAACTTACCTTAACCGGTCGATTAATTTAACTATAACATTAAATTACGTTACCTAAATTCTGGTGCTTACAAAATAAAATTCAATATTTGATATAACATATATATTGGTAAACTGTAAGATAATTTATCACAAGTATCAAAGAACTCGCGAGATGTTACACAAATTTAGGATTCCACCTCACTGTTTACCAAATACATACTTAAAAACAATCATCGGACATGATTTTACCCCCATAGTTTACACGTCCCTACCAAAGGTATTACAATGGACGCCGTAGAGCAAAATGATATTATCAGACAATCCAATAACCTTTGTAATGAGTTATATTTTCCACATCCCTCTCCAATCCGTTCCGATGATACAACGCTTGTTAAATAATAACCTTTCCGTCTCACGAGTACTTGGTCTACGTTTCTACCGGCATCTGTCTTTCTCAAGCATTCCCGTAGTTTAGTATTCTCGTTTCTTTTCACACTAAACAATAAATGATGAGAATGAATTATCATTCAGTACCAGAAGATGCCGTAAGTCGGTGAAACATGTTTATTTACTTGTAGAGAAGTACAATTTACTTTACATTAAACCATTCTACTTTATTATGAATGCGAACGTTAAAAGCTTATACGAAGTGAATCCTTAAACACTAAAGTAATTTTTAATATTTTACATAGTAAACTGCAAGGGTACTTAGAAAACCCCGCATGGGCTGCCAAATCTCAGGTCTTGATTTCCAAACTATTCGCTTCGCATCATCTAGGATAGATACTAAGACGTTGTGGAGTGGGAATGTGACGCTACAGCCTTCTTAGGGAGTAAAATAAGGGTGTAGGGGGGTTCGGACATGTCCGTAACCCCCGCGCCCCTAAACTCACGAACCCTAGGGTGCCCGCAGCCCCTCGTAACACATCCAAAAAGGGAGGGGGGGTTGGGATTTCCTCCCCTACAGACCTCGTTCCAAGTGTACGACTCTCGGATAGGATGGGAGGGGGGGGACACAGACAGGAGCAGTGGGTACATCACCAGGGTCCCCTCTACTCCTCCCCACTCGTACCCTTTTTTGGTCTGAAAAAAACACTGCCAAGCCTTCCCCCCCCCATACCCCTCGTTCCAACCCTCCCTTCGCAAAACGTGTTTTGAAATATTGCTCTACTGGGGGAGGGAGGGGTCGGGCTTTGGAGGGGTGGGTTTTGAGTTGGCCTACGCTACGTAGGGGTAGAAATTAAACTCAAAGAGGGTCTGCTAGGGGGGTGGAAGACGTTGTTGGGGGTTGATTTTTACAGGGCCTTGTCCGAGACGTGATATCGTGGCAGAGAAGGGGAAGAGAGTCATACAAGGGTGGAATGGGGATATAAAAAATTTTCATCATTCTTTGAAACTATTTTTAGGTCACCTCCAAAGATGTATATTAACCCTAATCCCTGTTTGTGGAAGAGAGAGGCTGAGCAGAAGAACAAGAGATAAGTCCACTGATTTGCGATTAAAGGTGAAGAAAGAATCATCCACAAAAACGCACATTTTTATCTCAAATAAACAATAGCATATTTAAGAAAATTTGCGGTTTCAGGGTGTATTACGTGAAATTTTTCCATGTTAGGAATGATAAAAATTATGCGAATTTCACTAAAGATAGTTTCGTCACGACCCGCGTTTCAACACATTATGTCATCTTCAGGTGAAAATACAAAGTTTTAAGTCCGATATAAACAGAAAGAGTGGAGGAGAATTGGCAGGGGTGCTTGGGACGGAGAAGGGAGGAGGGATTGGGTAGTGGGAAGGAGAGGGATGGGTGGAAGGAAGGAGCGGGGTGGGGGTGGAATAGGGTTGGTGGGGTGGGAAGACGTTTGGCTGTGCTTGGGGGTTCGCTGTGTGTTCGTATGTGAAAAATAAATCTTATACTGACCGCATTTGCAGAATCGCCAAAATCAGCCTGCCGTTTTGATGGCTTTTTAGCCGTACGGCGTGAAAAAATTAGTCAAGTTAGAGACACATGTGAATGTACTTATTCGATTACTAAGAATTTTAGTCATATATAACTATATTTTTGCACCATTAATATTACAATATATATATATATATATATAATGTCTACCTCTACCGCTGACGATGGCGTCCTGACGCCGAAACGTACAAGTTTTCTTTTGTGAGTGTCCTTTTTGCGTGTTTCTGTGTTTGTTTAGTGTATCACTGTTTTATTTATGCATATATATATATTTATTATTTACGCCTGTGAGCGGTTTGAGTGAATGAATGAATGGTTATATATATATATATATATATATATATATATATATATTTACTTCTTACTTCTATTCAGACGCTGAAATATAAATTCGAATATGGTTTCTTTTATGACTAGGGAACTATCTCACTCAAACTATCTTCATTAACCCACAGTAGATTTTACTATACAATAGGTGCTAAGGGTTCACACAGAGTAACCTCCTGTCCAACGGACTGAGTACTGCATTGTGTGCTATCCACATTGCACCCAAGTAAAGGTCGCTATTATGACGAACCAAACTCTAAATTTTCCTGGATTCGAACCTTGGTACTTAGGAAGAAAATCCAGCACGGATACCAAATCAACTTGAGCCACACATCACGAAGTTCCATGGTTTCCAATTTTTGTTCCGTTGGGAGGAAATTTGGCAAATAGTTTGACCCAGATCGCTTTTAACGAGGGGTCCGTTTTTTTGAATGTCCGGGGGCCAATATATATATCGATTTGTTCGTTTTGCCTCCAAGGAATGGGGATCGTACGCGTGGATTTCCACCAAAATAAAAGAACAAAACAATAACGAAACGTGTTCACGGCGTGCTGTGAACAAAAGACGCTCGTTAAAATTCCAGCGCAGCCTTAAGCGAGCAAGGGGAAATAGTTTTCACCGACAACTTGGGACTGCGGAAAACACCGAACTGGCTCTCCAAACCAACTTTTAATCAAACCCATCCGGTTTGCAAGATTAACTTTCAACGTCCTTATGTAACCATATTACAATATCGATTACCAGTAACAACTGTTACAGATAGTGACAGAAAAGTAACAAACCTTCAGTAAAAACTCATATTAAAATCACAATTACACCGCTGCGCGCCACGCCGGTTAGCATTGTCTGAAAGAGATTCCCATCCATTATAGACGGAAAATTTATACTAAATCTTTTATGGAAGTTATAAGTCGATCTTTTTTCCGAAGTCATTAACATTTTACGTTACATGCAGGCAATGAGCACTGAAAAATATATAAAAACAGCTAAATCATATGTTACTTTCTGACCACTAAATGTTGTTATTATTTTGCATATTGTTGTAATTGCTCGTAGTAGTTGTGTTTGCGTATTTAATAATAGTATTTAAGTGCTGTTGTTAACTTTGAAAAAAAAAATGTATGCAGATGAATTTGTTATACGATATGATTTCCAAAGTACTTTGCATTCAGAATTGTAAGAATGGTATTCATTTATATTTAATTTTTTCGTTATGTTACTGTCCAAATTATTGATTTTTTCTTTATGTTGATCAAAAAATGTAAATTGCTTTTGTTCTTAAGGGGTATATCCCCAGGACAATTATTAAATCATTCATTCAATTCATTCAAATGAAAACCAAGCTAACTACATTTACCGCTAACATTTTATTAAGTTTGAATTGTAGCTATCGTGGTCCCAAATCGTGATAGCAAAACAAATGATATTTTAAGTCTGTTATTCCAGAAATCAATCCACACCCACACACCACATTTTGTGCAGTTGATCAATCATATCATGGCATTTTACGGCTCTTATCTCACTCTGTACTGAACCAATTATGCTACGCTAACTAATGTCTTTTCAGACATCCCAAATATAGCTCACAGAATTAAAAACGTTACGTAATTTTTATCTACACCAAAATTTAACAACGGCCTTGGTTTCTGCAATAATTATTTGCTATATTAAAGGTGTTGAGGGAAATGATTTTACTGCAATAAAAACCGGTATCAAATAGTAGTTGGTATATTTAATACTTGGCTTATAAATTTTACGAATTATGACTTGCTTCCACAACTTTAGGAATGAAACGATGTATTACATTAACTCACAATATAGATATCCATTTTCCCTTTAATATTGCCTTAAGGTAGTTTGAGCGAAAAATCACTTCACCAAGAATTTGATGAATTTTGCCTCACTTTAAGGAAACAACTCTCATCTTTCCAATTATATCAGAATATATCAACCCCTTGCCTATAACTACTTTTCGAGCAATTTGCCTATTAAATATATAAGCTGTTTCACAGATGGGATAGATTATGGCTGTGCGCTTCATAGGGAGAATATTGAAAGAAATAGGAATTTATATAACACTTAGATTCCGTCTAAAAACTAACGGTGTGTAGATTGCATGTTTTCTCAACTATTTATAAAAAATAATCTATTACTCTCCACAGTAATTATAAAAGAATCGCAATTTAAAAAACATGCTGTTTTGAAGGGTTTTCAGCCGTACGGCGGGAAAAAATGAGTCAAGTTAGAGACTAATGTAGCTTTATTTATTTAATTACTGAGATATTTGGGCATATATAACTATGTCTTTGCGCGATTAATATTAAAATATTTATTTCATACTTCTTACAGATGCTGAAATAATAAAATAAAATTTGAATATGGTCTCCATTATGACTAGGGAACTATCTCTCGCTGAAAACCACCTTAAATGTCATTTTTCGTTCCCCTAATTATTACGTAACCGTTTCCAATATGGCGGAAGGGGTTACGTCACCGATTACGCCGCCGTGGTGTGGAAGGGGGCCTAAATAACTTTACTCATCATTCTGTTGCCTTGGCAACGGGCCACTTCCCAGCATCTCTCCCCATTTCTCCACATCTAATATTGTTGTCGGCACATCTGCTTCCCAAGGACCCCAAGGAGGCTCCTGCTGCTGGCCATTTTTTTCTTATCTCGAGGAAAGACAAGGAGAGGGAGGGAGGAAATAAGGTTGGAGGGTCCAAAACAAGGCAAGGGCGCAACACACTCGAAGCAAAAGTTTGTTCCACAGTCCGGCACAGCGAAGCGAACGCCGCCACTCGGCGTGAAGGGGGGAACTACCCATCGAGGGCACTTAAGTAGACCCTCCAGGATCCCCCTTTTCATATATGCGAGCGTATCCTAACTTCTTCCTTCATGCTATTTTGCTATTTCCACTTACGTCTTCAACTATTCCACCCTGTAAGCACTTGCACTCCCACTTCAAAGCGTAAGGCATCCAATAGGTAAGTCACTACGCCGGTGTTAGTTGATAGCATAGCACTTTACATGACCAGAGTTTTGTAAAAAAAAGATGTCGTTCATTATGGTGAATTGTGCAAAAGATGAACGTAAGGTAACGTCAGATACTAAGAGACGATTACGTAAAGTACAACGGTAATGAGTATATAAACAATCAGTTAAAAATACCCTAATCATTATAAAGCCGTCACTTTACCATGAAAAACATAAAAATGGAAACAGTAAAACGTTCTGACGTTCGTGCTAAGCCTTTAGGATATACCAATATTTCTTTCATCGCTGAAACAACGGAAAGAATATCAAGAGCTCTAAGGAAAGAGAGTGGATACAAAGACGTCAAAAAAATTACGGTGAACGAAAAAAAGAACGGTTTTTATACCAGGTGGTTTCCGAAGGTATCCCAGATACGTGTAAAGTCAATTCGTATTTTTTATATTTTCGCAATTTGTGTCCGTGACCTACCAGGAAGTTCCACCGATAATTGATTTAAGGCTGGGACACAATCAACGTTAGCGTGTGACGGGAACCGTGGACCGTATTACGTGGGACGGGAAATTTCAACCACCGGACACAATCGACGTCACGGTGCACCTCCCGTGAAAATTGACTGTCGTAAGCGCAACGGCGAATTCGGGATATTATAAGGTAAACTGTGAGCCAAAAATACCGTTTATCTTGTATTCACGCATTTATAGACACTAAGCAGCGTGGCACTGACTCTTGGTTAGGAAGATGGCTGGAGAAACTCGCGAAATATTTTGAAAGGTTCAAATAAAAGCTAAATATGGACTGGACGTCCGCCATTTTCTCAATTTGTGTCTTCTGACTTCTGTGGTCCTGATTGGTTCTCCGTGTACGGGAAACGTGGAGAGATGAAAGTTGCCCATCTCTCATGTACACGTACTGTACCCCGGGACACGTTGGCTGTGTCTGTCCCCGGTACTTTCCCGTTAGCCATCTCTACACGAATTCCCGTCAACGGCTCGCGTCACACGTTAACGTAGATTGTGTCCCAGCCTTAAAGGTGGTAGTAGAGAGATAGTTCCCTAGTCATATTGGAGACCATATTAAAATTTTATTTTATTATTTCAGCGACAGTAAGAAGTTTAAAATAAATACTGTAGCAATAATGGTGCCAATATTTAGTTATATCTGACGAAAATTCTCTGTTATTAAATGAATAAAATTACATAAGTCTCTAACTTGACTCATTTTTACCCGCCGTACGGCTGAAAATCCTTCAAAGCAGCAGGTTTTTTTTTGCGATTTTGTATAAATAACTTCCGTGAGTAATATATTAACATTTATAAATAGTAGACAAAAGATTAAAACTATACACTGTTAGTTTTATGACGAAATCTAAGTGCTAAAAATTCCTATTTTTTTAATATTCTCCCTCTGGAGTGCATAGCCATAATCTATACCATGTGTAATATACAGCTTATTTTATTAGACAAATCGCTCGGATGTTAAGTTCGGCAAGGGTTTGATATTTAGACATAATTGGAAATACGAGAGTTTTTTCTTTAAAATGAGGCCAAATTCATCAAATTCTAGGTGAAGTGATTTTTCGCTCCTATTACGTTAAATGTCATTCATTCCAATTCTGTCTACTTGTAGAAAAACTTGTCTTCTCTCTGTTATGTAACCTTTCCACGCTTATTTTCGCAAAATAGATCTTGAAATTACGAGGTTATCAATGGGATAATGGGAGGACCACGGGGAATATTATTTTTTTCCGTGTAGTATAAGTTCCATTTTCCCGGAAACTGTGAATAAAAAGGATAATCTCCCAAACATTTGAATGAAAAAAATTATTAGGAATCTTAACGCTTCATTGTTTAAACTCTCAGGCAGTCAATGGAGTAAATAAAGTCAAAATGTGGCAATTTCAAATAAATGGTGAATCAGACAGCTTAAAAGAGTGAAACAATGCTCATTTAAATTATATTTGCGGAATAATATGCATATTTTGTACGTTTATCTTGTTTCTCAATATATAACGCATGCATTCACCAACTTCAGATTGTTTGAAATCCGTTAAACTTAATGGTGGAATAAAGTAATTGTTTTGACTCACTTGGTCACGGTGTAACTGCCTATAAAGCTGTAATACCCCTTAATAAAACAAATTTTCAAATACACAAAAAATAACCACGTGGTCAATAAAATTTGTGGACGTTTCGACGGCCTGTGGGACGATCCCGCGGTCCAGCCTCTCCGCCACGGTCCAGGACCCCTTTAGGAAATGCAGTTTGCATACAAGATGGGCAAGTCCTACCCATTGGTCTTCATCGATACCCATTGATAATTCAAACCATGGACGTCCCCAGAACGTAAAAAAACGAATTGAGATGGGGAATAAACCTGGCGGTAATCTCATTGGTCAACTCCCCCACTTCCCGTCATGCATCAGCGATGCTGACCACTTCCTGTTTCCGCTCGAGCTTCCAGAACACGTCATCGAACACTAGCAATTGAACTTACTCTCAATTCATTGCCTTAACATAAATTACGGACGTAAGAAGGTTGACCCCTACGGTGGCGTTATCCTGAAAAGGAAACCCTGGGAAAAAGGGTGCCTTGGAAAACACTTTTATACCGACGAAAAAAGAGATCCCCAACTGTCCCCTTTGAATACATAATGAGGAACGGACGATGGAACGCGGACGTCGTACGTCTTTTTTTATTTTTTTGACCTCTTGCGCTCGTGGCGCGCTCATTTGTCACGCCTCCCAGCTTCCGTGGTCCAACCGACAGGGGTCAGGTTGATCGCATTCGTTTCCCCCACAGAGTTGAATATATTTGAATTATTCCTCCTTTTTCTCTTTGTTATGGTTTGTTTACGTTCCGGAAGGTTAAAAAAGAGAAAAAAAGATTTTTCTAAGCGTCCTTATTATTCCAAGGAGGATACTTTATCCGTATTTCTTTCGATAAAGAGAGTAAAGGAGACGAAAATAAAATAAGATATTGATCTCATTGTCATTCGTCTACGGTTATAGATCATCCGTTTCACGGAATGTTCCGTAGAGGTCAGGGCGGTCTTAGTGGACCCAGAGATTCCCCAAACCCTCCATCTCAAAGTTTCAGTTCTTTCTCTTCTATAAGTTCCTTGCTTCTTTTGTTATCTCAGGATTATTTTCTTTCGACGTCCTGGTGAACATGGGTCGGAAGAACTTTTTAACGCTGACCCAGACTTTCGAAAGAATTCTTTACGAAAGAAAAAATAATTATTCGTCCGGATCTCAGGACTTTCAATACTTTTCACTCGATATCATAATACATTTGGATCAGTTCATATCTCTCAAGCCATGGTGAGATGATTTTGTAACAATAATAATATTTTTGTTGGGTGCATTCAATTAAAAGTATTAAGTTGTAGCAGTAGTTTAAAGTGAAACACATTAGTACACTTAACCATCAAGTTAGCGCGTGGGGTCTGCCAAAAAACAAAGGTTAAAACACGCTATCTTTTATGCAATGCCACATTTTGGAAGCAGAGATGAAAAACGGGATATTATTCTTGCGTGGTGCGTTCACGTTGGGTTCCTATTAAGACGTTAACTAGTAGGAAGAAAAAAATGGATAAATACATTAGTACCTCCACTTACGAACCACTCGACTAACTAACTTTTGTTTAGTTTCGTATTTCGTATCAAGACACGAACTTAGTCTCGAGAAACGAACTAAGCCTCACCATATAAACTTAGTCTCGAGGTACGAACTTAGTCTCAAGATATTCACTTAGTCTTGAGATACTAACTTAATCTAGATATATAAACTTAGTATTGAGATACTTTATAGTTTCGAGATACTGACTTAGTCTCAAGATATTAACTTAGTCTTGAGATACTAACTTAATCTAGTGATATAAACTTAGTATTGAGATAATTTATAGTTTCGAGATACTAACTTAGTCTCAAGATATTAACTTAGTCTTGAGATACTAACTTAATCTAGAGATATAAACTTAGTCTTGAGATACTTTATAGTTTCGAGATACTAACTTAATCTCGTGATATTAACTTAGTCTTGAGATACCTTCTTAGATTCATGATACTTACTTAGTCTCGAGATATTAACTTAGTCTTGAGATACTAACTTAGTCTCGAGATACTAACTAAATCTCGAGATATTAACTTAATATCGAGATATTAACTTATTCTCGAGATAATAACTTCGTCTCGTGATACTAACTTAGTCTCAAGATACTAACTTAATCTCGAGATATAAACTTAGTCCTGAGATACTTTATAGTTTCGAGATACTAACTTAGTCTCGTGATACTAACTTAATCTCGTGATATTAACTTAGTCTTGAGATAGAGGATATGAATTCCGGCGAGATATGGTGGAAGTTTTCCATTATGGATAAATGAGAAAACGTAGTGAACTCCACAGATAATTTTATTAAGACGACCTAGGTTTCGACACGTTGTGTCATCTTCAGGTAACATGTACACTTAAAACTCACTTATATACACAAAATATTGGAGGGGAGGGGGAATGAGTAAGGGGAAGGTGGGGAAGGGTTTTGAGGGCTTGTGTTTGGAAGGTTAGTCATTGGGTGTGTTGGAAATTTTCTGAGGTGGGGGGGGGGGAGGGGGGGGGGTTAAGGGGTTGGGTTGGTCATTAGGCGTAGGTATGGGACATTCACTGCGGGTGGGGAGGCTAGTCATACACTTTTTTGTCATCAATGTTTTTCAGTTCAAATTACATTGCACTTGGGTTTTTTCACTATTTTAGGCGTAGGGTGTTCAAAGGGATGGAGAATAGGGGAGAGTGGGAGGGTAAAACTTGCTCGTTCGCCAAAGGGACGTTGTTTTTAAAATGGTGGATGATTTCTAGGGATTCAAGGGCGTCCAATCTTCTTCCATTATTTTCTATGTGCAGGATGTCTGGGATGAAGCTGCTATGGTGGTTGTTGTCACTGAGGTGGTTCGCGAACATGGATTCTCTTTTCTTCTTTTCATGGCACTTTTTGTGTTCTTCTGTTCTAATATCAACACTCCTTTCTGTCTTACCGATGTATAATGTCGGGCAATCGTCGCACTTTAAACAATACACTGCACTTCTTTTGTGTTTCGGAATTTTGTCTTTGGCATTAAATAATAGCTTTTTTATAGTTGATGGGGAATAGAAAGCTGTTTTGTATTTCTGTTTAGGGAATTTTGAGGCGACTTCATAGGAGATGTGTCCTAAAAATGGAAATTTACACCACTTCACTGTTTTTTCTTTTCGGTGCAGTGATGACACCATTGAGATGGCTAGTTTTTGGCGAGATTTAAGCACTAATTTGTCAATTAGTTCTGGTTGGTAGCCATTTGACACTGCAAAGTATTTTATCACTTCTAATTCTCTTTTGTATTCGACGTCACTGAGGGGGATTTTCACTAATCTGTTGATCATAGAGTGGAATGCTGCGGCTTTGTGTTGGAATGGATGGCATGAATCTGCTGGAATGATTTCGTTGGTTGTGGAAGGTTTTCGGTGTATTGAAAATTCATGTTTACCACTGGATAGTCGAATAGTTAAATCAAGGTAGTTGATAGATTGATCGTTGTCAACTTCCATTGTGAACTTAATATTTTTGTGCACTGAATTTAGAAATTGTAGGAATGATTTCACTTGCCTGGTTGTGCCCGTCCAACAACACAATACATCTTCTACGTAGCGGTACCAATACCGGACTAATTTCGTTAGTTGGTTTTCAGACTGGAAGACTTTTTCTTCAAAGTCGGTCATGAAGATTTCTGCCATCCATGATGATAGTGGTGATCCCATTGCAAGTCCTTCTTTTTGTTTGTAGTAACTGTCGTTGAAGAGGAAGTAGTTTTGTGTGAGGCACAATTTCGATAGGGATTGGATTTCATCACAGATCACTGGGTTGACATTCTTGTTCTTCAGGATTTCTATTGTGAGATCTAGGGCTTCTTGTTTGGGGATGCTGGTGAACAGATTGGTAACGTCGAAGGACACTAATTTGGCGTTGGGTGGCACTGAGATATCTTTGAGTTTCTTCGTTAGTTCGATGGAGTTTTTATGCTGTATTTTGGTTTAAAGCTGGTGAGGTCCTTTAGAATGGTGTTGAGTCTGGATGCCAGTTTGTGGGTAGGAGCAGAGGTACTATCTACTACTGGTCTAATTGGCATGCTTACTTTATGAGTTTTGATTAGGCCATATAGGCGAGGTGGGAGAGGGTTCTTTTGAATGGAGAATTATTTTTCCTTTGCACTGAGGACTCCGTTGCAACTATTTATCACGGAACGGGTTTCTTTCTGAAATGCTTTGGTTGGGTCTTTGGCGAGTATTTCGAAGTCGTTTCCTGATATGAAGTTCAAGCAGTTTTGTAAATAATCTTGTTTTTCGAGGATGACAATGGAATTTCCTTTGTCTGCTTTGGTAATAATTAAGTTCTCACTTTTAGTAGTTTCGCTGATGCTGCTTATGGCTTGTAGTAGTCCTTTGTTATCATTCTTATAGTTTCTTGGGGGCTGGAGGTTCTTGATTATTGAATTGGCAACGATCTGTTTAATTCCATTATTCGCTTTCCATAGGGCGAGTTCGCAATCTATTATAAGGTTTTTTGCTGACACTTGGGATATGGGGCGATTCGGGGCGAATTTCATACCTTTTTCGAGGGCTTCTTCCTCCGGGGCGGAGAACTTGTGCTTCGATAGGTTGACAACCCTGGGGTAGGGGTTGAAGGAGTTCTTGGAGTCCGTTGGTGGTCTGGTTGCAGGTTCGCGTTTCTGGTCGTAGCACAGTTTGGACAGTTTTTTCTTGATGATGGTCAGCTTTTTTGAGTACACTTCGCCGGCTCTGCTTCGTACACGTTCTTGTAGACAGGTCCACTCCACAATATGTAGTTTCTCACTTAGTTCGACATGGAGCAGGAAAAGGTAGTGTGAGATGGTATCTCTCTTGCAAAACCACGACTTGAGTTCCATTTTTATCCACACTTTCTTCGCTATTTTGGCGGCGTAAAGGGCTGAGAGCGATGACGAGTTGAATTTAATTGAAACGTATTTAGGTGTTACTCCGAGTTTTAAACACTGATTGTTAAAGTATGCGTTTAGTGACACCATACGAAATTTGATAAAGAGTTTGAAGTATAACTTCGCCTGGTCTGCTTCACTAGCACTCATAATAGAGGATATGAATTCCGGCGAGATATGGTGGAAGTTTTCCATTATGGATAAATGAGAAACCTAGGTCGTCTTAATAAAATTATCTGTGGAGTTCACTACGTTTTCTCATTTATCCATAGTCTTGAGATACTTTCTAGGATTCATGATACTAACTTAGTCTCAAGATACTAACTTAATCTAGAGATATAAACTTAGTCTTGAGATACTTTTTTAGTTTCGAGATACTAACTTATTCTTGAGATACTAACTTAGTGTGGAGATACTAAATTATTCTCGAGATACAAACTAAGTCACGTGATATTAACTTAGTCTCGATATTCGATCTTACTCTCGAGATTCGAACTAGTCTTTAGAAACTAATTGTCTCGAAATAGGAACTTTGACGTGATGATATTCTGATGCAGTGCATCACAGAATTCTTAATGTGAGCTGCATTATATTAAACTTTGCACAAAGAAGCACATTTACATTAACAGAAATGCGTTTTTAAGTTTTTTCCAAAACGTATTACTCTGGGGACTGATTTAATCAATTTCTTTTTAAGATTGATTTTTTAACTAGTTTTCGGGACACACTCATTGAGTTTGCCAATTCTTGACCGTCAAATAATTCCGAGAGGGCTTTAGCGATTGTCTTCTGGTTCCGATCCATCTCTTTTTTCTTCGCTGGAAAGGGGTCAGTAGAGGGGTGGATATGTTCCTGTCCTCATCTGTCTGAATACACCCCTTCCTTGCTGTCTCCCATTTCCGGGAATATATATATACGCATGGTGTTTCATGAAATACGACCGCAGCAGCTGACCCATCCTCTTGGCGACTGGATCAAGTTTTTATCTTGCTTTTATCACCGATTGTCCTCCCCTCTGGCGATTTACATATGCATCCTGAGTCGTCCTAGAAACGCCTCCCTTTTGGATAACATTTGCCATCGGATTGAACAGTACTCTGACTGCACTGTACTTTCGTTTGCTCGCAGTTAGATATTTAACATTGAAGTCGTGGGGCTAGACCGAAACTTTGGAAATCATAGTGCATTGAGCTGTTGGCAGGTCGAGCTTCAATCTATGAGCTTAAGGTTTAAAAATATAACTAAATGTTCTTAAAAAGTCTGAACAATTCCACGATAGATTATTAAAGTGATAACTTCTTATTGGCCCGTTGGGCACTTTTGGCATTAAGGAGGATAAAGAGTAAACTCGCATCACTCACCGTATCGTACTTTTTGCTTCGGCGACGTAGTTCCAATACCGTCATCAGTCAGCAGCACCGCTGTCCTAACAGTGTGCATAGCTGCCACCAGATGGTAGGACAATCGGTGAGCGGGAAAAAGTGCACCGTTTAAATCGCGCACCATATATTTCCCTGTTCGTATTCTTTAGCTTGAATCTTGAAAATCAAAGGTGGTTATTAGTTCCTTCAGTTATCATAAGCCAATAGTTTCTTTCCTTTAAATTTACACATTTTTATTATTATAATATTATCAGATTATTTAACATAGTTTATAAAACATCAATTGACAGATCTCTCCAATAGGAGTTTTTTTTATTTACCTTTGATTCTCTATTCTAGTTCGTTAATAGTAAGTCAAAGTTATAGATTGACATAGAACACAACGCGAGTCAAATATGACAGTCAAATGCCGCAGAAATTTATGACATTTCGAAATGAAAGCGATCGTTTCAATTCATTTTTCATGGGCGATGGAAGAAAAAAAACTTTTGAAAAGAAGTTGTGTGAGTCAAGGAATTTCAGCTCGCAAGGGTATTTGATTTTTTATTATTTTTATATTCGTGGGAAAAACAAACGAATCCCTGACGTGATAATAATACTGTTACCGGTGTCGAAAACAAGTTGCTTTAGCGCACGTCGCGTGTGGACTGTTTATCTTTTCGTTTCCCCCCACCGAGTGGCGCTGCTTCACCCCCGGACCCTTCCCCGACGAAAGCGAAACCCTTAAAAGGGATAAATCCCGTCTACTGCGATGAAAAAAATAAACCCTATTCTCGCATTCCTTAAGCGTGCCGGGGAAAGCCCTGGACCCCAAAATCCCATACCCACAGGGGTATAAAAAAATATATATATTTATCAATCCTTCTCCACATTCTTCCGTTTCCCCAACACGCATTCCAAACATCACACAGGCATTTTTTTATTTTTTCACTCGTAATCCTTCTTTTTTTTTTTAATTTTTCGCATACTTCGCATTCCGTTGCGTTCTTTTTTTAATTATATTTTTACTATATTTTTTCTATATTTTTTCTATATTATTCTTTCCCAAAGTCTTTAGAGTTAATGTTTTCTCATTCAAGTAAACATTAAAATAATTAGTTTAGTATTAAAACAAAACAAAGACAAAGTTAGTGGATAAAGAGGAAATATATCGGCTACTTTTAAACATTAATTTTCCTAATGCAATAACATTTTAAATAATACTTTTATTTAAATGTGAATAAAATGCCTTTGCCCCTGTAACTACTTTAAAATATTGTTTTTCCTCATGCAATGACATTTTTATAAAAACTTTTATAAAAATGTGACTAATATACCTAGGCCCCTGTTACTACTTTTAAACATAATTTTTCCTAATGCAATCACATTTTTATTTAAAGTTTTATTGAAATGTTAATAATAAACCTAGGCCCCTGTAACTCTTCCCCCAAAACTTCAAAATGTCACTTTAAATCTTGTGCACACAAAAATATTTGTGTAAACGGTGAATTAGGTCTTATTGAACATTTCCAGAATTTCTCAGAGTAGCGCTTAGGTATTAGGCGCTTAGCGCTTATTCCACTCATAACTTATGCATAAAAAATTATGATAACTATGTTAAGAGTGTATGAGTACATAAAATACATATATCCGCAACCACAAATCATAGTATTTTTCCTGAGAGTTAAGTGCTATTAATTAAAAGTTAAATCAAAATAAAAGAGTATACGTTGGGCCTATTTGCTATTTAAATTTCTCTTTAATCAATTCAATGAATATTATTTATATTTTCCCATTTTATTTATTTCCTGAAATCATAGAAACGTATCATTTTCCTATAAATATTTTGCAAATGGCGGAATGGAATATCTCATAACGTTATAGATTTACACAGTTTGTGTATTTCTTCGTGACTTTTCCAATTAATTAATAGTTTAATACCCTTATTATTGTTGTGTGATTGGAAAGAGTTCTGATTAGCCTTGACGATATGATTTTGGATAAATATTTTCCAATGTTGTCGCTCAAAGTCGTATCATAGTAATTATAATTATTTTCTCTCCATCATGATAATATTCTTAATTTCTAAAGACGTGATAAGATCTTTTAAGGAAAGACGAATATCTCTCGATGTGCAACTGTTTACATTTAATTACGCTTACTGTTTCCTACATGGCAACTCGAACTGGGATGTGGAAAAGGGTACTAATTGAAGAGTATTTCCTTTCTTAAAAAACGCCATTCAGTATATTTTTCTTGTTAAAAAGTTTTATTATTTTTTAAAATAATTTTAATATGTATTAAAGTAAGTCCACCTGAGGATACATTAGGCACTGTTCCTCCTAAATCCTTGTAACTATACGTCTAATTATTTCTCATATTATCTGAACTCTATTAAACCAGCTATAACCTTGCAGAAGAGGATTATTCAGGTGATGCTAAAACAGAATTACTATGAGTCGTCCTTTCCGCTCTTTAAAAATTTTAAATCGCTCCCTCTCAGACACTTGTATGTGTATAAAGTACTTAGACTTTTTTTCTGAGAAGTGGAGCAAAAGTACCGTTATCAAATAGGCCGGACAAGTTGAATTTTCGTAGGGTGTTGACACCCTTACCAAGGCCCAAATTGTCACTGTTCAGAAAAGGTTTCTTATACATTGGGCCAAAAGTCTACAACTTATTACCATCTGAGTACAAAAGGGTGGTAAATCTTTATATTTTTCTAAAAAAATGTAAAAAATTGGCTGTTTAATTATCCTAAAATTGAAGAAATACTTTGTTAAATAATTGAAGAAATTGAAGAAATACTTTGTAGTCCCTGGGCTGTTGAACGAATTGCCTATGTCAATGAATGATATTAATAGCATATCTGTTTTAAAAAAGTCACTGAAAGAGTGGCTCATAGGCTAGCATTGTTGAGCTCCGAAATTGTCCAGAGCGCTGCACAGCCAAAAAAAAATATTTTTTTTTAACAAAAGGCACCTGCTGACAAGCCGCTTTGGCTTAGCAGGACCTCAACTGCAATATTATTATTTTTATTTCTCCATATTTATTTATTTTTTTTCCATGTGATTGCAATACAACATGATGTAATGATGATGTAATTTTGATTTATTTTTTTTGTGTCATTAGTTGTAAAAAATGGGATAAGATCATGTATTTTACGATGTAAAGTGTGTAATAATTCAACATAAATTCAATTTTTATACCTCAAAAAAAAAAAAAAAAATCAAATTTGAAATTATAATAATATACTTAGTTAAGATATTATTTTTTGTTAATGTTGGCACATGTCCTTTTTTCCACTATTTATAAACCAATGCATGGAAGATTATTATATAATGATGGTAACCTTAACACAGGTCCGCCTTTTAGGTTACCTAAAGCTCCTGCATGTTGTATATGTATTTGTTTGTAAAATATTTTTGGAGTAATAAACATTATTATTATTATATTATTAGGCACACTATTCATAGCTACAACAACCTAGCTATTAAACAGCCTACATATTTTTAATGGAATTAAAGTGACACCAACTGAAATAAGTAAATTACTTATTGTATTTTCATTTATTGATTCGCGCTATTGCTTCAGGGCGTTTGATATGTCTGTCTGCACCAAGTCTGGCTGTTGGGCATATAACTCCTGAGAGGGGCCTTTAAATTACCTTATTGGTGTCATTTGCAGGCACCATTATGCCTTTCCCTCTTTCAAGGAGCTTATTTTGTACCTTATTGCAGAGGCATATAGGCCTACAATATCTTTGAGCAACAGATATTGTAACATTAAGTATAAGAGATAATGCGCCAAAAATCATTTAAATAATTGCTTTTGTTATGCTTTAACGTACATTGGCTCTTCGTCCTCCAACAAGATAAAATAAGAAACATATTGTTAAGAAAAATTGTAGTATAATTTCATTGAATTATCCTCAGCTTCTAAATTTTAAATTCTATAAACAACCTCCTTATCTACATTATTGTGAATTCATACGAATAAAATTCCATTCAGTGAAAAGTGCCAAAAATATACAATTTCTGCTACTCAGGTAATTATTTTACTTTTACTTTTACTTTACCTTTACTTTTAATTCAGATGCAATGTTGGATCCTAGTTATAAAAGTGTTAGCAATATCTCATTTGCTTTATTTATGGTTGTAACAACTATCGAAATTAAGGTTACCAGTGATATATTTATCTAAGTCACTTTCCTGTTGAAATCTAAAGTTCTCATTTATTATTTGAAATATTACACTCATTTTAATACATCATTTTTTTTAATTATCATTATTTTTCATCTGTCCTGGAATTTCAACGTATTTAATAGTGCATGAATTTTTAACTCATAGCTGCGAAAGCATTAATTAATATCGTATTTGTTTGTTGTTTTTCAATATCAATTTCATTCTCCACACGTATTATTATTCATTAAAGTTATTTAATAAATTCGTGTATTTAAATTACAATTTGTACATATTGTTTATATCATTTTTATGTTGAACTCATGAATTGTCTTATTACGCATGGAATTCATTGTTTATATTTTTTTACAAATTTGTTTTTAGTAGATAGTCTCGTTAAATAGACATGTAGTAAGTATTTTTGCATAATATTACGTGATTTTTTAGCGTTTCAAATTTTGAATTATTTTTTTACGAAAGGGTTAAAAAAATAACGGGTAATTTTAAATCATTTTAAAAATGGTAATATTTCACCACTTATTTGACCAAATGTTATTATTGCTGTAGTTTTTTTCCTCATTTTTTACCTCCAACACTCGCTGAAATTTGATTTACACGATTTACGTTTTTTATTCATTATCATCTGTTTTGTAAAAAAACAACATTTGGTACTTATGACAATGTAATTATGATTTGATAGAAATGTCCTAATTGTGTGTTCAGAACATTTATGTGTCTTTATTACTTTTTAGGTTTTAAATCTCTTTTATTCTATATTTTATTAGCATCAGCTTTATGAGTAATATAACATTACATTTTTTAAATAATCTCTGTTTTTTATAAAAACTTGATTGGCAATTCTGTGGAAAATATAAAAAAAACACATGCTGACAATACATAGGCTTAGCAGGACTTTATTTGTTACTCATTGTGGGCAAAAAATCTAGAACTTATGAATAATATCTATAACTTTATATTTTTTGTTGTGTATTATGCAATATATATTATAATATTGTAATAATCCCTGGATAACTACAGAAATTAAACGAATAATATCTGTAAATTATTTGGAAGATGATCTGACTATATATGCTAATATAGGTACTAATTATTGATTTTTAAAAAATGTTTATAAAATACATTAAAAATAAAATGTTGCTTTCGATTTCGTTTTTATGTAATATAAATTAATATGTTTTACTATTTAGTTAATTTTTGTCTATTATTTAAGCGTATTTCTAAGATTGTACACAATCATTAAAACCTGTGCTTTTAATTTTTCTATTCTTATGTATACAGTTAAAAATGGGAAAAGTAAAAAAAATGATTTTTTTATTAATTTTTTTTCACCGCATGTCATTTTTATTATCGTTACACAACTCTTTTTTTTACCTCCTCCATATGTCGCACGAGCGCTAGTGGGGTGAGCGAGAACGAGGCTAATCCGATTTGCCACCAACACCCTTTTTCTCACCGCCCCGACAGCCAGACGCAAAAAAAACACTGTCGTAATGCGCAACCAAAACACTCCCTTTCGCTTCCAGATCCTCGCTTTTTTTATGTACGCGCGCGTGTGAGATATCCCTTACGCCCTCCGCCTTTTCGTCTCTCGCTTGTTTTTCTTTCGTCATCATCTCACTGGAATCTTTTTTTATATCCATGACGTGTAAATCTACTCGCCGCCAGCGGGCGTAACCCCGCATAATGGTTACTTTCATTTTTTTTTCTTCTTTAGCGCCGCCACCCGAAAGATGGCACCACTTAACGCCACACGTCCATGGGGTGGATGAGAAAAAAAAGGGAATTCAAAACCGTTGATGTAAGTGCAAGGGGTTTTGAATTACACGGACTGACACCAGGTGTCATGGTTACGGGTTACGATTGCCACTTGTTTTCTTGTTTAATTTGTTTTACGTTCTCTCTCTCGCAGGAAGTGACGTCATGATTGCTAATGCTTCCGGCGGGATAGTATTTCATACGTCATCTTCCCACAGGCTCTAGTGTTCTTGTAACCATGTCAACATTAACATGGGGAAGGGAAGCCATGTTTGCAGACATATTACGAGTACAAAAAGGTGTTTGAACATGATATACAGCATGCAATTGGTCTAAAGAGATGGCAATTATTGACATCTTCATGGGAATTAATCGTTTTCTTTCTCAATTGCAATGATATAAGTACGACTATTTTATGCTATGCCCTAACGACATTTCAGCATCTTTAATTAAAGTCCTTGTTATTCATTACATTTATAATTTTAGAATAACTATAAGAGCAAAATGAGCAAAGGTGACAAATTCGAGATATCAAAAGGTATCGCTCTCATTTCGAAATTTAGTAAATTTCTGCGGCATTTGACTGTCACGTTTGACACGCGTTCTGTTCTATATATGTGTCAATCTAAAACTTTGAATTACTTTCAACGAAATGTCTATCACTTCGTGAGTTTTAATTCTCACGAAATATGTACGAAGTTAGTACGATTTCTGCCTCTCCAGGACTTTATCCTATTGACTTTTTGCCGTGTTAGCTAAGGTTGTTCACTCTACCAATATTCTTACAACTTTCCTGAATAAACATGTCAATGGGAAATTTAACTTTTTAACTCCCTTCTTTCAGCGTCTCTCCTTTTCTCTTTAGCGCTGCTAACTATAACTTTATTAACTAATCCGACAAATTTTAAGTGGTGCTATCTTCCTTTCTTGGGAGACATATCACATAAAATTTCGAACCACCTACCTAGCTCTTTGAAAGCCGTTTTTTACACTCCCCTAACCCTATCAAAAGTTCTAGTGAATGGTAAAGACAAAAAGGATAAACTTCTTAAGTCGGGTACACATAAAATTAAATGCAAATGCTGCAATATAGCTTGTATTGGTCAAACCGGTCGAAATTTTAAAACACGCATAAAAGAACATGTCCGTAGTTTAAATAATAGAAATATTGGATTATGTAGCAATGCGTGGATATCAAAAGAACCACCAGCATCTTTAAATTTTTCTAGGTGGTTCCTTTTCATGAGACCTCATTTCTCTTACGTAATTTTTTTCTTCTTGCATGAGATATTGTTCAATTAATTTGTTATCTATTAATTCACTTTACACACGTATTGCATTTACATAGGCATGCTTCTTCAAGGCTCACAGAGAGTTCTGTTGGAATTAATACTTTGATGATACCTAATAAGTATAAGTTTGTCTGATAAGGTGTCATCAAAGAATTAATTCAGAGTGAAATCTATTACTATGAGTCCTGAATAAGCATAATGTCTCCTGAAAGAAAAAAAAATTAAAATGCTTCGCAATTCGACATAACATCGATTTGTCTTCCTGTAAAAAATAACCTATAGCTTGTTAACAGAATCAAAACAAACTTTGTAAATTTTACAATGGACTTTATTCAATACGACTCGTTTCATCGCATAAGCACTGAAGATGAAGATTTCGCTTCCAGAAGATGTCGGTTATGCGATGAAACCGGTCGTATTGAATAAAATCCATTGTAAAATTTACAAAGTTTGTTTTGATTCTGTCAAAATGGAATTTTACAAAGTAACGCCTTAGAATATCGAGTTCATTATAGTTTTTTACTTGCTCAATGTTGGTATTTACCTATAGAATGTATACAGAATACACATTTAAAATGTTATTCAAACGAAATACATCAAAAGGATAACAACCAATTAACGTAGAAATGTATTTTTCATATGCACCGGTGATAAATTACATTGTAACAAGTTACACAATATCTGAAGCTATAAATCGCTAGAACAAACATAGTAGTAGGCTATTTGCAGTGTGAATGGGATAACCGATAAGTGGGTGCGACATAATATGGATGGATATTGCTTTTGAATGAGTCATTCTTATGAAAGAATGCTGGGTTGGATACTCCAAAACGTTGAAACTGTGTTTAAATAGTTAGTCTGAACGCTGATTTCTTATATTACTCTATTATTATATCTTATGCTATATTTATTTTCAATTTTCCTCATGTCTTTCTATATAATGCTACTATTTATGGATATGCTGGTGAATATTTATAAATTTTGTCGATGGCTATGCAATGTCAATTTATCTTGTGATGGTGGCTCATTACAGGTTTTCAAAACCATGGAGACCACCAAATGCTTCCAAAATTTGTTTTGTGAAAATACATGATTCTTGTAAACTAATGTGGAAGTAAATATATATCCATTCATATCTGAAAAGGTTAGCAAGAAAACTATGAAAAAAAGAAAAAATATTTACGACACCAACTCCATACATTCCACTCCACCATCAAAAACCTTGCTGGTACCACCGGTCAACGGTTGAAATGTATTAATTTTCCAAAAGTATTCTCAAATAAAATTTCACACCCTTGAAGGAATAGGCAGTTCACAGGGCTTAAATGCGTTTTCGTGACTATGGCACCATCTTACAGTTTTACAGAGTAATTCAGTCATTGATGATCGTAATTTCATTAAGTATTGTACAGGAGCATGTATGAAGCAATGCCTGACTTAATGAGGACCAACAGCTTGCAAGGATATGGCATTATGAAGGATATTATTAAAAGGGATATAGTTCTCTAGAGCCAACAGAAATAACTAATACCCTTGACTTTCCCTTACTCAAAAGAGAATGGAGTAATATGTATGTTAAAATGTGTGTAAAAACCATTCGATTAATAACAATGATAGACACATGATGTTAATCTAGCTCCTTAGGATGCACACATATATTTTTTCAGGGTAAGGATATTTATTCTAAATCCCATTGTAACCCTTGTACCCTTTCCTGTGCACCCGTTGTTTAGGGACTGTCGATGAGGTATTTAATCCTGAAGGACATTTGCACTATTTTCCAAAAGGGGGGAGTCTCTTAATACGGCCTTTTAACGGACGGTTTAACGGGCACTGGCCCTACGGAAGGGAGTTAAGGGTGAGAAAAACCATTCTTTTCCTCCCATCCTTTTAAGGGTACTCAGTAGCATCCTTATTTCCTTCCTTTTTTTAACGTGCAGCCACCTTAATTTTCGTCTTCCTCTCTCCCCAGGACCAAACACACAACCCTGTGTAACCCTCCCTTGTGCAACTATTTCACCCTTATCTTGCTTAATCTTTATGTTTAAGAGGGTGCAATCCTCCACGCTAACCCCCCCCCCACCCATCCTTAATACACCCTGCTTATTTCAGCCAATCACGTCGCTTCTTTCCTTACGCCCCCCTTTCACTCACCACCCCTTCCACACACCCTGTTACGTAGCAAGGCAACGGGCTCTCCTTAGCCAAGGCGTTAGGGTCGAATGGGGCGAAAGTTTGGGTAGGTCGTAATGTTCGAAATGTTTACGAGTCGGCAGTAAAAAAAAGAAGACTGTCGTAATTAAGGATCTGATTTCAGGTGGGAGAGGGGAGAGAGGAAGAGGGTTGGTCAAATGGAACCAGCTTCTTTTTCTTCTTCTAGACGTTGAGACAACCCCTCCCCTTCTCTTTCCCTTTAGTTTTTAACCCTCAAGGGAGAACCTCTGAGAGAATGAGGCCCATTCGACCATGGCACGCGTTGTCAATATATCGACCGAATTATTGAGAGGTCGCAACGATATATCGAAGTTCATTACGAAATAATTTTAAGAAAAGTTAATTTTTACGCAGCTTTACACATTGGGTATTATTATTGGGTAATAATTGGGTATTAATAATAATAATTTGGGCAATAAATTGTTAATTTTTATTCGTGCTTGTGTGCTAATCACTTCGCAACACCAAGCAACCCTTTGCTTTCCATTTATTACTCAGACCCTAATCACAAAGTAACTGAAAACTGATCAGGAGATCTGCTGATGAGCGTTGAACAATATAAAAACGTAAATAATCGAATTCACGACAGTTATTTTTGTACTGATTTTCTGTCAAGGCATCAAACATGGATAATTCGATAAAAAGCTTACGTTTTTCAGTGCAAACTTTGAATTAATTCGATAAATATACCCAAGATATTTGACCGTAACTGCTATGAACCTTCATGTATGATACCGGCTTACAAAACATTTCGTCAACGCATAACATCGTTCTCTTCAGTGTCCTTAACGTGCGCCGTTGTGTTCCGATAACTGCGATAGCTTCAACAAATTGTGAACCGAATGCTCCCAAAGTTACTTCCACAGAAGTGTGCATAGTTAATGAAGCGCAAGTATTAATTAAATGTTGAGGGTACAGGATATAGCCCCCGTGTTTTCACTACCTAGTTAACCGGTAACGCCTTTTTTTCTCTTGGAAAAATTTTTTCTCTTGGAATCCTGAGATAAACTAATACTTTAATATGGTTCGTTTTCTGAGTTATAACGTCCAACCGTTTTACTTTTAACATTGGTAGTTAAGGAGATACAGCCTGGTACCAAACGGTACTGGTAGGCGTCCATTGGTTTAAAATTGAAGTTTTCAGGAATTTTCTGTAATTTACGAGTAGCTGTTCAAAATATTTCGTTTAAACATAAATTTAAAACATAGTTTTGTAAGAAAAAGTACTAAAAAGTGGAAAATAATTTAACCTGTTTTTTAATTTTATTTTTTATACGGTTGTTTATTGTTGCCATTTTTTATTTTTTGCGATAAAAATAGGTTAATTTATATCAGTCAATTGAAACAGTATGGTCGTTATGTATTGAGAACATTGTAGTTTTTAATTGCGACTAAAGGCAGAAGGGTTGGATAATTTCCGAAAATTTTGCTCATGCTTTTATAAATCCAGATTTAAGTAAAAGCAGCCCGGTTACATAAAATTAGTTAATAAAAGGGATGCAGAAGAACATTTTTTAAAATCATTTTTCTTAAATTTTACAAATAATAAAAATGCATTGTAATCAAACTTTGGGAAATGTATTCCACAATGCGGTTTGATAAAAAAAAGATTGCCCACTATAATCATCGAATGAATGGAGGAATAAGGTTTAAATTTCCAAAGAATATAGTATTTGCGTAAGTGAGGTATTTTGTTGAAATTTATTGTAGCGAGTAGTGTTTGGTTTCGAAATGCCACGTACGAAATACCAAGGTATAATTCCAACTAATTAATTTAATAAATAGCTTTTAATATTCATTGTTTCAGCATCGAAATTGCCTAGGTCTAAACGCCCAACCATTGTTTCTTCGTAGTGTGACGTCATCTCCCATATTAGCAGAAGCGAAATAGCCTAGCTGTGCGTTGAGAGGGAAATAGTATTTGCCTTTTCGAAGTTATTTCGATATTTGGTAATTAATAGCTAAAGTTTCGTCCGCACGCTAAAGACTACACAGTCACACAATCTCCAAATCAACAAATGGTCGACTATGGGAGATGACGTCAGAGCCTACAAAACATGGCGGACCAGTGTTTCGGCGCAATAATAATTCGAATTTCGGCGCAATATCAGATTTTATAAATAAGAATATAGTATTTGCGTAAGTGAGGTATTTTGTTGAAATTTATTGTAGCGAGTAGTGTTTGGTTTCGAAATGCCACGTACGAAATACCAAGGTATAATTCCAAATAATTAATTTAATAAATAGCTTTTAATATGCATTTTTTAGCATCGAAATTGCCTAGGTCTAAACGCCCAACCATTAGTTCTTCGTAATGTTACGTCATTTCCCATATTAGCAGAAGCGATATAGCCATTCTTCCATTGCAATATATTTCACACAGCAACAGAAATCATCCCAATAATGTGAGAAGAATTAATAGCTAAAGTTTCGTCCGCACGCCAAAGACTACACAGTCACACAATCTCCAAATCAACAAATGGTCGACTATGGGAGATGACGTCAGAGCCTAGATAATAATAATAATTTATTAGATTCTATTAGCTAATAATAAAAAATTAACGAAAAGCCTCTCGAGCGTCAGAATGAAAATTTAGTGTCTGAAGTATCGATAGATTTTTTAGATGTCACTTCCCAAAAGTGTGCAAATACTCTTTTACGAAATTTCCTCCCTAGACATAATGTTATTTGTGAACGATACATTTTAGCGTTTGTTTTGTTTGGCAAGGTAGGGAGAGTGGTTTTGTAACTTGCCACCAGATGGGAGTGGTTTTTTCAGGGGTGGAAAACATTGACGTATTACGAAAGCCCTTCTGACAGCTGCGTTAAGTCCTCCATGAGTTCGGGTTGACCCATCCATCAATTCCACCCCCTGCCATTGTCCAAAATATTCTCCCTCCACCCCTGTTCCTCCCCCCCCCTGGAGGCTCCAGCGAGCTTGGAGAGAGGTGTAAGAAGGGAAAGAGATTTGTAGCTCCCACAGGGACAAAGAACTGAGGGTCTCAAGGTTGTAGAGCGGAATAAGATGTCCGTATCCCTGGACCACGCAGCATCCAAAGTAGTAGAAAGGTGTCTTATGTAGATGGAGGGGTTCTCCAGACACCTGCCGTCCAGCTGAGAGCAAGGCGATGCATCAAACATCTCCGAATTAAGAATGCTCTCCCTCAAAAACCACCGTCGAGGTTGAGAAAATGCCAAGAAGAGGTGGCCAATACTCAGAAGCAGTGATGTGTCCGTGGACGGTCCGCCATCTTTGTTCACTCCGATGCAAACTTTAGAGCTTAAGGAGGTTCTGTGTTTTCACTTAACTTACGAGAATTCAATGAAACTTCATAAAGGTATTATAAATATTGTTTTAAAGCTGTCATGGCATGGTCTGGTGCTCGAAACGTTCAACTACACATGTCGAAATGTAGAAATGTCGCGGTTAACATTCAACAGGACATGACGACAACATTGAATAGTGGAGGGGAAACATGGTGGCAGTTTTGGAAAACAACATTGATTAGTAGAGGAGAAACATGGTGACAGTTTCGGAAAACAACATTGAATAGTAGAAAAGATACCTGGTGGCAGTTTTAGAAAACAAAATTGAATAGTAGACGAGAAACATGGTGGCAGTTTTGGATAACAACATTGAATAGTAGAAGAGATACCTGGTGGCAGTTTTAGAAAACAACATTGAATAGTAGAAGAGATACCTGGTGGCAGTTTTAGAAAACAACATTGAATAGTAGAAGAGGTGGCAGTTTTGGTAAACAAAAATGACACTTAGCATTGGGAGAGTCCATTCAACACGACATGCCAATGCACAAGGTACACTGCAAGTGAAACATGGTGGCAGTTTGGAAAACAAAAGTGACACTTAACATTGGGAGAGTCCATTCAACAGGAAATGCCAATGCACATGGTATTGTGAAAGCGAAACATGATGGCGGTTTTGGAAATCAAACGGCACTTTATAATGAAAGTCCATTCAACACCAAAGGCAGATACCCAAGGTGCACTGTAATTGAAACATGGTGGCAGCCTTGAAAAAAAACTCCTTCTGCATTGGATGAGTCCAGTCAACACGCCATGCTAATAAAAATGGTTTTGTGGAAGTAAAACATGGTGGAAGTCTTGAAAAATATTAACACTATACAATTAAAGACTCCAATCAATATGATAACATTTTGGTGGAATTAAAACATGGAGGCAGTCATAACACAAGTGACCATTTACAATAGAAATCCATTGAACACGACAGGTCGATACAAAATGTACAGTGGAAGCGAAACATTGTGACATTTTAAAAAAATAACAAAATTCACTACTTCATAATTAACTTTTTGGTATTCCATTATGTTTGTCGACGAATATCTGTTACTAATACCAATTTTATTTCAATAAGGCGACCCGGGTTTCTGTGAATAATTTCCACCATCAGGCATTAATTGAGAACTGTTTATCCTATTGTTTCCGTAGTTACGTAACGGAAGGGGAGAAGAAGTTTGAAACGGAGGCTTGAATAGGGGAAAAGGAAGGGTAAAGGTATTCGTTATAATGAGGGTATTGCCGTGGTTATTAGAAATTTTTAAAATTTACAACTGCTCTTTGGAATCTAATTCGCGGCGGTCGTTGCATAATGTTAGCATATTCATTGTAAAATCACTCCTGTGGCTGCTACATATTAAGTGTTTAGCAAAATTACTTTTATTCTCTTTCATGTTTTTATAAGCACTTAAATGTTCTTTTCTCCTGACACAGAAGCTTCTACCTGTCTACCCCACGTAGACAGACACGATTGCAATCGCAGCATTTCAATGAATATACTCCACGTCGGTTCAATTGCTCTGTCGGGTCCTTACATATTTTACTAGCAGCTAATTCAATTCAGGCTCAATTAATTCCTAATTATGGTGTTTATTCACTGAAACGAGGGTCGCCTTATTTAAATAAAAGTGCTATTAGTAAAAGATATTCATCGACAAACATACCTGAAAATTTTCAGAATTATTAGCCGCAGGTTTCTTAAGATATTTGATCGAGAATTGGGCATAAAATTACACGTTTTCTTCTGCATCCTGCAAGTTATATGCATCCACGTTCAAGTTAACTGTACTCGCGGCGTTGCCAATTTCACTTCGTCCGCAACGCGCGCCAGGGACTTCTTCAAGCTCTTGGAGTAAAAATGTCATACATTTTTCTATCGATGATATAAATTATTATACATTAAGTAATTAGAAAAGGTTCTTTCTGATGAATAAAGCCCTGCGTTCCCATGAGAACCAATTTCACGCAAGTGTTTGTAACTATTTTTTTCAAGGCCTAAAATTCAAACAGATACAATGCTATGCATATCATTAAATATCACCACTTTGCAGATAAGTGCTCACATTTTGTGCGCCTTAAGTTCCTGGTCTTCTATAAGGCTCAGGTGATCATTAGTATCGACTTTCTTTAAAATATATTTGCTATGTGAGAAAAAAGTAAGAAGGAATTAAAGAAAGCCTTTCTCCAACAACATACTCCATAGAAACCCTCAGGTTATAAACATAATATAAGGTTCAGTTAGAATATGGAATTTTAAATATATTCCTACACTATTTCTATAAACATATTAGCCCAAATCCGTGGGGTTTTAAGCAAGGTTTTTCTTTATTCCGATTTTTTTTATTAATCAGAAGTTTAAAAAACTTTGAATCATTTAATGATAAAAAATGTCTCTACTTCGTGAAAATTTAGGTTATATTTTATTGATAAAAACTCGTGCCTGGCAAAATGTTTTTGCAAGTAAATAGCATAAGTCAATATGTTCTCCTGAGACCCTGGCTCGTCAGAATACGCTTCTATAATCAGAGAAAACTATAAAAAGTTACACATAAATTTCCAATAAACAAAAAAAATCAATTTTAAATCAATCGTTAGCATATGTGTTCATTTACTTTCGAACAATAATATTTCACACTTACTTAGTGATCCAAAAATAGTTTGCATGTTAAGTATCCTTTCATTTACAAAGTTGAGAAGTATCTTTATAATTACTTCTAGCTTTCTATAGAAATATTTTGCGTATGCTTTGGGAAATTCCAAAAATTTAGTATGGTGTTATTTCATTGCATGTTTCAAGTCATTTTAACCCTGAATTTACTATTTTAGTATTTTTGTCAAAATTATTTATTGAAATGGTCTATCAAACGGCAATACTGATAAATCCTGGTAAACTAAATAGAATATCAAGTATCTCCACATCATCTATTAAATTATGTTTACATTGCTGGTGTCTTCTTTCTGGCGTTACTCCGCGCGGGGTCGTTTATGACCCCTAAGAGAGAAAATTTCGTTTTTACAATAACTTTATTCCTAAACCATGTCAATAGCGGAAGTTTCAACAATTATGATGACATAATAGGTGTATTTAATCAATTCTTTATCGACAATAATACCTGCTATACTTTTAAATCATCTTGTTGCTTTTAAAAATGTTCCCGAAGCACAATTCCTGTTTTAATCTTATTATCAAATGGTAAAAAAGATCTAAAGTATTATATCATTAAATGCCTTTGCTACTGCAAACTATATTTTTTCACAATATATTTTAAACATGTATTTTTTTGTCTTTTAACTGGAAAAGTTCTTTTGCTGATTTCCAGGGTATATAATTTGACAATCACTTAACACAGGAAAAGGAAGTTTTCTAAACCGATTTGATAAATTGATTTAAAAAAAAAATCAGCAATCAATCTAATGTATATCATTATTATCAATTGTTTGAAAAGAATATTTTTCTCTGTCACGAAAATATTAAACCCTCTCCTTAATCAGTTTTTAAAGTGC
Source organism: Pyrrhosoma nymphula (assembly GCA_963573305.1). NCBI lineage: Eukaryota > Metazoa > Arthropoda > Insecta > Odonata > Coenagrionidae > Pyrrhosoma > Pyrrhosoma nymphula. The sequence goes on along the minus strand of OY754340.1, from coordinate 64,617,032 downwards.
TGCATGAGATAAAATATATGTTGTTTGTCAAACTAATCTGTCCTTTTAAGCCCCACAACGCCTGCTTTTGGGTTAAAAAATTCTTCTTTAACTTACAAAATGCCTATACAATGTTATTTAGTTCTTTACCCTCCCTTCAACTCCTCAGCCGGTCCTTTCCACAAGAACCTACTATCTTTGAAGTCATGCTTCGACCAGGTGACTAACACCATGTTACGTTACCACTATACTGAGAAGGAATCCGTCACTCCCAGCACAGGGACTTCCTTAATGCATATGGAACTCTGTGGGGGCTCCACCTGTCCAGCACAGGACGAGTGATGCATGAAAACTCTCCCAAGGACTGCCTGCCCTGACCTCTTAAGATCCCTCATGCCCAGAAGAGAAACCCCCCCTCCCCCCACACTTCGAAACGTCTTGGCAGCACTTTGGACCCGTGGCGTGGGGGGAATTGAAAAATCCCATTCAATCAAACGTCTCGAAACGGGTCCCAATCCATTAGGAAGCTGACCGCAGGAGACGTCTCGCGGTCTTCTGACGAGATGAATCAACCCCAGAGGGGATCATGCGATGCCTTGGGGTACCCCGTTGCCACGAAACTACTGGGCGGTACACTTCGCTGTCACTCTGTGAATTGATTGAAATTTCTGGAATATATGACCAGAAAAGGATGTTCAAACAATCTTTACAGTTCAGGGTAGGTTCTCCAGGTGTGCTGCGGTAAAGTATTCCCATAGATTTTTAAAAAGAATAGATGAATCATAAGGTACATACGTACATTATACCCTGCAATTCACCGTAAAGATGCGTCACAGAGAGCGTTAATACACCAGCTGTTTATAGTGAAGGGAATATGGTAAAGGAGGAAAAAAGAAGATGTGAGTTGTGTGCTAAAGATCCCTTGTGTATATACTTTATTTAATATATCTTATTTTAGTATCACGCCGCTAATGTTATATCAACAAATGATGCATAAAATGATTAAAAAACGCTAATAAGCAATGCACGTTAAATACCTACGCGTATTTTATTATCGATTGTATGTACACTTATGAAATAACTCACCAAACATCTACGACGGTGAGTGAAGTGTAGCGAATGAAGTAAAGCAAGTTATCGTAGTCATGACTTATAGAAACAGAAAATTGCAGAATTATCTAACGGTAAACATTTAGAATCGTTTAATTTTTCGAAATAATTTCAAAGCCTCAATTCGTGCCAAATATTTACATACATATAAGAAGTATGCTAGAAACAAATACAAGGTTAAAATAATTAATTACTTCGAACAGCTTCTTAATAAACGGAACTCATTGGTTGTGATAGTCAGTTCAGAATCAGTTCAAAGCGATAATATCGCTTAAGTACAGATTGTAGCCACTTGATTGTTAACTTCACATGGTTCACAAAAAGGACTAGGTCCCGTTTAAAGTGGAAAATTAATTCCTCACAATGTGTAGAAAGAAATACGTAGGCTTAAGTCATTGGAGAATATTGTATTTTCGGTAAATGAATGCCAATTCCTTGCAAGGGAGAACACCATGGCTCAATAGCGTGGTGGCAATGTGTTTATGTAGCGGTAACGTTTAAGATTCCGTAAATGAATTCCTCTCGGGTTTCCAACCGGGTTAAGGTCTGCATGATGTACGCTTACGTTTCGTTGAGAGACTTTCCCAGCATCTGGAAAGGGATGTTGGGAAAGTCTCCCTACGAAACGTCGGCGTACATCATGCAGACCTTAACCCGGTTGGAAACCCGAGAGGAACTCATTCAAGTAATTTACCGGGAAAAACTTAAGATCCTTCATCGTGTAATATTTCATTTCCTCGCCAGAAATTAAGAGAATGACATAATTGTATCAGATTTAGAAATAAAATAAAAGTCGATTATTTTCATGCTGCAGTGAAATTTTCTCTCTCTCAGTAAATAATTAATTCAAAAAGATATTTTTTTTAAAGAAAAGATGTGCACATTTCGTAACTTTCCTTAAAAATGGAAGCACTCAGCGTACATTTTGTTAGAATAACAAAGATAAGAATGTGATAAACAAGTTTGATTAGTTGATAAGTTTTAACTCATTACTATAAGTTCTTGTGGTGTTTTTTTGGCGTTTTCATGGTAACAGCTAAATCCTTAGGAGGAAACATTTGTCTTGCTATAGTTCCGAAACTAGGGAGTTGGGATTCCTTTTAGATAGGACCGTAAAATGCTTAAAACCACCTGTCCTGTCTCATAAAGGTATTATGCTGATTCATTCTCTATGCTCCAATGTAGGTGATTCCCTTCCTTGGAGATTGAGTCGCCGAGAGTTGCTGGCTTTAGCAGACTGCCTTTCCTCATCTTGGGTTAAGAATAAAATAACACGCCATCCGATTAAAAGATTTTTCCCGACAAAATTACACATTCTGGAACGAATATCCTTTTTCCTGGGGGCTGGGGGTATCGGAAGGATATCAAGAAAGAGGGAGGAAGGGTGTTTTAAACCCTTGGGAGGAGCGAGGACAATAGGGGACCACTCGAAAGATCCTCGCTGGCACGTCAGAATGAGAAGAGGGAGGGAGAGGGAAAGAAAGTTGTGGACGGACTTGTTCCATTAAGATGCTAATGTAAAGGATCTGGCGTTCTTAAGAAAGGAGGCTACTGCGATCGAAAGGCTCCCCCCTTTTAATAGCCCACTGAGCCGTTGCCACTTCTTTTTTTACCCAGAAAATATAAAAAAATCTCCATTTTAAAGCAACTGTTCCTGAGCGAAAGGAAAACTCATCAATATATTGGTTTTAAGGATACGGGGAAGCTGGCAACGTCAGTTGGAACACTCTCAACTTAAAAGTCACAGGATTGTGTGTATAGAAAAAGGTAGTATTGGGTGCATATCGGAAAAAAAATGAGTTCAATAAAAAATTCGAAAAAATACACTTAAAAATACGTTGAATGGATAGTAAAAGAATAGGGTGACATCTATTAGCAGATAAAACTGATTTCTTCGGTTCATCAACTAAGTAATCTACTGGGTAAAAGTAGGTTATGAGGAAAGTAGGAGCAGATCCAGAACACTCTTACACGTGCAGTGCCCTATCTACCCCTAGTATTTATGTCTTTCTCTCAGCGTAACTCCTATCTTTCTTCATCCCGTCCATAAAACCTATTCTCTTTCTTTCTTCCAACTCGCCCAACATCCTTCTCTCTATCACGGCCTTCATAAAACCATCGCCCCTCATTACCCCTTCCAGCCACCTTATCCTGCCTTCCCCTAATCTCATCCACAAGTTTCCTCTCCTCGCCCACCATGTCAAGCACTTCCTCATTTGTCTTCCTTTCCGTCCAACGCACCTTCTCCATCCTCCTCCACACCCACATCTCGAGCGCCTTCAGCCTATTTTCGTCTTCCTTTCTCAAGGTCCACTTTTCTGAGCCATATGCAACCCCACACTCTATATCAAGCTCTTCACCAGCCTCTATTGTATATCCTAGTAAGGTTCCCGTCATCAGCTCCCTTCTTTTATTGAACGCTTCCATCGCTAGCGCTATTCTCCTCCTAATGTTTGCGTTTGCTACAATGCCCTGTTTCCCCCGGCGTACTACCCAAGTGATTAAAGTATTCTCCTTGCTCCAGTTTGTGGCTTCATAATCTTATGACCAACCTCGCTTTTTTAACCTAGAGAATGTCATTACTTTTGTTTTCTAATGATTAATCTTCGTACCGTATGTCTCCCACTGCTTTTCCAATGCATCTACTAAAGTTTGCAATCCCTTCGATGATCCATTAAGCTAGTCACAATTAAAACCAAATGACTACATGTTCATTTCAATTTCACCAATGTCAGTTTGTCTGTCAATGGTGCGAGTGCAATTCTGAAGAGACGCAAATTGTAACACAAAAATAAAGGTGAACACATGCGATTTTTAATAATAAATTAAAATTTTATTGGTAAAGATATGCGATTCTGCACTTTGTGGGTACTGTTTAAATTGATTTTCCCTCAGTTAATTTCATTTCTGTTCCGGAAATTTCTCAGTTAAACTCATTTTCTTTCCGAACCTTCATTAGCAGTATTTTCTTATAATTTTCCCTCAGAGATATACTCTGCTTCTTTTTGCCTTTGCTGTTTTAACGTTCTCTTGAGGTCTTTTTCACTCTCAACGAAAAAAATCGCCTCATCTGCGAATTTAAAACATTTTGCTTTCCACCCACATATTTTTACTCCTTTTGCTTACTGTCCAGCACTCCTGAAACATCTCTCCTCCATGTAAATGCTAAAAAGGGTTGGGGATATAATATACCCTTGGCGAACTCCCTCCTCCGATTTTGAACCGCTCCGTCTCGCTGTTCCCTGCTCTCATTGCTACCCTCTGGTTGGAGTAGAACGTACTAATCAATCTTGTTTCTTCAGAAATTCTCGTGGTTTAAGCGAGATATCTCCCTAGCTACAATGGAGACCATATTAAAATTTTATTTTTTTATTTCAGCATCTGTAAAAAGCATGAAATAAGTATTGTAGTGTTAATGACGCTAAGATATATAGTTATATCTGACCAAAATTCTCAGTAAAGAAATAGATAAAGCTACATAAGTTTCAAAATTGACTCTTTTTTTACGCCGAATGGCTGAAAATCCTTCAAAGCAGCAGTTTCATTTGCGATTTTGTAAAAATTACTTCGGTGAATAAAAGATTATTTTCTATAAATAGATGAGAATCAATTTTAAACACACTTCGTTAGTTTCTTGACGAAATCTAAGAGTTAGAAGTTCCTAATTTTTAAAAAATATTCTCCCTATAGAGCGCACAGCCGTAATCTGTCCCATGTTAAAGAGCTTATGTGTCTATTTAGGAAAATTGCTCGAAAATTAGTTCGAAAAAGAGTTGATATTTTTATATCATTGGAAATATGGAAATAGGCCAAATTCATCAAATTCTAGACGAAGTGTTATTTCGCTCAAGCTACCTACCATTATTCTGTGTTCAGGGTCCCGAGGGTTTCCGGTGGCGTATTCGAGATTTGCACTTACCACAAAGGCGATGCGATGTCCGTACGACGAGCGCAAGTAACGCAATAACGAAAAGAAAATTGAGTTCTCTTCAGCTTTTACATCTCTTTATTTGCCCTCCTTAGGGATCCAAGAGAAACCCTTGTGCCCTTTTTCGACATGCGGGCGTCTCGCGGGGCATTCTGGGAAGTCTGAGGAGAGAGAGAGAGAGAGAGGGAGAGAGCAGGAGAGATAAACAAGATGGCAGTCGAGCGTGACGAGGCGTGAGACAGCAAACGGTTGAAACTACTGTCGGAGGGGAAAGGGGGAATAGAAGGATCCTCCGAAGAAGGACGTAGGATACAAAAAAAAGAAGAGGGGAAAAAGGGAAATAAAAGACGAACGAAAAAAAACTTTACGCTCGCGTTCCGTGTGACAAAAGAGAATCGTTCGGCGGCGGCGCGTGGGTCGTTCCCTCTGCCGTGACGACGAAAAACAAAAAAAAAGAAGTGCACGCACCGTCTAACATGGTGCGTCGTATGGCGCGACGTCATCCATCTCCCGTTCCCCCCTCTGTCGGTGTAAAGGAGAAATAGAAGCGAAACAAAAGAATATAACTCAGCGAACTGTGGTCAAATGTAAACAAACCAAATCCACTTATTTTCTTGAAGTTGTTCATCCTTGACGTACCTCCTGGTATCATCTAATCAGCAAAAGTAACCACCCTTATTTCTTGGATCTTTGAACCAATTTGTGGTTATTCTAAAATATAATATATTCGCAATACAGGTAAATTTAACTTCAGCCACTGTCTTATTATCGTCAGACCACTCACTGCGTACTTTGCAATTCTCTAAAGATTTGATCCAAAAGCGACGAATGAAAATTTTCGTGAAAAATGCGAAGATTAAACAAAAAAATTGACAAAACTAATTAATTTAAGATAAATATAATTCTCTTCTCTCCAACTCTTACGGAGACTTCTTAATTGTTGGTCATCTCCAATGTTTTGAAGTTCAAATATTTTTTTCTCATATCACTACACACTTCCATGGCTTAGAACCTTCAATGCTCATAAAAAACATTTGGTATATCCACTCGATATTCTATCGGGTCAACTAAGGTTTCATACGAGAAAAAATGAACATCTTCTAGTCAAAATGTTTTGAAAATATTCAGGAAATGTTGTGAAAATGTCTGGTGTTACCGAAATGACTTTTTTGTACAACGCTTTAGCGTGGAAATAGCGTTGGCCTAATAGAATCGAGTTTAGTTGCCATTTGTTCTTTTTCACAGCGCCTTAATTCTACAAGATAGAGCACAAAACCAGTGAACAACTTCCTTATTCTGCAGCAGCTTTTGTCCAACATTCACATCCACAGAAGACATGTTTTAATAATAGGCCCTGTACTCATACATAGCAGTTAAACTCTACGAGATAGAGCACTAAATCTGTGCATAATTTCCTTATTCTGCTGCAGTTTTCGTCAACATTCACAGCCACATAAGACATGTTTTAATAATAGGCCCTGTACTCTTACATAGCAGTTAAACTCTACGAGATAGAGCACTAAATCTATGCATAATTTCTTTATTCTGCTGCAGTTTTCGTCAACATTCACAGCCACATAAGACATGTTTTATTAATAGGACTTGTACACTTACATAGCCTTTAAACTCTACGATATAGAGCACTAAAACTGTGAATAACTTCCTTATTCTGCAGCAGCTTTCGTCCAACATTCACCACCACCTAAGACATGCTCCATATTGATAAGCTTCCTTACCCCCAAACATGTGTAGATGACTGTAAAAAGACTCCTTCTGTGTCAACTACTATTTTCACGTTGTAAAGAGATAATATTGACTTAGAGAATATTGTAGAAGGAGCTAGGAATTGATAGAGAGAAGGTTGTTGGAAAAGGAGGTAAAGGAGAAAGATAGCACGCCTTATGGATATGTGATGAAGACAGGTAAGACGCATGCCGCGCGGAATAAAGAAATTGGTAATATTTGGAGATAAGAACCTTCGGCTGTAAAAAGTAATTTTAAATATTGCTTCTAACCTTTAAGCCTCCCCTTAAATTGCAATAATTTCTGACAACACGATATGAGGTTATTTGGAAATAATTTCACTTTGTAATATTCCACAGAAAGTTTTTATTTCTTCCAACCTAGGGTTTCGACTGGTACCCAGTTATTATCAAGGAGCTGATAGGTACCGGTAAAACTGTTTAATAGATTAAACCATGGGTTTGAAGAAATAAAATCTTCTGTGGAATTGAAAAAATTTAAATTATTTCCAAATTATCGAAATGTGGCTCAACCAAATTATGTCGGAAATGTTAAATGTATATTTTGAGGTTATATTGTTCCGTCAGTATCATTCTGAGACTCAAATTAACCGGTTTTATGAAAAAACGTATTCAATCTGCAATCGGCCCAAATAAATTGGGCTCATAAGTGGACATAAACTAAAACTAAAGTGCTCAACCTAAATTTAAGCGAGTTACATAAAAATTTCGCATATATTATCTTGCAGTAAATCATTTATATCAATATTTTCTTGCAGTGAAACTTCTGTTTTCTATTTCGATGTAAATTAAAGAGTTTTCTGTGTTTCCAGAGCTTCATGACAGGTTTCTCCCCTTCAAAGTCCATGAAGAATACTCTTGATGTGATATCCTGCTGAAATTTTAACAGTGTTCGGAAAATATGTTTTAAAATGTCACTATTAGTAATTTTTCTTTGAAAACTACATAAAATTTCAATCAATATGGTGAAGCAAATTTTTATACGACTTATTAATAAGCCTAGTCTCTAGCCTTCATGTTTCTTTAGCACCTTCCAGAGAATTCACTCTATAAGCTTCCACTCCTAGTTCGTCCTTAGCGGTTTTCTTGCAAAACTGGTATTTTTGGCGTAAAGCTACCGCCCAGTGAATCTTCGGGATGAAGCAAAGATGAGAAACAGATTGCCGAGAAGGATGTGTCAACGAAGGGAAGGCGGTCTTATCTTTTGGGGGAGTCATACGAGATGACACCGGAAAATCTTCAGACGTCAGTCTCAATTTGTTGGCTCGAAGACGGCAGGGAACTGTTTACGAGTGGCAGAGGGAAGGAAGGGAACCTTGAGTTGGGCTCTTATTAAGGTGCTGTGATGTATCGTATAGGAATAGACATAAAAACAGTGAGAATTGGTGTGTTATAGCCATAGTACCACTATGTAATCGATAAGGATTGATGGGTAAGTAAGGAGATAACAAAATAAGATATGAATCACGTAGAGCGGCTTGGAGGAAGTAGGAAAGGACTCCTCTTACACTATCTTACATAGTTAACGTAATTACGAGGTCTGTAAAATGATCTGATTAAATATGTTATGCACTTCATCTTGAGATGTTACTGGTACCAATTGATGAATGATTGCCGTAAGCAATAGTTGTGGTGGTGTAATTCCATGGTAAATTAAGAAACACTTAAAAATGAAAGAAATTTGATTAAAGAGAAACAATATTTACCACTAAAAGATGGCTCACGTAGAATTTCAACAGGAATAATAAAACAAATATAAAATTGTTTCATGGGATTATAATAAAACAATTCTTATATTAATTCTTGGTATTCGTCTGTAACTACACATGTTTGCAGCGCTCGGGGTTGGTCCATTAATTTGAGGTAATCTTCGAAGTTACCGGTCAAATCGTAGCGTGAGCGCTATAACGGAGCCTAGAGGTTCAACGCGCGCAACCCTCTTGAACCTCTCGTACTACTACCAACATATACGGGCGGAATCCATTCAAAATGTCATAATCATTAACCACAGATGAAGAGGTTGTGTTGTTGAGTATACCTACTAAAATCTCATCGTACTTCTGCTGCATTGATAAATTATTGTACATAAGGTGTTAGTGCCACGGTCATAAGTGTGTGTTCCAAGCATGTGCTACAGTGACCAAGTAAATTGAAATTTAACTGTTGAAACAGTCCGGAAATTGATGATATTGGAGAAAAAAGCACAATTATTTGGTAAAAGAGCGAAGACTTCACTACTGCTACGGGCGTAAAGACAGCGTTGTTACACAGATGTTAAACAAATTAGGCTGGGAGCCGCTAGAGACTCGGAGGCTGCGCGCTAGGTTTAGATTGCTTGAGCAATTGAGAAGAGATATATCTTTAAGAGAGACACGAAGAATATCACATTAGAACCCCACTATATTTCCAGGTCCGACAGCAACGATAAATTAAGAGAGATATTTTGCCGAACGCATAGGTATTATGGGAATTCGTTTATCCCTCGAACAATAAGGGCCTTTATAATAAATGCTAGGCATAATTTCATTAGAGCGTTTCCTTTTTTATATTTAAACGGCTGGTGTCCTAACACCCCCCGCCACACGCCTATTGAGGCGGCTTGCGGGGTAGTATGTAGATGTAGATGAAAATTAATTTGCAATAATTAAAACTTGGCTGATATTTTCATCCGATAGCATAAATGTCAAGTCTACATCATTAGTGCAAATAATTTTTATAACGAAAAAGAAAAGATACTTCAGCACCGATCCAAATACTTTTCATGGGGAAGAAAACCATTTTTTTAAATAAATAGGTCCAAATATGGACCCCTGAGGTATCTTTGGGCCTTTCTTATATAGCTTTTAAATCCTTTAACGTTCCAAGGAAGATGTGTACCAAATATTTTTAATTTTACTAATTATTCCTACAAACATTTCTTTTCCAAAGTTTTCAGTTAGACGACACATATTAGACATCATTTTCCATTAAAATCTTTATCAAACTTGGTTTTATCACGAGATCAAGTGTAAATTTACTCCAGAAGCAGATCGTACAGTACTCTCAAGGATAAATAAAACTAAGGCGTCATCATGGTGATGATATATGTTGGACAAACAAGATCGGGTGACAGAGAGAGAAAGGGAATTCGTGGCGCACTTTTGATTCGAGCAGTACACAAGCCAATCTCACATGTGCCTGCCCTCCCGCGGGAGAAGAGACGACTGAAAAAAAAATAAAATAAAACAATTGAAGGTAGCGGAGCGTGGGTGATACGCGCGCGGGGGAACGACGGCGATAAAAAAAAGAGAGACGCGAAACGAAAATCCTTTCGTTCCCCTTTCCCAATTGGGCGCCATTTATATTTTTTTTCCGTCAGGGCGCGGAAACAAAATGACGATCGAATTCCGCGCGTCTTTTTTTTATACCCTTCCGTTTATCGCGACGTCATCCAATCTGTTCGGTACACGGAACCAAATGGGTCGCATCGGATGGCGTTCGAAAGTGGCAAATCGGAGGCAAAAAAACGTAAAAAAAAACAAACGTAAAAAGATGTACCTTGAAAAGTGAAAAAAGGTGCAAGGCAAGGGATGAGACAGGTATTTTTCTTTCTGACTTAAAACGTTTAGGTTTCCATGTGTCTTTACAGTTAAAGCTGCGAGATAGGTTGGCAAAACGTCGCTATTACGCTCACTCAATTCACCTATATTCTTATTGTCGTAGTGCCAATCTTTTTAAAAGGTTTGGAGCTTGTTTTCAATATGAATTGCCTACGTTTAGAGTGTAATCTATCCAAAAAATACATCCACTGAGTACCTTAAAGTTGGAAATGTATATTATTCCGAAATGACTAGAGCAGGTATAACAAAGGCAACTTAATAGCAAATCATACGGTCTGTTCTTTTTTCAGTAATATAGTGCTAAAGTATTACTTACCAAGTTTACTCAAATGTTTTACTCTATATCACTCTCAAATAGTCAAATAATTTTCGTTTATTTATTAAGGAGAAATTATACAATTTGGCTAATTCTATTTCCTTTTACTCTATCTGCCATTTCAAAGAGTTCGAAGCTTGTGCAGCATTTAATTTTCCCAAAGTGAGAGCGGTATTTGTTCAAAAATGTATCTATTATGTTTATAAATTGTGCAAGTAGTGCGTATACTCCAAGGCTGTGACACATCCCCAACAATATATAATAATAATTTTATCTTTCCACCAAAGTTTGCTAAAAATCCGAGGTTTTCCCCATTATTTATTTTTTTATGACGCACTATCTTCATGACCCCCTTGCGAGGGTACTACTGAACCGTGTAAATGTACTTGTTATTCCAATTACAGTTCAAGTGGACATGGCTTGTTTGTATTCATGATTTATTAAAATACATAGTCTTTTTCTACAAAATTTTATTTTTACGTCACGTTTCACCGATATATACGGCATTGACAAGTACAGAAATAAAACGTATTTATCCTGTTAAAGTATTTATATCGGTGAAACGCGTCGTAAAAATAAAATTTTGCAGAAAAGTACTATGTATTTTAATTATTCATAAATACAAACTTGAATAACTTCTACGAAGTGAATCCTGGCACTGTCAAGTTTATAGTACAACTTGGTTTGTTTTGATATGCATAATGACGTCCCCAAGCATTTAATTTTTAGTTTTTTTTTGCGAATTCAATACAATTATGACCATTGAGTGTGTTCTTAAATGATAGCGGATGATTTTCTCACATTTCCTTCGCCAACACGAGGTTTATCTCAGTCCTTCCAAATATCCCCTAAGAAATCTTTCACTTATCACCTAATTATCCCCTCTTATAGACACAAATTACCTCAATTGTCCGTCTCATCCCTACTGCGTTACAAACGCAACCGATCCTTCGGCTCCGGAAGCAGGGTGGACCAAAATGGTCCAATTCCTGAGCCTCCACGCTCGTAAAAGGGGAACTGGAACGACTTCGTTTGCGTGAAGTTAAATGACTCGCAATCGATCAGCACCCTTACATCCCATACATTCCTTTATCGTTTGTGTGTGAGTTGTTCCCTCATGTGGATCATGCAATTTTACGATTTCGATCAAACCCATTTCAACCCTAAGTCACGTGGGTAACTTAAATGTTTGTTTACACATTTCCACGTTTCCTTATTCACGAGGCAAATGAAACGATCTCTGCGCACATTTTCTATGTCCACACGACACGATTTTATTTTTGACTAGGTAACCCGTGCAAAAATTTCGCACTTTCTCGCTATCAGGGAATAAGTATGTTAAGAAAACGGTGTAATTGGGTTTTAAATAGAGAAGAAGGTGTATCATAAAGGTCTTTCTTTATACTTGTTTTCTTGCAAAAATATACAAAACATATGAATACAATACAGGCAAGAGAGTTTGTAGAAACGTTTAAGTGAAATTAATGGGTAAATAGTGAAATTTGAGACTGACATTGTATTTTTCATCAGAAGCCGGTGATTCAACGTTTAAAATGATACCTCATTTATCACTATAGGTGCAGTATTAACGGAGCATATACGGAATGACTGAAAAATACCTTTCTGTAATAATATATATGGTAATGTTGAAGACTTAAAAGACATTTTCCAGAGATACACGCTATATTATGGACACTTTATTACGGCCGAGGTTTCAATGCTTTACACATCATCTTTCGGTGTAAAATATCAACAAAAAAAGGTCGTTATTACGTCTTTTTTATATTTTATGTTTGGAAAATTGCTTTTAACTCTTCAATCTGATCATGTTGAAATTCCACGCCATACCATAGCCTGAATCTTCGGATTTTATGATTTTTCATAGAAAATATCCTTGACATTAGTACATCTCAGTTCTGTCTGTTCAGGATAAATATCTGTTTCCATTTGTCTTAAGGATTTTTCATAGAAAAATAACGGGATATATAGAATTGGTAATAGTATTTATTGAAACATTTGGCAATATGAATTACGAAAAATTAAAAGTAATATTTATTCCAGCTCCCAATGAGAGGAAGGAAAATGTGTTAACATGCAGCAACAGGAATATAAATATAATGATCACGGTCAATTTAAGTAATAGCACATTCGCTACAGTTCCTTCATTAAAATTCATCAGTTTATTATTGATTAATTCATTCATTCGTTTCTCTGCTCCAGTTGTGTTTCAATTCAATTCAGAAGGTTTTCTCACGTGTTCTTCCACCACTCCACTCTTCTCTCAGCCAGGTGCTTTGTGTCATCCGCGTACCTTCCGCATATTTTTAAGTTTTCTAACATTTGCTTCCTTTTCCTTCCCCTTCCTCGCTTTCCTTCCAGCATTCCTTCTATATTCGTCGTCAGCAGACAATGTCTTCGCTGGGAATGTCCAATCCAGTTCCTTTTTCATCTTCTAATCGTTTCCATTAAGAGTCCTTCCCTTGCCCTTTGTCTCCTCAATACCTCCTCGTTTCTAACTTTATCCTTCCGACTCACTTGTTCCATCTTCCTCCATATCCACATCTCCAGGGCTTCCAATCTTCTTTCATCTTCCTTCTTAACTGCCCAAGTTTCTGCCCCATATAGTGTCACACTCCATGTATAGCACATTACTAGATTTTCACTCAATTTTTGGTTCAATAGCACACAGTAAAGCTTCATTTTCCTTTGGAAGCCTTCTTTAGCTAATGCTATAAATCTATTTATATCAACTTTACAGGGAAAAACCGCCTAACAGATTCGAGATTGGACTTCTAGTTTAGAATCCACAGTCAGAAATTCGGAAAATCCAACTTTGGCACCATGCTGCCAGCGAACTATAAGTGATAGAGAGTAAGAATAGGTGTAAAGTTGTAAGCCTTGATGAGATCTAAAAAGAACCGTCAACAGTTTGGAGATCCGAATCTAGTTTAGAATTTACAGTGGAAAAACAAAAAAAGCCAACTTTGGCGCCATGATTCCAGCGACTTTTAAGTGTCAGAGATCAAGGATTGGCATAAATGTTAGGACTTGATGAGATCTAAAAAAGCCGCCAAACTGATTCGAAATCAAACTCTTAGTTTTGCAGTTAGGAGACGTGAGATAAAGAATCATTCGAATATATCACTACGGCACCATGTTGCCATAGAACTTCGAGGGAAACCGGTTTTTTGTTAATTATCCGTGAAGATCATGTCAAGGCATAATACTCCACAGCTATTTTAAGTTCTTCACTTGCTCTGTAAATTCCCCTTCTCAGTTTGATTTCAAATTTCTCCTCTTTTCCTCCGATGACCAAACACTTGGTCTTCTTCGTGTTCATCTTCATTCCATTTCATTCTTTGGCGTCGAGGTCTTCTAGCGTATATGATTAACAAGACTATTAAATGTTCACTAGTATATCATCAATATATCGAGATTTTACATTTATATCATGAATATTAGTACTTTAATGTACCCAAGTATCATACCGAAAATTCAAATTAATCGTTAGGAACTCATGTGCTGTAGGAAAAGGCGTCATATGGTCTTGCTCCGTTGATTTTTCGTTGTTTTGGCACCAATGGTCGTCGTTGTGCCCATTCTCAGGGTATTTCCATTAAAAATTATGGATCCAGGATCCTTCTAGGATCACCATAAATAATCCATCCCCATTTAAAAAAAAATCATTCTTTTCTTAGAAAAAAACGGGCTAAAGGGAAGGTAAGTTTAGTCGTTTAGGAGTTCGCATCGCGAGAGGCATTTGTTTCTCCTATTCTCTCGCGTCCCCGGCGATAGAGGGGAGGGGAAAGAGATGTGTGCAGCATTGTGCCGAGATTGGTTTGGGAGCGACGGCGAAGGTATGAGTGAGTCTCATCCCGAATGTTTTTATGTATATATCTCCCCATTTGGAAGTCATATCCTTCTTTTTTCTTGGATTCCCACTGCGTGTGTCTTCGCTACGAATACTCCCTTTGATACGCGGAATACGAATAAAAATATATGAGGTGGAATGTTTTCGCGTGAATCGTAGCCAATTGGCGCCGTATACTGAATGGAACGAGGGGAAAAGAATTCTGGCGATGAAGGAGGAGGATGTGTAGTTTCCCTTCAAGGTGACATTGCTTCCTGTCGCGTGCCTCCGAGATGTTTATTCAGAAAGTCTTCCAACATACCCGCTCCTAATCACATGGATACCTGAACATATGAGGACAATATCTAAACGGAAAGTATAGTAATAATAATACGTTTAACAAATACTTCAAAATAATACACTTTGATATTCAAGTGTACTAAAAAGTCAAAAACTAAAAAACATTTTCATCACTCTTCTAATATTAAGTGGGCGTTTTTGGAATAGATATCGATAGAATATAAATTGTGTATTAAAAATGGGAAAGGTTGTATGTGCCAGAAACTAAAATTTTCAGTATTCAATAAAATAAGCTTCAACCGCTTCAACCCCGCACGGCTCTTGCACGGTGCTGATATCTTCCGACTGCTTTACAAACTAGGGAAAAATTTTCAGACACTTACTACCTTGTCTATCTTATTACGCCTGGACAGTTCATTTTTTTATTTTTTGGCACTTACATCCTTTTCCATTTTTACAACACAATTACAAAGGTTGGATGTATATTAAAAAATTACTTGGTAAATTCCACACTTGATTCTTGGTAAATTACAAATTAAATTGGTAAATAAAGTGTGAAATTTACCAAGTGGTTTTTCAATACGAATATTAAACATTTCCACAGAGTTACGCCAAAAAGTTTTTTCATACAGGTTGGATGTTGATTAAAACATGGAATGTGTGAAAAATGTGTATTTTTATTTAAACCGCCAACAGTTTTGTTGAAAAAACTTCTGAATAGTACTTCAAAGTATTTTTATCGTCTTGATACTTCGAAATAATTATTTTCCGAAGGAAATACGGATACAAATGGATAAGACTCTTATAAACCATTAATGATGTGTGCTTTGAGTTCATGCATGTGTCTTAAAGTTTGTTTCAATTTGCGAAACTTCCATACCCGTTAAATACCGCGTATGTACTAACGATATATAAAGAAATGTTCGTGCATGTCTCACCAATATTGTTTCACTTGTGCACCTATGACGAACGACAGCAGAAAGGATTGTGCCTACCTGAAAAGAGAGAAAAGCCACATATAAATAATTTTTGTCTAATCAGACTACAAACCATACATCATTTTGTTTTTACAATCTCAAAATAGTGAATTTCGGATCAATCTCAATGAATAATCAGTCAGGTAAGCATGGACCCAACATTTTCATTCGTTTGTCTCCAATTGAAAAATCGAGATATTTCTCTAAAAATTGTAATCAATTCACTAAACGTATTCCAAAAGTAACTTATCACTCAAGGCATTGGCTCGCTCGCTCATTCAGAACACAAAAAGCAGTACGGGCTCAAACCAAACCAGCAATCAGATTAATGAAACATCTAGAAAACTTATCATTTTTCAATAAAGCATTGCCTCTACTTTCTTTAACCTAAACTCAGATTTCATTTACCACCATTCCGTACTTCTTAAACCAAGATTAAAACAAAATTATTAACCCTTCCCCACAAAAAGTATATTTTTTATTTGTTTAAAATAATGTTTGCTACAATGAGTGATTTACGAGGTATTGATATGATTAAAAGTATGCATAGGTGTAGCGAAACTTGGTGGCACTGGCTTGTTAAGAGTATGACGCAAGGGAGAGGAAAGCATACAAGTGGTGTTGGATAAGATGTCATTCTGGGAATCCTTCGGTACCTTTGCCCACTCATCAACGCATGATTTACCCACAGTGACCTCTGTTTTTCCGCAGGTGAGTGCCACCAAGTTTCTCTAAACCTATAACTAGTTAAAGTGAACTTTTGCTATCCGTAAATATTTCTTAAGAAGAATTCTCAGATACTGAACATCATAATATGTACCGACTTTCTAAATGATAAATTGTACTCCCATTAAATTTACTTTGTGAGTTAGCAATTTATGAATTAGTTATTAAAATATGAGACAGTAAATTTATTAGAAGAGAGCATATATTGAATATCTATGTATCATTTAACACAGATGATTATACTAATTTATTTACTGGCCTAATAAATGCGCTGAAATATCAACTATTTGCTAAAATTCCATTCCAAGCTTTCGCCGAATTTAAGGGTACATTTAAAGGAAAGTCGTAATTTTGTCGCGTTGGCAACACTGCGGAACATGAGACAAATGCGGGGAATCCCCTTCTCCAAAGAGTATTCCAGTGTCGGATTCCGTGTCTGGGATCCCTTAAATGCCCCCCATGCATCCTAAAAGGGTTTTAAAGCCCCTCTACCGATCCACTGCCGCGCCAGGATTTCACATAAGGCAGAGAGCAGGGCCAATGAATCAGAGGTTAAGCATTAAGGGTATTATACAGGGGTGGGAAAGGCACTCGACCTCGTCCTTAACTTAAAAGGGAACCTACGACCCTTTAGCCCCTTAAGAGTTCCATCCGTCGTATTTCGAGGAAAGGGTTCACAAGTTGCTTTCGAAATATCAACTGCGAATTTGGCAGGTGTTAATAGGTGTAAAAACATCGTAAACGGATACTTATACCAATAAACATTTTGCTCGATACTTCAAGTATGATTGTACAGAGTTTTACATAAATTTCAGGTCATGTAGAGCGGAGAAAACTACAATTCTCAAATAAATCAAATTTCACTTATTTAACTGTTCTTCTGTAGCTTCGCACCGCAACTCAATCCTTCCTCTGTAAATACTCATGCAGCGGATAAAATTCAAATGGTCAAATAATCTAATAAAATAGAGATGAATTTTAACCCAGGAGTGGTTGCTAAGCTACCTATCACGCGATCGGTCGCGTGTGAGACTTTTTCTCACACTCAAATGTACAGCACTGATTATCTATCATAGAGCGATTATTGGCAACATATTACACTATATTTCGAGTTAATTTATTTCTCTAAATGTTCCTTTGAAACAATGATTTCTACAGATACACAAATACTGATACTATTACGTAATCATTGCTAATTTTACTGGCGATGATACTTTTGGGTTTAAATGAAGAAAATTACCATTCTCAAGAAGAAAAATTGAGGACATACTTTCTCATGACTCATAAATTTGCATTACATTATCTGCTCATCACGAAATGAATCAACTTTGCCCGCATGTTGTGAAAGTGTAACGCAGCTGAGTGGTTATACAAAAACACTAACGTCAGTGGTCGCGCGATGAGGAAAAGTCTCACACCTTATGTAGCCATGACGGTATCGGACATATCATTATTACACATCTGAGGACGCTTCATTTATACTTTATGAGACGGCAAGGTCAATAGGAAGAGAGAAATAGGCAGCTAGAAGGAAAGGGAACTTATTTAAACTCATGATTACAAAGTGAGCACAAGTTTAAATTTTGTATGAGAGAAAATCTCATAGCGTGACCAATGGCGTGTTAAGTAAGTTTTTAATCCTTTAGTGTAAGTTTCTTATTGTTTCCGCTCAAAGTATTCAAGAAGAAAGACTAATGAAATGATGACCAAAATCCTAGAGTATGGAAGATAAAAGCTGTATACATAGAAGTCATCAAACGAGGAGAGAAATTGTACCAAGTTCAGTACAGTCAGCCAATCTTACCAGCTACAGTTACCTAATTCAATGATTGAAAGACTAATGCCTGTTTCTCACGGTAAAAGTTTCCATAAAACAGTTTTATAAAAATTTGTATTGTAAGTTTTATGAATCGTACGTAAAACGTACTTGCTTGCTCACGGTAAAACTATTCATAAAACCGCAATGTCCTGCCATCTATGAGACGCCTTGCGAACACTTGAAGTGATAAATGCACTCTCTTTTGAATGACTGTTTGGTTAAAAACTATATGTATTGTTTATTTACTTACTTTCTGATCACACTCAACGGTGCTAAGTCTCTTTAACGCATTCTTATAACAACAAGAAGGACATTACTGCCTCAACGTTACATGAACTTCCAGCCATGTTTGTTTACGTTTTCCTTGTTTTTTGGCTTCCCATGGATACGAGATTATTATCAACGCGATGAGCGGAACTTCTCATTGGTTGTTGCAATAAAACAGTTTTATGGGAATAGAACCTGTCCTATTCCATAAAACGTTTTATAAAACAAGGTTTTATAAAACGGTTTTATCGTTAGCAAGCTCATTTTTATAAAAAAAGTCGATTTTATAAAACGTTTTACCGAAAGTTTTACCGTGAGCAACAGACATAATAATCATAGTTTCCACCATCATTTTAACCATTGAGGTACAAGAGCTAGCGTATTCAATTGTTGAATGAAACTCAAGAAAAGAGAAAGGGGAGAAAATTTGTTTACAAAGAGCATTGTGTGTGGGCAAAGATAGAAAAAGCAGCGATTTCAACGACAATACTTAACTAGAGGTTTGGGGAGCTATTTGAAGAATGGCGAATCGGGAGAGGTAGAAGTTAGAGAGATAAGATAACAAAACGGAGATTAAGACATGATAAATATTTTTGTAACCATATTGAAAACAATGTAGAGTGGTTTTCAATGCTCCGATCGTTCACCAGATTTGCACATCGTCAATTGACAATTTGAAACTCTTCTAAAAAACCAGCTTGCTAACAAAAGATAAAATAATTGTGGAATATGGAAACTCAAAATTCATAAATTGAACTTAATTGTTCTATGAAGTTAATCCGTAAACCTTCGCTTTCATTTAAGACGTCATTTCTTAATTAAAATAAAAATTATTTTATTATAAAAAAACATACGACGATTTCCATTCACGGCACTGTAGTTAGCCCTAATCGAAAATTATAATCGCACGCTAGCGCACTAGAACGAAGATCAATGAACTGATGTGCACAGGCGAAACGTTCGTTAACTTGTCCATATGCAGAATTCTATATATTACAATGGTCACAGTTAAATATTTTGTGTGCAATTATCGTTTTCGCATTAGTAGTATTTTTGTTTAACGCGCTTCGACGGCTAAGGTCATTTCGCACATACTGTCTGCCACGTGCAGACAAGGGCAACAGCACTCGGACGTAATCGGAGGATCACCCCTTCGAAACTCGAGCCGAGCCCAACGATACTTATCTTGGAAGATCAATCAGGAAACAGCGTTTCCATCGTTACAGGCCCTATCCCTCAAATTTACTAACTGTTCATGATCATAAAAGGTTAACTTTTCACCGCAGAGATATAAAATGTTTCTACCATCTATCTCCTACGTCTTTTACTGAAAATTGACCCTAAAACAACAATCTTCAATGCATGATCGAAGTTTTTTATCATTTAGCGCACATCAGCACATCAGCGTAGCTTCTAATCTGTTTGGAAAAGAGCTGTCTAGTGCGCAGGTTCTAATAAACGAATTGAAAGCTATCTATCATTTGAAAGAGGGCTAAGCCATACAGTACAATGGACTTCTCCATAAACTTTCCTACTTCCAATACACTCCCAAATTATATATGTATAAAAGGTCTCTCTATGATTCGTTTTACACCTTGACAACGACTAAATTTCTTAAAACTTGGGTCTTTTTATAAATAAATCATAAATAAATAATCAATACCAGATTTTTTATTTATTTTATTGGTGAAAAATATTTGAAAAAGCAGCGAATATGTGAATTCATGATTAATTTGTAAATACATTGAACACGATCGTGGATACGCTTCGCATCAATAGATATATGTTTACGATATTTTAGGTTGGTAGGTTTGACTCCTCAGGAGACTCACCAACCGTCTGAAAGGGTCTAGGAGGGAGAAGGGGATGTTGTTATTTCTTCTCGGAAAAGGATTCCAAGGTTCTGTGCGGGCAATGGGGAGGAAAGGGGATCGTCGGAATAGGCAAAGAACCCTCAGGGTTGGAGGGGAAAGGGACATGGTAGGGAAGGGGGGGATGAAATGATATGTAAAGGGTGCACTGCCTTTGGCTGGGCCAGGGATCTTAGGAGTGGGGTGGAGGTTTTGGCGTCCAACCCCCACGCGAGAAAGGGGTTAGGGATTGCATCAGGGACTGGGGTTCGGGGTAAGAGGGTACAGCGTGTTCCCTGGAAAGATTCCAAGACCCTTTTGATTCCATGAATCTCGAAGTGTTAACCTACAAATGTAAGCGGTGTCCGAAAAGGATTTCTGAATTCATATCGTCAACCACGAGATTTCATCTTCTCCGTATCACTATAGTCCCATTTGTACAACCCCAAGGACCGGATGAAGTTTAGAAAATATATAGTAAAATAAATATTTTCATTGAAGGGCTTACATGTCCTGTAGAACGAGATAGACAGACATTTTTACATAATGGCTATGGAAAGAAACGAAATTTAATGACCCTTAAATGGTTCCTTGCGACACAAGAGAGTTGCACAAGGGAGACGTCTGAAAAGCAATTGGCTAAGGATTTCCTCCCTTGTATCTCAACGATATTGAAAAGGATTCAGCGCATTCTCAGGCACTATAATATTAAAGATATTCACCAACCACTACCTAAATTAAGGGATCAATTGTTTAAAGCAAAGAATCCCAATAGCCTGACGAAGCCAGGGTATATCAAACCCCTTGTGAATGCGTTGAAGTCTCTCCTAAAGTTAAAGTTTATGCGGTTGAACGATTAATAATAATAACAATCAATTGTTTTATTACTCCAAAAAAATTGTACAGAATAGGAACTTGATTACATACATACTGGAGTAACTTTATGTAGCCATTAAGGAGAACCTGTTTTATGGCTACCATCATTTACAAAAAGGTCATGCGCTCATAGAAACGTTTTTAGACACAGCATTTGAATCTACGGTACATAAATATATTACATGGTATTACATCACAGGAATATGTCCTCCATACTTTGTCTTGTAAACAACCAATACTGTATATTATTCATAATTGAGTTATGATTTTTCGATATCAGACATGAATCCGGTTATGCATTGTACACTTTTGGGCCTATGAACAAGAAACATCGTTTATATAGCGTAAGGTTAGGTTCTGCTAAAGAAATACGGGCTCTTCGTAGGGTGGAGGAAGGGTGGTTGAACAATAATAACCCAATATTTCCACTTCTAATGAACGTAAAATCGACGTAAAACTTTATAAATGATAAGATGTATTAAGGGAAGCAAACCTATTCTACAGAATAAAGGAAAGGAACTTTCTTGGCGGCTCTTTTTTAGGATCAATCTAACAATTCTTTTTTGCAGAACAAAAATGGATCTTATAGAATTTTTATAATCTCTACCGCAACATAATACACCATAGCTTAGTCTGGTATTAACTAGAGCTTTGTAAATGAGTTTCAAAAGATATTTTGGGCATTTGTTCCGAATGAAATAAAAATTAGATATAGTTTGCCTCATACTGTTTGCGACATTAAGATCAAGATTAAGCACAACCGAAGGTATATCAGATTAGCACAACCGCAGAAGTTGGCAGTACCGAGACATAGCATCAACGAAGATCATGTCAAACAATGGAAAGATGAAAAGATATTTAGCCGCACTCAAACTGCTATTGGGACAGTCTAATCAAAGAAGTCATATAAGTATACCTAGAAAAAAAGTGATTTTAATCGAGAAACTGGTTTTCAACTAAGTATTTCCAGGAATCCTATCATCAATTGCATTTTAAGTATAAGGGAAGACGATAGAATCAGTCAACGGTCAATCAGACAAACTAACCAATCACGGGACACCTGATACCGATTGTCGGATGTAAATAATAGCCAAATTTGACTATTGCGGCATTCATAAGCCCTGATGAAGACGGACAAGTCGTTCATCGAAACGTCAGCAGATATGATGCGTAATTCCCGGTGGAATTCCCTTGAAACATTTTTACATCAGATTCACCGGAAAAATCTTAGATCGCTTATCATAGACGTATTTAATTACAGCCGTCACTGTAACCCCAGGGGAGACACATGGATTTCAAGTAGGTACTGATACTCGTGAAAATACGTTTCAACAAAAAAATTAAAGACATATAGACAATGCTAAGTAGGCACCAAGTATAAGAATGAGTATTTAGGTTCAAGTCAACCGTCACAGTGAGCGCCATCAAAAGTCTAATGCCGGAGGATTTTAAGACCAAATTTGACCTTGATATCAAGAATGCACGACGCAGGGTGGTTTATCATGTATTTCCATGGGAAAATCAGCGTGTCTTATAGACCAGAAAATAAACGGAATACAATATTGGGTATATCTGTATAAAATACATAAGCAAGTCGTCACAATGCATGTACGACACAAAGGGAAAATAGAAGATAAAGTTAACTAAGGAGTTAAACAAGGATCTTACATCTCACTAGCACAGTTCAATATACATATGCTTAGCTTAGATTTGCTTTTC
Organism: Pyrrhosoma nymphula; assembly: GCA_963573305.1. Taxonomy (NCBI): domain Eukaryota; kingdom Metazoa; phylum Arthropoda; class Insecta; order Odonata; family Coenagrionidae; genus Pyrrhosoma; species Pyrrhosoma nymphula. The sequence continues at coordinate 64,593,953 of OY754340.1, read as the reverse complement.
GTCACCCCTTATGACCTTTGACTGTTCCCTTTCAGGGGTCACGGTTGTAATTTCGAACTCGAATGTTCTTCCATCGTGTTTCTTGTGCCCAAAAACCTAATAATTGAAAGTTTCGCAAGGAAATTCTGTCTTTTTTGGTGTATTTCGAAAAATTTAACATTGAAAGCCCATGAGACAAAATTTAGATTTTTGGTTTGAACCTATTTATGGGGTCAAAAGTTCATATTTATAAACTTTTTCTTGCATTCAACAAAATATACGACCTATTTCTACCTAGGTACCAAATTTCATTCATGTGGCACGAAAGAAAGTGCCTGAAATTATGGGTCAAAAATGACACACGATCTACGGGACACTGTATATCTACTGACTTGGAGGAGGCAATAAGAGAAGTGCCAGAAATGGGATTGAACGGAGTTAAGAAAAATTAACCTGTTCCGCAACGCAGGCTGGAAATTTTCTCTTAAGATACGTTGCATGGAATCATTAATCAAGCAGCAAGGCGTTCAGGACTCAAAACACTAAGGGCCGGTTTTATTATGTCTTGTTAACGCTAAGCAGAAGATAATACAGCGTTTAACTTTACCTAGAGGTGGCTGAAAGTTCTGGTTAGCTTCTGTATATGATTAGACTGATAGGTTACCAGTACTTTCAGCCCCCTGCAATTAAAGTAAAAGGGTGTATCATCTTCTGGTTAGCGTAAACCAGACATTATAAAACCGGCCCTAAGACTTTTAATGTCTTTTTTTAATTTAGTTAATGAAGAGTAAGTTTTTCAAGCAAATAGTTGTTTTTTCAAAGCTCAGGATCTATATGTAATTTAGTCCAACGTTCCTAATTTAAACTCAGTATAATAGTCATATTCTTAAGACTGGTTTTGTACGTAAAAAACATAACTTGAGGATACAACACACGGTAAGATAAAGTGCATTTTTCACTTTTTTTAAAACGTTGTTATTAGGTTGAGTTCTTGTCTGTTTGTCTGTTCGGTGCAACTTTTACAATTGATTTGAAACAATTTTTCCGATGAGCTAGAGACTTGAAACTTTAAACGTAACTCAGAACTGAATGACATTGCAATAATATGTAATCAGGTATATTCCATATGATTTATATATTAAACATTACAGGAAAATATATATTATATATGATACATACATTTTATACCTAATATGATATAACATAAAATAAAATAATATAATATAATAATGAATAAACATAATTAATTTGTTGTTATATTAATATCAATATCATATAAAATTTCTTTTGCTTGCTTCTTAAGTGTAAATTTCAGAAAAATAACAAATAAACAGATTTATATCTTTTTTTGTAGATTTTCGCAGCTAATGTTTATGGTATTCAGGCTATTGGTTCTGCGATTAAATTATTTAATATTATGCAACAGAAAGCCCGACGAAGCCGGCAGCATAGCACGGCGAAACTGTTGCAAAATATTAAATAATTTAATCGCAGAACCAAAAGCCTGAATACCATATTTATATCTTATTGTTAGATAGATATAACAATTTTCTATTTCAAATATAATAACACAAGACTAAAAAGCAGAAAATAATCATAAAACTTTTAAAAAGTTAAAAAAACACGTTTTTATAACGACCAAAGAGTATAAAATAATTTCTCCTAGAGCCACCCACATTTATATCCCCACAAAGATTCATAACCTCATACAGATTGTGTTGAAAATTTGTGATTGTGAATTGTAATAGTTATGAACATGCTTATACGATTGAAAACGAAAAAGGTGGGGCACATGCCGTAGATAATAGTAAGGATTGTATGGAGTATCTGTCGTTGAGAAAGCTCACATAACAGTTTATATAATTTGTAGTGCAATAAAATTGTTGGTGACTTTAGTGAACTATTCAGGCGTCAATTATCTAATTCATGCGCCCCACGTTTTTCCTTTTCAATCTTAACAAGTATTTTCGTAGCTACTAAAATTCACAATCATAAACTTTCAGGACAATTTTTTGGAGGTTGTGAATCTGTATGGGAATATAAATGTGTGTTGGGGGCTAGAAGAAATTAGTTAATACTTTTTGGTCCGTTTTAAAAACGTGGTTTCGTAACTGCTTCAGGTCTAACTGAAGGAACGGCTACGTTCCATCGCCCTGATTAGATTCACGAGGACAGAAACAGGTAGGGTGACACGAAATACAAAGAGAACGTGTCTTTATGAACACGGGGACACTCAGTTCCCATGTAACTTCCAACGTTTTACGATCACCAAAATGTTGCACGCCCACCTTGTTCACCGAGTTCCATGTCCTACCAGGGTCCATCCTACTCACCCCTAAAGGAACATAACCGAGCCCTTAACCCTCCTGCACGCACGTGAGGAAGGACGCTACCTCTTACCCTTTTTCCCTCCCCCTCAAGACTAACCCTAACCCTAGGGTATCAGCGCAGGGAGTGAGGGGAAAGTCTTCCCCTGCTCCCTCCTCTTCTTTTTTTTTTAAAGAAAGATCTCTAGGGAGTTCATGGAGTCGGACGTACCCTTACATCTTAATGCACTTTGCCTCCTCCTCCGCATCATCCCTTACCCTTAACCAAACCCCCTGCAGCCATTACCAAGACCCCTCCCCGTAACCCTTTTCGCTCTCCGCGTCTTAAAGGGCCAGGAGAAAGGGCGTTACAGCCCTCAGGGTCCCCAACAACTCCCCCTGCCCTCCGTTCCCCATCTCAGTCTTTGAATAATTCTCTTCGCCCTTCCACGAACACCTCAAGGCTCAAGGTGGATGGGTAAGACACATATATACACGCATATATATTCGACCATGTAATCACGATAACACTACATAATAGTCAAAGGTTTAAGTAGGTTAATGTTTCAGTAAAATAGGAAAGGATATTTTCTGCGTACCTCATGCATTGCCTCTTCCTTCAGGCACATTACAGTTGATTTGTTTTAATATATATAATTATTGCCTACAGTAATTGATTATATGCTATAATAATCACCGATGTGTGTATGTATGTCAATAACTTTCACGTAAGAAATACACGTGCAGCTGAATCTTCTTTTGGGTGCAGAAATGTTTTTATTTTCAAAATTATATAAGAAATTGTGTTTTCCTATTATTGAGAAAGTTACCAATAGAAAGAAAATAAAATGGAGATTTCTATTCATTCAATTAATTTTTTTAATCCGAGGAAAATTCCGAAATATTTGCTAAAACATAACGATTCGTCGCAATATTTTAGCGTTTTTGAGACATCGTCCCCATACCGACCATTGTTTAAGTCGAGATTCTGTGTACGTATATCCATTAAACTCAATATGATTCTTTGCACTAAATATGGTATGAATGGTTTCTTACAATCAGTTTAAATGATAATATTCTTCTCGTTGATATTCAACGGACACCTTCTCTAGTTGCTAATAAATTATCAGAAGATACATACATGCTCCGTAAATCAAAAACACAGATTTCTCAGGAATACCTGCGAACAAACTAGTAATCCTTATTACACTGCCACTTAATGCATGGAATCGAACTATGGGGTAATTTCCCAGCCTCCAAAGATATATCTATTCTGCAGAAAAGGGCATTCAGAATCATATCTCACTCTTACCCAACAGAGCACTGTAGGCCTATTTTGAGGCAACTTGGCATTATGACTCTCTACAGCCTCTTTATTTACAAATGTGTATGTAATGTGAAGGATAGCCTCAGTTCCTATGAAACTGATGCAAACGTCTATTTTCATAATACTAGGAGGAAAGATAATCTTGTTCTACCTCAATAGAGACTGACGAAGCCATGTAATTCTATTAATGTTTTAAATTGCACTTTTTTAATCTTACGTCTATGTAAGAAAGTAATGTTACCATTCAGCGTTTTGAAAAAAAGTCTTCTCCTGGTTGATATCCAAAGCATTCTATTCGCTAAATGATATAAATGAGTGTAAAAAGTTTAGGATTTCCTTTTTGTCTTGATATTTATGTGTTGTTTTTCTTGACAAAGACTATTGCAATGTGTTTTTGCTCAATTCTAAATACATAAAAATAAATAAATAAAATAAATAAATACTACAAGGGATTACAATTGTTGCGATAGAACAATTCTATGAAATTCCCACCCTCACTGAGTAGAGTAGAGTTTTCACTTGTGTTTTATAACACGACAACATTACTAACACCTCACCTCGATTGATATGCCCGGCATTATTATATTGTTCTCTGCATGTTGTAGTATCTCGTAGCATTCATTAATTAATAGCATTAGTAATATTAACCACTAGATGTGTCTTAAGCATTTCAATGCATGTTTGCATGTTCCTTTATGTAGCACTCTCCCATTTTCTGGTTTGACTGCGCACTGATCTCACGACTTATTCTTGCTTCGCAGCTTGAGGCTGGGGTAACGTACGAACTCCCGATTTTCGCTGGGACGAGTGCTGCATGCCTGGTGTGGAATCACCCCGTGCCACACACCCTAGTGGTAGCTTACACGGTACTTCGTAGATGTAGAAGAAAGTTTTTGGTAGTATGCGGAGTACTTCAATGAAAGAGTGTTCACCGTCATCACTCCAGAAATGGATAAAGTACTTGTATATGCACAAATGAAATACTAACTGTGTTTCCTTCCACAGGTTTATTTTTCTGGTACGACATGTTTCGACACATCGGTGTCATCATCAGGTACAAAATTTTAACAATTTCCAAGAGGTATATATATACTCCTAAGGGACTTGGTGGAAGGTAGGAGAGGGAGGAAGGGGGTGTTGAGGAGGGAAAAATACCGGGGGAGATGTAAGGGGTGGTGCAGTAATCTAGAAAACACCCGTGATAGGACACGTGAATGTGCGGGAGAGGGGGGGTTTGTTGGTTGGGGGGTAAGGTGGGTGGGTTTCTTAGGTGTAGTTCTTCCTCTAGAATTAGGGCTTAAGGAAGTAGTGGGTTATCAGCAGGTGGAGAGTGGGGTGGGAGGGTCAGGGGTTTGTTTTTCCGTGAGGGATAGAGAGACTTCTAGGAGGGGGAGAATGTTTTTCAGAAAGGATGTCGAAACATGTCGTACCAGGAAAATAATTCGGTGGAATGAAACCAAGTTACTTTTTCATTTGTGAAATTCAACTTCCACATAGTTGAGCTTGAAACCATGGAACTTCTATATGCACTTAAATTCAACGGAAATACGATAAAAAATGTTACCCTTAAGATGAAGGTGGTTGCACCGATGTAAATGGACATGCATATAATTTCATTCATACTCTGCCCACATAAAGCAAAACATGCCCACTCTCTGATGTAAACAGGAAAAATATTACCACTCCTCTAAGCAATTTTTCTTGCAAATTGAACTCGAAATCAAAACGATGTTGAATGGAAGAAACACGGAAAAGTATTTTTTTACCTAATATAAATGCCATTTTCACATAAAACCGTTTGCAATATGGAAAAAACCCGAGAAATTGAATATAAATGAAATATATGAATCTCTTATGTTCTTAGAATTCTTTGAATTATATGAATCCTTATGTTCTTAGTTTTGGCGAATAAATGACGTATTTAAAGTCAAATTTCCGGTAATTCATTAAAAAATGGCGCTACAGTTAGCTCCTATCGCTGGAAGAAACTGTTCACTAAAAATATTTATATATATATTTTTTAATTAAGTGGCTTTAAGTCATATACATACTATGGTCCTTCTAAGCCACATGGCTTCTCAGAAGGTTCCTTATTTACTTACAGAGCGGCAAGTTACAAATGTTTGAATTCAGACATTTATTACAAAGAATCGTACATGTTGTAGTATTAGAATACTAATATTTTATAAATTTATTTACAAGGATCATTCTACGTTTAAATTTACACATTTGTATTATTATAATAATATTATCAGATAATTTAACATCGATTATAAAACATCAATTGACAGATCTCTCCAATAGGTGTTTTTTTAAATTTAACCTTAAATTCTCTAATCGATTCTACATATTTTACGTTATTGGGTAAACCATTGAGAATCATTGGTACCTTAACGTTCATTTTATTTTTTCCATAGTTATTAAAATATCAAGGTAGTAATAGTAATTTGTAAATTTTCTCTTTTCCATAGAATGTTTATAATTATTATGGATCTTAAGTTCCTTGTTAAAATAATTATTTATCAACAACACATATTTATAAATGTCAGCTACATTTAATATTCCTAGTTTTGCATGCATAGATCTTTTGCAATCAGTGCAATCCTTTGTTCCCATAAGTAACATCCCTAAACCCTTATCATTTAGTTCTAAGTCATATTCTGTGTTAATTATTTTCAGTATTTTTTCAGTATACTCTTGAAATAATCTGAATATTTCATACCTTATTTTTTGTTTTCTATAAGTAACCACGTTTTTTAAATCAAATAAACAAATACGTGGACTTAAGTATTCATTTTTTGTCACAAAATCGCGATGAAATCTCTCTCGAATCGCGATCTCCTATTGGTAGTTTGAACGAAATATCACCTCACATAGAATTTGATGAATTTGACCTTATTTTAAAGAATCTCCTATTCTTACAATGATACCAAAATATATAACAACCCCTTGCCGAACTACTTTTCCTGCAATTAGTCGAAAAACATATAAATTGTTTTACGCACATGGTGTTTATTACGGCTGTGAGCTCTTGTGAAAGAATATTAAAAATATTAGGACCTTCTAAAACCTAGAGTTTCGAAAAAATAGTAACGGTATGTAGTGTGAATGTTTTCTCAACCAAAAATTAATATTAATTTATTACTCACCGCCGAAATTTTATGAAACCCCAAAAGAAAACTTGTTGTGAAAGCCTTTTCACCACACGACGTGAAAAAATGAGTCATGTTAACGGCATATGTAGATGTAATTATTTAATCACTGAGAATTTTTGTCATATATACCTAACAATATTTATTCGCCATTAATATTACAATATATAATTCATACTTATTACAGACGCTGAAATTAAAAAAAGTAAAATTCCAATATTGTGACCATTATGACTAGGGGAATATCTTACAGAAAAACTGCCTTTAATGGTATGAGATAAAAAATGTTTTTTCGACTTAAAATTTTATTAAAATAGTTACCCAGTCTAGACGTTGCTAGTAAATGGGCACTTGCAGTTTGCAAAGCGAAAAGGGTAATATGTACGATAGTACATTGAATGTTACTGAAAACTAAAGCAATAAGGTCCTTCTCCTTATGAAAATATTTATTAGTATGCATTGGTGGCTTAAGAATAATATAATATGAATATAGCATTAAACGAAAGGGTCCATGATATATTTATAGTTTGTTATTCTTAGTAATCGCTCTATGTCTCCTTTAATTTACTAGCCATTGAGCACTATTGAAGGAATATACATATTTGTAATAAAAAATTACATGGTAACCCGTGCGAAAACCTCGCACTTTCACGCTATCAGGGAATAAGTATGTTAAGGAAACGATGTAATTGGGTTTTAAATAGAGAAGAAGGTGTATCACAAAGTACTTTCTTTATACTTGCGTTATTGCAAAAAATATACAAAACATATGAATACAATACAGGCAAGAGAGTTTATCGAAACTTTCAATTCAAATTAATGGGTAAATAGTGAAATTTGAGATTGAGATTGTATTTTTCGTCAGAAGCCGGTGATTCAACGTTTAAAATGATACATCATTTATCAATGTAGGTGCATTATTAACGGAGCGTATACGGAATGACAGAAAAAGACCTTTCTGCAATAATATATATGATTACAGTTGTTTGTCAGTTTGAAATTCAATCAATATCAACCTAAATAAAAAATTCAAGACTGGATTACACCTCCAGCTGCATTACATACGGTGGAAAAAAGAGGACTAGATTTTGAGAAGTCGAAAAGGTATATACTACTTGCTACCTTCGGTAATCACTTGACCATACGTTCCCACATACGTAGCCACTGCGGTACATATGTAAGTCCCATGTAAACACACACTCTTGAATACATAAAGCTTGAAAACCCAACAGCAGGTCGGAAACCACCGTGTCCTTTTTTTCACGGTCTGTTAAAGATGAGGTGGCCCAGGGTTTTGGGGAGGTAAGGTACGGCTGCAAAGGATTTCAGGGTCTACGGAGGTGCATTATGGGATAGGCTAGGGAGGAAGGGAGGGTCAAAGGAGTCGACAATGTTTACGAGCACCCAAGGCCGCAGCGGACTTAAAAAGGGATTTGTACCCTAAGGGTCTGCCCTCGCGCGGTCTCACACAGGGTTTGGTAACAATGGAGGAGGGATTCGTCCGGACGCCGCAACAATAAAGCCCTTAAACGCCGCTAAGGAGCCAAACCGGTCAGTGGCGAACGGAAGCAGTGCATAAAAACCTTTACTTCATATATAGTTGGCCCGGGATATGTCAACATACATGAATGTGGCGTCACACAGTTATCTGAAATTGTAAAAAGCTGGTCAAAATTCAAATTTAATTTTATTCAAGATACAATCTGAAAATTCGTATTCTCATTCTCCAATTGGATGTTTCGTGAGGTGATACATGTTTTTTGTTTAAACTATTAAAGCATAAACAATATACGAGAGTTCAAAGTTAAACAAATTTTATGAAATAATTGGCCTCCAATTTTCTATGAAAATCACCGAAGTTCAAACTCCAAGTCCAAAGTTGTTTGCCTAACAAACAACAGAGCCTGTTGGAGCTAAGTATGGAAACAAAAATGATGCTTACTAATAGAAAATTTGCTTTCCTGACAGTAAGTTATAAAGTGAATTTCTCCGTTTAAAATAAGTTCTTATGAGTAAAGTCGAACATCACTAAATATTTAGGAAATATTTCCATAATTAACACCAAAGAATGGGGTACAATAAGTACATTAGAAATAATGACTTATTCAAAGTTTGCTTTAGTGACAAGGTTAAAGGCAATAAAACAATCTATATCAAATGTTGTTAGCTCTCCTGGCATCTATAGTCTCACAGATTCTCTTAAAAGTAAGGCCGAATAATGTTCAATAAGGTTTTCACATTTTAATTCATAAGGAGTAGGACCTTATTGCTCTCGTTTTCAATAACTTACAATGTATATATTATACACCTTGAATATGCAGCAAGCATATGGGATCCGGTGCAGAAAGACTTAATTCGGGAACTTAATAAAATACAAAGGAAAGCTGCGCGATTCGTCAAAAACTGCTACGGGCGTACAGACAGCGTTACGCAGATGTTAAACGAATTAGGCTGGGAGCCGCTAGAGACTCGGAGGCTGCGCGCTAGGCTTAGATTACTTGAGCAATTGAGAATAGATATCTTTAAGAGCGACACGGAGAACATCATATTAGAACCCCACTATATTTCCAGGTCCGACAGAAACGATAAATTAAGAGAGATATTTTGCCGAACGGATAGGTATGGGAATTCGTTTTTCCCCCGGACAATAAGGGACTTTATAATAAATGCAAGGCGTAATTTCATAGAGCGTTTCCTTTTTATATGTAAATGGCTGGTGTCCTAACACCCCCCGCCACACGCCTATTGAGGCGGCTTGCGGGGTAGTATGTAGATGTAGATGTAGATTACCCTTTTCGCTTGCAAACTTTAAGTGCCCAAACAAAGAACGTATTCTGAGGTATACTTTTTACCCTTAGTCTCTTTCGTAAAGAGAGGGTTTTTGATTCCTTTGTATACATTTTTGGTCATCTAGGTGACCATCTCGTTAATATGTGCGTGTTTATGAGGTAGTAACTTTCCCTGTTGACGACCACCCGGAGGACCAACATGAACGCATCGAAGCCTGAATTCCATTGTTTTCATTGGCTATTTGGATTTATGTCCAAATTAAAAGTTCATAAGGTACTTCCTTAATTAAAAATTATTAACGAGTGACATTTCTAATGATGTAGTACTTTCTTCAGTCACAAAGTCTAAGCGAGCCTAGGATAAATTTTGACGGTTACATAATTCGTCAAGTAGGCGTTCCTTCTTGGATTAAATACAAGCATTATGCATCTCATTAACACTTTCGAGTTTACAATATTTTTAACTCCCTGCAGATGGTTGTCCGCGTGACCAAAATGTATTCATAGGAGTCTAAACTCCTTTCCTTACATTAAAAGATTGGATTTATCTTCAATTTAAGGTTTTATTAGTGATAAAACAATCCACCTGATATTTTAAGAATTTGACGTCACGTTAACCCGGGAGTGGGGTCGCTATAAGCTACTTATATCACGCGAGCGGTCGCGACTGAGACTTATTCTCACACTCAGATGTACACCATTGATTATCTATTATAGAACGCTTATTGGCAATAAATATTACACTATATTTAGATTTAATTTATTTCTCTAGATATTCATTTGAAAAAATTATTTCCACATGTACACAATTACTGATACAATTAAGTAATCATTGCTAATTTTACTGGCGATGATACCATTGGGTTTTGAATGAAGAAAATTACCATTCTCAAGAAGTAATATTTACATTATATGAGGACATGCAATCTCAAGACTCATATATTTGCATTAACGTATCTGCTCTCCACGAAATGAATCAACTTTGCCCGCATGTTGCGAAAGTGTAACGCAACTGAGTGATTATACAAAAACACTAACGTCAGTGGTCGCGCGATGAGGAAAAGTCTCACACCTTATGTAGCCATGACGGTATCAGACATATCATCATTACACAGCTGCGGACGCTTCATTTATATTTTATGAGACGGAAAGGTCAATAGGAAGAGATTAAAAAGGTAACTAGAAGGATAGGGAACTTATTCAAACTCACGATAACAAAGTGAGCACAAGTTTAAATTTGGTTAAAGAGAAAATCTCATAGCGCGTCCAATGGCGGGTCAAAAAAACACTATCTTCTTCTTTTCAATGATATCAAAATGATAACTACTTGCGGAACTACTTTCCGGGCAAATCGCCTGAAAAAGTACGTTGTTTTCACACATGGGATTCGAAGCAGCATGACTTGAGCAACAATTTTTCGTCCCTACTCATATCAAGTACAAGAATGAAGTACTTCGTTAAGACGTACGTGTTTATGAAATTTTAACCACTTCCCTGACGGTTTTTTTTACAAAAATTGTAAAAAATTTCATATTTTTTATTTCAGATTCAGAAGCATGAAATGGAGGCAAATCCGAATATTTTTTACTAAATTTTTTATTCCAAATAATTAATGAATTATTCAATAATTTCTGAGTGTTGCCCCTTAACTTAAGATAATTAGGCCACCTGCATATCAGAATAACTTTGAACGAGTATACTCGGGCGCGTCAGGGAAGCGGTTAAAACTCCCGATCGGTGGTCATTGGCCAATTACGGCTGTTCACTCCAGAGGGAGAATATGGAAAAGATTATGAATTTCTAGCACATAGAATTCGTCAAACCATCAACGGTGTCAATGTTTACTCAATGATTTATAAAAACTGATCAACTATTCACCGCAGTATGTTTTACAGAATCGCAAAAAATCTGCTGTTTCGAAGGCTTTTTAATCGTTCGGAGTCAAAAAATGAGTCAAGTTAAACACGTGGACATATATTTTTTTTTAATTACTGAGAATTTTTGTCATATATATAACTGCATTTTTGCACTGTTAATATTACAATGTATACTTCAGAAGCACTTCTTATAGACACTTAAATTAAAAAAATACTGGTGTGCTTAAGACCACACGGGAGAAGTATAAACTTCTATGGCGATATTCTTATATATAAAATATATAAAAAGTATTTCATCAATCAGCTTTTTTTCTCTTCCGATCCATGTTAGTTTTTTCCAATTCGTGATCAGCGTTAATTCTGCCCAATTCTTTCATTTCAGCCACGCCACGCCATCTAACTCTGTTAAGGAGCAAGCCTTCTCATAAGTTTACATTCGGCATGCTAAGCGGGGCCCCGGAAAGAAGAATCTGACGGTACGTGACGCGAGTTTGCTCTTTTTCACCCATGATGCCAAAAGTGCCCAACGGGCCATAAGAAGTTTACACTTGAAAAATAATAAGATTCGAATATGGTCTCCAATATGATTAGGGAAATATCACGCACAAGCTACCTTAAAAGGTAATAACGGATTTCCTTCATGGAAATTATTAAAGATTAAGTTCCCAAATAAGCATATTGTTTGTGATCGCAAAGTTTTTGCTAGCCTAGGATAATTTTTCGAGTGTGACATGCTGTGACAGGTGAGCGTCTCTTCTAAGATGAAATACAAGAATTAAGTTTCCTTGGTGATGAGCGTAAGAGGAGAGTTCTGCGCTAGGAACTCGACCGCGTGGCAGAGTAGGGGTTGGTGTTTTAATCCCCCTGGGGGTACGTAGTTACGCTAGGGATGGCGAGTTAGGGGGTGGGAAATCAGGGTGTGGGGGGGTTTGGTCCAGGAGAAATGCGAGGTGAAAGATTTTGCTTCAGACGGGATGCAGAGACGAATGAATACTTTTGGGTAGTATGGTGTGCTGGGTGGGTCTACGCTACGCTGTGGTTTGTCGGGGGAAGGAGAGTCTGGAGGCTATAATCTCATCTGATGAGGGCCTATTCAGTTCGGAGACGGAATTAGGAAAAGGGACTTTGAGGGTTGGAGGTGTGAGATGCAAGCAATATGGTCCAGGGACATTTGAAACAGGGAGGGGATGGTCGGGATGATAGAAGACGTAGTGCAGATAGTTCTAAGACGCCGGTGAAGCAAGAAATACGGCGAGTTAGGCTTGCGAGTAAAAATGTTTCAAGTAAAAATGTTTTCCCGGACAGTTTTTTTTATTAGTTAATTGCCTTTATTGCATTTAAAGTCAGGTTCTTTCTAAGCCACATGACTTGTCAGAAGGTTCCAATTGCATCATACAAGTGGCATGTTATTACACAGTACACACAGTAGAAAAATAATATCACAATATAAAACAAAAATCAAAACAAATGTCACATTCTCTTATATATACCTTATATTATATGTATATTCAAACAAAACCTTCAACATGAATATATTTCTCATAGTTAAACAATATATTGTAATTATATATGTGAAATGAGTACACAAGTGATTACATAAGTATTAACAGTTAACATTCTTTCAAGACAGTTTCAGCAAAATATTTCTCTATCCATATTGGATACCCTATTTTCATTTTTTTATAGTTAATTTTCAGCGTCTACAAGAAGTATGAAGTACATATTTTAATATTGATGGTGCATAAACATAATTGTTTATGCCCTAAATTCTCAGTAATAAAATAAATATAATCTCATCAGTCTCTAACTGGACTCATCCTTTCACCCCACAGAAAAAAATAGAATAGAAAAAAGGTTTATTGTCCTAGGAGCATTTGCTCCTATGGGGCAAGATTTTACATATCTTACATAAGTTCTGATAATAAACACAAATGTAAACAAAATACAAATCATGCAAGTATTGGCCTCAATCCTACAGAGATGAAAACATGGTTTAAAAATGAAGTGAAACGAAAAGTGTGTGTAATTTACCACAATATTTTAGTTGACAAACAAAAATAGAAAAGCAATGGATGCAGTAACTTAGGATTAACATTAGTAAACAATAATAAAATACATGCAAATATTTGGTCTTAATTTCTCAAGAATACCGTACGGCTAAAAAGCCTTCGCAACATAAGATATTTTTTTTGTAATTATGTAAAAACTCCTTCGGTGAGTAATTGATTATATTTTATAAATATTTGAGAAAACTTACAAACTCCACACAGTTTAACTCCAAAATTACAAACTCCACAGTTTTTTGTCGAAACCAAGGCGTCAGAAATTCCTAATTTTTATTTCAATATTCTCCCTCTGAAGTGCACAGCCGTAATCTATCCCATGTAAAACAGCTTACAATTTTCGGCAAATTGCTCAAAAAGTAGTTCGACAAGGGGTTAATATATTTTAATATCATTGGATTGTTGAATGTTTTTTCTTTTAAATGAGGTCACATACATCAAGTTCTATGTGAAGTGATTTTTCGCTCAAAGTACCTTAATCCCAATATTATCTGCACATATTCATTAGATACTGCACAGTGAAATCCGAAGAGTTTGACCACATCGTAAAGAGAAAGGATCCCATCTTTCTAATGTTAACAAAATAACAGCCAACTACTCTCATATTCTTCGATGTATTTTTGTAAAAATATTACCAGCAATTATCCATGGAATTACAGGTAAGTATGCCTCCAGAAAGAATTTATTTAAAGGATGAGGTATTTATAAAGGTTTTTAGAGATAAAAAGTCAGCTAGAAGGAAAGGAAACTTATTCTAACTCATGATTAGAAAGTGAGCACAAGTTTAAATTTGGCGTGAGAGAAAATCTCATAGCACCGCGACCAATGGCGGGTCAAGGTCAGTATTCCGAAATATCTGAATGCCGTGTTATGTTTTTTGAAGACGCAGAGCAAGTAGTTTCGCGACACTGGTGAAGCAGGAAATGGCCAGTGTAGCTCACGCAAAAGTTTCTGGCGCAGACCTGCGTAACAATCTACAACTATGAAGTACCGCTCAAGCCACCAGTAGGGTTTGTGGCACGGGGTGATTCCACAGTAGGCATGCATGCACATTAGGGTGGGCCGAATAACACGAACGTTTCCGAATCGAATCGTAATAGCGCGGAAAAGTTGTCACTCGTCACCCTGATCACAAAGAAAGAAAAATTTTCGAAATCGGACCATGTCTTCCGGTCGCACATCTCGTTCGAAGTTTTGAAAAATCGTAAAAAAATATGACTTTTTTAGGGATTTTTTTAAATGAGTAACAGTGATTGGATTACGGTCAAAATCGGTATGTGGCCTCTTCTTAAGAACCTTTGTCTTAAAAAAAAATATATAACACCCCTTATCACCTTCTTTTAGGGGGAGGGGGAGTCGCTCATCGCGTTCAAATTATCGAAAAATCGTAAAAACATGACTTTTTTCGGAATTTTCTCTTTATGAGTTACAGTGATCGGATTGCGTTCAAAATCGGTATGTGGCCTCTCGTAAAGGTCCTTTGTCTTTTAAGAAAGATATAATTTCATTTTCCCCTTCTTTTAGGGGGGAGGGGAGGGACATGCATCGTAAAAATGAGTGACCATACGGTAGGCCTACGCTTATTTTTTAAAATTGGTTTTTCTTTTGATTTCGTCCCTTCAAAATAGTTTTTTTTTTGCGAGAAAACAAATACATTTCAGGCTGGTTGATGGGCGACTACACATAGCCGTGCCTAAGGGGTCAAAGTGCAGGTGCACTAGAATAAGCGGATTTCGATACCAGACACACGTCTTTACAGTAATTCGCTGATTGTAGAGCTCCGCAGGGGCGAAAGTTTTAACCATTTTTCCGTATCTTGGAGTAATATTACTCCGCACCGGACTAGTCGCCGCGACGTACGGGCGTTTGGCTGACGATCGCCGCTACGCTTGCATCCGTGCCCAGCTCTGAGCGCCGATGTTATGGGGTCTCGAACAGGGAAAAAAGTTAATACGCGAATTTAAGCCGCACCCTTTTTTAGTGCATCCCATACTACCACCTACAGTATTAGGCATTTAAATGTATATCCGTTTTTACATTACCTATGCAACTGTGACACAATGTTACCTATATTATCCTTTAATATATATGAATAAATTTTAAGAATAAAATTCATAAATTTGCATAATTATGCAGACTTGGTCGCATTTTCCTTGATTATCATGCGTATTGTATTTCATCATGTATTTTGGTCTATATTTTCATGAACTTGGGTCTATAAAGTCTATATTTTTTTGTCCTGAGCCTATGGATTGCCTGCCCAACCCCAAAGAAATAAGATGGATACATTCACCTGCATCTTTACTTCTGTCCTTAAGGTGACTCTATTCCGGAGCTAAGATGCTCGTTTCAGACGTTTCCCTCTAACCCAGTGACGGCTTTGCCGAGACTGCTGGAGACTTTCAATTTTTGTCATCTGTAGATGAAGAGTCATTGGTTGATTTAAGTGGAGTAACTTTATCATGAAGTAGTTGTGTTTTTTAATAAAAAAATAGCATTTATTTTTTTTTCAAAATGTTTTGCGCCACTGGCATGAATGAGTCACTTGAACCAGATGTACCCAATTTATCACAAGTATTATCGATTTTTTCAATTTCGAAAATATTGGGAAATTACGGCTAGTTAGGAAGAAACTAATGGTTTCATTCGTGAAGTGATAATGTTAGAACTATCACGACTACAAAACAAAATTATAAGCGTCGGTATATGGGTAATGAGATTAATTCACAAGTACTTGAATTCGGTAATAATATATACTTTCAATGATCACAAAAGGGAGAGAAGATGAAGAGAAATTTACATCACATAGAGAAGGAAAACCACAATCTGTCAAAATAATAAAGAGGTCTGCAATGGATATATATAAGTAATCATCAGCATCAGCCATGCATTACTATACGGTAGTGTGAAGAATACAAGAGAGAGTACTTACATTAGTCTTAAATAAGATTCTGTTCTTCACAACTAAAATTCTGTTCTTTCTCACGGTTACGGAATACCCTGTGGAGCATCCAGGAACAAAGCAAGATATTTTAACCCATATTTAGTCGAGAAATCAATCTTTTTCCATACCAACAATCGGAATTCCGAAACAAGCCGCCATTCATAAACAAAGTGACAATGTGTCTCATAGTCCTCGCTAATGCCACCAATCAAACGGCTTCAAAACATTAAACAAAAAAGCAATGAAAGGGCACTGAACTTAGCAGGGCTGGACGGTGCAACAATAATCCAAATAATCCAATCCAAATCACAAAATGGCGGAGGGGTTTCTCAAGATGGCCGACCGGAAATGAACATCTGAGAGTCGCACTCCGCTCAAGCGGAAAAGGGGAAAATTCGAAAAGAAATGAGCTGTTTTCTTGGGGTGTGTGGTGGAAGGAGAAGGGGCCTAGTAGGAGTCCTTGTGGTTAAACACGCTTACGGTCGACGTTTATTTGACTTCTCAAAGCCTTAGCAAACAATAGTGCGGGAAAGGGGACAAGCACACTGCCTTTGCCTCCTGAGCGTATGAAACTGTTTAGTCAGGCAACTGACGTTTGTTTGAGGTAAGTTGAGCACTCATTCATATAGATGTATACATATATATGTATAAACGTAGCCTTCGGTTCAAAGGAGGTAGCCTTGTGTTCCAAGACCTCAGCGTGGAGAATTTTAAGATCACTTCGCCAAGAAGAAGGGGAAGTGACGCAGGGACAGAGAAAGTGTCCAATGACTCCGTCGCGACATTCACAAGAAATTCATCAAGAAGCCAGCACACAAATGCCTCCATTTCTCCCACGAAAATGGCGATTTGCGAATCGAATAATTAGCACTTGGGACAGTAAAGGACCTCAAAGTCTCTGGGGACATTACATTTACTGAAAATATCTCTCTTTCCTTTTAAAATAAATATTTGCAGAAGTTAAATATTTACGCGCAAAATTAAATTGGGTTTCATGGGATAAGGTATCGTTAAAGGAAACGCTTTTGGACATATTTCAAGATTACTGCGCTTTACGGCATTGCTTTGTTTTTATGGGAATAAATTCCTGTCTGGTTCGCTGGTGATCATGAACAAAGATGTACGAGGTTGAAACCTTGCTCTCTTATTCATTTATTCCCACTTCTGTTTGATAATATTGTCCAACGGTGAATCAACTACACAGTCACAACAATAGAGTGAAAAGTTACTTCTACCTACCAATCAGAAAGAAGTTATCATCACAGTTGATGCTTTTTCCATGGGATAATAATTATACAAATCAATGTACATAGAATAAAATAGCATTATAAATGTGGTTGCATTAAAAAGAAGTATGATCAAATGGTTGATAAATGGAAATAACTATAATAATGAATAATTTTCTATATTGAGTATTAGGGGTGGGTTGAATGAATAAGAACTTCATAATTGTGAATGTGTACTGTAAATGTGATTAAACTATAATTCAAGAGTGGAGAAAAATAGGACACTAAAAGTGATGATCAAATTTTGTAAAAGCTATGACTTTAACTTCTTCAATAAGCCACTATTATCACATAGTTCGAAGAATTCTTCGTTAAATGAATACGGGTATCCTTTATAAAAACAATTTCAGACATCTCCGAACAAATTAAATCAATTAATAACATCCTTATTTGTATTTTCACACTAGCTTCAAAATAGTATTAAATATTTACGCGATTAAATATCTATTAAAGAGAAAATTCATATATAGAAATATGTCCGTGCATTCAAACGCTGGGTTTCAGGACATCAACGCGAAGAATTTTAAAATGTGTTCACAAAATAAATGAAAAAAAAACAGGGTCCAATGGAACAGAAAATGTTTTGAATAACTCAACGACGGCTTTCATAAGAAATTCATGAAGATGTCTGGACATAAATTTCTCTATTTCCACAACGTAAGTTGAAATTTACTCACTGGAAACTTAAGAAATGAACTTGTAAAAAACAAATACCTACCGAATCGTTTACGTAAACGTATTGAGAAACTCTGGATCGCTAAGAATAACTCCAGCAGGGTGACCAGTAGGAGGTAGTGTCACCAATTTCGGCTGTATCTCCATCAGAAAGTGACAGAAAAACTTAAGAGAATAGGTTCGGTTAATATGGAAAGAAATTTACGCTGAAATTTTATTAGTTTGTTGGTAAGCAAGCCATTTAAAAAATTCATTCGTCCCTCACCTTCCCATCTAAACCCATCATCACGTTAGTCTTTCGATCTGAGAGAAGAAGTTTGGTGGAGTGACGCGTAGGAAGTTATGTTGTAAGTCGGAAATTACGTATAAGTAACTTTAACATAAAACTTGACAAAACTCCTCCCACCTTGACCCACAATTAAAGGACGTCCAAGGATCAGTAGTAAAACATATGAAGAGTAGGATATGTAAATATATATTTAAGCAGTCAATTGAATTGAAACCAGTCTTTATTGTTCTGGGACTTTTAGCCCCTGGAATATTGAAACATTATTACATGCCACAACAAATGGAGCCAAAATGGTGAAAATATATACAAATTTCATTAAGGAGCACCAAATGTCAAGAATCAGTTGGATTAGTGGACTGGATTCTCAAGCAAAGGGAGCCCAAAGATTAGTTTCATAATTTCACTAATTGGAAGTTACACCACTAAAAAGACATGCTGATCAATATTTCGGCTGATGAACTTCAGAAATGTCTCCTTCTAAGCCTCCCCCATAAAATTATCCAAGCAAAGAGAGCCCAAGAAATAGTGTCATAGTTTCAAGAATAGAAACTTGCGAATCCAGTAGGACAATGAGTCTAACAATGGGTTGGTCAAAATGTTTAGCAATCCTTTCCGACTTTTACTCCGATCAATATTTTATCCAAGTACGGAAGGCCTAAAAATTAGTTGCACAATTTGACGAATAGAAATTTGCACTCCCTGTAAGAAAGTAATTGGTCAATTGATTGGCCGAAAAATCTTAAGCAACGATTTTCCAACTTTTTCCCCGTAAAATATTTTGACAAGTAGTTTACAATACGATCAGTAGAAATTTGCGCTGCAAGTAGGACCGTAAATTGATCAATATGTTTGCCAAAAATACTTAATCCACCTTTAATCTTTCTTCCATAAAATTTAAAAAAGATATTTGTACTATTTGACAAATAGGAAGTTGTACTGCTGGGAGGACTATGAATTCATCAGTGTGTATGCCAAAAAAGAGTTCAACAAGAAACACTCTTTCAACCCTTTCCCCATATTTTCTTAATTAGTGGCCCTTTGCGAAGAATGGGAAGTCACACTGCCATTATATTGAGCAGTGATTTGTCCAAAATATCTTGAGGAACCTTCTTCCTAACCTTGCCCCATGAAATATTTTTTTAACTACTTGCTCAATGTAACGAATAGAAAGTTGCACTAATATCCAGACACTAAGTTGATCATTGGGTTGGCCTTAAGAAAAATTCGAAAACCTTTCCTACAACGCCTGTCTTATTAAATATAATTAATTAACTGAACAATGAGACGAATGGAAAGTAGTACACTACAAGCAGAACAATAAGTTGATCAGTGTGTAGTTCCAAAATCACTTGAACAAATATTCTCCTACCCATGACTCATTACATTCTTTTTAAAGTAATTTTTCATTGTGACAAATGAACGGTTGCACTGCTAGCAAGGCTATGTTGATCAGTATGATGACAATAAAAAAACTTCATCAAAAACCTTTCTCTACTTCACGTCCTATATTTTTTAAAATAATTACTACAATGTGGTGAATTTGAATATATATTTCTGCCAATTAATTACGGAAGAATATATAAAAAAACGACTGCAATATTGGTCAAAGGGTTGGCCAAATTATCTTGAGGAATCCTCTTCCAACACATGCCCTATAAAATACTTTTACAGCACAATTTTTCACACAACGCACACAAAGTCACATTGCTAGGAAGAAAGTTAGTTTATCTGAGTGTTGGTCAAAATAATAGCTAAAGTAACCTTTCTCTAACTCTTGCCTAGATAAATATGTTTTTAAAACTAACTGTACAATGTGACTTATGTGCTACTGACCAGACTAAAAGTTGATCAGTCAGTTATCCAAGCAAATTTGAGAAAACATTCTCCAACTCTTTCCCAATTAAATTGTTTCTAAAGTTACTAAAGAATGTGAAAAATAGAAATGCCAGCAAAACAGGAAGTTGATCAGTGGTTTGGACGAAGAAAACTTGAGCCATCCTTATCCAAAACTTGCTGAATGAACTGTTTTGATCAACAGTACCACGTGACGAATGAAAACTTGTACTGCTACCAAGACAATGAGTTGATCAGTGTGTCGGAAAACAGGAAAACTTCAGGAAACCATCCTAAAACCCTTGTCCCGTTAATTTTTTTTCTTTATCTCTTTCTCTAAGCACGCAAGACCCCAATTTGGCGCGCTGAACATCCTCGCTGGACCACAAGGAGAGCAGTGGCAGGGGGTGTGGAGGTAAGTACTTTCTGAACGCAAGGAAAGGATGGCAAGGGGTGGACGGGGAAGGTGGGCAGAGAGGGAGACGACAGGGCCCCCCCTGGTTATTACGGGCAAGATGGAAGGTAATTAAATTGAAGTCATGGGCCCCGGGGTTGGAAGGGGATGAAAAGGTTTCGACTTTAAGGGCCGGCAAAGGAGTGTGGGGATAGAAGGGCCAAGGGCATCGCCTTTTGCGGTGTTGGCCAACTCCCCTAGGCCCCCCCCCGTTCCTCCTCGAAGTAAGCAAGCACATCAGAGAAATTTCGGCCGACCCTTTCCCTCAAATGAGAAGAGCACGCTACACACACATATAGTACCCCTTCCTTCAGAATGCGTTAAAAGCCCCTCCGGCCAGTGGCCGAAACGTCTTTTAAAACGAAAACGGGAGGGCCTTCCAAGATTATATCATCCCTCGCGTAGCCATGGCAACGTGATAAACACGCGCGCAAGCACACAATTTCATCCCCTCCTGTATGCAGATGCTATAGCAGAAACTGGAGTTAATGACGTGACATGCAGATGAACGCCCGCAGGGAAATGTGTGATACTCTGATCTTTCCATTTCATCTAGTGCATTAATCACTTTGTATAAGACTATTTGAAATATTTTAAGAAAGCTTTCGACACGGTACCTCACAACAAACTTTTATACAAATTACAGTCATGCGGGTTAAACGAAACAGTAGTAACCTGGATACGCAACTTTCTGAGTAATCGTAAGCAAAAAGTAGTTCTTGACGGAATTAGCTCTGATGCAGTTAAAGTGACATCATGTGTCCCACAAGGAAGCGTAATCGGCCCCCTTTTGTTCATTATATACATCAATGACCTATGCTCTGGAATTAGCAGTAAAATACGTTTATTTGCTGACGACGCTGTCATATATCGCGAAATTAGTGATCAATCTGATTTTGAAATTCTATCATCGGATTTAAACAACGTTCATGTGTGGAGCGAAGACTGGGGACTCGAACTTAATCTGAGAAAATGGACTGCGGTACATTTCTTGCGGAGGTCGTTCAACTATCCCCATGTATATGATGTGGATGGTGTTAACATAAAGGCGACAGATGAAGTGAAGTATCTGGGAGTTACAATAACCTCGAACCTATCGTGGGGAACACACATAAGAAATATTCGTGGCAGAGCTCTGAAGAAGCTAGGATTCGTCAAGCGTATTGTGGGAAGATTTTCGGATGAAAAAGTAAAAAAAGGCACACCTTGAATATATGCAGCGATCATATGGGATCCGGTGCAGAAAGACTTAATTCGGGAATTTAATAAAATGCAAAGGAAAGCTGCGCGATTCGTCAAAAACTGCTACAGGCGTACAGACAGCGTTGTTACACAGATGTTTAAAGGAATTAGGCTGGGAGCCACTAGAGACTCGGAGGCTGCGCGCTAGGCTTAGATTGCTTAAGCAATTGAGAATAAATATCTTTCAGAGTGACACGGAGAACATCATATTAGAACCCCACTATATGTCCAGGTCCGACGGCAACGATAGATTAAGAGAGATATTTTTCCGAACAGATAGGTTTAGGAATTCGTTTTCCCCCCGAACAATAAGGGACTTAAATAAATGCTAGGCGTAATTTCATTAGAGCGCTTCCTTTTTATATGCAAACGGCTGGTGTCCTAACACCCGCCACACGCCTATTGAGGCGGCTTGCGGGGTAGTATGTAGATATAGATGTAGATGAACGCTACAGCGTACTTGCTTCACATTTTTGGGCAGGTTTAGAAGAAATACTACCTATTGTTGTCGTTACCATGGTGCGACTTCCGGAATATTTCTACATTGTTGTTTTTCGTTTTATGTTCAATACACCCCAAAAACCTTCACCAACTTAAAATTTTATGCATATTTACTTTTATATAGACAATATAACAGCTGTAACATTTTAAAATTTACTTCTAGATTCTCATAAAATAAATTGATGGTGGAAAATCTTGGTGAAATTCATTAATGGACAAAATTGGAATAGGAGGTGGATTTCGTAAGGTTTTTTTGAAAACTGAAGAATCATTTCAACTTTCTTAAAGTGAACTATATATCATTTATTTGAATGTAAAATACTTCCTTAGACTAATACCAAAAACATTTGTTTGATTGATTTTGATAACGCCCACCGTTATCTCAACGGGTGGAAAAAATAGGGTTTTCCTGACAAAGAAAATCGTAATTTCAATGGTAGTTACAATATCAAATTCGTTCAAATTTAATGTATCTAGATATTCTAAATATTATCTAAAACATTTGTCTGATACAGTTCTTGACACGGCTAACACTTATTGTAACAATTGCACAACATTATCTGAGTCTATTTAGAAAGAAAACTTCGAAACCTACCAGTGCTGGGCTTAAAGCATTTTTTTCTTCTAACTTTTTTGTTAAATATATATTTCTTATTTTTCTCAATTACTTTAGTAAGGAGTAGTCGTATCAAAAATTGTTTCAAACAAAATTTTTATATAATATTTTGATTATCTATAATAAATCTTAACGAATCAGATATTATAACTACTAATGAAGTTATGATATTTTTTGTTAAATATATATTGCTTATTTTTCTCAATAGTAAGGAGTAGTCGCATCAAAAATTGTTTCAAACAAAATTTTTAGATAATATTTTGATTATCTACAATAAATCTTAACGAATCAGATATTATAACTACTAATGAAGTTATGATATTTTTTGTTCGATAACCCCTTTTTAACAACCCCCTGAGATAATCGATGGTGTTATCAAAAAAACATTGAAACAAAAGCTTTGGGTAGAATGATTTCAATGTTTTTCACCTAAAAGGAGTTGTAGAGGTTCTTCAGTTAAAAAAAACCTTCCCCATTTGCAACTCATTAGTCCGATTTAGTCAGTTAAAAAAATTGATTGAGATTTCCTACCTTCATATTTTATCTATCAGTCTAGAAGTAGTTTGTGCAAATTAATAGCAGTTATCGTGACTATCAATGTGTCTACTGTGTCAATGTCTATCGTGTCTACTAGCCAACTATGTACGAAGAACTATGAAGAAATTTCCCGGAAGTCACTCCATGGTAACCACTGCAATAGGTAGTCTTTCTTCTAAATCTGCCTAAAAAGGGTTCCTAACCTACCTTAAGGTGCTATATGGCAACAAAGAAGACGAAATTAAAAAAATGTTTCAATCAATAGGAATAAAAGGTTTGACACGTGGATAAGCTCTTATGGAGATTACCTAGAAGAAAATTGAGAATTTTTCTGTTAAAAATAAATGAATAGGTAAAATAAAAATAGAAAACTGTGTTTATTTTTGGGTACCCCTTCGTATGGCCATTACTAGAGAATCGGACCCACATTCTTTCACAGATCACTTACTCCTAATTCTATCGCTTCTGATTTAATCGCAAACACCTCTAAAATACCGCATTCCCACTGCATTCAGCCAAATCTTATGTTTCTTACGATTGTGTTTCTAAAAAAGACATTTCCAAACCTCCATAAATTAACCAGTGTGTTATTAGAGTGGTAAATAACTATTCAAAGAAGTCAGGATAACATTACATTTGTTTTTATAACTCTGTGATCATTGGAAAAGTAATTTTTGATTCAGAAGATGCTTGTGAGAAACTGGACGGTGGCGTTATGCGCACACTTTGGAATGTTTTGTGACATCATATGCCCAGGAGTCCTGAACAACTTGTTTCCTTAAAACCCTTAATTATTATAAACAAGGGGCAAGGGCACATCGGTAGTTGAAGTTGCAAATGCACTCGGAGCGGATTTGGGTTCGAATCTCGGTTAAGGCGAAAGATTTTTCCTCGCTGGATATTCGCATTAACTTTTGTTGTTATTCGATATTAATAACAACTTTGTGTATGACCGACAACTTTTTCTCTTAGATTACTTAAGAGCATGCAGAATGAAATATGAGCTTTGATAGATGAAACATTACCAAACTTGTGAAAGACTTGTGAAGAGTACTTAACATGCTACAAAATCCATTGACCTTAATATAGTCAGAAGCATGTCCTAGTCCGCAGGAGAAGTCAACACTCTATCAAAGGAATTCTTCTGGAAATAATAGCTAAAAGAGGACCATAATCATGCACAAAGTTATCTTTCCTAAGCAGCCTTAACCCGGGAAAGGGTGCGCGGGGTGTAAATGACACCCCATTGGTTCTTCTTTGTATGTCCATCGTTGTACCTACAATGTTATCAGTTCTCATATCTTCAAGTCTCTTACATTTGACGAAATACTGCCAGTAGTCCATAATATGTTCATTTCGCTTCGGGATAAGAACTATGTTAGATATGAACTAAGATGGTTGGCAATGTACAATGTCAAACAATAAAAGATGTAACTGCAATAACTTAATCAGCCTTTTTCATTACCAAATTAACTTGTCCTCAACTGTAGGAATACAATTTATTTTTGCGGCAAAACTGCCGCGGCGCGCCCAATTGTGGGAGTGAATTTGGCGCGTTCACTTGATACACGCCGATAGTTTTTTGACGAAATCTAGGTTCTAGAAGATCCTAATTTTTTCAATATTCTCCCTCTTTAACACACTGCGGTAATCAATCGCATATGTAAAATACATATTATCTTTTCAGGCAAATTGCTCGGAAAATGGGTTGAGGAAGTAAGTACTATTTTTATATAATTAGAAAGATGAGAGGATTTTCTTTAAAATTAGATCAGATTCATTAAATTTAAGGTGAAGACATATTTCGCCAAATCTATCTTCCTCTTCTTAGGTCCTCAACCCAAAGGTTGGTTGGCGGAAGTTCTCCATTCGCTGCGGTCTTGTGCCATTCTTTTCAACTGCACATAAGTGGAGCAGCCTAACTACTTCATTGTTTGTCGTCCCATAAACTCCAACCTATGTCTGCCCCTAGGTAGTTGGTTCCCTCCACAGTGCCTTCTAACATGGTGGCCAGCAATGTTTCGTACCTTAGTTGGTGCCCGATCCAGATATATTTCTTCTCTTTTTCAGTAATTTCAGCAGACATGAATACTCCCAACCACACGTCTGAGATCCTCCTCGTTACTGACTTTGTCTGCACCCAGGGAATCTTTTTAACATCCTCCTGAAAACACCACCACATCTGGAATGCTTCTTTCACCCTCCTCTCTTCTGCCTTGCCCAACGTCCAGGGTCTCACTGCCACATATTAATATGATCCACGCATATAAGTTTGAAGAAGGCGTCTTCTTAGGTCCAGGATGGTCCTCAGGTCCGATATTTCTGGATGTTAGGAGTTTCCCTTTTTATATAAGACGCATTCTTTTCCTGGTGAACTCTACTCACTAAGTCTCTTTTGACCCGTCCATCGGCTGTTATTTTGCTTCCCAGGTAGGTATATACTCTCCTCTACATTCTCTATTCGCCTGTCCCTTAAATACACATTTTCGCTTGTCCCCCATGCTTGCTAACCTTAAGTACTTTGGTCTTCTCTACAGTTATATTAAGGATTGAAATTGAATTCTGGTCCAAAATTAAAAACATCAAGAACCAAAAATTTTCTTTATAAAAGTATTTTCGACTAGAACCAGCCACTATTGGTTTTTGATAATGTGCCAATTTTACTCCATTTTCTAAGTAAATAACTAGAATAAATTACATCAATCACCCGTCTCATTGACTCAACATGCTTCGAACCCTTCGTTAAACCGTAAACCCTCGACAAAGGGTCCCGATAAAGTTTTATCCCGCCTTTCTTCTTCGAGGTTTATTCCCCCGCACTGGGCCCTTAATTAGGGGTTCTCTGATGATCCTATAGGGCACAAGCATTTACGATCGAAGGGGTCGTATATTCGAAACAAGGATAGCACGAATCAGCCGAAGGATACAGTATCCTGTGATTTGTGTGCTTGACGGAAACAAGTATAACAAGTTTCTCAGTCCCCCTTAAGTATACCGATGCAATTTAAACTGCGATTCGATAATGTTTGATGTGATCATTCTAAATGATTACATAACTCATATCTTCAAAGACAGGATTAATCAATTAATTTAATAACAATATATACTTACTAGTCACTTTCAAGTAGAAATTTCATGCATAAGCTCTGATATTTTGGCAGTAAGGACTCGATTAAGGTGGCTGGAGCGGTAATCGTGAGTCGCTGAAGGCACATTCTAATAACTTTTCAATTAAATCGAAAAAAATATTCTTGGACCACATTTAACTCAAGTTCACCTGTTTATACGTTGTCAATCACCATACATGCAGTAATATATTTGATGCAAGAGTTATATATCAAATTTTCGCCTTAATTAAAGCATTGTTTTGACTTGGATTCTCGGCGCGAAATTCAAAATTTACGGGAAAATCATATCTAAATACGCTTTTCTTACTCGGCATGATACCTTTATATTTGTTAGCAGCTATTATAATAATATGAAACTTATTATTTCATATTTAGGAGAAAATCTGTACATAAGTAATCAAATTGTTTCAAACTATATGCCGTGTGCCATAAGAGTACTAGTTAAAATATCATTGAATTGCCAGGAAACCAAATCGGTAGCATGCAGTTTTTTTCACTTTTATCGAAAGATATTACTAATAAGAACACGTATGCAAAGTTTCACGCAAATCTGTACATAAACAATAATCGCTCCAGCCACCTTAAGCGAGATATTACTGAACACGGTTCGAGCATCAACGAAAAATTGACTTTATTTCATTATTCCTGCGACTTTCACATCGATTCTGTCATTTAAACGCATACCATCCAAATGAAACGTGGTTACATGATAGCATGCGGGGTTATCAAGGGTTATAATGTTTTGCACTTAGAATGTTTATAAATATTCGTTAATGATATAGAAAAATAAATTTTATTGTTTACAGATGCATACGTACTGTTGCTGGAGTTATAATCCTCCCCACTTTAATATATGGCTCAGAAACCTGGGTATGCTTAATCTTATGTACTAAATTTATGATTGACCACTTTTTTATCTTTGTAGTATTATTACAATTATTCACTGTATTCCTTGAATTGTACTGTAGCTTTGAAGAAGCCTTAATAAAACGGCGAAACGTCGGCGGAAACAGGAAGTTGATGTTTTTTAAAAAGACATGACCAAATCTCCATTAGTTAACCAATGTGTTATCATATATATTATTACAGAAAGGTCTTTTCTGGCATTCCGTATATGCTCCGTTAAAACTGCACCTACAGTGATAAATGAGGTATCATTTTAAACGTCAAATCACCGACTTCTGACGAAAAATACAATCTCAATCTCAAATTTCACTATTTACCAATTAATTTGACTTAAAAGTTTAGATAAACTCTCTTACCTGTATTGTATTCATATTTTTTTGTATATTTTTGCAAGAAAACAAGTATGAATAAAGTACTTTATGATACACCTTCTTATCTATTTAAAACCCAATTACACCGTTTCCTTAACATACTTATTCCCTGATAGCCTGAAAGTGCGAAATTTTTGCACGGGTTACCTATTCATAACCTAATGACGATGTTGTAACATCGAAATCGGTCAGTTATATTGATAAATTTAGGAAAATTACAAAGTGGTTATTTCTTCAACAATGTTACGATTCGACAAAGTAACTTTGCCTACCATCACGTTAATGTCTTATCAGTCCCGTGCTCACCCCTGCGTGTCAGGGTTCCTTCCAGGGCACGCCCCTGAGTTTTGCGGAGTTATGGTCCGAAGGGGGGGCAGGGTGGGAGTAATTTAGTCCCGGCAAGGGTGCGCGGGAAAAGGCATCGTATCTCCTGCCCTAGGTGGCGTACTGGAGGGTATTTTAGCTCAAAAAGGGGCCGATGTGGGAGGGTTCAGGGTAAGGAGAAAGGGAATATAGGGTATGGGAAGAGATGTTGGCTTTTGCGGCCAAGTTGGGAAGGAAGTCTTCTTAATAGGGGTAAAGGGGGTGGGGATGGGGTATGGGGGGAAAAGGAAAGGCGCGCTAAATGCCTTATCCCCGCGTCCAGGGGCGACTTAATGCCAGGGTCCGTACCCTTTTCCTCCTCCGCGCCCCTTGCTGACTCCTTGGAAGGAGCTCATCAAAGCTTCTTGTCCCGAAGAATTCACCTCTCTCTCAACCTGGTTAACCTCCGTTGGTTTGACTTCCAGACTTAGCTCGGCGTCCGTGTGCCCCTGAGATATATACGAAAACACATACGCGCTCCCAAATTACAATTTCCATAAGAAGAGTTGAGAAGTTTATGTCATGACTGTGAGATTGAAATGCTTAAAATATCGATGAATCAGATATTCGATATATTTCGTGCAAAGTTCAAAGTATTTAATAATATCGTGATATAGCTATGTACAGTTCTGTTCAAAAAAATCGTACAGCTGAAAATTTTTAAGTCCGGAATTTGTAAAAATGTGGCAACTTGGCAGAACCACGCCCCCCTGAGAGAGCAATAACCTCTCCAAGCGGCCCTAAAAGCGGTACTAAAAATATCGAATGATCTATACTTTTCGTGCGAAACATTGATACAACTTAGAGTATTTTCTGATAAAGATGCTCAAATACATCGATGTATCGTATATTTGATATTTTTCGAACATTTATCTAAAAGTTTTACATAATATTTTGAAAAACATGCTAAGAATTATCGAATATTCGATATTTTTCTTAGGAACCTTTTGAAAGTACTGAGTAATTACCTGAAGGAAATGCTAAAATGTTCCAATAAATCTAGTATTTCACATTGCCTTGCGAACATTCAAAGAAGAGTAATGATTTTGTGATACATACGCTCGAAAAATATACAACATTCGATAAGTTTCACGCTGAACTTAAAAAGAGTATTGAGTCAGATATTCTCAAACACATCGATTTACCATATATTTGATACTTTTTGTGCAAATTCCTGAAGTAATTAAACAGCATTTTGTTACACCTGATAAAAATTATCGATAAATCGATATTATTTTTGAAAACCCTTGAAATATTGAGTAATTATTTGACTGAGGATGCTTAAATATTGCGATAAATCGAATATTTGATTATGTCGAGCAAATATTTGAAAAAACATTATTATATCGTGATACATGTGCTATTAAAAGTAATGAATTTGCGATATTTTTCCTTCGAAACTTTGAAAGCATTCAGTCATGTTCCGATACAGATGCCCAAAAGTATTGGTGCATAGTAAATTCCATATTTTTCGAGCGAATTTCTGAAGGTATTGAATAATATGTTTTTACAAACATATCTCAGTCAATGAACAAAAATATACATAGAGGTATAACAACTTTTAGAATATACTTATGCTTAAATAAATGAGTTATGCATGGCCCTACGATAAGCATTTATTATTGCCCCTGTCAGTCCAGTGGCCAGCCCAATGGGTCATTGGAAAGCGAGAAGCCCGTTCACCACGTAAACGTTTCAGTCCAAGGAAAGTTATACACAATACCATTGCAAACCATCTCATGTGTGATTTGCAATTACCGACGACAGTTGATGAGTTAACAACAACCTGGAAATACCTGTCAGGATGAGAAATGTCACCAGCATGCAGTATACTATAAGTATACTGCCAATTTCTTTTGTGAACTATGAGTACCAGAATCATTTGCGACAATAACAATTAAAAAATCACGAATACATAATAATCATGGCGTACAACCATACACTCAATTTAAATTGCTGGTGAGATATTTTATTGATTTAAGGTGACCATCCGTTCTCCTGTAGGGAGGACAGTCCTTCTTTTGCAAGTTCTGTCCTCCCTCGAAAAGTGTCCTCCTACACATGTCCTCCTTTACGATATTTGAAGACCAATCTGTAAATCTCTGTATTTGATCGACGCCAAGCCGGTCCGTTACACGTGACGTGACGTATATGTACTTTGATATGACGATATTCGTCAAGGTTCGGTACTAGGTACAGTGCGGCGAGACGCAATCAACATGTTGAAATGAACAGGTTGAATGGGAAAATCAACATGTTGAAATTGATCAAAGATGGGTGGAAATATTCAGCCATTTCAAACATAATCATATTTCATGCGAAAATTTATTTGTTCTTGTTCAATTTACGCTGTGCTGCCCTGGAACTAATGCAGCAGTTGAAATAGTTATTTTCAATTGCTAATGATTTTCGGGCAAGTGAAAAATCGAAATTGAATGTTGATACTCTATAGCTGTAGCTCTTGCTGTAAAATTCAATATGAAAAATATTTTTTGTTCAGATTTTTCCAATATATTGTTAGAAGATCATACATTGATTAAAAATATTCATTCAATGGAAAAGTACTCATTTAAATAATAATTAATATGTATGTAAGCACATTCACAATAAAAACTGTTACAAATGTTTTTATTATGCATTTATCATATTATATGTAGTGTATTATTGTTGCAATGAATGAAATGTTTCTTTTATTTACGATATTTATATTTTTTTATTTGCGTCTTCCTTCTAATTGTAAAAAAATAATTTCTGACCTTTTCATTGTAAAAAAGTTGGTCACCTTATTAATTTATTTATTCGCGGAGGGTAAATATCTAAGTATTTACGCAAATTGTTAGGTGCAGAAAGAAATAACAACTTTAAAATTGCAATAATGTTTTTATAGAAACAATATTTCACATTCCTCACTGAAGAATAGTATCAGTAGTATTATCAAATCACATGAAAATAATAGT
This sequence comes from Pyrrhosoma nymphula, assembly GCA_963573305.1. NCBI lineage: Eukaryota > Metazoa > Arthropoda > Insecta > Odonata > Coenagrionidae > Pyrrhosoma > Pyrrhosoma nymphula. Next base: position 64,562,358 of record OY754340.1, on the reverse strand, counting down.
GAAAGTAATGTAAATATTGCTAGAATTTAAAAAAATACTTACAAATGATTTTAATTTCGTATTGTTATTCTAGATTATGATTCAATCAAAATATTCAATAATAATCACTTGGAAGAAAAGTTGTGAAAATATTAACATTTTATTCTTTTGATACATTTTATTTTTTATTTGTTGCTAAACAGTCGTAGAAATTAAATAAGTAATTGTATAGTTTGTTTTAATTCAATAGGTACAACAACCAATTCCAATAGCGATAGTTTTAGCTCAAAGTTTGTAGTGTATTAGGGAGTAATATGATACTTCTTCTTCACCTGAGCAGTAAAACCAAAGAAGTAAAATCAGTTAATTGAAGCAAGCTATTGCATTGGTGGCATTGGTGGCTTAAAACATCGAAATAATGATTTAACGTTGCAGAAAGCAATGTTGAGCCCAACAGTTGGGACGGCTATCGCAGCGCAGGAAGGCACATAGATGCATCTAGGGATAAGCAGAAGACCTTTGTGAGACTGGTGAGGGGGGAAAGCGGTCAATACTTCAAACCGTTCCCGGCATTCCCTATTATTCATCTTACAAAGGTCCCTTTGTAAGATGTCCCCCCCTATAGCAAGGCGTACACACGCAAGAACCTTACCCATTCAAAAAGAACAGCCCCTTACCTCCTCTACAAGCTTTCCTCCCCCCCTCCCTACAAACCCAGGCAACTTCCCTTCCCCTACCAACCGCCGCTTGCATAGAGACGCTAGGCGACGTTGCCAATTCTACGCGGCCCGTAGACGTACCACTGCCGAGTTGGGGTCAAGGTCCGTAGCATGAATATACATATGGATCCTAAACATGCCCCAAGTGGGTGTTGCCATACATTCCGCATGCACCGGAAAATCAGGACCAAGCAGATTGTAGCGCCGCCACTCTAGAGAATGTGGTTCTAATAAGAAAAGGCCGTGATTCAATTGGAGATACTGGAAATTAAAGTACCGGAATTGGCCTCCATTTTAACACCGGCCAATTGTTTGACGCAAACAAGTGAACCATGCCGATTGCAGCAACACTACTGCCCGTATAGTGGTACCGAAGACTTAGATCCATATGTATATTCATGGTCTGTAGAGTACAGGTTGTCAAGCTAATCGTAAATTGGGATTTGTTAAAAGAGTACTTGGAAAGTGCGACGATAAAGTTAGGGAAATCAGCTACTTCTCCCTCGTTAGACCCCACTTAGAATATGCCGCCAGTATTTGGTATCCCTATGAGATAGACTTCGAAACTGAGTTATAACGCGTGCAGCGAAGATCGGCAATATATGTTAAAGGGCGTTATGATAATATCGTGCATGATTACACAAAAACAATAACGTCAGAGGTCGCGCGATGAGGAAAAGTCTCACACATTGTAGCCATGACGGTATCAGACATGTCATTATTACACAGTTGAGGACGCTTCATTTATACTTTTATAAGACGGTGTCGGTCAATAGGAAGAGATAATAAAGTCAACTTAAAAGGAAAGGGAACTTATTCTTACTCATTATTACAAAGTGAGCACAAGTTTAAATTTGGTGTGAGACCAAATCTCATTGCGCGACCAATGGTGGGTTAATGTAGCGTTTTGTTCGAGGAAAATTACTGATCGAGGTTTTTAATTTCTAAAGAAAAAAGTTCAGGGAAAACATTCCCTGGAGTTTCATGGAATTTCCTCAAGGAAATACATTTTTTTAAGGAATATTTAATTTTGCCCTTGTTTTCCACTATGTTCTAGGGAATTCTTAAATGTATATCTCCATATTGGAATCATACCGCATCTGACGTCACAACAATCGCCTCACTTCTGTCACGCAAGCGCTAACGTTGAGCACTCTTCTCTTAAGGTGGTTGGAGCGGTAATCGTGAGTCGTTGAAGGCACATTCTAATAACTTTTCAAGCAAATGGAATAAAATATTCTTGGACCACTTTTCACTTAAGTACACCAGTTTATACGTTGGAAATTGCCAACCATGCATTAATGTATATGATGCAAGAGTTGTATTTCAAATTTTCGCCTTAATTAAAGCATTGTTTTGACTTGGATTTGCGGCGCGAAATTCGATATTTACGAGAAAATCATATCTTAACACGCTTTTCTTACTCGGCATGATACCTTGATATTTGTTAGCAGCTATCATAATAATATGAAAAGTATTATTTCGCATTTAGGAGAAAATCTGTACATAAGCAATCGAATTATTTCAAAATATATGCCGTGTGCCATAAGAGTACTAGTTAAAATATCATTGAGTTGCCAGGAAACCAAATCGGTAGCATGCAGTTTTTTTCACTTTTATCGATAGATATTACTAATAAGGACACGTATGCAAAGTTTCACGCAAATCTGTATACATACAAAAATCGCTCCAGCCACCTTAAGTTATGAATTCTCGAGGAGGAGGGGTGAGTAAGAGCTTCTGGTGTCTGAAAATTTCATCCCTGCCGTTCTAAGGTTTATCCCTCTTTTTCTCGACTTGCAGCTGCCATTCCCAAGCCCCTTACATTCTCCCTCAGCCCCCCCTTGAACAGCCCTTGCCTTGTCATCCACCCCTCGATAGAGTCATTCCACCGGAACGACATCTGAACGTCCGAATACTCGGCATTGGTTCGTCTCCGCACTCTCGGACTGGTCTTCGAAAACTCTCTGAGATTACATTAATGTTTAAAAGGTTTCGGCATTCACATCAAGGTAAAGGAATTGCAAAGCTTCATCTTCATTTCTGTAAAGGGTCAAGCCCATAATTGATAACTTTTATACTCTTAATCCGATGAAGATCTTTAAAATATTGAACGATATCAGCAATCTGCGATTATCGAATGAAAATAAAGAGATATATCGATACTCTATCGTATAACTCAAATGTAAAACCAATCATTGATGATATATTTTCTCGTCATCAGGGAAGTATATTGAAATGGTTCACCTTATCAGCGAATTCCTATGATCGAATATAATTAGCCCAAAAAATGTCAATATATTGTAACGGTTATTAGTTAAATTTTAAGCAGCATTCAATATAACAGTTGTTATTTTTCTAAAACCTTGAAAGATATCGTTTTACCAGCTAAATGCTATTTTAGATAATTTTAATACCATTAGACTACATCAGCTAATTAAAATATTATTAATATCAACTTAATGTTAAGCAATATTCAGCTATAATAGTTGATATTTTCTAAAAATTTTAAAATTAAAATTTTTTAGCTAAATGCTATTTTAAATTATTTAAATACCACTAGACGACATCTTCTAATAAAAAAGGATTTATTATTAGCTAAACGTTAAGAAACATTGAGATATAATAGTTGATATTTTCTGAAAACTTTAAAAATAATATTTTTCAGCTAAATGTTATTTCAAATAATGTAAATACTACAAGACTACATCTGCTAACTAAAATAGTATTTATTATCAGCCAAATGTTAAGCAACATACAGACTTAATCGTAGATACTTTTCTAAACTATGGAAAAATATAATTTTTAACGAAGATATCTTTACGTAAAAAGCTATTTATTGGGTAGTAAAAAAGTAATATTGTACCTATTTTGACATAGGCGACGGTTTTGTGCTAGATATTTTAAATTGAGCTATAGTGATATTTGACATTTTCTCATTTTTATAGACAAAACAATGGTTATTTAACTTTTTCTAGAAAGAAAACAATAGAGAATGAACCAATGATGGACTTTTCAATGTAATCGGTTAAGGAATGGGTTTATTATATCTCATCCACGGCTGAATTGTTTTGAGCACATATAATATACTCGCAGACCTCTCCGCCTTCGTTCCCTTTATTTTGAAGTGGTGAATGGCAGGTGGCCTGCGCGATGCCGACGGAACTGGTTCAGGGACCCTGGAAAGGGAACCTATCTGGGTAGGAGGGCTGGGAGGGCAGGTAAAGACCACCTGCCGTCCTTCGGCACTGGGTCAGACAGGACAACAAAGGGACCTCCCCCCTTTCCTTGAACACCGGGAACGTTTTAAAAAAAGCTTGGCGTCGTATTATGTACCAGCCAGCAATTCTAAATGCCTTTGTAAACGAGAATTGAGGTGTCTGTAGCAAGGTAGACGTGGGTCACAGCGTGTAATTTCTCATAGTATTTCCCTTATATTGAAAAAAATACTAGGGACGTATTTCACTTAAAATCTTTGAGTGAAATATCACTTATGGGATTCGTCAATTACTCATCGCAGTAATTTCAACAGATTCGCCATAAAATCATCGATTATAACGGCATATTTCACCGTTTTGGTAAAAAAAAATTTTCACAAAAAACCTTATAAATATTTATTTTGTTAATCACTAAGAATTTTAGTACGTAATGTAAAAATACATTTTTGCACCATTAATATTGCAATACTTATTTAATGCTTCTTACTGTTAATTAAATTCAAACACATAGCTAATTCAAATATAGTAATCATGTTTGAATTTAACCAACTCATGTTTGAATTCCAACCAACAACCAATTCATGTTTGAATTTAACCAACAGTAAGAAGCAGTAAAGAAAATATTGTAATATTAATGGTGCAAAAATGTATTTTTACATAACGTACTAAAATTCTTAGTGATTAACAAAATAAATATTTATAAGGTTTTTGTGACAAATTTTTTTCTCCCTCAACGGTGAAATATACCATTATAATCGAAGTTTTTTGGCGAATCTGTTGAAATTACTGCGATCAGTAATTGATAGTTAAAAAAACAGTTTCCATAGCATACAAGCTGTAGTTTAATTTCTTACGAGAGCAATGCGCTATGAACTCTTCATTTGTTTAAATAACGTCTCTTTGGAGTGCATACTCATAGTATTTTCCATGTAAAATGGCTGGTAAGTTTTGGAAAGTACTCTAAAATTATTTATTTTACTAAACAGACTATTTTTTTGAAGATTGCTGTAAAGTTTTCGTATAAACGACACTTATTTACGATTAGATTTAAGAGTAAAATCTGAATTTTATTTCCTGTGAATACAAATGTATTACAAATCATTAGTCTCCGTTGTAACAAGAGTGTTATGTAAGCATAGAAAACAGAAAAATAGATGTAATTTGAATATACATAAAAAAACTTATCATCAATTAAGTAGTAAACAGACTACTTGTTGAAACAATTAACAGATTTTTACAAAAAAATTTACATCAATAAAAAAGGCAATTAGTTAATTAAGACGTAAAATAATTAAACAGATAGACGGAACGTATTTACAATTAGTAATAATGGTAATAATTAAATAATATTTTACGTAAACATAAACTTTTGCTGCAAGTACAAACTTTCCATTGAAATAAGTGTCCTGTAGAAGACTATACAACAGAAAATTTGGTAAAATTGAGTGTTTATGTGGTTATATTCTTCAATCCTTCAACTTCGCGCAGAAGAAAGCCACCAAGACTCGCCACCACTATGATTTCCACCAGTTTACAGTATTCAAAGTGAGCGTAGCGTGATGTTTTGGACACATATTCCTTCTAATGATCTCAGGAAAGGTTAATGCAATAATATCCTCTCGTCAGATACAGAACGCAGGGTTTAGTGTAAGGGGTTTGCCGAACCCTGATGGGTTCTAACTTCCCTTATTTCCGGATATCGGATGGATACCCTGATTGGGACAACGTCAGGAGCAGGCAGAGGGGATCGAGAGGGGAGGAGAGGAAGTGTCGTGATATCAGGGTAAGGGGGGAGGGGTAAAGTCAAATGCGATATTGTTGAGGGCGGGAGGGTTACCCTTATCCAAGATGGCGGACGGCCGCAACAAAACGGAAATTAGCAGATGGGAGATAAAAGCCCCAAAAGTCAACTCTATCCCCTCATCCTGATCATGAAGCTGGTTTGACTAATGCGAAGCGCAATGCTATGACATTAAGACGATTGCCACACGCGGTAATTAGCCAACATAATGGCTGCCGATACATTGATCTGGCGTAGTTATATATTCATTCCCACATCATGATGTGGTGATGAAATGTGGGAATACCAGGTTAATTACAAGAGTGGGTTAAATGAAGATAAGTTAAAAGGGGATGTCTAAGAAGTGTTTGATTATACAGCAGATGAGACACAGTTACGAAAAAATAACTGAATAACGAAAGTAGATTAATATTTCGATAGTTTGTTAGTTGCTGTTACTACACTCTTATTGAAAGATCCTTCCTACATATAGATACTGAACAAATAATTGAGTTTTAATCTTTCTTATGTATAAAAATGAATGTTTCTTTGTTTGTCCCATATGTATTCCTATATTATTCATCTCTGATTGCGATAAAACTTTGGTGAGTTAACGTGCGCGCTTTAGCAAAGGTTTCAAAATTATTAAATCGAAATTATTGGGGTTGTTATTACCCCAATATTGTTAACATTTACTCTCATAAGACAAACATTGAATTCGGTGCAGGTGTTCCTTTATTTACTTTATCAAATTACTTGCACTCAAGATATTGGATCGAAATTTATTTCATTGAACGCAGAAACGAATGATATATTTAATTATATCATTCAATTTTCTAATTCGCTTCTTTTTTGTCCGAAAACTACGTTTTTATCTCTAAATTCTGCAATTTTTCTTTCTTTTCAATAGTAGAGATTTCCTTGGCAACCAGGCGTGAATGTCCATTGAATAGCGATTTCATGAATGGCTATTCACTCGACTGTAGCATTTGAAGGCCAGATTAAGTGACTAATTTGATAGTTGTAGTCAAACGACTACAGTTCCCCATTTGCCTTTCCTTCTCAATGACCATCAAGAAGGTAAAAGGTCAATCGCTTCAATTGTGCGTGAATTGAATCTGGTAAATCCATGCTTTTTACATGGTAAATTATAATTTTTATGCTGACGAGTGGGAAAGCCGAAAAGTTATTATTTTTTTTGCAGAGGGCGGTTAAACCAAAAATATTGTGTATCCCAAAACACTTGGATACATTTTTTTAACTTTAATGTTATACACAAAAATCATTGACTTTCATTTATTTTGTATACATAAATGTGTATGATTTGCGTATGCGTGCCTACTTATAGAAAGAAAAAGAGGCATTGCAACGCATGCCGGGCTCAGCTAGTTATTTACAAAGAGACTAGCAGAAATGCCCACTGATTACCGTTGGTGCCCGAAATGACATGTGGTTGTTCGGTAATTTTATTTATTGGATTAAACGGAGCGGATTAATACCGAAATTGACTCTTACACGCTGTGCAAGTTTCTAACCCTAAAGGCCGTTTTACACGGTACATTTGTTTGTACAAACTCTTCCGTGAACTCTTGCATGACGCAAAATGTATCGTGTAAAGCGGAAAATTGTATGAACGCTTGTGCGAATGTCTCAATGCCTGCACGGGAAATAGAAACTGTTCAAATTTCGTTGAGACAAACGTACAATCTCACGTACATACGTTTGTACAAAATCTTTCATCGTGTACAACGGCCTTAATAGAATACTGCCACCCATTAAATATCACGTCATTCGAGGATGGTATCTTCAATTGGAAAACAATGTTATGAAAAACAAAATTTGTGTGCATAAACTAAGTAATTTATTCCCATTTCATATTTGGTAACACGGAAAATTGATCAAGTTACAATAGAAATGCATCAGTATTATCTAACATGAAACTGAATTCCCTTATTTACCAATAACATTAAATTAGTTTCGCCTGTAGAATTAGCTCTAAGGACCATAGCAGTCAAATAAAGCTATAGCTTACGAAGTGTTGATTCGCACATCCAAAGTGACATAAAATATCTGAACCCCGATAGAACGAAAGTTTAGACGAAAGCGTCTACTACGCAAGGTAAACCTTAGCTGTCCGGTTCCTTATAATACGCTAATAACTTCAATGTTATGCATCGAAATGAAATTTCAGAAAAACACAATTGATCAACACTATGTATCCATAACGCTATTCGAAAAACATGTAGTATACTCATATTCAGTTGAAACACCATTACTGGTGGTAACCTTTCCTCACCAATCTCGACTACATCTACATCTACATACTACCCCTCAAGCCGCCTCAATAGGCGCGTGGCAGGGGGTGTTAGGACACCAGCCGTTTACATATTAAAGAGGAAACACTCTAATGAAATTACGGCTAGTATTTATTAAAGTCCCTTATTGTTCGGGGGAAAAATTAATTCCCATACCTATCCGTTCGGCAAAATATCTCTCTTAATATATCGTTTATGTCGGACCTGAAAATATAGTGGGGTTCTAATATGATGTTTTCCGTGTCGCTTTTAAAGATATATCTATTCTCAATTGCTCAAGCAATATAAGCCTAGCGCGCAGCCTCCGAATCTCTAGCGGCTCCCAACCTAATTCGTTTAAACATCTGTGTAACAACGCTGTCTGTACGCCCGTAGCAGTTTTTGACGAATCGCGCAGCTTTCCTTTGTATTTTATTAAGTTCCCGGATTAAGTCTTTCTGCACCGGATCCCATATTCGCTCGCTGCATATTCAAGGTATGGCCGGACGAGTGCGAAATAGCACCTCACTTTTACTTTTTCATCTGAAAATCTTCCCACAATACGCTTGTCGAATCCTCTAGCTTCCCACAATACGCTTGTCGAATCTCTAGCGGCTCCCAACCTAATTCGTTTAAACATCTGTGTAACAACGCTGTCTGTACGCCCGTAGCAGTTTTTGACGAATCGCGCAGCTTTCCTTTGTATTTTATTAAGTTCCCGGATTAAGTCTTTCTGCACCGGATCCCATATTCGCTCGCTGCATATTCAAGGTATGGCCGGACGAGTGCGAAATAGCACCTCACTTTTACTTTTTCATCTGAAAATCTTCCCACAATACGCTTGTCGAATCCTCTAGCTTCCCACAATACGCTTGTCGAATCTCTAGCGGCTCCCAACCTAATTCGTTTAAACATCTGTGTAACAACGCTGTCTGTACGCCCGTAGCAGTTTTTGACGAATCGCGCAGCTTTCCTTTGTATTTTATTAAGTTCTCGGATTAAGTCTTTCTGCACCGGGTCCCATATGCTCGCTGCATATTCAAGGTATGGCCGGACGTGTGCGAAATAGCACCTCTCTTTTACTTTTTCATCTGAAAATCTTCCCACAATACGCTTGACGAATCCTAGATTCTTCAGAGCTCTGCCACAAAAATGTCTTATATGTGTAAATATTTTGCTTGAAACAGGAACATCAGACTAACGCCTTTTGTATTTGGTCAATAGTGAATGAGTTGTATTAGGAGGCATAAACGTATTCAATACTTACAGCCACCGGAGAAGCACAGCGATACATATGGAATGTTGGATCATTGCGTGACTCACCTGTTCAAAAGATAAGAGAGGAAATACATGGTTTACTGATTGTAATGTAATTTGATTAATTTATAACGGGGGAAAGATAGAAGGGAGATATCATAAGGATTATATTCATGGGACTATTATGAAATTATTTCAAAAGAGCATACCTACGGTACATAAATGAATATCACATTTTATCTTTTCTGTACTCATCATTTTTTTAAACACTCGTACCGTTTTAATCACACTGCATGCTTTATTTGTTTTGAATCGTGAAAAAAAGAATCTTAAATTACGTTTCTCATGAAAGAGTATTGAATGAACTTTCTAATAACTTAATTAATTTTTATTTCGGTTCAAATTACCAATTTTATGGAAAATGTTCCAAGATATTCGAATTTTATTTTTTTTTATATTCAAATATTTTCGAGTTTTATGTGCATGTGCCATTGTTGGAGAATGCGTGGGTAAAATCCAGAAGAGAATTCAACCGATTCATCAATTTAATCGCCGGCACACAATTTCGTTCTTATAAATAAATAGCATGATAGAGTATAGCAACCTACAAGGATGTGTCATATAAAGAAAATTTTTTTAATTTGCGATCAATTTTCAAGCTATTTAACTTTTTCTCTCTACTCTTTGAAATCCAACTGGCGCCATCTGATAATAAGGATAGATATATATTTTATTTCTTTCCTTTCTTTGCAAACAAATATTTTTTTAACACACCCTGGCATATTTAAGATCGACTGAATATATTCATCTTCAAAATTAATTTTGCGTTTTCGCAACGTTGGGAAGAAATGGGTTAAGTTAGAGACTTCTGTGGATATATATTTAATTAATTTCTGAGATATTATGGATTATATAACTTTATTCCTGTGCCATTAATATTTCAATATCTACTTCACACTACTTACAGACGCTGAAATGAAAAGAACATTCGAATATGGACTCAATTATGACTAGGGAAATAATTCGTTCAAATTACATTACGTTCTTTTATCAAACACGACACTTTCACTTTTCAGGGTTCTCTGATCACATCACAACTAATAATTGTGAACGTTTAGAGCCCTAGACCTTGAATGAAGATGACCGTGCTTTGGAACTGTGTAAAATTACACTAGCCGAGCGACTTTGAACATGTATGCTCCCCTTTTGTAAGCACCGGCCAGAGAGTCTTAGCTCGCGCAAAAGCAGCCATGGGAAGGAAAGGGGGTGTATTTTGTTTCTAAAAACCACCCCGTGGGCACTAATTCTCCGCTGCACCCCCAACGGACCCCACCCCAGGAACAACGCGCCGAGCAATAAGGACTTCTTAACGGGGGCGGTGGGAGATGCACTTGTATTACCCTTACGAAAACCCACCCCCTCTATTGGCTAGCGCCACCCTGAATGAGACGACTCCTCTCCCCAAACCCTCGACCCCTCCAAAATAGGGATATAGGGTGGGAAGAAAGGGGGTGGTGGTTGGCAGGGGTTGCATGAGTTATGCGACCTTGCACGTTTCGGTCGCGGGATGCTCCGAACAGCCACCCTGAGTAATAATAAGGAAAGGGGGACTTCTTAAGATTTTGGTAGGGGTTAGACGCCCCCTTCCCTCACCCCCCCTGATCAAAAGAGGGGGTGGGGAGTTATGCTGTATATAGCAGAGCTACCAACTTTACGGAGAGGTGATTTCAGGAGTGGTCCGTTCTGATGAATAAAATATTCCGGGAGACCACATTTGACAGCTTTGCAACAGGAATATTTTCAATAACCCTTGCAAAACAAGTCTGGAGAACAAATAGACAACAATGACAACTTCCAAGTACAGAAATATGTTAAAAGAATCAGTTTTTAAGGCTTCTAAGGCACCCCCTGTATGATGATGAATATAAAGAACATTTTTGGAACCTTTAACTCGATGTCATTTAATGTGTTACAATTAAAGAAGCAACAAAACGTCGCAATTTCCTAAACTGGACAAAAGACAAACGAAAATAGAATGATGTTTCCTAGGTACATGCCATACACAACTTCGTGAATTTCGAATTGCACTTCCCAGCATTACGTACATGGCGTTTAATTTTATCTTTCCCCTTTACTATTGAACACACAGTTGAACAGATTAAGTTCAATGATTGTCTTGCAGCAAAAGATCCTCCCAGTTCAGCACGTCTAATAGTTCCTAACGTTTGCTCGACAGTATTAAGTTTATACGACCTACGCGTATTTTCGTTGGTCTGTCACATCATATTTACGTTTTCAACTCATACCTATTATATGACATTAATTAAATTCAGTAAATAAACAAGTTATACCTTGCTCTAAGTTAACGCTGCCCACAGTCGCGTATAGTAGCGAGCGAGAACGCCAGATGAAACAGTTGAATGCCGGGATGCGCCAAGCATTATCGCGGGAAATTCAAAAATATTGTTAAACAAATGTCTGAAAGTCCGAACTTAGCGTCCGAAAGTCAAGTTAAAGGTATCCATTAGGAGCGTACGAAGGTGCGAATTGTACAAAAGTCGAGTGTACGAAAGTCGAGGACCACCTGTACACTAAATCTTTATTAAAAATTCAATTTTTTTGATATATTAATCTTCAAAACTGAATGACTCACTAATTGATACAAATTCTAGGGAATTTCTAATCGAGCTATAAGATTGAAAGTATCAGGGGAGAGTTGGAATTTTGTGTAAATTCAGGAAAAAATCTAAAATCTCAATATTTATCATTCATTTCGAGCCCAGATAAGATTTTGTTTTTCAATGTGATTTAACTGGAAAAACGAATTATTTTTGTTTAGGGTAACATTCTTACATTAATTAAAATATGAAATAATTGGGATAAAAGTTTCATTCCTCCACCAAAATGAGGCCAAATCATCAAAAAATTTAATTGTTGCAACTGATTTTTCTCTTTCGATTGATAAACTGAATTATTTTAATTTTAAACGCAAATGAATGCGAATTTAGATCTTCCGTTTTCGTTGCTGGTCAATTTTTTCATTAATGCCGAGGCATGGCTAGTGTAACAGAGTCAGTCAGTCAGTGGTCAGCTTAAATATACGTATTATATATATAAAGTGTCACGAACCTTGTTATAAAGCACAAGAAATATTCGAAAGGATTTAAGATCACTAAATTATATTTCAAAATATATGAATCGCAAGGGGAATCATGGTATTTTAATTGAAGTACGTACAGAATAGTTTAAAAAAAATAAATATTTGGAAGTGCATGCGGTAGATTGATGCCAAGTACACATTCCACTAGTTTCTCAATATTACAAATGGACTTCTTTCATTCTCAAGGAATAATCAAAAGTTTTCCAGGAGAGAAAATTTCGATTTTCAAACTGAAATTTTTAAAGGCAGCATCCCCTTCTACACAATACCATACACGTCACCTTAAAAATCAGGGTATGACCCCGTAACTAGTCATGTACTAACCCGCAAACACATTATCATAGTGGCATCAGCAATTCTAATCATTATATGCTTTGAATTAGCAAGGAGATTTTACATTACAAATGCGGCTTCGAACCATTAATATAGTCATGAATGAAGGACACTGTATTTATACTACATAACGGGGACCATAGATAAAATTTCAGTCATGCAAAACATGAAAATGAATCACAAAAGTACTGACAAATTATGCATAAGGAGTGAATAAATAAAACATAGCATTCTTTGTATAAATAATACAAAATTTAAATTTAAAAAATGGCATGAAAATCACATCGCTACCTATCGATAATGTATGCATAATTGGTGGAAGACTAAACTACGAGTCGGATCTTAAATCTGTTTACGGTGTTTAATAGATCTTGTAGATGCCTACAACCTTACGCATATCCTTATCCTCGATGAATTATAGTGGACGTGGAACATGGTGCCAAAGTAAACTATTTCTCATAAAACACAGTACGCTCTCGTGTACTGGTATAAAGAAAAGTTTATGAGTAAAAATAATAGAGTTCGATTCCCTTAAGTGGAAATTCTCATATGTCCGTGTAGGGGGCGAAGCCCCCAGAGCCTTGGCGAGCTTTGCGAGCCAATGTTCTTTTCTTCTTTAGAAAAAAAGAGGCGAGCGAAGCGAGCCGTCGTATAGGCTTCCAACAAGCTGCCATGGTAACTTCTCTTACACTTATAGTTCACAAAAAAAAGCGCAAAATTGACATTTTTTTGCTTTTCCACTGTAACTTCTAAACTAAAAGTCGGAGCTCAAATCTGTTTACAGTTTCTTGTAGATTTTAGCGATTCCTACAACTTTATATCCTTATTATCTATCATTTATAGTGGCTTAGAAACATGGTGCCAAACTGAAATTCTTTTTATAGCCCACAGACCACAGGGGGCGAAGCCCCCCCAATAAGGGGTTCTAGGGTAGCGAGCGCAGCGAGTATCCATATAATATCCAAAATATCCATATGTCCATATAACGGTACGCGAAAAAGCGCATGTATTGGTAACAAGCGAATGGGTACTCCACAATAATCAGCAGCAGCAATTACCAAACGTTTTTAAATGTGAAATGCTAAACCTTTGCAAAACTTCTTCTACGAGACATTTATCGAATGTACTCTTTTATAACATTGAAAAAGTCCGTAAAACTTAATTATACTTTGATACTTGGTTAACTAAAGTTATAACTAACCTTCTATCTTTTTACCAAGTACCCACAACATGAATGATGTAATTTGGATCGTTTAACCATAAAACGGCCTACATTTTTATTATTTAAATATAGGAGGCAAATGCCTCATTCCGAGAGGCAAATGGAAACTTACTAACAAATTCGCGGAGTCGTGTCCGGATTATTCGGGAGTGTTGGTTGCCCTGGTCCTAAGGAGGGGTTGGGCAAAGGGACGCTTATATTTTGTGTGGTGTGGGAAGCGAATCCAAATTTCTCCAGGGGATGTGGGGGAGAAGGAAGGGGGTGGGGTTGAAATGGTTGGGGGTGATGGAACGGGGGAAGATGGAACGTCTTGCGAGACTCCGCAAGTGAGAAGAGGGGAGAGTAGGTTTAGCAGTTAGCTGCACCGAGGAATTAGCTCTCAAAAATTCAAGCTCCCTGAATCGTAGTTAGCCAGATGATAAGTGCATGCCCACGCCTGCATACGAGGGTTCTCACTGCCCTGCGAATGTCAACAAGAACAAGCAGGGATTCTAGAAAACCAGACAATCACCTCATCTTTGGCATAATCTTTGACGCAATATTAGTTGTAAACTTTGATGATAGGTTAAGCCATATATTTATAATAATAATAAATATACTCATTATCATTATATACTCATTAATATAATATAAATATATAATAATAAATTTACTCATTTCTTTGATAAAACTTTTTATCATAAATTTGTCGTGTACCTCTGATAATATCTTTGATCATTTATTTGAACAAATGTTTGATGGTAAATTGGATCAAACGTATTATAATTTATCGTGCCATAACTTTTAGGAATATAATGGATTTTTCTTTAGTAGGGTAAAAATAATCTTGTTCAAATAGTATACCGCAGGAAAGAAAACATTAATTTCCGCAAATTCTTGTATTTAGGGAGGTGAGTATTACACAAGTAAAGGCGTTGTAACACCGATATTTACAGGTTAGGATATAAATAGCTCTCATTTGACCCATTACGGTGGTTCAACACTAGCATGGTACTTTTTTAAAACTTGTAGGAGAGATTAATCGGATAGCAAATATTTTTCACACAAGTTACTAAAGACCCAGATTGGTTGACGTTTATACCGGCAACTGAAAGTGACTTCCGAAAACATTTCAAAATTCTGCAATCGGTTTTTCAGAGCCTTTCAACAACTACAATTTACGTCAAAAGTTGCTTGCTACAGGTAACTTCAACAATACATTTGCCAGTGTATACCAGAATTTGGGAGGTCGAAATATGCATAAAATGTGTTCGCGTATATATTTTATACATTCATAACACAGAAACGCAAAAATAGTTTTTTAATTTTGTGATGAATGGAAGAACTATTTCACGAATCAATGATTAAAAATATGAATCGAAGATATGGTAACTAACCAACATTTGGGTAAAACAATGATCTTTCGCCTTTTAATGCTCTCATTTCACGAGAATCTAGGTCTCGTATAATTTTCCTGATCGTTCTAAACAAAATAAATTGAATAAATGGAAGGATAAACTGAGCGTCTGATAAATGTTGAGTAAAATTTAATTAGTAGTAGTTACACTAACTTTAGGGTATAGTGTAATGCATGTTGGTGTCTACTCATCCCCTGCCACACATCATAAAGGTGGCTTGCAAGGTACTTTGTAGATTCAGATGAATTGCGCCCTTAATCAAGATATTCGACTCCGTACACGAGATATCGGTGAAAAAAACCTGTTGGAAAGACTGCGTAAGAGTTTTACGAATGGTTTTATACGCATCAATATCTCGAAGAGTTCGTGATTGTACCACGTGACCTATTAGTAACGTGATCAGAATTATCTCCAGCGATTCAAACATAACAAAACAAAACAAAACCCCCTTTACGCGAATAATTTTTCCACAGTGAACTTCACACGACTGTGTGACCCCTAATTATGTTCCTGCGCGGCCAGTTCCTCCGTTCTTTGAATGATTTAGCTTCGAAAAAGTTGATTTTTTAAAGCTCAATACATGAATTAAGTGGATAAATAATAATACGACTATATTCATTGAAAACAGAACAGAAAATGAACTAAGAGACGCTTTTTTTGACGGAAATGCAGCACTTTATCAATACTGGCTCAAAGTTTACAATACATTACGTTTTTGAGGCTATTACGACTCAATTACCCAGGGTATTCGAAGAATTCCCGCCACTTCCTAGAAGATTTATCAAACCCTGACGCTCGCTAGGGTCTTTCCGGCTGACGAAGGTTACTCCAGGCGCAAAAGGGGTTAAGGGTATGTGAGCAGCGTGTGGGTAGGGTGGGGTGGGGCATTAAGGGTTTCTTTAGCTCCGCCTTGGAGTAATTAAGGATGCGGTCTGAGATGCATCCCAGGGAAGGAGACGAGGCCCAAGAAGAAGGAACCCTTTTAAGGGACCTCCCCCCCCCACACCCTAAGTTCCTAGGGCGTAATGGAGGAGAAGGACGCAGGACGTATGGGGGCGCCACCTTGGACGAAGGGTTATGTGAAGGCCCTTGCGGTCTCTGCGGCGACCTATTCAGCGAAGGAGGGAGAGTCTATACCCTTGCGCGACCCCCATCCTCGGAAAAGGGTTATACGGGAGCGTAATTAGATCTAAGGAAGGGTCTGGTTTTAAGGGTGTATAAAGGGTAAGAGAGGAGAAGAGGGTTTCTCAGGGTCTCTCCCTCAAAAATTAAGGACAGGGTGCACAGAGGGAAGGGGGAAGAATGTGTGAGTATTACTACAAAGATAAGGGTTCGTCTGGCTAAATTCGCTTTCCGGCACTAAAAAGACGTTTTACCTACGTCTTGGATAGTTACTATGATCCAAATCATAATACAAAATGTGAAGTCATCAAAATGAAGTGAAATAACACTTGGTTATTATATTTTATAAAATAATCTTAGTTATATTCCTCACCGTATTTATTAAAACAACCGGTTTCAAACTTTTTAGGTCATTCTCAAGAGTTAACAAATCTGGTTTTGTTTGATTACCGTTTCATAAAAACAGCTATGAAACAGTTTCATACGTTACAGTAACGAAACACTGAAGACATTTCACGAATGCGCCGGAAAACATTTTGACGATTCCATTAAAAACTCTAAAACACAAATAATTTCACACAACTTCTCTTACTAGTTGACTTTGAGGGAGTGAATTAGAAAACAAGTATATATATACAATCTTGGGGAAACTTATGAGAAGTTTGACAAATGCACACGTAAACTTTTTGTGGATTCGAACGAAAAAATATATAGGTACACAAAATGCATCCAATTTTTCCTTCAAGTTGTCTATCCAGGAGTGAATAATAAAATAATTTCATGTGTAAACGCGTTGAAAATTATATGACGTTTTATGAACTCGAAATAAAACATCTTGTTGATTCCTAATAAATAATATCACAAATAGAATATTTTGTCCAATTTTGCTTCCAAGTTAGCTCACTAGGAAAGGGATAGAGTGTAAAAAAATTGTTTTATGCTCAAACGCATAAAACTTAATGTGACGTTTGAAGAATTTCTAAGGAATCTTTTACAAAATATAAAAACGAAAATATATTTCACCCAGTTTATATTTGAAGTTGACTCTGAAGAAGCAAAATGTATATGTTTCACATGTATACGTTAACGCATTGATACTCATAATCTGTTTGACGAAAACCTGAGAAAGCTTATTTTTCATATTAACGATAAATTTTACATAAAAACAACCCAATTTTCCTTTCAAGTCTCATATCTATGAGTAGGTTATAAAATACTTTCATATGCTAACGCGTTGAAACTTCTAAGACGTTTACCGAAATCACAGGGAAACTTCTTATGGATTCCAACGAAAAAAATATGTGGAGAATTATTTTTTCATCCAATTTTTCTTTCAAGTTGGCTCTCGAGGAGCGAGATAATCCTTCCAAGCCCTTGAAGCCAGTCTTTTAAAGTCAGCGAGTCAAGTGGTCTCGGAGTCCTTGGCAACCGTTCCTCTTAAAACATCAGGGGCTTGGAGGAGGAGGAGGAGCAAAGAATTCGGAAATATGAGATGTATGTAGAAGGGGGGTGGATCTCGTTTCCATGGCTACCGAAGAGTGTTGACGCGCTAAGAGATGGGGGGGGGAGTGTGACGTAGTGCGAAAAGAAGTAGATGAAGTCATCCCCATTCGAGTGGTAGAAACGTCGAGCCGTGGAGAAGAGGCAAATACTTTTGCACTTTCGAGATAGGAGGAGGGAAAAAGAGATCGTGGTTGTGAAAAACTCTGAAGATGATGGCAAAAAGGGAAGATGAATAATGAGGTTTAAGTAGGCGGAAGAAAAGACGGTTGGATAATTCCACAAAGTACCCATTTTTATTCTGCGACGAAGAGACTGACTTAAGATAGAATCAATTCAAACCTAAACTGTGAGAACCAAAACAAATTTTTAATTTTTATGTTCCATTTGTGGTATTCATAATATATTGCATTCATTGCAGATATTCCCAAACAATTAGGAAACACGATCAATGCATAATATACGTAAATAATCCTTCGATTATATTTTTAATAAATAGTTTTCTCTTGCAATATGAGATAACTCCAGTGCAATTGCTGTTACAAAAACGTTTTTCACTTCGAATCCTGTTAGTTATTTGCAAATAAATAAAAAACTATCACTGGTTTGTGCCTGTATTTCAATATCATTCATTATTCTCAAAATATTTCCATTAAATTGACAGTTTTTTTACAAAAATGGTTTTTAAATTCAATGGAGAATGATTATTTTCACCGATTTTACACCAAATCACACATTTTAAAACAGTAAACTAATTCGAACTTCGATTAGCGAAAAAGGTGGGTGAAAACATACGTTTTTATTATCCATATCGGTTTGTGGAATTGTATTTTATACATATAAATGGCTACAATATGAATAAAATGAGTGACACTACGGTAGAAGAAACAAAAATACCGACTAGCGTATTTTGTTTAAAGTTGACTGGTGACTAATATACAATTTACAGTCAATTCCTAAGTACACTATTTTATGCGGTTTTCATAAGGCCATGGGCAGTCAATGATATTATATTCGAATCTAAACTGTAAACCTTCTTATTAGGAACTTATTTGTTTGAAAGTTTGACTCTAAGAGTTAATTCCTTATGTCCACTTTACTGCAATATAATATGGAGTTGAAGCTAGACCTACAGTATCATTCTGCAACTTGTAAGGTGTGCATTTGTTCAGTGATGTTACCATAACCTGTGACATTTGAGTCTGTAATACCTACAAATCATATATCTTAATATTTTTTCAAATAATACCACAAATAATAAATATTATAACCTTCAGGAGTCATGTTTTAACGGGCACACTATCGTATTAATTCCTCAATAATGTCATCATAAGCAGTCGTATTGATCCGAAGATTGGTTTCATGAAGTTCTCTAAATCACACTCTACTCACCCAACTGATTCATAACTAAATTATTATTCACTTAGACGTTCTTCACAATTTCCCCGGTAGACTCCATAATTGGTCTTTATTTATATCGTATCCTAGTTAAATCTCCTTCACACATTGTTTAAAACACACAACTTTGTCACAGAATTTTCCAGTAGGTTTATCCCATTTTCTGATCAAAGTTCTCGATATTTATATTTCCTCTCCAAAGTCATTCGTAGGATCTCTTCATAGAATAATATCTCCATAAGTTGGATCTTCATAAGTATTTAATTACAACACATTCCCAATTTCATTATCTCCGTAGCTGTTATTTCCCATTTTTTTCAGGCTAGTTTACAAAAAAGCGTTTTCCGATAACTTATTCAAAAAGCCGAACAAGATAAACCACTCATTTCATCAAATTCTCAGTCCAAATATTTGAACAAATCTTGGATGAGGCGAAGCAAAAATTCAACCACATGATAAAATTCAAAACCATCCCCTTTTCCTGGGTTCACACTCTAAAAAAGATAAAACAAAAACTGATTTAAAAACAAATGTTGGATGAGAATACGTTTTCTCGCACTGGATTCGACGCTTCTCCGAGAAACCTTCATCCATTCTTTATGAACTCCAACCTTTTCCACTAAGCATGACACCCTCCGCCACTATCCACTTCTTCACCCCCTTGTATTTAAATCCAAAACCACCCCCCATTTCCAACCCTCCTTCCCACTCATCCACTTACTTTCTTCCATTCCATCCAGTGTGACTTAATTCACCAACTTCTACCTCCCTGACCCTCTTCTTGTTACATACACGAAGACTAAGGAAAGCTTTCATTCCTTTTTCACACTTGCAACAAAGTAAATCGACTACCTTCGGACTTCCATGCTTATTCTAAGATCCATCTCTTCCTCTTCAGACAAGGACCCTTAACGTGAAAAGGGCTCTTAAAAAGAGTCAGCCCTAAACACTCAATTCAAAAATGTCCTCAAGGATCCTATACACTCCAATTATTTCCCGTCGTTAGGGAAGGAAATTGAAACACCAAACAGATCGGGACGTGTTTCAATTCACTAAAAAAGGGTTGGAAGGGTTGATCTATTCAGTGCAATAGACGTGTTGCTTCAACATAAGTTACAGAAAATGTCGAAGCTAATCGATTTATATCGCAAATATCGCAACAATTAATAAATAGAATTATCCAGAGACCAACACTCCATCAAACTGTTATTTTTCTTCAAAGTTGTTCATGAATAAATCACAAAAGCTTAGCTGGACAACCTATTTCGTGCAATAACCGTGCTTTCTCAGATGGAGAAAAAAAGTGACTCAAGCTCTCGAATATATACGATTTATATCGCAAACATCGCACTATGTAAAAGACGGAAAAATTTCTGAGACCAAATTTCAATCAAATTGTAACTTTTCTTTAAGGTGATTCTCCGTAAAATGACTTAAATTTCATTTTATTCACATTCTGTCTACTTGCAGAAAAAGTTGTCCTCTATCTGATATGAACAACAAAATAATACCTTTCCATGCTAACTTATTCTATAATATTGAACTTGAAATTACAAATGGGTGTTCAATGGGGGAATTACAGAAACACGGGGAAAAATTGTATTTTTCCATAAAATATAAATGTCATTTTTGTGGAAAACTATTAATAAGAAGGAAATAATCCAGACAAATAGAATAAAAATAAAATACAGGCATCCTACCACCTTATATTTTAGTTAATGAAGAATTACTGCCGTAATTGAAGTCAAAATGCGGTAATTCGTAGGAAATGTAGCTGCAGTCGGCTCCTATGGCTGGAAAAAAGTGATCATTTAAAATAAATTCGTGGAATAATTTGTTCATTACTTTTAGTTTTCTGTAGGTAACGCATTTCATCAGTGAAAGCAGGATTTTTTTTTTTAAATATTAAAAATGTGGAATTTAGTATTTGTTTTGACTCACACAGTCGCGGCGGAACCTCCTTATGTACCTATATTCTTAAATAAATCAAATACTCTGAGCCATTTTATGTTTTAAACGTCTTGGAAAAATCATGTGGTCACTTTTCTTTCAATCTCTCTGCTGCCGTAGTCGGTGTGCCTTCCATTACGTCGACTATTTCAAGAAACAATTGTTATAATTATTTAGTTGTAAACCAAGGAAAATATTCATCATCTTGACCATTAATATTAACGAATTAATCGTTACATAATTTTTTAATGCTAAAAGATAACACATAGATGCAGCTTGTGTCATTCTTTTCTATAAACAAATGCGTATTTACACCCTGTTCCGTTCAAACTCCGTATACCCTCAAAATGAAACGAAAATTAACAGATAACGCATTCGATGCCTCGATGCTAATCGATTTATATCTCAAATTTCGACTCTCTAATCGCAGCTTTATATATGGAATATTTTTCTCTGACTGCAGTCTTAGAAGTCACATGCGTATGGAATTTAATTTTTGTAGCAGAATATTCGTGAAATGTTGATGAAATAATTATCCAAGAGTACGACTTCGATTATTGTCACGTATGTAACATATAAAATTGCAATCACCATTATACCTTCGATTGAAGAGACATCTATTAATTGATTAAGGAACAACATACAGTTAACACGCCAACCGTCTCCATTTTCGTTAGCTAAAAATAAATATTTTTGTGAAACGTTTGAGCATGATCAAATGTATAAACAGCATTACATAATATATCACTCTATCAAATAATACCACAGGTACTTCTTGAAAAATTGCTATTATCTGATTACGAATATGTAATTTACCTCCGAGAAATTTTTTTTAATAAGTATTAAGGCTTAGGAATAATGAAACATTATACAAAAATTTAAAATAAAAATCGTGAACGTTTAAGTTGGCATCGCTGAATTAATGTCAACACACAAATCGCTATAAAATAAAGATTTCAAACATGCCCGCAAATAATTCGAAATGCTTTGGAAAAACTACTCTAATTCAGGCTTTTCTTAGCAAATGAGTAATTTTTGTTCTGTGTTCATTGAGTGCTTTTCTAATTTCAACCCTTTATTTTAAAGGCCGAATAATGATTTCAAAATTCATAAGAAAAATTAGATATTTCCTTAAGCTTAGGGGACAAAACACTACCTGATTAGAATTATAGCCTTTTAAGTATTCACAAATCATTGTGAAAAATAAGGGACCAAGTATTATCTTGGTATTCAGGCTTTTGGTTCTGCGATTAAATTATTTAATATTATGCCACAGTTTCGCCATGCTATGCTGCCGGCTTCGTCGGGCTTTTAAGAGCAACAATGGTCTTTTTTTTTTTAATAAATAAACAACTCCAGCAGTTGATGATTTTGAGAAGTAAAAAACTTAATTTTAACTAGGTCTCTTCCTGGTATAAGGTAGTTTATAACTATCCTCTCTATTGATGTTATTTGGTCTTTTTTCTGTTTCAATCGGAGGATAGTTATAAACTCCCTTAAACCTGGAAGAGACTTATTCGAAATTAAGTTTTTTTTACTTCTCAAAATCATCAACTGCTGGAATTGTGTATTTACGTTTTGAAAAAAGACCATTGTTGATCTTAAAAGCCCGACGAATTTGACAGCATAGCACGGCGAAAGTGTTGCATAATATTAATTAATTTAATCGCATAACCAAAAGCCTAAATACCATAATCAATGAGCAGCGAAAATCTACCAAAAAAGTTCAAGTATTCTCTTATTAGAGTAATGGGAATAAATCTGCACCCGCCAAAAGCCTTCCCTTCGTCACATTGCAAAGTATAAAGCTTAGCTGACAATAAAGACAGAAAAGCGAATATGTACTCGACGGGAGACAGAACGAAAAATATTGAAATGAATCCAAATTCCAAACTCAAAACTTGTTTGAAGAAGTAAATGGAGTTGGAGATGAAGAAAAGGGTTTGAGTTTCAAAACGTGCTTTCGAACGGAAATTATCAAGTGTTTGGTTTAAGAATTCCAAAAGAGACCGTGGGGAGAAGTACATACACCCTGCACATATATATGCGCATTTACATGCACAAACACATATGTGCTAAGGGAAGTGGATAGGGGTTCTGTAAGTTAAGTAAGAGAGAGTGGGGATTTTATATATTTTTTTTCAAGAGGGTTCCACAGCGCTGGATTTTCTCCCCGGTGGTGTGGGGGAACAGGAAGCGACAATGTGGTGTCGCCACGGTCGCCCCTGGCAACGGGATGAATGCCTCAACCGGATGGACAAGTGAGCATCGAGAAATCTTCTTAAGGAGTACCCCAAGGGACCTTCCTTGGTCCCCCATCCTTTTTTGCTAACTCACCCCTCTCAGGGGTTTTCCGTGGAAGCGGGGAATCAGGGTCGGTTCGAGGGGTAAGACAGGGGTGTTGGGGAACTGAAGAAGGGGAATCTTCTTCGCATTTGGCCGACATAAGTGTAAAACCAAGTCCCGTGTCGAAAAGCAGAGGTCGGCTTATGACGGAGGTAAAAAAAGAGAGTGGCTTGATAATTCACACAAGGGTCTGAAAGCAGAGTAAAACAAGGTAGGATGCATAGTTTTCAGATGATTACTATTATCTCAGCCTTCCACTTATTTTTATGAATTTTTAACAATTATTTTTGGAGAAATTATTGAGACAGTTTCAACCAATCAAAGCAAAATAGTGCTGAATATTTTACAATGCGACATATCATCTTACTAAGCTTGATGAAAAGTTCTTTATATTTTTAAATATTTGCACATGAAAAAAATTATTGTCACACCGGTATGGTTCTTGTAATAGTGTTTTTAGTTAAAAACATATAGCAATGAAAGTAACATGTGATTTGTAATTGTTTTACAGTTGAAATTCCATTTCTGAATGGCAATAACCTAATTTCTCTGTCACTTGAAATATTGGGCCCAAATGCAGTTTAAATATTTATCCTAATTTGTTCCAAAAAGGTATTTTTGCTCAAAATTTCATTTGAAATTGAAGAGAAATCTCAGTGCCAGATGGGATCTTGTGTATACTTATGGTTTTAAATGTATCTAGAGGCGTATATTATGTTCTTATGCATCAATTTGGTGGTGGATTCAATTCGTAACACCTGACAACCTCCAAATGTTTAGGCAGAAGTGGGAGGCTGAATTGATTGAAATGATAAAACCAGTTAAAATCTAGTGAAAATGAAGAGAAAAATCCTTTGAACATATCATGCAGAGGTGAACAACGAATTTGAAGTACTATACTCAACTGATATACTGAAGAATACACTGATAAGTAAATGTGATTACGCAAACAGCCACAAAAAAATCATTCTTAAATGTTGATGTTTTCATTATAATATACCAAAAATATAAATATAAATAATATATATATATATATATATTCAATCGACTAAGTTCACACGTGGTGAAAATATACCCAATAAGGAGTCACAGGCGTGACAAGTAAAAACATAGTGACACAATTCGTGTGAGTTTCTTTTGTTTGTGTCACTATGTTTTTACTTGTCACGCCTGTGACTCCTTATTGGGTATATATATATATATATATATATATATATATATATATATATATATATATATATATATATATATATATATATAATATACCAACCTAACTTAATAAAATTTTTAACCATTCAGACTTAATTTCCCCTCTCAAAGTATAAGTATTTTATTTGCCTGTAAGGTAGTACCTATCTACTCAACTACCTATCTACCAACTACCATGCGAGCCGTCGTAGAGGCGTGGGTGTTGTTTAGATACTACCACGACAAGGGAAGGGTTAGGGAAAAGGGAGGGGAAGAGAAAAGATAAGTGAATTGGGTTCATATTGTATCTCATATATTAGTCTATCGATTCGCTTTTGTTCTTCTATCGGAGACCAATACGCATAGTCTCCACCAGCATTCCACCTTTTCCTGTATTGTGCTAGCCTCTTCTATTTCCGTGTAGGAACGGAAGGGAACTATTTTTTATATGTAGCCCAGCCGGAGTAAAAGAAAAAACCAAACAAAACAGAAAAAAACAGACCGTAAGACAAATAAATGAGACAAATCGTTCACACACAATAGGGTAGTTTCCCATTTTTTATTGTTTTAATCGAAAGTTTTTAACCCCTAGAGTACGTAATTCAAGCCGTTCCATTAAAAATTACGTATAGTATTTTTCCTGATTAATTAAAAAGGAAAATTTGCAACGGCGCGAAAACGCGACGGCAAACTATTACATGCCGGGTAAATCTACGTTTGACGCAATGATGTGACTCCTCTCCCGGCAGCTAGGTAATGCAGCGAACGCCGCTAACAGATGTTTCGAGTTTCCCCACCTTATCCTCCCACTAGATATGTTATATACACTTTCTATTCCCTCACATAAGTTTTTTAACAGTGCGCCTTTCCTTTTATTTCGAGTATTTCACTTATTTTGGAAAATTAATTCATTCTGAGTCTAGGGTCTCAAGAACTTTACCCTTACCTAATCACGTTAACCTTACTACTTTCTCATAGGATTTGAGGATACGGTAACTTAACCGTGTACAACGCGGCAATCTTTAAAATTAAGTTATTGGTGGCGACCGATACTTTGTGGAATTCCATTGTAGGAAAAGGATAAACTAATTTGTACTATTCCACTGGATAAATTTGATTTATTGAGTCGACATGTTTCGCTGCACTGCAGAATCATCAGGACTGAAAGATTGACTTCAGTCATGATGATGCTGCAGTGCAGTGAAACATGTCGACTCATTAAATCAAATTTCTCCAGTGGAAAAGTGCAAAGTAATTTATCCTTTTCCTACAATCTTCAAAATGCTTGAACCTTGAGGATTCATGACCAGAAGTCAACCTGCGAAGCAGCACATTTATTTCAAGTGGGACTGCGATAAGACATACCGACTCCACAAAGATCCTTCCACGGGTAATCCATTGTCGAACCCTAAGCCTTGAATCTTAAGGGGGACCCTCTCCCCTCCGCCACGCGACCCCCTCCTGTTACGCGGGAATCTCACAATAGGTGGCAGATATATCGCCGCTTCAAAAACATCCGAAGGGGCATCGGGGCGTGTCTATAGTTCGCCCCAAAACCAGTTTCCATTCAAAGTTCAGTCTATTCAAACGACAGCAAGGCGACAAAGGACGTGGGAATGCAAGTTACCACAATGGGTTGTACCCAGCACTGGTCCTTGTGGTATAGTGGCACGCGAAGAGTAATTACGAGGACTAATGCTGATTCAAAGTACTGCTGGGCTAAAGGCCAGTTTACGATTGGTATCAACGTGATCTACAGAACCACAACAACCATTTGAATGCACCGAGTTCATACGAATGCGATGACGATTTCATGAAAGCTTCAAACGCTAACTTAAACAGTTAACGTCTAAGTTCAGCCAGTCTTAACTATCTACGTTTGACGGATCAACGCCAACATTCAATAAGAAATTGACGTTATTATAATGGATGTTGCTCACGGTAAAATTTTCGGAAAAAGTTTTATAAAATCAACTAATTTTATAAAAATGAGCTTGCTAACGATAAAACCGATTTAGTTTTATAAAACGTTTTACGGAATAGGACAGGTTCTATTTCCATAAAACCGTTTTATGCAACAACAAATGAGACGTTCCGCTCACCGCGTTGATAATAATCTCGTATCTATGTGAAGCCAAGAACAAGTAAAACGTAAATAAACATGGCTGGAAGTTCATGGAACGTTGAGACAGTATCCTTCTTGTTGTTAGAAGAATGAGTTGGAGCCTTAGTACCGTTGAGTGTGATCAGAAAGTAAGTAAATAAACAATACATATATTTTTTAACCTAACAGTCATCCAAAATAGAGTGTATTTATCACTTCACGTGTTCCAAAAGCGTCTCATAGATGGCAGGACATTGCAGTTTTATGAATAGTTTTACCGTGAGCAAGCAAGTACGTTTTACGTACGATTCATAAAACTTTCAATAAAAATGTTTATAAAACCGTTTTATGGAAAATGTTACCGTGAGCAACAGGCATTACTGGTTTTCCTTTGCAATACCTTAACACACCCTTGACATGAAGGAAGACAAGTTATATTCCATATCGTTCAACAATATTTGATTTATCACTTGATTTTCCCAATCTAAATTCAGTACTGTGATTCATTTTTATGTTTTTATGTTCGGGGCTTTCTATTATCTCTAGTGCGCTAATCACTTCGTATAGCACAACAACGCACATATACTTTCCATTCGTTAAAGAGACCCTGCGCACTACGTAGTGCGCACTGGAAAACAGATCGAGATGAAGATATGACGCACGCAAAACAAAAAATGAACGTCGACATCCGCATTCGTGATTGTTGTCAACTTTGCCGATTTTTTAGTATAGATGTCAAAACGTTCATATTGTGAGGTTTTTCATTATTTCTCTGCAATGAAAATGCTAATATTTTCAAATACTTATTTTGAACGAATTCAACAACTTTAATCTATTTAATCGGCCGTGACTGTTGTTCAGCTATAAGAATACCACCTACCGGAAGGCTACAAAACATTTCACCAGCGTAACTCGTTCCATATTAATGACGTTCGTTCGTTCCGCTATACAGTGCGCTGATATTCTGTTCCGTTAATTGCGCCATACTATCAACACCTTAAAATGGAAATATTCCATAATCTGCCTACTATGTCTAGTAAATGGTAATTTTTGATCTATTTTATTCGTTTTCAGCCTGTGTGCCTTTCCTAAATGCTTGTTTCTTTGAAATATACCAAGGGGTAAGATTTAGAGGGGGAACACAAGTTTAAGTCCATCCAAATATTGTGCGCTGCTGATCTATGCGCTGTAATTCGTAATTAAAAGCTTGCTTATGCATGGTAAGATTTCTACAATCGAACTTGAGATCAATTTCATAATCAATAAATTCCGTCGATTCGATTCAATCTCCTTCTCATCTCGTCTAACTCCGGCTTTATGTCTCGTAACAATATACCTGATATTGGCGGCTTTTGTCAATCCAAGTTACAATCGAGGCGAAATCACGTATGACCGCGGTTTTACGGTAGAATTACAACATGTATTTCTCTACGCGTACATCGAGGGAACCTCTAAAACAAATGAAAACGGTCATTTTCGACTCGCTCAGGCGAAAAGGAAATAAACCTTCAAGAAAATAGCCAATAGCAAAAAGAACGGCACCACCTTGAGCTTCCTCTATCTCCGGATTTATGCCTCGTAACATTGTACCTGATATTGACGGCTTTTTTCAATCCGAGTTACAATCGGGGCGAAATCACGTATGACCGCGGATTAACGGTAGAATTACAACATGTATTTCTCTCCGCGTATATCGAGGAAACCACTAAAACAAATGAAAACGGTCCTTTTCTCGGGTGAAAAGGAAATGAACCTTCGAGAAAATAACCGAAAGCAAAAAGAACGGCACCACCTTGAGCTGACGGCTTTTGACGCAAGCCGGAGGTGATTATCCGTAAAAATCGCCGCAAAGCGGGGGAGAGAAAAAAAGTTGAAGAGCGAAGAGCGATGTGCCGGAAGCGTTGTATGAGAGAGTGGTAGTCCGTAGAATGATGAGAAAGGAACGTTCGTGAGGGATTGAGTGGTTGAGCGCAAGAAGGGCCGGGCAGTTTTTAAGTGAGTGAGCACTGTCCGCGGGTTTATTTGGCCATTTATCTCCTCTCCCGACCCTCCCCCTATGGCCGGCCCTGGCCCAACCCCTGAATACCCCCTAGACGTACGAAAAGGGAACGTCGATATATAATAAAACCACTGGGAAGAATGGGAAGAGGACTTGGATATATCTTTTTTTCGTCTCTCTCCTTGAGTGGCTCATCACTCTACGGTCTTCTAAGGGTTTGAGTTTTTTTCTTCTATCTTCAAGGATGGTATTCTTCCTAGTGAGATGTGTGCAGTGCATGATGGGATTTCTTGACAACTATTGGAAGTGAGGGTAGGCAGAAGAAATGACACGTAGCACATCGAAGAAAGATATGTCGTGCTGGTGCTGAACGCAATTGACACTTCAACCGTTTGACGTAGGACCACGAATTTTTGGGATGTGAGAAGTATTTTTTCCGGAGTAAACTTCGATACCTATTCCTCTACGGAATGTATTAAAAATAAATAAATAAATAAAACGTTTATTGTCGTAGACCCTTTATCGGTCTTTTAGACACCTTAGTATAAGTATAGCGAAACTTGGTGGCACTCAAAAGTGGAGTGTCTCATGTCAGTCTAGGGAATTGACGCGTCGATGAGCAGGTGCGGAGGTACCACAGGCCTCCTCAGTGGACCTTTTGATTTACCCTCGGCCTCTTTATCCCACTTCTCTTACATGCTTTCCTCTTCTGGACATCATTATTTTCACAAGCAAGTGCCGCCAAGTTTCGCTACACCTATACATTAATTATCATTTACACGAGACATAATTTACACCTTTGAACGTACAAACTTAATGTCCCTATAATCCAAAAAATAATTCCCCAACCTAATTTAAGCACCTAAGTAAAGGTATTACCTACTGATGTATCTCAATCTATATATAACATCTTTTTACAACACCAGGTGATACCGATGTGAACCATGCATGGTTTTATTGCTATTTATTGTTGCACATTTAAGATTCGATGCGGTGTAGCGTTTTTAGGAGAGAGGAGTTGTTTCCTGAAGATTAAACAGCAGCAAAATTAGTTGAAAAACTAGTTGGGAGTCACTATAAATATATTCTCTGGAATGAAAAGGTTGATCTTTGTTCCTTGTTTAGGCATTCGCGGTGATCAACTTTTGTGATAGGTTTTCGGGATTTCTACCGCGTGTGTCCATTGTGTAGACAACAGTTTCGCCCAACATGCACAGGACTTCCTCAGGTCCAAAGTGTGTCATGCAGATTTTGACCGTCTATTTATACACTGCCTTGTATGTAGGGACGAGAAAAAGATACTTCCCGAGACTAATTCGTGAGGCCAATGATACAACAAAGAAGAAAAAACAAAACTTCAATATAGAGGACAGTCACACGCTCTCAAACACGTGGAAGCGCTTCTTCCAAAAATCAGCCAATGGCAACGCTCGATATAAAGACCAATCAGAACGCATCAAAGATGACAAAGCAGTGTATAAATAGACGGTCAACATCTGCATAACACACTTTGGACCTGAAGAAGCCCACTGCATGTTGGGCGAAACTGTTGTCTACACAATGGACACACGCGGTAGAAATCCCGCAAACCTATCACAAAAGTTAATATTTTTTTAAATGCATTGGTTATTTCAAACATATTTCGGAATAAAAAGCGTTGCCTAATTGTCTACGCGATGAGTTTATGTTTACTAACAACTTTAAACCTACAAAATAATGTATTATGTTTACTTCGACACTTTTACCTTCGATGCAATGCAACGTCTTCAGGAAACATCAGCTGTTTACGAAAGATGGTACACTTTAATAACATTACTTGAAATTAAAAATAATACACTCTGTGAGATCGTAGAATGTTTAATTTTTTTATTTCATTAAAAAATTCAAACTTTTTCTGCACGAAACAGCGTTGCCTAATCGTGTAGGAAATGAATTAAACTTTTTTCAGTCCGAAAAGTAATTTAATATATACGTCGATACTTCTAACTTCGATGCAATGTTTTTTTTCAAGGAAACATAAGCTGTTTATTGAAGATGATACACTGCAACAAAGTTACTAGAAATATTAAAAAAATATATTCTTTGGGGTCGTTAAAATTTTTAATTTGTTCATTTCATTAAATAATTCGAACTCTTTCCGAACGAAACAGTGTTGCCGAATCGTCTGTTATAATGAATTAAACACCTTTCAGCCCACAAAATACTGTATTATGTTTACTTAGATACTCCTTCCTCCAATGCAATGGATCATTTCCATGGAATATCAGCTGCTTACTGAAGATGATACATTTCAATATTACTTGAATTATTACAATATTAAATTATGTGCGGTTGTTAAGTTTTTAATTTTAAATTTCATAAAATAATTCAAATTTTTTCCACACCAAACAGTGTTGTCGTCTCGTCTGTTACAAAGAATTAAACACCTTTCAGCGCAAAAATAATGTGATACGTTTACTTTGATACTTCCGTTGCAATGCATCGTTTCCGGAGATCATCAGCTGTTTACTGAAGATGATACATTTTAACGAAGTCACTGGAATTATTAAAAAATTATATTTTGTGGGGTTGCTAAGTTTTTAATTTTCAAATTTCATTAATTAATCCAAACGTTTACCGCGCGAAACAATGTTGCCAAATTGTCTGTTACAATGAATTAAACACCTTTCAGCGCAAAAATAATGTGATACGTTAACTTTGATACTTCCGTTGCAATGCATCGTTTCCGGAGATCATCAGCTGTTTACTGAAGATGATATATTTTAACGAAGTTACTGGAATTATTAAAAAATTATATTTTGTGGGGTTGCTAAGTTTTTAATTTTCAAATTTCATTAATTAATTCAAACGTTCACCGCGCGAAACAATGTTGCCAAATCGTCTGTTACAATGAATTAAACACCTTTCAGCCCACAAACTTAACGCAATCTCATGTCCCCTAATAATAATTGCCAACACCCCCTTATCAGCTCTTCCTTCCTCCGAGCTCACCCCCCCCCCTAACCCCATCCCGCAAACAAGAGCCGCGTTCCCATGGCAACCCCCGAACCCACTACGTCATCTCCTTACTTCCGAGCCGTTAATTTTTCCAATTCCTCGGGCGATACATTAAATTAGCCGCCACCAGAGAGCGGTCGCGACACTATGACGTCCTTTATTCCCAGCGTCCCCTCTCGGAATCATCCTGAATTACAGGAGCATCGGCTGGAAAATTTAAATATTACGAATGGCATTGAATCGGATAAAATTTAACGTGTAAAAAAACGAAAATTATTACTTTTTAATTCAGCTCCATGGTTACCAAATTCTCCGCTGATAAACGAACCCTAGTAAGTTCACACAAGAAAGTAAAACGTAAACGCAGTTTATTTGAATCTACTAATATGATGAGATGAGTTATATGATAAGGTAAACTCAACATTTGTTTCCGGTTATTTGCTAAGTTCTTTCTCACTTTGTTTAAAAGAATTTCAAGTTACTTCCCTCATAAAAAATAAATAAAACACGTAATTATACTTGACAAGTCTTACGTGCCTGGTCAAGTATTTTTATGCGGCATGGAAGTTGTGATTTCAAATATCCCAAAGGAACACTATAGAAGTAACTCTTTCTCTTTATATACTTGGAATTTTCCTTTCATCTGACCGTTAATCTTTCTCAGAACTACTCATCATACGGTCAATGATTGATCTGACTTAAAAACTCTAAAACAAAAGATAATATTTTTTAGTTATGGCGTTATTAACAATCTGGTATGCAAGAAATTTACTCTGAAATGCCGTAGGCTATGCATGTTAATGGATAAAAGTACACACAAGTGTATGCATATTACATTAACCCTTAAGCTGTGGCAGCTAGAGCGCATTTCGTCCACCCTGTGCGGCAAATGTCTATTAGGACAGAGCCTGTCGCTCCTTCCCACGGGCCGAGGCCGGGCAGTTATATGACCCATGTAATCCCCTCCCGATCCTTTTTTCGGGATCCCAGGGGGTGGGCACCGGAACTTGTCGAGGGATTAGTGGAACTTGGAAGTAATTTTGAAAATTTGTTTATAGGCGTAATTGTTGAAAACAAATATGACAATATATTTTCTAGCAACTTTCTGTTTAATTTGATACCAAACGCCAAAAAAATCCGTTGATAATTGAGCCGGGCGCGAGCATAAGACAACTAACTTTTGAGACATCCGTAGCCTCTTGAGCGAACAATCGGAAGAAAGGGTCGCACACCATTTCGGTGGTATGCGATTCCTAAAGAGCGTGGGAAGGGACTGGTTTGGGTAAAAATGGTGGATTCCCAGATGTCCATCGCAGGAAAGAAAGAGTTCGGGTCATAAAAATATGAGAGGACTGAGGGAGCAGGTAGACAGAAAGGGTCAAACGTACAAGAACGTTCTCTCCGCAGTTCCCGGTACACTCGTACATGTACGTTTCCCGCAGCCTAAGGGTTAAAGTACAGTTCTGTTAAAAAAAATCGTACCGCCGAAAACTTTTAAGCCCCGAGATTACGACAATTTGGCAACGTGGTCACGCCCCCTGAGAGGGGGAGCAATCTAATAATCTTATAATGTCACAATTAAATTATAGTTTGACTTATTTGCTGGTGTAATATTAACCCAGAATTATGTGAAATTGGAGTGTAAACGCAATTTTTCTACAGAATGTAAGCCGATTTTTTTTTAATTTGTAGTTTTCAAGGACGATAGAAATCATTCAAGGTCTCATAAAAATACTAGTTAAAGTATTTAACAAGGCTAGCCTGAAATGAAGAAAACAATTTAAGAGAATGGTAAAAACAATCAATGAATTGCTAAATAAATGCCAGATAAATATTTGATAAATCATGAACTCGATATAATATAACATTTGGGTTTTAAAACCAGAAGTACCGCAAGTGTCTTTTTTGACCCCTTTTCAATTTCGACAATCCTTTATTTCTCCTTGGTTCGTACCAGCTCTTGCATATTTCTTGACTTTTATTTATTTTAGACGGAGAATATAATATGAAAACAAGAACATCATAGCAGCCATAGTTTTTAATGTACATTACCTTCTACCTATTATAGTACCACAGGGGTCATATTTTGACCCCAGACTATATCTTTCCTGTTTTGTTGGAGTTTTGTCATTTTAAAATGGAAGTATATTGTCTTTTGTTAAAAAAACCTTTTCTTCATAGTTTTTCAGGTTTATTATAAACAATATTAATCGTTTATTAGTTTTCAAAATACGTATTTATATACAGGTGCGCATAGGTATAATATTTTTTGGTATACGCGAAGTTGAAGAACTTCAAAACAGATGCGTAAATATTGACGAATAGGTTTTCAATTTCTCAGGACTCCTTGGAACACCTATTGCAATAGGACAAAAATTTATGTTCAATGCATTTTGCAGTACTTTTGAGCAATGATCTCATGAAAATTTGGAAAGGACAAAGTGAAAACGGTAAGTTATAGGATGTTACTGTAAACCACTATTCCTCCAAGGTAAAATAGTAAACAATAACAAATGGAAGATATTTTCAAAACAATTTGCATATTATTAAATTCGATTTAATATCTTAAATTTATTTTAAGAAAACTAAGTATTCCTAAGGGGTGAAACTGACTCCTGTATACAATACTTACAACGAAATAAATACTTACAACGAAAAGTCTGGTACTTTTAGTGTTAAATATAATATATTCCATTCACGTAATTTCTAAGTTGGTCACTCGATTGCATTTACGAGTAAATGTCATCACAATATCCTTGTTGTGGTGCAAAGGTCATGAGTTTAGGTGAATATAAACAAATGACGCATGATGTTAAATGTTTGACAGTCCTGTTTTGATTACATAATGGTTAATTAACAGTCATTAAATATAAAAATACACAGACACAATCCAAGTTATCCCGAAATAAAAAAGTTGCAATAAAAGAACAGACATTATTTATCTAAGCAAAATTTATCATAATTTAATAAATGACAGAAAACCTTTCAACAAAGAAATGGATCCAAGCAACCAAATTAAAATTGTAAATAAATAAAAACAGCACCAAACTTGACAACAATCTTGACAACAAACAGGTAACAATCTTGAATATGTCTATGTATTTATATATTTAATGGCTGTAAATTTGCCATTATGTAATCAAAACAGAACTGTCAAACATTTAACATTATGCATCATCTGTTTACTGCCGTGAAGATGAATGAATAAAAATCCGAAACGTGGGAAACAGTTTTAAATAATATTACTTGACCTAAGCTCATGCCATTTTCACCATTTATAAAAACTAATGGTGTGTAGTTTGTATGCTTTATCAGCTATTGATAAAATTAAATCATCTACTTACCGCAGTAATGTCAAAAATTACATTCTGTTTCAGAGAAGGCATTTTCACCGTTCGATGTGGCAAATGAGTCAAGTTAGAGACTTAATGTGGATTAAATACTGAGAAATTTCGTCGTATGAAACTACATTTTTGCGTCATAAATAATACAGTATATACTTCGTACTTCTTACGGGCATTGAAGTCAACAAAAATTATAATATGGTCTCCACTATGATTAGGGAAATGTCTCGTTGAAATTTACCTCAAATAATAGTTTTTCCCGCCTCACCAACCGCCCGCCTCGCCGCCTCCCGTCTATCTCAACTCTGCTCAAGTATTTGTATTTTTCTCCCCCTCTGCCGTAGCTACAACAACAATTAACGAATATAATAAATATTCTGTGCCAGACGATGCTACGTGTATCGGAGAAACGTGTCGTAATAATAAAAAATATAAAAATATGTCGAGAATAAATATCATTTGAATATCTTTGTTTGCATCGGGAAACAGCTGATGTTACAGTGTTGAGTCGACCGAAGCCACAGAACATGTATGTGTTTATCCTTTATCTGTACATATGTGCAATGTGAGCCTATCTGTACATGAGAGAGAATGTTGGGAAACGGGGGTGGGCATGTCTCCTCTCAAACGAAGGCATGTATATAAGTGCTTAATGCGCTGTGTAATTAAATCCAGAAACTAATTAACGGGTGCCTGAGAACACTTTAATGGAAATCTAATCTAACGTAAAAAGGAATTTGATTTATATCCCCCGTTCCCTTCCCTGCCCGAACCCTTATTATTATCCCCTACTCCTCCTGGCACATGCGAGCAAGGAGAGAAAAAAAACCCTTTTTCTAAAATGAAAAAAATTTAAGGGTAAGGAACCCTTCGCAGCATTCCATCCTGAAGTTTCTCCTTCGATTCACACCCCTTGCATAAACCTTTCTTACTTCGTCCCCCTAAACATCCTAACCCTGAGAGAGTCCCCTTATCAAAACCCCTGACTACTACACCCTCCTCCACCCCTCACCCCATGCGAACCGTCATACCCTGACAATCTCGCTCTCCGACTCCTGACCCTACCCGGAATTGCCAACATATCAAAATTTCACTATTCCTTGTCTCTTCACTTCAGTGAATCTCGTTCGAAGACTTGCCAACCTGACCGTGAAAATTTCCAAGCGTGAAACAACAAAATGTCAGCAAGTTCGTGTGGAAAATGTGGCACTACTGTAAGGTGATGATCTGGTTCCATATTAGGGAAAGCTTTGGGAATTTCGAGCCTCGAAAGTTATTGAATTTTGACAATCCCTCGAAAACTTTTAAAATGTCCAATTTAAGGATACTGGGACTAGCCTCAGTATTACCTTTTACGCGCTAGTGCACATAAGTGCGATAATATTCCACTGAGGAAAAATCATTCGTCTTGAATGGAATTCGAACCCGGACCCCTCGATTTCACGATCGCGTGATCGAGGGATCCGGGTTCGAATCCCGGACAAGGTTGAATGATTTTTCCTCTGTGGAATATCGCACTTTTAAAATGTCACTTAAGGTAGAACCTGCGCTTAGAAGTACTGCTTTCATTACATAGATACTCTCGAGAGCAACTAGATAAAATGGCTCAAACTGTTAATTATAATAATTGAAAATAATTTTCAATCAATCAACATGGCTGTACAGTAGATGAGTTTTCTTCAAAATGAAGTAATCCTGTCTTATGAAGAATGGCTTTTAAACGACGCCATGTCTCAGAGGAGTTTAAAAACTTTCTCTGGAACTGCAGTAAAGCTGAATCATTAAAAAATTAGGGATGAACTAAAACAACAGAAGTAGTGAGTGCTTTTTCTTTTTTAATGTAAACCTAATTAAAACAAATGTATTATATATAATTGCTGACGATGAACTCGACAACACTATAGCTGGTCAACATATCATAGTTTCACTCCGGTCCGGCACCTTCGTTTGTTTGCTTAGTTTCACTCCAATGTTTTTGTTTACTCCCCGAACATAGTTGCCAAGTCTGCTTCAATATGGCGGCTACTGACGAAAGTAAGACTTCATCGCTTTTCAATCATAAATATCTGCATTAAATGGCCGATAAGGTAACCTGAAAAAAATTCATTGTATCCGTTGATTATTTATTCACCATATGGTCGTTTTTGAGGTTGCCTAGTCGAGGAAAATCTCGAGAAATAAAATGTTGAAGTGAAGGACGACACCATTCCGCCATAAGAGCAATGTAATTTGAAGCTGAAAATGACGATTTTCAAATCCTGTTATCGGCGCTAAATGGCCGATTACCTCCGATCACTTTTTCACAGATCGACTAAGGCATAATTTCTCTGCAATGTATGAAAATATCAGGGCATGTTGTCGAAGGTCCTTGCAGTAGAGGTTCTACCTTAAATATTAATTTTTTTCGAGGCTGTGAAGTCAAGTCCACGCCATTGTTGAATTCTATTCCTTCTTGAATGAGTCCTTTGGTTGGATCTCATTGCAGGAAAACATTAGACATTTTTAATAAACTTGGAAATTTTAAGTAACTCCTGGTACTATAAAATGTTATTTTAACTAAGTGTTAGACAGTAAAACTCACTCAAAGAAGCTATAAACACTCTATACAAACTAAATACAGCCCGTTATCTACATTTGCCGACAAAAAATTACCTACCAAACGCTCTTAGTAATAATTTTCATGAGAGTATTAAAGCTTAAAGGCAAATCTGAAATATGTCTGCAAATATCAAATACTTCGTCTTTGTGCACATTTTAATATTACTTTACAGTAACTGTCATATGCAAAATAATAACAGTTGTCACGAAAACATATCATTTTTCCTTTATGTTTAACTAATAACATTTATTATTTTATGTTTATCTAAAAGTTTATGACAGTTCACAAGTCATAAAAACATATTTTCAGACACGTATATAAAGGCATTTTACTGTGAAAATGAAGTTCTAGATACGATACAAGAAAAATCAACTTGTAGTAACATGAGCGTCAACAGAAGTACTTCTTATGAAGTATGTCGGAAAGGATAATTTCTTAAATTTTAGGTTTAAACTACAAGGAAAGGAGAATGAGATTAATTTTCGATTTTTTATACAGTACGAAAAGTTAAGTTTGAATAAAATTCGTTGAATTGAATTCAATTACCTTCTTTATGAGATGATGTATCGATTTAAAAGGCTTATGCGTTCTTGTCATAAATAAATGTGTTATATTCTGAAAATTCGGAATTCTTAGTATTTTAATCCTTGAATAAATTTAAAATTTATCATACAGATTTCGTGAGAAGCCAATGTTGACGCAACAAAAAACCTCGAAAATACGAAATTTTGTATTCACGAAAATCGTATCTATCCAGATTCACACCACGTGTTTTGGTTCCATATCCCCAAGAGGACAATCCGTAAAAACGAATCCATACACAAAGCATTCCTAAAGAAGATCGGATCCATTCATCCCGAGGGCGTCGTGGTAACTCGTCGATTTTCCACTTCGGACCCACGCGATCGGTTTTTTTTTCGACGTATATCGAGGAAGGGAAAGAAAGAAAGATGAAGAGCGATGTGCGTGTAGTGCGTCTCTTTGGTTTAGGGGAGGGGGGCGAAACAAGAGAAGGGCGGAGAGGGTAAGTACAAGGGAGAGAGAGAGAAAAGGAAGCGAGATAAGCAGGTGGACATCCCTTTTCCAGTAAGAGGGAGGATGATACAATCGATAATTCGATATATCGATGTATCGGACCCGTCGGCAGTCCATTTGCGGATTCCGGGTGGGGTAATGGTGGAGGGTGTTGAAAATTGAAAAGTGGATGTGTATGTTGGAGGGGAGATTTCGAGGGATATACAAGGTAGGAGGTCCACTCAAAGGAAAGGATCCGTGGAAGAGAAAGGGTCTGTGTGCTTATCAACAGAACGCACCCATGACGTCTTCTTCACGTACAGTTTAGACGTCTCATAGACAACTACGAATGATTCAGTGAAGTTAAATTCACTGTCATGGCTGCATACTGATAACACCATTGCCTCGTTCTATTAACCCAAAGACGCAAGTGGGAAAACCTTTACTAATTTCTAAGAGCTTCATAATTAAAAACTAATCACAATTATTGAAAGCAAGGTATCCTTTTTAACCCACCATTGGTCGCGCTATGAGATTTTCTCTTTAACCAAATTTAAACTTGTGCTCACTTTGTTATCGTGAGTTTGAATAAGTTCCCTTTCCTTCTAGCTGACTTTTTATCTCATCCTACTGACCTTGCCGTCTCAAAAAGTATAAATGAAGCGTACGGCAGCTGTGTAATGATGACATGTCTGATACCGTCGGCTACAAGGTGTGAGACTTTTCCTCATCGTGCGACCACTGACGTTATTTGTTTTTGTATAATCACTCAGTTGCGTTACACTCTCGCAACATGCGGGCAAAGTTGATTCATTTCCTGGAGAGCAGATACGTTAATGCAAATTTATGAGTCATGAGAATGTATGTCCTCATAAATAAATTTATCTTCATGAGAATGGTAATTTTCTTCATTTACACCCCATGATAACATCGCCAGTAAATTATCAATGATTACGTAATTGAATCAGTAATTGTGTATCTGTGTAAACCATTGATTCAAATAAACATTTAGAGTAATAAATCAAATCTAATTATAGTATATTATAGTGTCAATAAACGCTCTATGATAGATAATCTGAGTGTGAGAAAAAGTCTCACACGCGACCGCTCGCGTGATAGGTAGCTTAGCGACCACTCCCGGGTTAAAAATTACTTATTAATTTTAAAAAATTGCAAGGACTATGTATGAAAATAAGTTTGTTAATCTAAAATTTGTTAAAAAACATGCAATGTTTAAAATATAGGCTCCAATAATTTGATATTAATTTTAAATATTTAAATAAATGGGTTAATGAATTGTAGATTAAAGAACTAGTACGGTGATAGAATGATTCGCTATATCCAGCGAAATAAGAAAGTTTTAATGCTGAAGATGAAAAGAAGCCCATTTTTAAATAAAAATAAATACCTTAATTTGATGGGCACTGTAAAACTAATGTAATAATAACAATATGTATTTATCATGCATGATATGTATGAAACTAATGTAATAATATTATGATAGATATGTATTGATTCTAGTCTCAATATGATGATTGGTCATGAAGCAGGTGTCATCCCTAGCAACGCCAGGTAATTCAACTAGTAACTAGTTAAAACAATTATAGATAAGTAAATGGGTCCTAGCATAGAGCCTTGCGTATTAAGTAATAATAATAATATGTATTTATCCGTGGAATCAACATTACGAGCAAATTCCACATTTTAAATAAATAAGGATAAATTAGGAATCACATTAGGGCATTGCCTGTATTG
Source organism: Pyrrhosoma nymphula (assembly GCA_963573305.1). Lineage (NCBI taxonomy): Eukaryota > Metazoa > Arthropoda > Insecta > Odonata > Coenagrionidae > Pyrrhosoma > Pyrrhosoma nymphula. Next base: position 64,521,683 of record OY754340.1, on the reverse strand, counting down.
GGATACCTAAAGATAAATAACAATATTCAAATATTTAAAAAAATAAGTAAACCGAGATCAGAAACGAAACATAAATAAATGCATGAAAAGATAACAATATGATGTTTAATCACAACTTGTCGTGCATACAGTTTATAGTGAGTATTAACCTTACTATTAACAAAAAAATACATCTGGATTTTCTACATTAAGTAACCATTTTTTTACTCTTTTCAAAAAGATGTTAAACTATTTGAACCTCTTACATACTATCTGGCAATCTATGAAATAATTTTGGCCCTACATAGATAAATGAGCGTTTGAACAGGGCCAAATTTGTCTTGGGCAAAATATGCATTGATATAGATCTTAGGTTGTAAAATTTGTTTTTTGGTTCTTCCTTAGGTTTATTACCACTTCTGAGGTAGAACAATTTCAATACATTGTAAACGTAAAGATGAAGTAAACGAAATACTTATTTAAAAAGTGGGTGTTAAATATTTCGATATACTTCGAGGTATCGAAACGGTATGGATTCTTAGAAATATCTCGTTTTCTTAAACTGAACCGTCAAATTAGAGTTAAATTTAAGTGGCTACTCAATTTAGAAGGCAAGGTCCTCTACACGTCAATATATTCTTATTAACAAAAGACAGGTTCCTACTTAACAAATTAATAAGTTAAAATACGAGCATCAAATAGATTGATATATCTCGTGGTATTGAAACGATTTAGAGTCATCCAAACATCTCGTTTCCTCACTCTACATTTAGAGAACTGCTTCCAATCAAGGGACACGCTCGAACTTCGAGAAATTGTCATTTTAAATGCGAGTATTGAATATTTCGATATATAACGAGGTATTGAAATGATTTCGAGTCGTAGAGATCTTGTTTACTGAACCGTATAATAAGGGTTTATAGCTGAATAGTTCTTAAATATATCGACAAGCACCTCTTCACGTAAGTGATCGCTCTCTGATCAAACAACACGCTTGAATTCTTCCCCACTTTCCACAACCAATTCCCCACCAGAGGGGGACGCCTTCGTCACGCTCCATCTGCGACCAATCTATCGAATCATTTTCGATACGATAACTCCGCTGGACGATAGGGGATCGTAAGGGGAGTGAAAATCTCTCTCCAGGATACCCCCTCACAGCTTCCTGTGTCATCCGTTGGCACTAACTCTCCCTCTAGCGAACCCTGGTTGCACTCACGAGAAACCCTTGTTCGGATTCCTCCATATCCCTTTTCTGGCCACACGCGAAGCCCTTCAGGGTTTCTGGGGATAACAATGGAAGGGGGAGGGACAAAAGGAATCCTGATCTTCTCCCTAAAACCTGGGAAAACCGATAACCAATTCTTTCCTTCGATGAGATATACCCTGTTTTTGTTCTCTTGTATCGAATCGGGGAAATATCGCTTATCCACTGAATTTGTTGTCAGGAGAGAGAATAAACCAATCAGCCCAACGTTCGTGAAATCGATATATCGCACTGGACCGGTTTAACGCACATTATCGTTTATCGTTTGGCCACATCCTAAATACTCCTGGAGCATTTCTGACCCTGAGTAGAGAAATATTTGATTCGCGAAGTAAATAAAAGACAAAGAATAGACATGTTGTTAAATATTTCGTTACGAACGTCATGTGAGCACAGCATTAATATTTTTCTACGCAAACAAACGAAAGTTTTAAGATGGCTCGGCGGTTAAGCAAGGCATAAGCGAAGAAAAAGGTTTCTAAGTGTAATAAATGACCAATTCTTGGGTACGCCAGACCCTTTATCGGTCTGCGGGAGGAGTTAATCTCGACCCTTCGTCGCAGTGCTTGCCCCACTCACATGTACGAAGTCAATTGCTGATTTATGTAGTGGAAAAGCGAAAGTAAATTTTTCTATGTGCCCTTGAAATTGAGGCTTACAAGTACATTTTACAGTCTAGAAAACCCTTTTTCCTCTGAGAATTTGCAACAGTAAAGGTACGTGTTAGAGAATTTGAAATTAATCAGGACTTGTGACATGGAGATATGCTATCCGCCATGCTCTACAATGTGGTCCTGGAGCGGGTGATGAGAAAAATAGAAGTCAGCAACCCAGGTGATACTTTGTTCAACCGTATATCGCAAAACCTAGCCTATGCTGATGATGTCGATATGATATCAAGAAGACTCAAAGATCTTGAGGAAGAGATTAGAAAAGGAGGCAGGAAAATTTGGGCTAAAAGTGAACTGTGCCAAAACACAGTACCTGTTCTCTTCCAGGAAAAGTACGTCTGTAAAAGATAAATCTATAGAATTAAATGGTAAGAAATATGAGAGATTTAACAACTTCAAGTATTTGGAAGTGCTGGTGGCAAACGATAATGAAATGCAAGAAGAAATAAAAGCTAGGATTGCAGCAGGCAATAGGGCTTATCGATCTTTGTTGAAGGTGCTCAAGACACGGAACCTTAGTCGGAACTTAAAAACGAAGGTTTATCGAACAGTGATTAGACCTGTGGTTATGTATGGTTCAGAAACATGGACCATGACTACTGCAGAAGAAGAGCTGTTAAAAAGATGGGAAAGGAAAGTGCTAAGAAAGATATTTGGTGCAGTGAAGGAAGACGGACAGTGGAGAATACGGAGGAATAGAGAACTGGAGGAACTCTACAAGCATCCTAACATAGTGGCAGAAATTAAGTGCAACAGGATAAGGTGGTTAGGGCATGTTGAGAGAATGCCTGAGGATAGGATGGTGAAAAAGATATACCTTGGACATCCTAGTGGCAGAAGATTGAGAGAAAGACCTCGGAAAAGATGGTTGGGATGATGTAGAAGATGATCTATGAAAGATAAGAATAAGAAGATGGAGAACTCATGCAGGATATCGTGATGTCTGGGCTAACATTGTCAGAGAGGCCAAGGCCATACAAGGGCTGTAGTGCCGAGGAGTAAGTAAGTATGGGTACGTGTGCCCCCTGCCACAAGACTGCAGAGGCTTGCAGGGTAGTATGAAGACGAACATGTCGGATCGCGAAGATATATAACAACAATTGTCGCTAATTGGTCTCACTATACGTACTCTGTCTTAGAGTTATGTATTCCGTTACCATCCTCTTGTATTCCCTGCTTTGGATCTCAGTCTAGATAACCCTTTTTCCTCTAGGAATTTCCAACAGTATTGGTACGTGAAGTAATATCGGGTTCGACCCATCCTGGACCGAGTTTCCTCGCGAAAGGTATGAGATGAAGCAAGAGGGGAAGACGACGGGCAGAATTAATAAAGCAAGGCGAGTATGCCTCGCCTTGCGTCCGGGAGATTATACTCTCGTTCCCTGCAACAAGGGTTCGGGGGCGGGGGGGAGGGAAGGGTTCCCCTTAACGGGTTTGGCGTATAAATAAGTCGTCTCCTACTCTGGTATGAGATCTCAGATTTATATCAGCGAGCAGGATGGAAGAGGAGGGTCTTCGTTATGTTTAAGGGGACTAGGTGGTTGCTTTCCTCCTTTCGCCACCCGCCGACGGATGGCGCTGGATGCGGGAACGGGGTAAGAAGAATTAATCCAACGGGTGGGGATTAAAAACGGTTAGAAAGGGGTGGTTGTATTACGCTCTTACTTCCACGACCAGGCTTGCCAACCACTCCACGCGTTTGTGAAGAAGATGGTGAGCGCAAAGCATGGTGGGAAGGATAAGTGATGGTGGGGGAGAAGGATACGGGAGATATAAAAAAAACTCCGGTCCGGATTATGCGAGCCCGGTAAATATTTACGAAGTGAAGAGCTTTCTCTCTTTCTCCGGGCCACATCCAAGGAGGAAGGAGTAGGAAGAAGAGGGGGTGTATACCGGAAAAGATTGTTCTCCTAAGGTGCGTTCTTTAACGTCGGTACGTGATATCTGGGAAGGTTTGAGCTTAAAAGGCTCTAGTTACCAAGATATATGTAGAAGCATCTACATCTACATACTACCCCGCAAGCCGCCTCAATAGGCGTGTGGCGGGGGGTGCTAGGACACCAGCCATTTACATATAAAAAGGAAACGCTCTAATGAAATGACGCCTAGCATTTATTTATTAAAGTCCCTTATTGTTCGGGGGAAAAACAAATTCCCATACCTATCCGTTCGGCAAAATATCTCTCTTAATTTATCGTTTCTGTCGGACCTGGAAATATAGTGGGGTTCTAATATGATGTTCTCCGTGTCGCTCTTAAAGATATATCTATTCTCAATTGCTCAAGCAATCTAAGACTAGCGCGCAGCCTCCGAGTCTCTAGCGGCTCCCAGCCTAATTCGTTTAACATCTGTGTAGCAACGCTGTCTGTACGCCCGTAGCAGTTTTTGACGAATCGCGCAGCTTTCCTTTGTATTTTATTAAGTTCCCGAATAAAGTCTTTCTGCATCGGATCCCATATGATCGCTGCATATTCAAGGTGTGGCCGGACGAGTGAGAAATAGCACCTCTCTCTTTTACTTGTTCATCCGAAAATCTTCCCACAAAGCATGGCTGTTTTGACATTAAAGATGGGTGCATATTCATTACAAAATCATATACATACATCAAAACTCCAAACAAACTAAGGCTTCGATTGAATATAGTAAATAAACTTGCAGCGATCACAAATTGGCCATGAGAGATATTTTGACAGAAATGAGTTTTGTAAATAGAAACATACACCCTTTGAAAAATATACGGCTTGTTGACGAGGCCAAAGAACTACATCTTGGTTTGTAATGGCCCCAGGAGTAAGAGTAAGTAAGGTTGTTGTCATTACAAATAGATATATGATCCCCTCTTATAGTCATCCTGAATTCTGTTGTGAATGAGACGGTCAACAGATACGACTATGATACTTTAATGGGTCTCCAGATTGCCAGGGAAATGATTGTTAATACTCAAATAGGGGCGTGGGTTCTGATAAGACATCAATGGAACTGTCAACGGTCTCCATAGTAGCATCCACCAAATATATTCCTGCACACATTGTGGGATTATCATTCGAATGCATTTATGATATTACAGATGAAATCAAATTTGAAATGGTTTTCGTATATACATCTACTGAGTTTTTTTTCGAAACATTTTAAGGCCTAATAACCAAATAACTAAGCGTAGAAATGTCGCATTATTTTCTGTTTCCAAAAAACGACCTCTTGACGTCATTTCATCCTTCCATCCAAAGGCCCGTGGTTCCATTCCCGGTGAAGACGGATATTTTTTCAAAGTATTTCCTAAATCTTTACACTGTCGTAGTTCCGGCATAAGTGGACATCTTCACGAAAGCCTTTAAAAGGCATATTTAACTATAGATTAGTAAGAAGAGGAAATAAGCGATGGATAATGAAATGACGCCACGGCCGTTTTGAGAAGAGTGCCCGTCCATTCAAATTTACACTTTTACACTTATCTAAGGCAATTTTCAGAACCTTTAAGATATGATTGGAAAATTATCATTTTTCATGGTCCCCCTACTCGTTAAAGTGAAAACCAAACATCGTGATACACCCCCATTATCGTGAAATGGTATATCTTTTGCTATAATTGGAAACTTTAAAAGATGATTGCCATATGATCATCTGTCGTGGTCCCCTGCATACGATAAAGTAAAAAGTAAATATCGTGATGAACCCCCATTGGTCCAGCAGATTTTACCTAGATATCTACTCAATGTAAATAATAAAATTTTATATTGTATCTAATGCATTTAAAGCTTTTAGCTTCTTTACAATGGACTTTTCTTCTTATTTTGAACACGTTTTTCAATCTCATAAATCATATCAAAACTGACTGATCAGGAAATTCATCTTCGCCTGACGATTACGTGTATCGCATGATATGGCTTCCAGGGTTGCCACGTTACTGTCATAAACATTATGGGCTCCTAAAGCCAAATTCACCGAAGAGCAAAATTTGGCAACAATGTCAGATGGTTCGGCGAAATATCGCGCTATATAAAAAAATAAAATTAGTGTAAACGAATATGCAAGAACCTAAAGTGGTCATCTCTTGTTTTCCGCCACTAACAACGGTTGTCATGGTGACCGGATGAAGTAATCATTTCCTCACCAGATTACGCGTAGACTATAATTTTGCACGTTCACCTTCTTGGAAGATGAATGCCAGCGAAGAAGACCCACGATGATGCTCTGTGGTCTCAGCTGTTCAAGCACCTGCGTCTCTTCCATCCCCTTCCTTCCTTCCATCTCACCGGCAGCACTTAGTTCGGAGAATTTCGAGCGCGCTCTCTCTCGGTAGAACGATGGCAGTCCGCAATGTTTTACGATCAAGAAAGGATGAATATGGAGGGAGAGAGAGGAGAACGTTGTTGGAAATGAAGTTGGCCCCCTTGTGATTTATAAGAGAATGTTTAAAAGGTTTTCTGGCTGCGCTGGTTGGTCCGGTAATGAAGATGTGTATTCCAGACGTTGAGATAATTACGAGGAAGGCTTGCGAATATACACATGTGTAAATATAATTTATGTTGTAACAGGCTCTAAAAATGTTGATGAGGCTTATTAGGAGATAGATAGATAAACGTTACCACAAGTTGGGCGGAATTAAACATAGAAACAAAAAAGGGACATTCACAAATTAAATTCTGATATTTCGGTTGCCTAGCTACCTTTTTTACTGAAGGAAGGTATCGAGATATCGATAACGAATGACTGACGAAAGTTTGTTTTCGCTAATTCAGGCAAATTTCTCTATGTAGTTATATTTCGTGTTGTCGTTTAAGCTGAGTTAAAGAATCATTTCATTATCCATTACATTATATATAATTATATTATGCTCTTTGATATTGATATTATATCATACCTATTATAATATACTATGTTATGTTGTGTTATATTACGCTATGCTATGCTTTGTTAAGTTATGCCATGCCAAGCCATACTATATCATACCATACTATACTGTACTGTACTGTACTATAATATACTTTAATATACTATACACTATACTATACTTTAATATACTATACACTATACTTTACTTTAATATACTATACACTATAATATATTATTCAATAATATATCATATCATGTCTTATAGTATCATATTATTACATATAAAAAACGGTTTTTCTGAATATTATTCCATATGAAGTGTATCAAACTGTGGAACCTGTTATCAAATTGTGGTACTTGTACGTAATGAAATTCTCTGTGTAAGCTGTCGTGTGAATCGAACCCCATGCGATAATTCCTTAAATGTTCTTAATCGTGAGCCAGTTATTCAGGATATTTGAATCAGTATTCTTATATAGCTTTGTATTGATAAGAACCGTGAGATTGAACCATCCAAACAGACAATATTTCATCTTTGTAATGTTTTTAAGACTTATTATACACACGCACTTCCTTCGATTCACTATGTACATAAGTAACTCGTATATACAATGGCCATTTTCCTTGCTGCGTTGATCTTTTTCAGCCTTTTCCAGCCATAAAAACTGTACAACTACTGAAATCAAAGGAATGTATTCTTCCGTTTCCGAGAAGGTCGTGGAATAGTACTTGCACTCATCCTATCAGTAGTGACGGCGTGCTATGATTGGCTGGCTATCAGGCTTGTGGTAAGCTTTAAAGATGGGGCTTGACCACCTTCTTAACGGCTGACCGTAAGAGATTACGAAATCTTTCTTAAGACTCTTTTGCGGATTACGTCTTACGGCTTAAGTCCACTCTGGAATGGCCTAGAGACATATAACATAACATATCTTTAAAAAACATGGCAGATGGATTTACAACGAAGTCAGTTCCACCAAGTTCAGCCAATGTTGGTCCTTAACGTTTTAATCTTTGTCCCGCTTCCAAAATCGAACAAGAAAAGGAAAAATATATGAATCAAACTGGCGTCGCCCCATAAATACGTGGAATTGAAAAATTTCCTGACGTTCCTCCCATACCTTTTTCTCAGTGCCCTTCAAGGGTTGTACGTGGAGTCGAGGGTGGCGAAGGGTGGAACTAATAATAAAAAGTTGAACGTCATGGAGCGCGCATAGGGTGGCTTCGGCAGTTACCGACATGTTTACGACCTTCAATTCCGAATCTGCAATAAATGCTGAGACAGTCATAATTGACAGGTTAACTGTTATTGAATTTTTATTTGTGTTACGGTACCGGGAATACAAGATGGGGGTAGGGGGCAAAGTATTGGCTGGGAATGTTGGCGAGTTAATTAATCTTGTTTTCGGGCATTCAGTCCGATAATAAATTACACTTCGACTGAATACTGAAATATCTGTGTTTGGTTTCTCAACGACAATGCCCTAGGAACTAAAGTAAACTGCAGGATTTAAAATGTGAATTTCGCTATATGACGTACATTTTTCGACCACATTTGAAAAAAACTCATGTTTTCAATTATATAAAAATATATTAACCACTTGCAGAAATAAATTCTTGTATAAATCTTACTTCAATATGGGTTTATTCAAGGTAAAAGGTTTTTTTATGTCTTAGGATACATCGTAAATTTTTTTATATAATTTCAGAAAAAATACATGTGTCGTTTTCCCATAATTGAAGATTTATTACGAATAGATTTTTATTATTTTCTAAATTATCTTCAAGTGAAACTTTCAGGACACCGTAACCAAGGTATCAAGTGAGAATATTTTTTTAATTGGTGGAAATTGCAAGTATTTTGATTATGCAGTAATGGAACGATTTCATCACATCGATTTTGTAATTCATATTTTCTTTTAACGATTAAAGCCGTAGAAGAAATCGTTTATTTTAAGACGCATATTTTATTCATTTAGCACAGAGCGTACTACAAGAAAAATTTAATTGAATCGTGGATTTCGAAAAAGGGCTCATTTAGAATTGTGAATCCTTGTGTTGCCATTGAATTTGAAAATCGGTTGGAATACAATTTTTTACTTTACATCTTTATATATAATTAATACATATATAAACGAACTTGTATAAAAATACTATAGCTGTTTACACGTGGGATTAATTACGACTGTGGTCTCCAGAGTGAGAATATTGGAAAAACTAGGAATTGCTAAAAGACTAGATGTCATAAAAAAACTAACGGTGTATAATTTGCATGTCTTCTCAACTATTTATAAAATATAATTAATTGTTCACCGAAGTCATTTTTACAGTAATATAAACCCTTGTGTATGGAAGGTGTTTTCAACGTACGACGTGAAAAAATGAGCCAAGTTAGAAACTTGTATGGTTTTATTTATTTCATTTAGTGACTGTGAATTTTTTTGTCGAATACAACTACATTTTTGTGCCATTTTTATTATACAATATTGATTCCAATGCTTATTACAGACGAAGAAATGAAATAATAAAACTCGAATATGGTCTCGATTATGACTAGAAAATATCTCGCCTATTCATTCATTCATTACAGTAGTCTACCGGTTAGAGGTAGGATATGATGAAAGTCAGAGAATATCCAACGAACTCTTACACGTACCGTGCCCTTCCTACCTCTAGTATTTCTTTCTCCATCTCAGCATACGTCCTACCTTTCTTCATCCCACATCGATAAAGCCTATTCTCTTTCTCCCCCTTCCCCGCTTGCCCAACATCCTACCCTCTATCACGGCCTTGAGCAAACCATCGCCCCTCATTACCCCTTCCAGCCACATACCCTGTCTTCCCCTAATCTAATCTATAAGTTTCCTCTCCTCGCCCACCATGTCAAGCACTTCCTCGTTTGTCTTCCTTTCCGTCCAACGCACCTTCTCCATCCTCCTCCACACCCACATCTCGAGCGCCTTCAGCCTATTTTCGTCTTCCTTTCTCAAGGTCCACGTTTCTGAGCCAAAACACCATAACCAGCCTCTTTTGTTACATCCTTAATTAAAGTTCCCGTCATCAGCTCCCTTCTATTATTGAACGCTTCCTTCGCTAGCGCTTTTCTCCTCCTACTGTCTATGCTACTATGCCCTGTTTCCCCCAGCGTACTACCCAAGTGATTAAATTGTTCTACTTGCTCCAGTTTGTGACTTCCTACTCTTATGACCAACCTCACTTTCTTTGTCCTAGAGAATCTCATTACTTTTTTTTCTTTTTATTAATCTTCATTCCGTATTTCTTGCACTGCTTTTCCAATGCATCTAATAAAGTTTGCAATTCTTTCGATGACCGACTGAAACAATAAATTTATACTAATATAATAATAATTACTATTAAATTGAACTTTATTAATATATTTTAATAAATAACTAATAAACAATAAAATCAAATATAAATAAAGTGTGCTATAACGTAATCTAAAAAGATGAGTGATGTTATTCCTACTAAATTGAATAATTATAAATTTATAGAAAAAATGCACTTTAATTATTATTTAATGATTACTGAAAGACAAACTCTGTCTACTACATACGCATGACCCGAATTAAAATTGAACTACCTTTAATTTATCAAATGAAAAAGTTGTAGCATTTTTTAAATTTTTATTGCGTTTTCGTCAAACCACCCTTTTCCGACCCTTACTCTCATTCAGGAATAACTTCCTTATTAATTTATATATGAATATGATTTTGGTATCAAATTGTTCAGAATTCATCCCTGTTTAAGAAAGTAATACTTAAAATCGAAAACTTGGCACAATAGGTCCCTTTTTTCGTTTTCCGCATCATATCATAATAAAAACCATTTTCAGATGTAAATATAATTTAGGAAGTTATTTGGGATTATTTGATGTTAATAAGGTCTATAAAGACATATGTGTACTGCCCGTAGATAAGCTATTTGAATATGTACTCTTTACTGAAAATTATTACAGTAATAAATATAGGATAAAAAAGACTTAAAAGATACAATGCAATTAAGATACATTAGGAATTATATGATATTCCAAAATCATACACAAACTATGGTGACAGAATGTTAAGTGTAATTATACCTAAACTTCTTGATTATGTAAATATTAAAATACCAAATATAAGTACTATCTCACAACTGAAAAGAGACTGCAAGAATTTATTGTTTGAAAACCAACGTAGAAATGGAATGTCATTCTCCATTGTAAAAGTGTAAAGTGTACAACTTATTACATCTCTACCAATACTCTGTAATATTCTTTGTGTTCACAAGCACCTCCTGACGAGCCAGGGGCTAAGGAGGACTTGTATTATTATTATTATATTAATAATGTTACAAGTGGACAATTGGCCCGGTGGTAACATAGATAAACAAGGTACGAACAATATACATCATCGCCCTGGTTAACAATACCTTACAACTAAATGATAAAAACATCCTTTTTCAACCTATTCTTAAATACATTTATATTTTTGGGAAGGATTCGAGAAGCTTTGCTGGTAGATCGTTCCAGTCAAGTATTGTTCTATTTAGGTATGAAAACTTCTTAACGTTAGTCCTTTGTGATCGGCACTCTATCTTAAATTGGTGATCATTCTTTCCAAAAAAGTTTGGCTTGGCAATATTTCCTTCCCTAGGTCGTCCCATGCTCTTTTCCCGGTAACTATTCTTCTATACATCCCACATAGCCTGCTTTTTTTCCTCCTTTGCTTTAAGATAATTCCCATCCTAGTTAGTGGATCATTTTCACAACACTTTCCGTTTTCTTATATATTCCTAACACATACCTGGCTGCTTTTCTTTGCACTTTCTCCAAGTTAATATCCTGACCTTTCTTGTGTAGATCCCATTACAAGAGAAGCGTACTCTAAGATAGGGCGAACCAGTGTTTTTATAGGCCACATCTAACTTGTAACCTTGCGGCTCCCTTTGAGGTTTCTCATTACCCAATGCAGCGTTATTTGAACGGCTTTTTGGTAATGCAATTAACATTTAAGCCCCAGTCTAAATTATTTGTCAAATGAACACACCTATATACTTACAGCTATCGGATTTCGGAACTGCATTGCCAAAGAATTCGTATATTCTATTTGTGGTAATAATTGTATTGCTAAAGTTAACATTTATGCTGTATCTCTGTTTGAGAATCATAAAGAATAGTTTCTGTAAACTGTAAATCATATATATTATTACAGAAAGGTCTTTTTCTGTCATTACGTATATACTCCGTTAATACTGCATCTACAGTGATAAATGAGGTATCATTTTAAACGTTAAATCGCCGGCTTCTGACGAAGAATACAACCTCAATCTCAAATTTCACTATTTACCCATTAATTGGACTTAAAAGTTACGATTTTTCCATGTCGATTACTCGCTCGAGATATATCGACTCCACACATCATCATATATATTATTACAGAAAGGTCTTTTCTGTCATTCCGTATGTGCTCCGTTAATACTGCACCTACAGTGATAAATGAGGTATCATTTTAAACGTCAAATCACCGGCTTCTGACGAAGAATACGATCTCAATCTCAAGTTTCACTATTTACCCATTAATTTGACTTAAAAGTTTCGATTTTTCCATGCCGATCACTCGCTCGAGGTATATCGACTCCACACATTTAGTAGACCTTTAAATATTTAGAAAGTACTTTATGATACACCTTCTTCTCTATTTAAAACCCAATTACACCGTTTCCTTAACATACTTATTCCCTGATAACGTGAAAGTGCGAAATTTTCGCACGGGTTACCTAGTACATTATAAATAATAATAAAGAAAGGCTTAAAAAAATATATATATTTGAAGATTAATAAGGCTATTTGGGTTCGGGATATATATTATTATAAGAGACTGCTTCCGGGGTGAAGGGATGAGTGGTGGACAGTCTTTCTCACACACAACAGACGAGAGAGATTGGCTCAGCTTCATTCCCCTACCCCAACTCGCACTTCCAGTTATTACACCAGGGGGAGGAGGAGACGGAAGTAGGGGGACAGGCACACAAACCCCTGGCCCCCACACCCCTGCAGGGGTACAGCGCGGAAGACCACCGGCGTTGCAAAGGGGATGGGCATAAGATTTAAACCCTAGGAAGCTGTGTAAGGCGAATGGGGGGAGAGGTAAGCAGTGTGCAGTTCAAGGCAGATGAGTTCACCGCCGTATATATATATGTAGGGGGGTTGGTTTGGGGGTGGTTTTTCCACCCCCCTTCTCACCCCCTTGGCCACCCCTGGTTCGCTTTGCATCCTCTTCGCCAAGGGGTGGCTGGCTGTTGGTGTGCCCCAGTATTTAGCACGGCTTCTTGGCTTTTAATGAAGGAGCTTCCATACTCTCCCCCTGTTCCTCTCACTTTCCTCCTCCCAGAAAGAGGCCGCCCTCCCGTTATAAATGATGAACACCACATGCTACCGAAACGCATTCCCATCCAACCAACCCCCCCACCCCATCTCAAACCACACGCTCCTATACACATATGTGCGCATACGCATGAATCCGTACATATTTTTTACATAAATCTTGACGCACTGGACAATAGTGCGAATAAACAAAAATTAAAAGGATTCTCTTGGTAAAATTGTATGTAAAATATATCCTTGTCACTAATTAACTCACTGATTCAGGAACGCTGTTAAGATGGATTTACACTCACTAATATTTTAAAATGCCGTTATTAGATGTCTCAATCTACACGCTCCTATACACATATGTGCGCACACGCATGAATCCGTACATATTTTGCACATAAATCTTGACGCACTGGACAATAGTGTGAATGAACAAAAAATACAAGGATTCTCTTGGTAAAATTGTATGTAATAAAAGCCCTTGTCACTAAAGCCTCAAGTACACGGGGCGAGTTTACAAGCTAACAAGCCAGCTTGTAATAAGTCGGCGAGTCGGTGAGTATAAGTAGTCGAGTACACACAAAAGTTCCCACTTGCTCAGTAGCCAACTTTCTGGCGTGTGGAACCATGTGTTGTCGTCTGCTGACCAATGCTATTAGCAACTTGTGCACAAGCTACATCTACATACTACCCCGCAAGCCGCCTCAATAGGCGTATGGCGGGGGATGTAAGGACACCAGCCGTTTGCATATAAAAAGGAAAAGCTCTAATGAAATTACGCCTAGCATTTATTAAAGTCCCTTATTGTTCGGGGGAAAAACGAATTCCCATAATACCTATCTGTTCGACAAAATATCTCTCTCTTAAGTTATTGTTTCTGTCGGACCTGGAAATATAGTGGGGTTCTAATATGATGTTTTCCGTGTCGCTTTTAAAGATATATCTATTCTCAATTGTTCAAGCAATCTAAGCCTAGCGCGTCTCTAGCGGCTCCCAACCTAAATCGTTTAACATGTGTAACACTGTCTGTACGCCTGTAGCTGCTTTTCACGAATCGCGAAGCTTTCCTTTGTATTTTATTAAGTTCACGGATTAAGTCTTTCTGCTACGGATCCCATATGCTCGCTGCATATTCAAGGTGTGGCCGGACGAGTGCGAAATAGCACCTCTCTCTTTTACTTTTTCATCCGAAATCTTCCCACAATACGCTTGACGAATCCTAGCTTCTTCAGAGCTCTGCCACAAATATTTCTTATATGTGAACCCCACGATAGGTTCGAGGTTACGACTAGCTACTGTGAGTACACGTGGCTAGTTTACAAGCTAGCTCACTCAAAAGCCGGCGAGTGGAGTGTAAAGTCTCCGGCAGTTCAACTTTTTCCAAAGCGTTTTTACAAGCAGCTAACGGAGCGAGTGCATCGAGTACACTGGACTAGTTTACGAGCTGCTTGTGAAAAAGCTGGCTTGTAACTTGTAAACTCGCCTAGTGTACTTGATGCTTAACTCACTGATTCAGGAACGCTATTAAGATGGATTTACACTCACTTAGATTTTAAAATGCCGTTATAAGATGGAGTCACTGCCACTTTAGTTATAAAACTCCAATTTTGAGGAAACCGGGACTAGCCACGGTAGTAACCTATAAAACTCCGTTAATAGATGGAGCCACTGCCACTTAAATTTAAAATACCTTTGTTAGACGGAGCTACAGTCACTTAAATTTTAAAAACCTTTATGCAGAATTGCCCTAGCTAAAGAAAAATTTTCGAAGAGAATGGAATTGATGAGGAGGGGACAGAGAAAAGACGTAAGGAAGAGGCTGGTGAAAACTTTAATATGGAGCGTGGCGCTATATGGGTCGGAAACTTGGTCATTGCGAAGGGAGGATTTGCGTAGACTTTAGGCGTTTGAGATGTGGGTTTGGATAAGGATGGAGAAAGTTAGCAGGATGGCGTGAAAGAGGAAGGAAGAGGTATTGGTTGAGGTCAGAGAGGAGAGGAAACTTGTGGCAGAGGTTCGGAGAAGGCAGAAGAGATGGATGGAGGAGGTTTTGAGGTGAGAGGGCATGTTGATGAGTGTGATAGAGGGGAGAACACTGGGGAAGCGTGGAAGAGGAAGGAAGAGAATAGGTATTCTGGACGAAATAAGAGGAGGTAGAAGATATGAAGAATTGAAGAGGGATCTAATAGCAGGGCCATCCTTAGGAGGGAAAGCGAGACAATGTCTATGAGGTTGGGATGCAGAATGGGGACTGTCCAAGAACCTACCAATCAGCTGGTAGAATACTTGAATGAAATGAATAATATGGAGTCACAGTCACTTAAATTTTAGTATACCGTTATGCAACTCCAATAAATATCATAAAAATTAGAATTATTCCTGATTTGGCTCTGACTGATAAAACACTCCCTTTCATCACTGCGACGACTACAATTTCCAGTAATTCCGGCATAATATGCGATTACAATCAACAATACGCAGGGTCAGTCATTTGACCACGTTGGACTTCAACTCCAAACAGCAGTACATATTCTCACACTAGACTACTGTAGGTTGTTCTCACTACTCGAGAAATTTCCGTCAAGTGAAGCGTTCTTATCGAATAGCCACCAAGCCCTCCAACGCAAGGAGCACTGAACAACGATAATCGTCAATTCACACGCAATATGAGAAACAAACTAAAATAAGAATGTAATTCTTTTGTGTTTGGAATAAATTCATGATATCAAGTGCCATTTAATTACACAAAACATCACATGTGAGATCTACACGCACACAAAATATTACATTTCCTGCCGTTTTATCAATTTTTTTTAAACTTCTCTCCCCATCGGATAGATGGCCACAGGTGCGTGTCTCTTCCCTCTCACCCCCGCCGCCAGGGGCGTGGCGGTTGTTTGATAAAAAATAAACGGTTGAGCGGCGGAAGGCGTTCAATGCTGTGCTGACAAGTGAACAGCGCTGGCCGTCGATATTTTGTGAACGGTCTTGCCCCGCCCCGCCCACGCAAGTAATATTTTACCACTCACACCACACAATGCACCAGAACCATTAATTTAAGCCGCTTTCCGGGTGAGGGGGCGTGAATTGATGGAATAACCGCCTCTTTAGTCTTAAGTGCCACTTTGCGGGTGACTCGGCAAATATTTTGAACACCTGCTCAATTCTCATACGTGAATCTCTCGTTGGAACTAACTCTTAGAAGCTCTTAAATGCAACAGGACGACATGTTTCGTGAGCAACGGTGATGGGTAACGCCCTAATGCAGGTTCATGTCAACTATACAAATCTAATGATAGACTAAGAAGGTTCTACCACGACTGTTTTCTGTCAAAAGATACACAAAACTCCACATTCTCCTTTGTAACAGTCATGAATATACATATGGATCCTAAACATGCCCCCAGTGGGTGTTGCCAAACATTCCACAAGCACCGAAAAATCAAGACCAGACAGATTGTAGCGCCGCCACTCTGGAGAAGGTGGTTCTAATAAGGAAAGGCCGTGATTCAAATGGAGATACTGCAAATAAAAGTACCGGAATTGGCCTCCCTATTAACAACTGCCATTTTTTGACACAAACAGGTGAACCATGCCCATTGCAGCAACACTACTGCCCGTATAGTGGTGCCGAAGATTTAGATCCATATGTATATTCATGTGCCATCTATTGGCGCACGTTTGAATCACTACACCTATGCATACTGAAATATACGTGCGTACGCGTAATCATAATATATATATATATATATATATATATATATATCCATAATTTTGTTCTTAGATTTAGTAGTCGTTAGACAAGCGTGGGAATTGCGCTTGCTGAAGGGGCTAGATGGAATAAGGGACTTTTTTGTATCAATCTCGCCTCAATAAAAACGTATATCTATCTATATAACTTATGGTGAGGTACTAAAAGATTTGGCAGTTATTGAGCCATCCATTAAACAAATAAATAGATAAACGTCTTTATCTATGCGAGATTGAGACTTTAAAAGTCCCTTCTTCCATCTAACCCCTCGTCAGTACATGAATACAGTCAATATGACAAACACTGCAACACATATAGATCAGAGAAATAATACTAAAAACAATAAAGATAGAATATTAACGCGATATAATGAAGTATCAGAAATAAGTGTAAAAAGATATGTACAATTGTGGGAAAAACATGAGGATTTTGGCTGGCGTCCGTCACGGAAAACACCCACTGCAGGAAATGGATGAAGTGCAGGAGAAGGTGGTTCTAATAAGGATGGGTCGTGATTCAAAAGGAGATACTGGAAGTAAAAGTACCGGAATTGGCCTTCCATTTAAATACCGGAAATTTTTGACACAAAGAAGCGGAACCATGCCGATTGCAGCGCGACCTATCTTTTGCGGAAAGCAAGGTAGCACTACTGCCAATATAGTGGTGGCGAAGGTTTAGATCCATATGTATATTCATGGTAATTCTTAAAAAATACTGATTTTAGTGATAACATTGACCTGAGACATAAATAAATTAACACATCACAGGCTAGTGTTGCCAAACGGTAACAGTTGTAAGCCAAACTTTAAACATTCTCTTCGGCGTTGTAGGTAGACATTTCTGGGCGTTGTAGGTAGATATTTTTCGACCTTAATTAAGCATGTGATCAGCATTGCTTCCAGTCCCAGAAGGAGTGGTTACAGCGGGCAGTGGTGCGACAATGGAAAAAGATAGTCCTGACCATCGCTCTCCAAATTGTATTGACCTTTCACAAGGGATACGCACGTTCGCCTAGAACTTTTTTGTCACCGAAGTGCCGGTACAATACCTCTCAAATCCGTCTAGGGGATTCGCCGTTCTCAACTAGTAAATTCATTTCCGAATCCCCTATTGTTTAGCTGCAAAGGAAAATCACTCCATGGGATCTAAGTCTTATGCAAGTACTCCGTTTTATTCTTCACGTTACTGTATAGCAAGGGTTTTATTCGATTATATTGATATCTGTTTTCGTTAACATTATCATCTGACGTATAAAGCCCTTAGTTGCTTCCTATAACTAGCCGTAATTTTTCTCAGTTCGAAATGGAAAAAAAGGCGAAACTACGTTTGTTTACATTGCACAAACAATACTGGCAATGAATGTCCTCAATGAAATAGAAGTGTTTGTGGAATCTGTGTTGAAAAAATAACTATGAGTAACTTGTGCAAGAAAATGATCTTACATCTTTCCCATTATATATACATGTATATGTATGTGTATAGATGTGGTTTATATATATATATATATAATTTTTATTAAAAAAGTTTTGTAAAGTAATATTTATCAAATAAAAGCATATTTATCTAAATATGCACATTTTTTAGCCAAGTTACTTTATTTACAAACTATAATGATTGAGAATAAATGCACTAAGATGAGCACTGTTGAAGAGGATCAACTGAAATCATTTTAATCATAACAATAATTTAGTAAAATTAATTCTACAGGCAGTCCCCGAGTCACGTAAGCCTCGACTTTCGTAAGTCCGTACTTGCGTAAGTGGCAACCCACCAACCAACTAACTCATAATCATCTCATGAAACTTGATTTAATTTCAGAACTCCGACATAACACTTAACGCAATGCTCATAGAAATAGTCACAAAATTGAAGTACCTGAGGACACGGATTTTCAAAGAATGGACATCTGACAACGAAGTTAAATGTCTCATTGAGCAAGGTCAACATGAATTCATAAGATTTAAAGGAGTGCTTACATGTTTCTCTTTTGACTTGGACCTTGGGTTCGTAAAATGTCACGCATGGTCGATCCTTCTTCACGATGTAGAAGGTTGTACATTGAAATCAAACACTATCAAAGAATAAGAAGCTTTGGAGACGTGAATATACCGAAGAATCCTTAAGATGACATGAACGGCTAAAATGACACATGAAGAGGTTATTACGCTATTTGACAAAGTGAGCAAGCTATTAACCAAAATTATGAATAGGGAAACGGATTATCTTATAAAGATCATGTGCAATGAGTAATAACAATATTAGCAGTTGACAACTGAAGGTAAAATCGAAGGCAGAAGGGTAGTTTGAAGAAAGAAGATGTATTTGATACAAAATATTAAGCAGTGGCCAGGACTTACTGATATTCAAACACTGATACAATCAGCAGAAAACATAAAAGCAATGGAAAATGAAATCGTATGCATCTATTAATACATTACAGACCATAACAGCTGCCAATGAGACTTTTAACTAGGTTAGTCGATAGGTAGTGTAGCTCTTAGTAGTAGTAGTAGTTCTCCCTAATACTTGTATTATCAACTGCTACCTAGTACTTACAGCACACTCTTCATGTTTTCATCATAATTCTTGATTCTCTGTCCATTTGTGTAGTTGCAAAATACATACATATTAACGGTCCCTCCAGCATTGGTAGCATATCTGTAGTGTTGTGCATACTTGTGAGGCTTCGCCTCGTGACAAGCATTAGCGATTTATGCTTTTGCTAATTTAGTCGTAGTTACACTAAGTATAATAGGGTATGGTGTAATGCATGTTGGTGACTACTCACCCCCTGCCACACACCCTTGAGGTGGCTTGCAGGGTATTTTGTAGATGTAGATGTTCCCCTTTTACACCTACGAAATCCGCCTTGGGAAATGAGTATACCCTTCTCTTTGGGGGTGCCTTCTGTTAATTTTCTCCCTAAGACCTGTTTAAAAATTTAACATGTACCTATTATCAATAGTACCCCCAGCATACTTCATGAAAAATTATTTTATATATGCGCAATTATGAAGTTGCTACAATACATTAATGTTAATAATTTCTCTAACATAAGTAGCAAACCCAGTGTGCAGTGAATTTTAGTCAATTATAATATCCTGACTAGATTTTATTGGTTTTCGCTAATTCATTAATAAACTCCGTTGTCTCAGGCGTAACTTTATGAAATTGCTTAGCATATTGCATGAGAATCAATAACTTTGTAATTCCGCGTGTATTTATTGGAAACAACCCCGGTTTCGACGTAGTACGTCATCATCAGGTGATGTCGTCAACGTAGCACGTCATCATCACCTGATGATAACGTGCTACTTCGAAACCTAGATCGTTTCCAATAAATACCTACATGTGTAATTACAAAGTTACTGCTTCTCATTCAATTCATTAATAGTCGTAGTTTCATCACCCTTATTAGCGAATGGTGTAATGCATGCTGGTGAAAACTCAGCCCCTGCCACACATTGAGGGTGTTATTTAGATGTGGATGTAAAAATATTACCACTCACGACTCATGAGAAAGACCGACTTACGCCACTCGTTCGTGAGGTGATCCCTTCACCAGGATGATCCGTTCACCAGAGGTGATCCGTTCACCCCGTTGCCATGACGACGGAGGAGGCCGGGAAGGAGGCAGTGGGCGGGAGGTAGCACGCGTGGGAGTCGAGATTTTAGATTCCTTCCTCCACACGTCCTCCCGCCCTCCGGAGGGTGCTCAGACCAACCAGTAAAGAGCCTGAGGGGCCCCGCAGGGGGAGTCGGGAATGGGAATGCAAGAGGAGGAGGACGCTCAGATGGAGGATCCCATTGGTCGGCTGGCTCGGCCAATGGGATCCACGGACGCGTCCTCAAAGGTGGGGGTGGTGGGAGGGGGGTAAAAAAGGTCTCGAGGAGAGGGAGTGGAGGATCCTCCTGGAGGGAGGGGTAAGGGTGCTAAGGAGGGGATAGGAAGAGGCGACTCATGTGCGTGGGACTGGGTGACCGATGAATCAATCCCGTGAACGATAAATGAGTGAATCGGGTCACAATGGATACTATTTGTAAACTGCGTAACGTGTTTAGTGATAGAAGAATATTAAATGACTAGAGTAGGAGCCCATTGAACATCAACGGTAAGAATAAGAAAATATTTACATTGATTGTAATAAACCATTCATATATTTTATTTAGTGCGAAGAATCATAGAGTTAAATTGATATACTACATGGAATCTCGACTTAAATAATAAGTGGTCGTCATGGGGACGGTCTCAAAAACGCTAAAATATTACGAAAAATCGTTACGTTTTAGCAAATATTTCGAAATTTCGATATTAATACAAAATTCTATTGAAGGAATAAGCATCTTTGCTTTATTTTCTTTCTATTGATACTTTTCCCAATAATAGAAAACAACTATTTCTAATTTAATTTTACAAATAAAAAATTGTCTGTAGCCAAATAAAGATTCAGCTTCACCTGTAGGTATTTCTTTTGTGAAAGGTACTAACATGTACATAGACACATCGGTGATTATTATAGAACATTTGTTGTTCCTACATGATGTAATTAATAAAAGAAAGAGCTCTTACTTGTTATGCAAACTAAATATGTAAGACTTAGTCATGTTATGGACGGTCGCAAAAGGTTTAATATCCGAAGAGGCCACTGGGTCCCTGTCCCTAAATCATTTTGAAGTCTTATTTAAAAGATCCTTTTTATACATGGGACCGAAATTATACAATCAATTACTGACTAAAATAAAAGAGGTAACAACTAGTGTTGTACATGTACTTAGTTTAGTTAAGCAATGGTTTATCTCTTATAATAACATTGAAATTGTGCTTACTTGAGACTCATTTTTTGATTAATTTTGAAAATACCGGGACTAGCAAGTGCACATAAGTGCGATAATATTCCACAGAGGAAAATCCTTCGCCTTGACCGGGATACGAACCCGGATCCCTCGATTTCACGCCGAGTACTTTAACCAGTAAAGCTACCGAGACGTCCTTCTCCCCTGTGGACTTTTTGGTGGCTTTATAGGAACAAGGTGTTCCGGACTGCTAGACATATAATTTCAAGCAGTCCGAAACTGCTAGACAGATCATGTTATATGTTTGCTTCCAGAGTCCAAGTTGTTTTGTCTGTAAAAAGAAATTCTGCTTCTATATTCCAAAAAAAAAAGTTTTTCTTATATTCACACATTTTTGATGTTTGTTAATGCATATATCACATCTTTTCATGCTTAATCAGCGATTGCCAGTAAAAATTGAAATGAAGGTACCCTAAAACAGGCCTATTGCCAAGTATTGTACCAGACTACCCATTTGTAAACGAATGTGGTAATCTAGTTGTTTATGGAAGAATGAGTTATGTTATAATTACTATATTAGTGCATTCCTAGCGTACAATTGCCACGACTGAACAACTGACCTGGTGGAAAACCCACGAAGACTTCACTCGCAAACTAATTATGCTTATTCCAAATAATAAATGCAGACACAAGAGGATATTTTGCATAGTGAGTGTAAATAGTCACTATTGTAAAAAGGCTCTCATGAAGAGAATGTGTGTTACATTTAATAATGACCTGAATTTAGTTGAGGACAGGAAAAAGTTTTATCGAAAAGTGTGCAATGAATTCTCAACTCTCAAATCGTAAAACTAAAAAAAACCTAAGTCATGATATTGTATATTTATAATGTGTACTTATGACCAGCTTGAGTCCTTCAACTTATAGTTATTTTAAACATTTGTGTTTGTTATTGTTCACCCTTTTATTATATTTAAATGTTGTGTGAACGTTAAACGCAATAAACTCAATTCAGTTCAAATTCCGGTGAATAAAAATTTCTTTACAATACTCCGTTTGTCTTTTTGCAAAAGTATTTATAAAATCAATAATAAAACCGGAAATGTAAAAAAGCCTAATTTGTTACGAGCGGATACACTTTTTTGTTACATCAGGTATCATAAAATATTTCGTGGAATTCACCCAGTGCAAATTTTGGAATTGAATATTACAGAAATCATTGATAAAATTCAAATTTTACCCAACTCTACTAACCTTTCGCCAGTCACCAGTACGAACCAGATCATGAAAATGTTATTAAAAATGGTACAATTTTCCATCAAATTTCGGTAAAAATAAATTACGTCATCAGCAATATCATTCATCTTTCGATTAATACTTTCGGTGGAATCATTCGAGTAAATGGGTGCTTGCAGTTTGCAAGCGGAAGGCGTAGAGCGTATGATAGTACATTGTAAGTCATTAAAAACGAAAGCAGCTTAGTCTTACTACTCATGGAAATTTAATTATTGAGGTGCATTGGTGACCTATGAATATAATTATGAGAATATAGCAGTAAACGAATAGGTACATAATATATATGATTTGTTCTTCTTGGTGATCGCTCGATTTCTTCTATAATTTACATGCCATTGAGCAATGTTGAAGAAATATATTAGCAATTGAAAATGGTTACATTTATTTGGCAGTTTTTAATTTCATGAAAAGCAACCTAACTAAGTACAATGGATTTTCACATTTCATTTTTATTTTTGTTGATCTCAATTATTATAAACAAATTGAACCTTTTAAACAAATTGTATAGTACTTGAATTCATAATTTCTAAACCCAAGCGATTATGCAACATGGTTCATTATCGTTTTACATGGTGTGGACTTTTAGAACAGCGTTTCCAGGGTATATTTCAGAAAGGAGATGCAAGGATTTAAGTGAACCGGAAACACAGAAAGAGGGAATCCCAGGCAAATGGAATATATTAGCAGGTGTCAATCAATTCATGGCCTCCAACTAATAAATTTTCTAAACATCCTTTTAATGACAGGGAATCTTAATTTTTCCTTGATTTCAATATAATATCAGAGCATTGCTAAGGATTATAGATGTGAGGGTGTAATAGTATGTCATTTATGAATATATTTTTGATTAATAATTCTATTTCTTTCGCTCATAGTTTGCAAGAATACAATGTTAAAAATTCTGTTTATATATGTATCATCATAAAACATTTTGAATCGTGTAGGTCGAAGGCATATTATCGTTAAAATCTATTGAAATACGCACTGATGTATGCTTTATAGCCAGTATAAGGTACTGGAAGTCTCGGAAACAATGGAAAAATTGCTTAGCAACGAAAATGAAAAAGATCGAAATTTGTATTAATTTTGCGTTAAAAACTTCAAATATTTCAATTTATCGATCGATAGAGAAAAATCGGTTGCAAGAATTAAATTCTTTGATGTATTGGCCTCATTTCAGTCAAAGAATGAAACTTGTATCTCAATTATTTCATATTTTTATGAATGAAAGAAAATTACTCTACACGTAAATTATTCGTTTTTCCCATTTAAACCCGTTAAAAAACAAAATCCTATCTAGACTCGAAACCAATGAAAAATATTGGGATTGTCGATTTTTTCCTGACTCGACACCAAATACCAACGCTATCCTGAAAATCTCAATCTTCTACCTCCTTTAGAAATGCCCAGGAATTCGTGTCAATGAGTGAGTGAGTGAGTCAGTTTTGTAGCTTTATATATAACGAGTAAACAAAATTAATTTATTCTCTGGTACTTTCATCAATGTGTTTTACTGACGATTACTTCGATTTTGTAATATATTTTTTCAATAGACCTTATTAAAAAAATTGACTAATATTTTTGACAAAATAATCTATGCACTGATACTTTTATGAAAATAATTAATTTTACGGTCGTTTCGTGATACTACAAGGTGTGATCAAAAAAAGACCGGACTGATTTTATAACTTGTTTATTACGATGGATACAGCTTAATCGAACTTGTCGCCCTTAAAGTACATGCCTTGGCTGACGAAACACCTTTGCCAACATTTCTTCCAGCTCTCGAACCCTGCCTGGTAAGCCGCCATAGCGATCATCTTCAGGTCCGCCGTACAATTAGTTTTCATGTTCGCAATAGAGTCGAATCGGCGCCCTTTCAAGGTTGATTTCAACTTTGGAAACAAAAAAAAGTCTGATGGAGCCACGTCTGGAGAGTAGAATGGCTGCGGGATCACGGAAGTTCTGATTTTGGCGAAAAACTCTGTCACGATCAGCGCCGTGTGAGCCGGCGCGTTATCGTGGTGGAAACGCCATGCATTGTTTCTCCACATGTCCGGCCTCTTTTGGCTCACTGCGTCCCTCATCCTCTTCATAACCTCTAAATAGAAATCTTTGTTGACGGTTTGACCTTGAGGGACGTATTCGTAATGAATCAGCCCAGCCTTTGTCTCTACATCATAACCGTAAACCTAGGTTTCGTCACCGGTTACGATGGTTTTAAGAAATTCTGTGTCGGCTTGTTGAATCATTCCAAATGTCTCCGCAGCACTTTTGCCAAGTTTGAAACAAAATGTCACGCACACACGCTGTTCCTCTAGCTCCTTCATTGCTGCCGTTGCACGGGGCGACGAACAGGTTAAGACACGTACCACTGCTGCTGCGTAATGACTCGACGTAAACAAACGCAACTTGTATGTAGACAAATTATATTAAAAATTGTTAAATATTCTTTAAAACTTTAGTAAAATTGGAAACTGTATCTACCGTTAATTTTCGATAATTGTGTTTTTTCTTCCAATACGATCATATTTCATGAAAATATTTATGTAAGATATGCTAAAACATTTAACGTAAATGTTCTGGCACATTTCGTGGTAAAACTGTTGATTTGATAATTTGGTGCTGTTGCCTTTAGACGGTGAGGCATATGTCTGTAACTTGGCATCATAAAAGGTTTCAGAGAACGCAACCAGTAGTATCAATGCTTTATAACTTACTGCATGATCAATTTTAGAACCATATTTAATAATTAATATAAGATAAAAATTGGTATATTTGATTTAAATTTTTAAATTCCAAAAATTACATTTGTAAGTGATTATAAAACTTTTTTTTACGATGAAAGCCTCCATCCAACAAGCTTTTATAAAAACTTCATGTATACTAGATCAGTTCTCGTAAGAAAACAGAATACTGTGTATGAATGAGTCTGTAGTACATCGGATTGCGTGATTCTGTGCCCGTCTTGAGTGAAATTAGCCGTAATGGCTGAAGCAATGGTTTAACGGTACATAGAGCAGAGAAACGAGTTTCTAGACGTTAGTCTGAAGCCTCTTACCGGGTCGGATACAATGCGGATTCGAAAGTCTGCTTGGCAAACTGTTAACTTTACCGTGAGAATCCCAACTTTGAAGTTGCGTCCTTATTCTCCAATTATATACAAGGATTTTGGGCCTGGCTACGTGTCATTTAATTTGGAGGTAGTATGATATTTACCTCCATGAAGCTCATTGCAATAAGTTACGCTATAATTTATTGCAATTACATCTACATCAACAAAAAAAACCTTGCAAGTCACCTCAATGGTGTGTGGCAGGGGGTGAGTAGTCACCAAAATGCATTACACTACACTCTAAAGTATAATATACCAAGAGTAGTATATAATATACTACTCATATAATACTATATCCTCGTTATATTATTAAACGCACAAGCAAACATATAACTATGGCTATCATTGATCTTCAAAGCGGTTATTTACTTTGAAGTTTGAATAAATTAAGCGATGAAAAATTAAATTTAATTAGCCCAACACTAAATGAATCATATACTATACTAAAAATACATTACACCAAACCTAACCTTAGTATATAATATATTATTATACATATAATACTATATTCTCCCTATATTTTTAAACAAGAAAGCAAGCATATACTTATGACTATCATTGATCATCAAAGCGGCTCGTAACTTTGAAATTTGAATAAATTTAGCGATGACGAACTGAACTTAAAATTAGAAAAACAATTTTTAAAATCATATACTATAGTAAAAATAATGCGTTTGCTCTTGATAATCTTAAGTTATACAGGACCAGCGAGTCGAAATAAAACGTATGAAAAAGATTCTTTGAACTTACTAACACGATTTAGTCCAATGTAAATCTTTTTTATAGTTTCATATTTAAACGTCGTACAAATAGATAAAATATAGTCAATCCTAAAATACTCTATCTCTGCATTCATTAGCATAATTTTCATAAATTGGCTTTGGAAATATTTTCTATACTCAAATTTGGTCTCTTAAAAGATGTTTTCAAGATGTTTTGACCTAACCCAAATTAATTTATCGTGACGTTTATTGAGCATACGCAGTATTGGTGAAAATGTATAAAATAAGAATATCACTGTAAAACTAAAAAAAATCTATTTCTGGAAGAGTTAACCAAATGAGAGTAAATAATGACACAGCTAGTTGGTCAGTTGGTGACACAAAGTAGATTATGTTGCAGTCGTCGTACGTGTTAACAACATCTTTCGAGGTGGGACGTCGAACAATGTTACACCTTAAATACATAGTATAGGTACTACCAAAATAATTGTAGGTATATTCGAAACTTCTATACACGAAGACATATCCTATTTTCGAATTCTGCTGATATTGATGTAATGTTACAGCGTGCTTGCATATAAGTGTGCCAAAAACTTGATAAATATTTAATAATTTCACATACACAGGGAAAGATATTTCAAGCATAAGACTAGCTACTTAACCTGTATTGGACACATCATCTCGGTAACACATAGAAATCATCTTTCAAAAACGTGGTTAAGAATTATTATTTAATAACAACTTGAATTAACTTTTTTGGATGATTCGTATGCTTATTTTGAGCGAGATATTTCTCATAGTCATATTGGAGACGATATTCAAATTTTATTTTTAGATTTCAGCGTCTGCAAGAGTTATGAAGTAAATAAAGCAATGTATAAATGGTGCAAAAAATATATAATTATATATAACAAAAATTGTCAGTAATTAAATAAATATATGTAATTACAGTTTTCTACCACAGTAAAATCCATTGAAAAGACTGTTTTTTTAGGGATTGCTGAAGAACAAGTAGACACCGTTGCCAACATTTCCCGAGGTACCCAGGATTATTCGTATAATAGCTAATTCTAAAGGCCGTTTTACACGGGGCACGTAATTGCACAATCTGATGTATGTTCGAACGTGCATTTCAAATTGCGTCGTGTAAAGCGGTGAAATGCTAGAACGCATGCGCAAATGCATGAACGCGAGATGGCAAAATAGCCCCTGTTCTAATTCCGAGCTCGCATTCTCGCAATTTCAACAAATTTTCCGATAGATGTCGCAGTAGTAGGGACCGGAAGAAGCTGAGTGATGATAAGTGTTTGTTGTATCGGTGGATTGCATTGTGTGCAGTTGTTGTTGCTTGTTGTCCTATGCGGAATAAGTATGAGCTGGTCACACAAGGACGTGTGACAACATGTCAACAACGATGCGCACGATTTCGTTTCTTCTTTGTTCTAACAAGTGACTCGCTACTCGCGCACTCAACAGACGAAATTTCGTGAATGAATGCTTGCTTACAAAAACCGTGTAAAGCGGTAACGCATTCGTCTGCGCAATAATTATTGCACGCAAGATTGAGAAATGAATGCAGTGCTAACCTGCGCAATGACGTGCCCCGTGTAAAACGACCTTAATAATAGAGCTCCCAGTAAACCTATTTTTGAAAAACTAGCGACTTTACCACTTCCTTGTATCTATATCCTTGAGACAGTGTCTCTCATTAACAAGAATCAAGACATGTTCACCAAAAATTGTGACATCCATAGCCATATAACACTAGAAGTCAAAACCTAATTCATATAAATCAACACAGAGTTAATAAAAGTATTAAAGGGATTGACCATCAAGGGATACTTTTATACAATAAATTGCCAAATGATATTAAAAATATTAAAAGTGCATCTAAGTTTAAATTCACAGTTAAAAAACTACTGTCACACAAATTATTCTATAGTGTGAGGAATTTTTCATGTAAATTAATTTGACGATGTAATTGAAATGGAAGTATTATGCATATATAATCGATATTGCATGTAATGGAAATTGATATATGAAATGTAAAAATTATGTATCAGAAATATTAATTGATATGTTTCATACTATTATTCTAAGAAGTGTATTACTATTCCTTGACAAAACCATGCATTATATTGCATATGCATATGGTGAATAAATAATATTATTAATAATGGTATATGTAACTAATTTGATTCATATTTGTTTGAAAAAAGCATGTGGTGTGGCTACTGAATCCTATTATAAGATGTGTAAATCATTTGTATGTTCCATTTAATATATAGCCCTGGTGAAGGTTTATAGATAAATTGAAATGTTGGCAAAGGCGTCTACTAGTTCTTGATCAAACATTTAACAAAACAACCATTATCAATCAATAATATAACCACGTAAGTCTCTAACATGACTCATTTTTTCACGCCGTACGGGGAAAACGCATACACAATATTTTATGCGATTCTGTAAAAATTACTTCAGTGACTAATTGAAAAAATAGTAGAGATGACATTCAAACTACACACCGTTAGTTATGTCACAGAATCTAGGTGGTATAAATTCCTAATTTTCTTAAATGTTCTCCCATTAGAAGCGCGAAGTCGTAATCTAATTCATGCGTGAAAAACTGCTTAAACCTTTGAACAAATTGCTTAAAAAGTAGTTATAGGCAAGGGGTTGATATGTTTTGACATCATTGGAAAGATGAGAGTTTTCTTTTTAAATTGAAGTCAAATTCAACAAACTCTAGGTGAAGTGATATTTCACCGAAAATACCACGGATATAAAATTATGCATTGTCTCCTCAATGCTTTTAAAAGTGTTTGAAAAGTTATTCACACCACAGAGCACATATTTTATCTCACAAAACCATAAAAATTGACAGTGGTAAATATCATGGTTTGAGTCAACTTGCAGGCGTATGAGATTGTGTATGTGTTCAGTGAATAAAATATTTTTTGTAGGGTCACTCGAGTTACTTCACTGAAAACCAAACAATTATATTTATTTCTCGTAACATAACATAAGGATCTTTCTTTAAATAATGTGGGATTATCATTCGAATGCTTTTTCAATATTAAGAAAGAAATCAAATTCGCAAATATTTCCATGCATAGATTTTACGGAGTTTCTTCGAAACATTAAGACCTAATAACCAAATGACTAATCGTAGAAATTCGCATTCTTTTCGGTTTCCAAAAAACGAACTCTGAAGTCATTTCATCCTTCCTTAAAAGGTCCGTGGTTTTATTCCCGGTGAGGACGGATATGTTTTCAATGTATTTTCTAAATCTATATACTGTCGTATTTCCGGCAGAGGTGGACATCTTCACGAGGGAGTATCTGCAGTTTTTCGAATATTGGAAAAGAAGGTGAACAATGACCTACTCTAGCTATAGTACGATTGGACTATAGTACTATAGTACGATTGGAAAAAAAGATGAACAATGACCTACTCTGGCTCTAGTACGAACTATTGCTTTTAGAGCAGTTTCTGCACATTTGAATGAATTTTTAAAACCACTACCCCAGCTTATTATACCATTATTTACCCTAGAATATACATACAATATAAACATTGTGGATCGCAAACGAAAATGAACATCGTTAAATAAAATCAGGGTAAAGAAGTCTTCCAGGTCGGAGTGGCTAATGCAGAAGCATTTTGCAGCTCTTTGAGGCTGTGTAGAGGAGCAGGGCGAGTTGCCCCGGGAACTCAACGGGGACTAAGGGGAGGGCACGGGCAAGGGGCGGCAGGGGGGGGCGGAGGGGAAGTTTGCAAAAGTTTCGCACAGGGGGGGGGTGGGGAGGGGAAAGGAGTCGAGACCCCCGTCGTAAAAATCAATGATAGAGGCGAGCTACGGGCTGCGAGACTGCGTAAGGGATCCAGCACAGGGTTTTGCCGTCGCTCCGAGAAAAGGGACTCCAAATACCCCCAAAAACATATTTAACAGCCATTCAAGCACATTTATTCTATGGAACAAGTTTTTCCCTATCCGTAAACAGAAAATTTAGCCCACCATGTAATTCCATTTTGGAGAAAAAGTCGTGCGAACATTGGACCTTTTTTGCGAATTCACCGGCGATCAAACAAATTACTCAAAATATTCCGAAATCATACCTAAGCTGCTTTTAACTATGTAGATCACGTAGAATACATCCCATTCCATTCCAAAATAGAGTATTTAGTCTAATATGTGCATTAGTATAAGGTAATTACGTACGACAATGGTTCTTTTTTTGGAATTCGACTTTGATCATACAATTTACTCAGAATAGCTTAGCTGCTTTAGATTAAGTAGATCATACTGCATACGTTACATTCCATTAAAAAAAATATTATTTGAGTTAATATTATAAAGAGTATTTGGCCCGGTATGTGCATTAGTTTTTGAGAAAATTTCTTTGGAACATAGGAATTTATTTCAAATTCGCCGTCGATGTAAACAATTATTCAGAATATCCCAAAAACATGTCACAAGTGCTTTTTATTGAGTAGACCATACCGCATAGATTGCATTACATTCAAAAACTAGCGTATTTGGCCCAGTAACTGCATTAATTTTTGATAAAACCTCTTTCAAACATAGTAATTTATTTCGTATTCACCGTGGATCTAAACAATTACTTAGAATATCCCAAAATTATATCACAACCGCTTTTTATCAAGTAGACCATACCGCATACATTGCATTACATTGAAAATTATAGTATTTTGCCCAGTATCTGCATTAATATTCGAGAAAATGTCTTTTGATCATTGGTCTTTTCTCCAATTCGCCGTCAATCTAACAAATTACTCAGAATATCCCAAAAAAATATCCCATCTGCTTTTAAGTTGGTTCCACCGTAAAATGATTAAAATATCATTTAATTCATACTCTGTCTACTTGTAGAAAAGGCTGTCCACTATCTGATATGAACAACAAAATAACACCTTTCCACGCTATTTTATTCTAAAATTGAACTTGAAACTACATGGTGTTCAATGGGGGAATGAGATAAACACGTGGAAAAATAGTATTTTTCCATAAAATACAAATGCCATTTTCGTGAAAAACTGTTTCTAAGAAAGAAATAATCCAGAGAAATTGAATAACAATAAAATACAGGCATCTTAACACATGATCTATCCCATGTTAAACAGCTTATATGTTTAGGCAAATTGCTCGAAAAGTAGTTCGGCAAGGGGTTGATATTATGATATAATAGAGTATTTGCGTAAGTGAGGTATTTCGTTGAAATATTATTATAGCGAGTAGTGTTTGGTTTTGAAATGCCACGTACGAAATACCAAGGTATAATTCCAAGTAATTAATTTAATAAATAGCATACAATATGCATTGTTTTAGCATCGAAATTGCCTAGGTCTAAACGCCCAACCATTAGTTCTTCGTAATGTGACGTCATTTCCCATATTTGCAGAAGCAAAATAGCCATTCTTCCATTGCAATATATTTCACACAGCAACAGAAATCATCCCAATAACGTGAGAAGAATTAATAGCTAAAGTTTCGTCCGCACGCTAAAGACTACACAGTCACACAATCTCCAAATCAACAAATGGTCGAGTATGGGAGATGACGTCAGAGTCTACAAAACATGGCGGACCAGTGTTTCGGCGCAATAATATTTTTTTAGATTTTATTAGCTAATAAAAAATTAACGAAAAGCATCTCGAGCGTCAGAATGAAAATTTAGTGTCTGAAGTATCGATAGATTTTTTAAATGTCACTTCCCAAAAGTGTGCAAATACTTTATTTGAAAGATGATAGTTTTTTCTTTAAAATGAGGCCAAATTCATCAAATTCTAGGTGAAGTGATTTTCCGCTCAAACTACCTTTAATGTGGTTTTTAGCGAGAGATAGTTACCATAGTCATATCGGAGACCATATTCAAATTGTATTTTTTAGATTTCAGTGTCTGTTATGAAATAAATATTGTAATATTAATGGCGCAAATATATATTTATATATATATGACCAAAATTCTCAGTAATGAAATAAATAAAGCTATATAAGTCTCTAACTTGACTCATTTTTTCCCGCCGTACGGCTGAAAACCCTTCAAAACAGCAGGTTTATTTACAATTAATTAAAAAATTACTTTGGTGAGTAATAGATTATTTTGCATAAATAGTTGATAAAACATGCAATCTATACACTGTAGGTTTTTTGACGAAATCTAGGAGCTAGAAGTTCCCAATCTGATTAATATTCTCCTACTCTGGAGCGCTCAGCCATAATCTATCCCATCTGTAAAACAGCTTATATTTAGAGGCAAATTGCTCGATACGTAGTTATAGGCAAGGGGTTGATATTTTGACATCATTGGAAAGATGAGAGTTTTTTCTTTAAAATGAGGCCAAATTCATCAAATTCTAGGTGAAGTGATTTTTCGCTCAAACTACCTTATATGCGTTGGACTACTTTCAATTTGCCATCACTCTGTAAAAAAGCTCTCCAAACTCCAACAAAAAGACATTATAATTCCGTTCAACTGCGTCTATCCCATAGAAAAAACTACACTCTATTCAAAGATAGATAATTTATCCCAATATGTGCTTAAGATTTTGAGAAACTATTGTTTGAACATTGAAATATGTCTAGATTATTGTCGCTCTGAAAAGGGACTCATAATATACCATAATGCATTCCAACGCCATATGATCGATTACAATCCATAGAATGTGCTGCGCTCTGTTTAAAAACCAAAAATTTTGCTCAGTATATATATGCATAAGTTTTCAAGCAAATTTCGTTGTAGCATAGAACCTACAGTGTGCACTACGGTTTTTGAGAAAATCGTAATTGTTTCAATTCAGTATAAGTAGCATTACACCCCATAATTGAAACTCTGCCAGAGGATACAGTTCTGTGGCCATCTCAAATTATATTTACTCAGATAAGTACAAGCCATTTACTCGCAAACGATAAATAATATTCGGGATTATTATAAAAGAACTTTAGATTAAAACAAAGCAATCATTTCCGTAGCCTCTCCGACAAAAAACAAATCAGAGATTTTGGACTTAAGACTTGGAAAAATTGTCCCTTGAATAAATGAAGATCACAAGTTCAGGAAGAAAGTTGCATTAGCTTGTTAGACGATAAAATCCATTAAAACAAAAAGTTTAGTCCGTTAATGCAGTTCCTGATGAAGTGCCGGAAAATATTTTTCACGCACTATGAGGCATGCTACACTATTCTCTACTGTTTATAGAAGTCTCCTTGGTGATAACAATGAGAGGTCCTGTTCCTGTCTTTCGGCCCCAAAAAGTACAGGTGCCAAAGAATATAAATACATATTCATCACACCATAAGGTATTGAAGTAGGCATAGTGAAATAAATTTTAATACTCGGTGGTAGGTTAATGTGAATTTGACTCTGCTATAATTATGTCTTCCTTATTGTCCTATCCTTTCATATATGACAATTTCGTTTCAGTTTTCTCTCAAGTAATCCCCATTTTCACTTAGTCCAATCAATAGGTATTTTTACTTACTCTAATTCTAGAGTGGACGAAATGTGCTCAGGGGTGTGGTCGATGCATATGCCTGAATGTTACAGTTCGTTGAATTTTTATAGTTGTTTGATGACTCTCCGGTACCAGAAACTTTGGGAAACTCTAGGTTTCTCTTGAAAAACCGATTCGATTTTCTTTCAGGCATGTATCGTTTAGTTTTTGAGAATGCTGAAAAGTTTGCAGTGAAGTTAAGGGAAAGTTTGTTTTCTTAAGTTCCACCGATCTTGTGAAGACAAGTTGACGATCCAATGTACAAAACACGGCTAAAATCTGCGTCTTCTTCGCTCACATTACCAACATCAAGATTTGTAAGTCTCACACTTAGGCTTCAGCACAGATATCTTTAAATTAACTTGAAATGCATTAAACTTTAACATGGAGGTGCAAAAGGCCATGCCGTCCGGGCGCCATTTAAACCCCGATACTACTACTACGGAATATGCTTTGGAATACAAATTTTCTTGTATTGATCAAGGCTTAAATGTATATTTACAAATATTCATTGGAATAAATTACTATGAAAGAAATCATGTATACATATATGATAACATCAGACGTCCCACAAGGATGCGTAATCGGCCCCAAAGAATTTTCCTAACTTAAAAAAATACCAATTAAACTCCATACTTGCGCTTTTTTACATTATTTGTAAATGACGCGGTTAATTGTGGAGACAAACCTAAAATCGGACTTTGGGGCTGAGCAATTTGAACTCTTGGTATCTTGAATCGGTGACTTGAATATAAACTTAGAACACACATGGTAATACGCTTTAATCAATAAAAATTACTTCAACGCCACATCTACAAAGTTGGACATGAATACATTTATGTATTTGCAGATTAAGACTACAGCCTTGCAATCACCATTACTGCATACTTAGCAATGGCAAAATACAGTAACAAAATTTTTGGCACCCTAATGAAAAGGCTATGACTCCTTAAAATAATAGTGGAATGGATCTAGAACTAAACTTGTTGATATATTAAATGGTACCTTGCAAACGTTACACTACGAATAGAAGTACACCCGAAGTACATGGAACCAAGGAAAGGAAAAAGAAATATGAACGTGTGTTCTATAGAATAGGTACAATAAAAAGCCACACGTTTAGAGTCCGTTCAAGATGACAGCACGATTGAAATGCATTGATCTGGCTTAAAAAGATACGACATGTAGACGGAATTTTCACAAACTTCTGATTTAAACAAAAGGCACAATCTCGGATTCTTCGATCACGTGATCCCCTTCCCCCAACAGCACTGTACGTGTTTACTGATTGGCTGATATTTTAAATGTAAACTGTGCTCTTATCTCGGACAGTCTAATAGCTAAGTGAACAGGAACCACGTAAAAATCTAACAATTGAAAGAGCTGGGATTTGAGTCATTTCTGAATCCAAGGCTTGGCTAGGATCACAATATATTTAAAACAGTACACTCAGTAATTTCAGGTTGACATGGTCGATATTATTCCCACATGTGCTACATTTTTAAGGGAAAAAATACAAAATAAGAAAAATTGTGTCATGTGACGAACTGAATGTATAGGCTAACTTATTATTTATTTCCTACCACCGTTCACCACAAAGATATGCGCAGGTATATAGGCGTCAGTTAGGTCAGAACATTTCTCAACTTATCTTCCTGCCATTTCATTTTCTCTCATAATCATTAGTAATTAAAGCCAAAGATTGAAATGATACCTTCAGTCCTCCATTCTACTCTGCCTCCTCAAACTCATATATAAACTCATGCATATAACTCAAACTCAGGCATATTTTTGTTTGGCCTGCATTTACTACATGCAACTCTTCACAACATGCATATAACATCCTGCACGATACAAAATCTTCAAGGTGTGGCCGGCACTCGTCCGGCCACACCTTGAATATGCAGCGAGCATATGGGATCCGGTGCTGAAAGACTTAATTCGGGAACTTAATAAAATACAAAGGAAAGCTGCGCGATTCTTCAAAAACTGCTATGGGCGTACAGACAGCGTTGCTACACAGATGTTTAAACAAATTAGGCTGGGAGCCGCTAGAGACTCGGAGACTTGCGCGCTAGGCTTAGATTACTTGAGCAATTAAGAATAGATATATTTTTAAGAGCGACACGGAGAACATCATATTAGAACCCCACTATATTTCCAGGACCGACAGAAACGATAAATTAAGAGAGATATTTTCCGAACGGATAGGTATGGGAATTCGTTTTTCCCCCCAACAATAAGGGGCTTTATAATAAATGTTAGGCGTAATTTCAATAGTGCGTTTCATTTTCAAATATGTAAACGGCTGGTATCCTAACACCCCCCGCCACACGCTTATTGAGGCGGCTTGCGGGGTAGTATGTAGATGTAGATAACTCAAACTCATGCATATAACTCTTCTGTTTTATTTGACGTTTTAGCTAGTCCATGCATCAACTTCTCGAAAATTTACAGGGCTCTAGATACAGGTAGTTAGCTCCTAGCAATAGCAATAATAGACTGTTATATTTACTGAAAGTTACCATGTCACCTTCGTACCTAACCTGAACGCTAAACATATATTCTTGCACATGTAAAAACACATAAATCCTAGGCAAAGACTTCATTCAAGGGAAATGTGACCGAATTCTAGCTTCCTCAAGAAAAAAAGGCGGAAATATCTCATTTAATCCACTAGCACAATGTTTTAGAGAAAGGAGCTAAGCTGAACAAATAAAATCAGTCCAGAAACGCACGCTACAGAAAATGAAGCATGATTCTCCAAGGACACGAACTATGAGGAATTTTTTTACGTTATGAAAGTCTGAATCAGATGATTAACATGTATACACTTGGTTCAATTCTTATTATTTGATTCTTCTTCTCCGAAGACATTTTTTCCTGTTCTTTATGACCATGCCTTTTCTTACTGAGGTTTTTGGACCATCTCCTGCGTGGTCGACCTATACGCCCCTATTTCCTAATGGTATTCGGTCCCTTGCCATCTTGTCGATTCATGACTCATCCATTCTTGATACATGTTCATTTCTAATTTTTGATACAACACAAAAATAAGAAATTACAATATTGCAAATACCTACCGAATTAGAATAACTGAAGGTTACCGTTACATCTTCGTACAAAACATTAAGCATTTATCATATATTCATCTAGATGCTTAGATGCAACAATCTTACTCAAAATCTTCTGGAAGTCAAGTGCGATCAAATTTTCGCTTCCTCAAGCAAATGGTGAAATATCTGACAGCATCCAGCAGGGATGAGATAAGTTGAAAAAAATGAAATCATTCCAGGAAGAGAAAAGGATGCGATACAGAAAATGGAGCATCATTCTCCAAGAACATGAAATATGCTGAATTTCTCCATGCAATGAATGTTCGAATCAGATTACTAACATTTATAAATTACATAAAAAAATTGCTATTGGCATAAACAAACACCTATTAGATAAACAGGAGGTAAACATTGCTCCCTTATACAAAAATTTAAGCATTTATCAATTTCTCTAGATGTTGGGATGCAAGAATCTCACTTTAAATCTTATAAAAGTCAAATTCGACGAAATTCTCGCTTTCTAAACAAAATGGCGGAGTTAACTCAGAGCACCCAGCATGGAGGTGCATATAGTGGGAGGAGCCACGATGCAAAGAAAAAATAAACAAGAATTATAATTTTGAGAAATAAATGAAGACGGAAAATGTTTGTAAGAAGATTATATTATACTACTACGGTTTCGAGACGACATTACAGCTTCAAAAAAAATAAACAAATGTTAAATTCCCTGCGCCATTTGTCTCGTGGGAAATAAGTGTGCATCACAGGATTGGAGAGAAACAAATTGCTAATTTGTTCCTTTATTTTTTTCGGAAAATACCTCATCCCGGAAAGAAAAACATGAGTGTTGGTCTCTAGGTAACGGCCAAAATAAATTACGTAAAAACAAAAAAAAGAGAGGCGAGTTACGAAATAATAATAATATAAAAAACAAAAGACGAAATAAGTCCGCACTCCTCTTTTCTCTCTCTCTTGTTTTCCTTCACAGGGAACGAGCACCTCTCAGATTTCGTCCTCTTCCCCTTTTTACAACATCCCACGCCCTCAGCTCCACCTCACAAACGGAGCCCTCCCATTGGCTGAGGGACGCTGACCAATGGCGCGGCGCCTCGTGGGCGTGGCCTTGAGAAGAGTTTCCCGCTCAAAACGTGCGTGGGAGGAGAGGCTCTGAGGAAAGCGAGGGGAAGGGAATCCTGGGAAGGAAGGAGGAGAGAGAAAAAAATGAAAATCCACGTCCGCAACCGCCCCTTCCCCGTGGGAGGGAAAAGGGGAGGGGCCTCATCAAGTATTGACGCAGACTAGTCACGTGACTTCGGGAGGGGAAGGAGGAGGTTGCACGATGCTGACGTCACGTTTGAGTCCGTGCTTGGAATTCATCCCCACTCTCCTCAGAGAAAGACTTGCTTGTTGAACACACCCACACGCCCTATAACACACACATACAAATATACATATGTTGTCACTGGTAACTATAATATATTTACAGAATAATATAATTTTAAAGAGTATTAGTATTCTTTTTAATAAACCACAACACAAATTAGCATTTTAAAAGTTTGTCTTTTTCTACTGACACCTTCAGGGCTAAAATGTTACAAAATATATAGCAAATAAAGTAAACCAAGATAATACTCATAAACATTATAATGCACTAACAAGTTATAAAACATTTTGTCCAAATATTCGGGAGTACCTAATTAACAGAATGAAGAAACAGATAGAAACATAATATCAAACATACTGAAAAAATGTTTCCTTGGCAACAGAAAACACGCTATTTATAATATAGTAACAAAATGAAATACAAAATTGTTATTTAAATTGTATGAGCATTATCATGTTTATATACGTTTTATCCTGGTTTAATCTATTTGCTATATATATTTTGTAACATTTTAGCCATGAAGATGTTAGTAAAAATAGACGAAACTTCGGTGACATTAATGTGTGTAGTTATTTATTAATAATAAGAGCTATACGCCATTAAAATTGTGTTCAATTAAAGGGAAAAGGGTCTTATAAAATGTATTTATAAATTATAACTTATATTATCCAAATTATGTGTTTCCCTCCATTATCTCTTATTCGGAAGGAGGCGCTAGTGCTACCGAAAATATAAAAACTTAAAATTTGAAACTATTTCTTTCTGTGTGTTTTTATTTGCTCATTTTTCACGCCCAAAGTCTTTCTATACATATTGAAATATTTATTTAAATTTTTAAAACGTTTATTTGTGCTTTTTTAAATTTAATTCAGCTCCTCATTCATATTTATTTCTTCAGCAAATATTGAAATGTATAAGCCAAGGGAAATGTTCCCTAACAGCATCAAATATAAATAGAATCTTCAAAATACCTACATTACCTTCATGTTATCTCGAAAATATTTCCTACATATCCCTTAAATATCATCTTAATTATATGTTAAACCTCTTTCAATATTATCTTTAGGGCCATTGAGACGGATAAGCCAAGGAGAAATTTCAGAATACCTACCACAAAATATTGGTAAAATCCATAACATTTTTAAATAAAATCATCGCAGTTATCTCTAAAAAAATCTTCTGTATCCCTAAAATATCTTAAGTATATCTCTCAAATATCTTTTTCTTATCTCTTAGATACTTTTAACAAATATTTTACGAGCTATCTATGAAAATTAATAATAACCTACAGATATATTCCACAGATTTAGTAGGTAAACATTTACATGTCTTCATGTCTCACATATACAATACACATCTATAAATTAACAGGAAAAGATATCTTATAGAAATTACTTTCTGTTTTCATTGGTTTTTAAGTACATAGATAATGTATTATACATCTATACCATACAATATACGTGCCGCAGAATTTTATACATCCCTTGACTCGCTGTCACAAGTCATTGTTTGGCATATTAAGTCATCACTACCACTAATCAGTAGACTCTACGAAAGGATACATGCATTAGTGCTAGATAATAAATAAAATATTTATGCAATTGTTCGTAAACGTCTGCATCAAAAGTCATTTTCTTTTGTTGCATTACAATTTCAATACTAGACATAATTTATTAGCTCAATACAGAATTAAAATTTCTACATCACTACGAAGCATAACTATACGTTTACATAATTGCAACAGAATTCAATTCTAGTAAAATAATAAGATATTTCCAAAATCCCTGTAAATATTAAAGATATCTAAGTCATTGAGGAGATGCTTTCTATATTAATAAGATATCCTGCGTTAAAAAGGAGATATATATGTATAGTTGTTAACTCATTTATTAGTGTTTATTCCACGTTAAAACATCTCCTTGACCTTTATACTTCCTTTAGGAAACTCTGAGATGGATAAGCCAAAGGAGAAAGTCGGTTCTTTAGCAGGAGGAAGTGGAATTCTGGGAAAGATGGAGGAAGATTTTAACTCGTTCTGGAGTTTTCAAGAGTTGGGGCGGCCATCTTGTTTCCCAACAAGTTCCTCCGGAAATGCTTCATCAATTTTCACTCACTCACCCTCCCCTCTCTCCCTCCCCTCCCCTCTCATCCCTCAGAAGTCTTTTTATCTTTTTGAGTAAAAGTTCAAACTTTTTGACATCATTCGCCACTATTTTAAACTCAGCGACTGCATCATCGTTCAATTCACTCTCGCAAGTGCAAACACAACGTTTATCAAGAGAAATATGACTGATCAGATTCTATTGGAGAAGTTAATAAATGCTAGGGAAAGACTCACGCTTTGAAACTGTTGCTATACGAACGAAAAAAAAGTTTAAATATTGAACAGCTCATGATATGTTTGATAAACGTTCGAGACTCGGAGACTGTAGACCGTCCACGATAACGTGATCCCCTACCCCAAATGGCATTGGACGTGGTTACTGATTGGTTGCATTGCTAACTGTCAACTGCGATATTGGAATACATAACTCTACTGGGAAGAGATCAACTCGAATCACTGAGATATTCTATTTTCCTGAATACCACTCTTTAATATTTGAGCACTCCTTTCTCATTTTCTCCGGCAAGCTATGGAATTGTTTCTCTGAAAATGTCAGAACCTCTTCTACAATTTCAATGTTCAAGAGAAATATGACTGATCAGTTATGTAACTTAGCTTAATCTTCTCATTTTTCTAATCGATATTATCAATTCTTGAAATGTGATTTCATATCTGAGCATTGCAATGTTGAATGAGATTCGTCATGCTCTTTCGTATTATCATACTGTTTGATGTTGTGTCTATTACTTTATATTCAATTATTCTCAATGCAAAAATGTGTAAGAAATGCAATTGATAATCTATGTTGTCTGTTTTAATTTCTCAATCCTTAATGCGTGATCTTAAATCTGTGCACTGTTGCCCTAATTTTCACAAGTTATTTATTCTCTTATTCATTGATTATTGTTGGTTTATGTGTGGTGTTCCTTAATTAAATTTGTATGTATTGCTGTCACCATTGGCCCCATTTGTTGTGGCATGTAATAATGTTTCAATGTTCCAGGGGACTATAAGTCCCAGAAAAATAAAGACTGTTTTCAATTTCAATTTCAACTTGAAGAAGTTAATAAAACTGAAAGAAACACCAACTCTGCAGATATTTGCGTTAACGTTAAAAAGTTAACCTGCATTCATCAAAGCCGTTTTAAACGTGCCACTTTGTTACTTAACCTTAGGTTAGTACGCAGTGATGTAAATTGAAAATTGCGTCGTGCGAAGTGGTGTTGGAAATTGCTAGAATGCATGCGAAAATGCACGAACGAAAGATGTGAAAATGGTCCCTTTACTCTAATTCCGAGCCAGAATTCTCGCACTGCGAAACCATATGCTACTTAAAAGTGTGCATTAATGTGCCTCATCGCAAATGTACAAATGCATTTTACAATCATCTTTACAGTTTCAAATCAAAATATACCAACAAATATGAATAACAATTTTTTCCTTTGAAAAATAACCAATAATGTCCTGCTAAGCTTATGGCATGTCAGCAGGTACCCTTTTTGATGTCTCCTTATGTCCACCGGATTTTACCAATGAAGTTTTTACAATTCAATAAAATATTTATACAAAAGTAAAAGCATAAAAATTTAAAAACAATTGAATACTGTACATAGATACTGGTTTGTCAGAAAACAGCATTTAATATAAAAGGAAACATATAAAATTTAAAATTCAATAAAAACAAATGTACACAAAACACAATTATAATTTTCTTATGAAAACATATAAATACCTTAGTTTAAGTACCAACTTTTTTTTACTGTTAACAAATGGGATAAAACGGCCTTAAAAGCTTGCGTTAGAGCACTTTCATTACAAAAATGATCATCATGATTCTGTGATGGGCTGGCTCGAATACCAAACAACAGAATTTCATGAAGAAGGGATTTCGAAAATGGTTGAAAGCTTTAAATTAAATTAAATTTTAAATTAAGACTTTAAATAAACGTCTAAATTTAACCGGCGGTTACGTAAGAACATAGTACAGTTCTGAATTTTTAAGACAGTAAAGAGTAATGACATACATGTACTTAAATATATACTCTTTAAACTCATAGAAAAACGTGTCATCTATCTGATCAACATTATCATATCAGTGTCCTGTTACACTTTCGTGGGTCTAGGTATTGACTATGAGCCTTCATCTCCACCGTAAGAAGTAAAGCCAATGTTTTCTTGAATAAAGGAGAATCATGATGCCGTTTTCCAGCAATTTCATGTTGATGTACGCTATGTCTATGTAGAGCATTCTTAGAAGAAACGTAATGGTGTGTCACATTATCTGAATTTTTTTTAAAAAGGCAAGGCGATACTGGATCTGAAGTTTCTACTAT
The DNA here is from genome assembly GCA_963573305.1 of Pyrrhosoma nymphula. Classification (NCBI taxonomy): domain Eukaryota; kingdom Metazoa; phylum Arthropoda; class Insecta; order Odonata; family Coenagrionidae; genus Pyrrhosoma; species Pyrrhosoma nymphula. The sequence continues at coordinate 64,478,492 of OY754340.1, read as the reverse complement.
AGATCTGTTCGGTCATCCAAAGAAATTATTCCTATATACGAGCTACAAAAAGTTAATCAAGGCTTTAAGGTGATCCAATGACAGAAACCAAATATGTGGTGCTAGTTATTCATCCACAGTCTCATTTGTTACTGAGTAATTGAACATAACCGAAGGACAAATACAACCGAGTGTCTTGTTCCCCTACTTCAATAGGATAAATGATTTATAATTCTAAAGACAAAGAGGAAATTCTAGGCCAAAGAGGGAAGTCTTCCTACATCCTCTTCCTCAAAATCATTCACAAGCATTCGGCCAATGTACCTACACCAAAACAAACCACTATCTTAATTATTGAATTGAAATTGATAGAAAACAGACTTTATTTTTCTGGGACTTTATGTCCCCTGGAACATTTAAATATTATTACCTTTCTTAATGTAAATGATTTCGGAGAATAATCGCGAGAGTTTGAGTTACATTTGTTCACGGTGCGAGGATATCATGAAAGGTCTCACTTACTCATCTGTCTGATTTATTCACTCGCCGGATTCTCTCTTTACTCATTCGTAAATAAACTATCATATGTATGCATTATCTCTTCCACGTGCAATAGTTTTCCTACTAACGAAGAAAGTAAAAGGAAGTGAATAATTGTGTTGAATAGGGATGCGTTCGTGCCAAGGGTCTGTTCTGAACTTCGTTGGAAGTATTTTTCCAGACATTGTTTTGTCAAGAAAGATTCGGTGGCCGCTGGCTTAAGTTAGATGATATTTCGCATTATACATATTCAAGGTCTATGGTAAGAATCATGGGAAAACAGTTGAATCACGGAAAGCGTGGAGGGATCACGGTTTCACCGTCTGCAGACAATATTAAAAAGAATAAATATTTATATACGACCGATATGGTTAAAAGTGATTAGACGTTGCCATGCGTAGTTAAAGAGAGGATAGATTTATTAAGGGCAGGTTACACTATTCAAGTATATCGCTAATAATATGAAATGAAGGAAATTTTGTCTTGTCTACACTACTACTTTGTTTCACTGCCTGTCCAAGACTTCGGCCTACGAAGACATTATCAAGGCCTTAATTTTTATTTTACATATTATTTTTATTTCTAATTTCGCTTGTCAACCAATGTTTCAACTTATGAAGTCAATGCCTTGAAAATGATAAGCGTTTGGGGATCACCATTAAGTATCCATATAGGTATATTTCACTGTCAGCATTCAACATTTATAACCTATATATATATTTAACTACGACCTATCGTTAATGGTTAGACATCGCCTTCATTTCTGAAATGGAGGATTTTTTAATATTTGGGACGTGGACCTTTTTATCGAGAATCTATACATGACCGATAATAATATGAAATTAGAGAAATGTTATGTAGTCCAGAATATAATTAATTCTTTCACATGCCGAACTAGGTTTCGATTTATGAAGTCATTATCATGGCCTATATTTCTTATTTACATAGGTACTATTATTTATAATTTTTATTTCGCTTGTCGACCGAGATTTCAAATTATTAACTCAATACCTTTGAAAATAACTTAACAAGTCAAAACCTTAGTCGGCAGCTGAAATGAAAATGTTTGGGAAATAATCAAAGGTTCCTTCATTTCGTATGGACAATGGGGTACCACAGTCTGAAAACAATGTATATTTTGCTAATGTTTTTGTTCCCGATAATGGTAGACGAATTATCAATTCGCTAAAATGTAATATGGGCTGCAAATCTGATGAAGAAGCGTCCAGAAAAGCAAGTGTTCAAAAGATGAATTCATATTCCTATAAATCCTTATATTGTTTAGATTGTACTGCTATTATTTAAGTTTACCGATAATTATTAAGGTTGATACTTCACAGGTGCATGTATAGAACGAGATTAATTATTGAAAAACACAATTGTGATGATAATATTAATAACATAAGTGTCTGGTCGTAAGACGAGAAGTCGTACGCTTTTAGATATCGTAAGTCAATTGTCCCTTGTATTGCTACGTCACAAAACGATGCTTTACCACGGTTAGAAGTAGCTAATTGGAACGCATGTAGGTTATGACGGCTGAAATAACCATAGTAGAATGTTAGTAGTGGAAACGGGGCCTTAGTAGTAAAACTATGATGAAATATCTAGAAAATGCTAACGTCATACTGTTTTAAGCAATTCCCTCCATACCTATTTTAAACTGAGGTAAACGAAATTAGGAGATATGTTTCGTTAAAACGGCATGGAGTCTCAAAACAAAACATTCATTTACTAAGATTTTCGATTAAGTCGGCCAAAGGGGGCGTGGATAACTCTTCATAATATATCTTAATTCAAGGCGCACAAAAAAAACACCATCTAATTAAGGGAAACGACCGACGTTTTATCCACCATAAACCCCTTCAGGGTGTTAAACGCCAAATTAAATTGAAAATAAAAAGGAATTTCCTGAGTGTATGAAAATAAACATGCTTCATGCTCCAGACCCCTGTAGATAAGGGCTCGTCTTCATGTATGAGTAAATTAAGTGATCTTTTTATCAAAACTTTCAGCTTGCAGTCTTATGATGAAAGCATCAATAAATTAATTGATGCATTGCTCATCAGTAACGTTTAATCAGTTATAGTGTTCAGTTACCAAATAAAACAGTCGTACAGCTAAATTTTTAATCATTAAAAGTAATAAACGCACAATAATATACATGATAAGGAGTAAAAAGTAAAAAAATTATATTTACATCATAAAATAACCTTGCTATTTCCACGAAGGAAAAACATAACGTGATGTTACCCTTAAGGTAGAACCTGCGCTTCGTAGTACTGCTTTCATTACATAGATAAACTCGACAGCAACAAGATAAAATGGCTCAATATGTTTTTAATAATAATTGAAAATAATTTTCAATCAATCAACATGGCTGTATAGTACATGAGTTTTCTTCAAAATGAAGTAATACTGTCATATGAAGAATGGCTTTTATATTGACGCCATGTCTCAGAGGAATTTAAAAACTTTCTCTAGAACTGCAGTAAAGCTGCATAATTATAAAATTCGGGATGAATTAAAACAACATAACTAGTGAGTGCTTTTGCTCTTTTAATGTAAACGTAATTAAAACAAATGTATTATATATAATTGCTGACGATGAACTCGACAACACTGTATAGCTGGTCAACATATCATAGTTTCACTCCGGTCCGGCACCTTTGTTTGTTTTCATAGTTTCACTCCAATGTTTTTCTTTACTCCCCGAACATAGTTGCCAAGTCTGTTTCAATATGGCGGCTACGGAACGAAAGTAAGACTCTTCATCGCTTTTCAATCATAAATATCTGCATTAAATGGCCGATAAGGTAACCTGAAAAAAATTCATTGTATCCGTTGATTATTTATTCACCATATGGTCGTTTTTGAGGTAGCCTTGTCGAGGAAAATCTCGAGAAATAAAATGTTGAAGTGAGGGACGACATCATTCCGCCATAAGAGCAATGTAATTTGAGGCTGAAAATGACGATTTTCAAATCCTGTTATCAGCGCTAAATGGCCGATTACCTCCGATCACTTTTTCACAGATCGACTAAGGCATAGTTTCTCTGCAATATATGAAAATATCAGGGCATGTTATCGAAGGTCCTTGTAGTAGAGGTTCTACCTTAAGGAATAGTGGGGTATTTATTGGACATAATGTACTTTAATGTTTTTATCACTTAAAACAATATTTACATTAGAATCCCTTTTCACTCAATCAACCTTTTCATTTAAAATAATCCTCGTACTTATTCAGATTGTTCGTCGAGGCTTAAAAAGGGTAGGAAAATTATTTTAATATTTCCGCGTTTCAGATTCTGTTAGACGACTTTCGAATGAATTCGAAATATATTGGTACATTCCTACAAGATGTGCATCGGCTTAGAACATTCAAAACGTTTATACATTCCTTGTGTTCATAAATACTTTTAATAAATACATACGAACAACAAAAAAATATAACCTACCAACGATAACTAAATTTGCAAAAACATAGCTGTGTTTTCATTAAGCTTTTTATTTGTTTAAGTGGGATATAAATGCATGTTTTCTTGTTTGATTCACAGTATAAATCATCACATGATTTAAACAAAATATTATTAATAGGTTTTCCTTTTTTTAAACTAATTTATTATAAACTAGTTGAAAAATCCGGCTGAAACAGGATAAAATATTGGCGAAATGGCCAAAATATAATGAATAAAGTGAATAATTATGTATAAATTAACTTTACAATGATATAAAAATAATTTTACAAGTCAATAATAAATTATATGAATTTAAAAAATAAAAAGTGATTATTTTTAATGAAAAAAATGTGTGTAACTATGGTAAACAATTTTGAAAAAATACATACACCAGCCCCGTGTCATTTAGTGGAGAACCTACGTATATATGGTAGTTCGCTCTCCATCTATTGGGGCACATCTGAATCATCATCACGTCTTGCAACTGAATCATAGATACGTACGCGTAGCCTTATATAGTGTACATTTCAAATAATCTGAGTCAGTCAGACATTACGTCTATTATAAGTGTTCCAAATATATCGACATGAGTATTGAAGGTTTAAGTAAGATTTTTGTGGTCGACGAAAAAAATAAAGAATTTTTGCCACTTATTTTTTTAAAAATAACCAAAGCATGACAACATTCGCTGTAGTAGGGGTGACTCTAAAAACTTTTCAATACCTTATGCGTATAATTATAGATACAGGTATTAAAAATTGCGGCTGATAAAAAAAAGGCGGGATTAAATTTATAAAATCATCCCATTCTACTGCCAATACATGTAGATACGTGTGTTCAAAGAATGTGTGTTTTTCAAAAATAGTCATGAAACCATTATTAGGTCATTCATCATGTATTGACCCAACACTATATCAATTGACGAATTACTTTTCAAGTTCAGAATAGTAATTCAGATACCACAGATCACAGGAATACGAACGTAATTGAATCAATACTAAAAATAAACGAACGGCCATTAGCCTTGATGAATACTTAATTGGCACAAGTGGGTATTTTTCATTTCAGACATTACAAAGTCCACTTTTGGATAAATATTTTCGTTTGTTAATATGTCTGTGAAGTTTTTAAAATATTTTACCTCATGTACAGCGATAAGATTTTAGTAAATGGAGCTAGACTACTTTTATTTCAATAAATAATAAAGTTTTACTGAAATGTCTGCTTTCCTATAATGTTTAAAGAGAGATCGCAGTAAAAAATAAACTGAGGAAATTACATACCCTGTCTCACACGTCTTAATATTAAATTCTTCCAATATTTATTTGTAAAATATGTATAAAATATTATAAATTTTTAATATGAAGACATAGGACATGAAAATTCCAGCACAGAGCTTCAAGGGTTGAGAGAATGTAGAAAATTCAGGGGGAGGTTATATTGTTGGACATGTTTATCTAAGAACCGCTGTTCTTAAAGAATGAGATTCCCTGTGGTTTCTGTGGAATGAAATGATCTAATGGACTTAAAGCCGTGTTATCTCAGAAAGGGTATAGAGTCGGGGGTTGGATAATCAAGTCATACATATTCCGGGTTGTATTTATATAGAGTAGGGGAGACTGAATATCCTTACCACCTGTTTCCCATCTGTGACGTACACATGAGAAAAATACATTTCGGGAGCGCAGCATCGATCTTCAATTTTTATGATCATCCCCGTGGATCGGAGAGAGAGACAAAAGATGGCAAGGATCCGAATAAAGGGAGAAGAGATGCACTATGGGGGGTCTCAGGGTGTGGGGAGGGGGAGGGGGGGAGGAGTTTATGAGAAATTTACGGGTTTCATTGGGGGGAGGACGGGGGGTCGCGGTATGAAAAATTTACGCATACCATAAAAATTCCACCCCTTACCCTGAAGTTTCAGGGTACGGAGAGGGAGTGGAGGAGAATGTAAATTGATAAGCTTTTATGGCTAAACGTCTTTTAGATGGTCTCTTCACATGGTAGGCGTGCTTTATTATTTTTTTACTTCATATCTTTTCCCTTTCCTTAAAGATTTTCGTCCCTTTTCAGCAGTTATGCCGACGCATTCCGACTTAAGGAGCCTAAAGCAGTAGGGTAACTCCGCGTAGCTGCCGATTGATATCTCTTGACCCACAATTTACAAATTGCAAAGCCGCCTTTACAGATGGATGTTTACTTCTATGGAATTACCGAGTGCAGCGAAGTAACGATTTCTATCGCTACTTGCAGGGCATAGCTCTGCTTACCCATTACTTCCGGCTTATCCGCAAATAAATGAAAAGCGTAACTAGGGAGGCGTAAGAAGGTAAAATCGAACAATCAATGTACCATTATATCAAAACACTGCAGTTACTACAATCGTATATATTAATACGTAAATGTTAACATATGATTGTAAAACAGTTTTATTATACCCATTTCTAAAGTTCATTTTTGGTTAAATATTTGTTTCTTATATCTTTGTTGACTACATGATGTAAACAACTATGTGAAATATTTTGTTTCCATCAGCATACATAATTATCTATTGAATTTTATTAATCTAAACTAATCAAATCAACTCTATTGTTTACGTAAAAAAATTCTCTTTATGACATCTATATTATTATTTAAGTATTAATTTATATTAACATATTGATAACTAACTTAATACTTCAGCATTGTTAAATTTCAATCTTAAGAAAATTCTTATTTAATATAACTATGAGTATTTTATTTGAGCTGAGCCAGGCTGAAAATTTCTCCGGAAGTTTTGCAATACTATTGCTGAATCGAAATGCAACTTGCAGGCATAATAGAAGCCAGTCTATTTTCCTTGAATGTGCGAACTGCGGACGATTGGTTCCGCTATCGACCCCTCTACTGCCATGGAAGTACGTGCTTACACATCGAAGTACCACTTGCAAGCGACTTGCAAGGCTACTGTCATGGAAGTAACTTCCACGTGTAATGCCGCCTTGATACTTACAGAGATATTTCTTGACTAAATCTCTACCTCACTCTTTCAACCTTCCGTCAGCATGATGCCCAGATATCATAACCTTCTAGCCTGCTCTATTCCTTCCTCAATTCTCATAACATACACACATTTTCTCATAGTTCAATTACTCTAATAGCTTTCGTTCTCCCAAAATTTATTTTCAACCCTTCCTCTAAATGCTGTAAAAATGAAGAGTGCTTTAAAGGAAAGGAAATGAAGCTTTTAATAAGAAGAGAAATGTGTTATGCAGCGGTATGGACCTAGAACTGAGGCTGGTGAAATGTTATGTGTGGAGTGTTATCTTGTATGGATGCAAAACGAGGGCATTGGGAAGAAGTGAAAAGGACTGGATCAATGGACAATCAATGTTTGAGTTAAGAATATTGTAAATAAATTTTAAAAAGGATTTAATTCTTAGATGGGAGAGATCAGGGATTTACATAGACAATAGGATTGAACAAGTAGAGTTTGTTGCAGAAGTCTCCAACCCTGTGTTTTACAATTCTGGCGAAGAAGCTAGTGATACTGTTACAAGAGGTGAGATTAGTTGGAGCTGCGATGGACCATATGGGGGAGCAATATCCAGTGATTGGGAGGACAAATGCTGTGAAGTACGATTTGAGAGCTTGGGGATCAAGGTATGTACAGAATATTTGGTACAAAATATATCTGTGGAGTGTCATGTTGTATGGGTGCGATACGTGGGCATTGGGAAGAAGAGAGAAGGATACGACCAGTAGGGATGTGGGTGGGTGGAGGAGGCTGGAGAGAGTGAAATGGGTGGATAGAGTAAGAAATGAGGAGGTGCTGGGAAGAGTTAGGGAGGAAATAACACTACTGAGAACAATATAGAAGGGAAAGGGAAACTGGATGGGACATATTTTAAAAAGTAAGGGGATTTAAATAAAGCAGTCGAGGGAAAAGTGGAGGTAGACAAGAGACAGGGAAGAAGAATGCTGAAAATGACAGACGAAGTGAAGATAAAAAGAAGTTACAAGGAAACGAAGGAAGAGGCCTGTGACAGGACGAATTGGAAACATAGCTTTGGTGTTTCGGACCTGCCAGTAGGCAGAATACCAGTTGATAATGATGATA